>OZ007587.1:474874908-476074908 GCA_963931845.1 Maratus michaelseni
TTTTTTTTAATCGCTGCGTCACAAAAAAAAAAAAAAAAAAAAAAAAAAAAAAAAATTGTAGAGGACAAAATTTACTACATCATTCTAAAAGTTTGAAATCGGATTTCTTTTACGAATGTCAAAAAATCGCTATAAAATGCGAAAAAACTCTAAAAATCGCTGTGCGAATTCCGAATAAATTTTATTGAAAAGATGACAACATTTACTATATTGGGTTAAAATATTAAAACCGGATTCCTTTTACTAATGTGAAAAAATCGCCATAAAACGCCGAAAAAAAAGGCTAAAAATTCAAAAATTGCAGAGGACAATATTTATTATAGTGGTCTAAAGTATTGTTACTAGAATTCTTTCACGAATGACAAAAAATCATTGCAGGACGCGGAAAAACGCTAAAAAAAAAAAAATCCCATTAAAATCGCTAAAATTAAAAAAAAAAAAATTAAGAAAAAAGAAAAAAAAACGCGCAGGATAGAATTTACTACCTACAGAATTTAGTGTGAAAATGTCAAATGCCTTTGAAAATATCAAAAAAATTGTCACGAAACGCGAAAAAACTCAAAAAATTATATGAAAAAATAAACGTAAAATTAAAAAGTCGCTGTTCGAATTCCGAAAAAACTTTATTGAAAAGAGATCAACATTTACGGTATTGAGTTAGATTGAAATCGGATTCCTTTTACTAATGTGGGAAAATCACCACAAAAAAAAAAAAAAAAAAGTTAAAAATCGCATAAAAAATTAAGTTAATAAAAGATTTCGTGATTCTAATAAAAGTTTTTTTGGATTTTTTTACCTTTTTAAAAAATATATTCCTTTATTAAAATATCTGCTGTAGTATTACCTTTTTTAGGTGCGTTCGTAATTATATAAATACGTAGTTGTCGTCCTGTCCGTCCGTCCACATATATAATAGAGCAAAAACTACTCAAACAAGTTGCTTGAAATTTAATATATAGAATCGCTACAGAATTTTGTCGAGTCATTTCAATTTGGATGAAAATCGAATCAAAACTTAAAAAGATATTCATAAAAGTTTTTTTTATTCTATTCACTCCAATCGTACGTAATCTATATAAAAAGCGCAAGTCATGTGACCGAGGAAAACCAATACGGGCTGACCACTTCTTTTTCCATATGCGAAGCGTCCATTTTTATTCAAAATTATTTTTTCGAATAAAATTGCAATAAAGTTACATTTTTTAGAAAGATCGTTCCAAAAAAGGGTTTGCTTGAGGGATGAGCTATATTCAAAATTGTATAGATTCTGAGATAACTTCGGTGGAAATTAGGTTAACGGCCGAATATATCTCAACCTATTAAAATAAATAAACACAAAAGATTCGTTCGTCGTGAGTCATAGAAATATTAACCCATGGAGGTCATCCTTCGCAAAGCAAGATCTCCAGGGTGAATTTTGCAGCGTTGTGTGGGTGTCGAAAAAAAAATTCGCATCTGTAAACTTGGCATACGTAATAAGAAAAAACAAGTTGGAAATTGTACGTCAAACGTGACAAATGAGGTGCGTTCGTACTATGGTTAGTTATATAAATATTCAGATCTTGATGATTTTTAATTCTGTGAAATGAATTCTATCGTCTGCAGATTAATTTCTGTCATAAAATAAGTATCTCGGTCGCTCGACGATGAAACTTCGGAAGCTCCTATAACAAAAAAGCACCGATTTAAAAAAAAAAAAAAAAAAAATTCAAATTTCTTAATAAATATTTTTATTAATATCTCCTAAAGTTTTGATTCGATTTTAATAAAATTTGAAATGTCTCGACAAAATTCTGCAAAGATAATATATCTTAAATTTCAAACCATTCGGTTGGGTAGTTTTTGCGTTGTTATATGCGGACGGACGGACAGACAGACGGACGGACGGACCAAGCGACGACAATAGGTGCTACGTATTTATTTAATTACGAACGCACCTAAAAAGCATCCTCATTTCGCTCATAGCAGATGATATAATTCTTTTTACTGAAATAATCACGATGAATTTTTTACATTGTAAATCTAGTTATAGTACGAATGCACCTCATTTGCCACGTTTAACGTACAATTTCCAACTTGATCAATTTGTGAATAAATATATATATTTTTTTACTTTGAGCCTGAGCCCTAAGACTTGTATGAAAATCGAGCCCGGCCCCGTTTCTTGTGTTCCCGTTCGGGTTCTCATCTCTTGGAAACCACTGATTTATGCTGAGACCTTGAATATTAGTTGTATACTTATACTTGTTGTACAGTTGTATATCACATGTTTTTTTAAATTATTTGTGATGCGATCGATCGAAAATTTTCTAAGAAATATTAAAATGGTGTCACGATTCTATGAAACCGTTCACTTAGTTTTTTGAAAATTGAAACGGTTTTTCTGCCATTATTTTCCAAAGACTGGATTCGATATCTGGTATTCACATCTTTTTGAATATCCGCTTGTGTGTAGCCGATAGGGATCTCATGCATGTGATTTAGTTTTTGCATAAGCTGGCAACTTTGAAAATGATTCCCGGATGGGGGTGTGGTAATATTAAAATTAATTGTAATGTTGTGGAGAAATTTTCGATTCTAAACCCGATAGAAAAGTTTTAAAATCCTCTCGTTGCGTTAAGAGCAACCTTCAACTGTCAGAGATTGGGCCCAAATCCTATGCAAAGTCACCTTGGTCTGCACTGCAGATAGCTAGATTGAACAACAGAAGGTCAAAGCGAGCGAATAGTTAGCTGTTTTTTTAATGAATGGATACCCTTTTAAAAATAGTTAATTATTAACAAACTAGCTGACATGCCCGGCGTTGCCCGGGCCCGTGATAATAACCTTAAAAATACCTAAAATCAATGTTGAATTTTTAAATGAAAATCTATTCAAACAAACTAAAGGACCCTCGTTATAGTTATTGCCGATTTAATGTCGATTTAATTTCTGACGTTTTGATATATTAAACTTTCAATTCTGGCCAAAAGTTCCTGAGGAAACCTAAATAATAGAAAGAACCCCCCCCCCCCCACCTTTCCTCTTTTAAACTCAAAATAATATACAGTATTAGCCAAATTATCAGTCCCATTCGAAAAACATTTCCCAAAACCTTGTTTCTAAGATGATTATATTAAAACTAGCCGCCACTGGCGACCAGTTTGGTCTCCCTTAAATGTATGTTAAACATTGCAACACGTTACATTTATTCATAATTTAATTTTCCCTTAATCCTTCGCCAAATCGGAAGATTCTAATAGACAAATCATGAACTTTTGCGATCATGGTAGCATTTCGCATATTTTTTGGGCACAAATGTCACATACGCACGTTGGCGCGATTCCCCCCCCCCTCCCCCGCCAATTTGGCGAAAACTTTGTTATGGAAATTGTTGTTTATTTACTTTTATTTTTTATTTTAATTCTATAAATTATTTTTGATATGTATATCAATATTTATTTACAACAAACTATCATTTATTTATTTTTATTCTTTTTTTTAATTATGAGTATTTTTGTTAGCCGGGAGCAGATGATAATTCGCCAAATATCGTTCCCATCACCGTCATTCATACTACAATTAATTTAATTTTAAATTATAAACCTGTCACTCATTTAAAATACTTAACTTTAATCTAAAATGCTTATATTACATAAATTTAAAATACTTCACACTTTTCATTTAAAAGAGAAAATAAATAAATAAATAAGAAATAATATCATAAACCAAAACATTTGATTTCAAAATCAAAGTATCATTTCTAATTTGTACACGCGATAAATAAAAGCTGTATTAGCGATTTTAAAAATGCTAAAAATCTGATTCATTAAATATTATTACATGAGTTCAATTTACGTCAAGAAAAGGTCCGAAAGTTGAGTTGTATAGCACATAATTATGGTAAACTTTGATTGTCTCACTGGTGCGAATTATTTTTTTGACGCGAGGCAGCGGTCCAAAAATTCATTCGCGGAGAACTTGCTTTGCGAATGATTACCTCCATGATTTAATATTTTAAATGTTCACGACGAATCAATCTTTTTTTTGTTTACTTTTATGAATAGAGAATTTGAATTGCGAATCTTTCGACTGAAGTTATTGCAGAATATATACATAATTGAACGCAAGTCATCTCTCAAAAATTAATTTATTTTGAACGATCTTTCTTAAAATGTAACTTTTATGCAGTTTATTCGAAAAAATAATTTTGAATAAAAATGGCCGCTTGGCATATGAAAAAGCGATGCGGCATCCCGGAACTGTTGAGGACAGTCACATGACTTACAGTTTTATTATAGAGATGTATCGTTTTCACTCCATAAAATTGTATTAAATGCTTGTCCAACTTATCCGTATTCTTGCATTTTCGAATTGCGTCCAGAACATTTATTAGTGTGGATAACTACAGTTTAACTGTATTCCTCATTTTAAATTATATACGGAAATTCCTCAGTTCAAGAGCTTGTTTCCGAAGAATATCTTACTTAACTTTAATTTGTAGCAATTCGGGAACGAATGAAATGAGACTGTTGATTACGCATAAAGTACTTACGTCGATATTTACATAGTAGTACTAATATGAAAAGGACTAGCCACCATTGGCGACCAGTTTGGTCGCCCTTAAATGTATGTTAAGCATTGTAACAAATTATTTTTATTCATAATTTATTTTTTTCCTTAATCCTTCGCCAAACCGGAAAAATCTAATAGACAAATCAAGAACTTTTGCGATCGTGGTGGCATTTCGCATATTTTTTGTTGTTATGTATTTCATCTTTCTTGACAAAAACCGCTTAACCCACTTTATAATAAATTAATCATTGTGTGTGTGTTTTTAATATAAAATAAACTATTTCATAATAAAATAAAAGTATACGCTGTTTTAGTAATCTCTAATAGGTACCTGAAAATGGGATTTTCTCGCCAAAATGGCGCAAAACAAAAATTCCGCCAACCTTGGTGCGTCCGTGACAGCTGTTCCAATTTAAAATACATGACGTTTACATTTTTCTTTAAAATAGAAAATAGATAAATAAGAAATATTATCATAAATCAAAACATTTGATTTCAAAATTAAAATATCGTTTCTAATTAATACACACGAAAAATAAAAGCTGACAATTTGTTTCGAAATTTGATCCATTAAATATTATTACATGAGTTCAACCACGGAGTTCAACTTACATCAAGAAAAGATCCGAAGGAAGTTGAGTTGTATGGAACAGAATTATGGTAAACTTTGACTGTCTCACTGGTGCTGATTATTTTTTTTTACACCAGGCAGCGGTCCAAAAATTCATGGTTTAATATTTTAAACGTTCACAACGAATGAATCTTTTTTTTTTTGTTGTTGTTTACTTTCATGGATAGAGAATTTGAACAGCGAACCTACTCAAATATTAATTTATTTTGAACGATCTTTCTAAAAATGTAACTTTTACGCAGTTTTATTAGAAAAAATAATTTTGAATAAAAATGGCTGCCTGGCATATGAAACAGTGAAGCGGCATCCCGGAACTGTTGAGGACAGTCACATGACATACGGTTTTATTATAGAGATTAAATAAAAATCATGCACTCGTGACATCATAATTCACTTTTATATTTTAACAGAATAATAAGGCTACTATAATTTGTGACTCGTACTATACACGTCATAGGACACATGGCCTTTATCATTACCTTTTTACGCGTGAAGGTTTCGCTGTGGTACTCCATTGTGAAAGAGGGTCATTTTTGAAATTCAATATTTGAAAAACGCCATAATCATTTGAAATTTATATCAAGAAAAATACAATTTTGTACCTTTCTAACGCAGTTTGTCTAACCATTTTCTGACAAATACTTTTCGAGCTATTCATTTTTTCAGTCACTTCAATTGTTTTATTTTCCGAGATGAATCTGTAGCAACGATTAGCGAAAAACCCAGTCGTCAGCAACGCATAGCTTTTTATTGCAGCATTGCAGTTTTTTTAGTGTTTGTTTGTATACAGTGTTCCAGCCTTGGCGAGATAGGGAAAAGGGTCTTCGCCAGAGAAGGACATTTTTCAAGCCTATTTTCTGGCAACCAATTCACTATTTCCTATACACAAGCAATTTTTTTCAATATTTATACAATTTGTTTAATATAAAGAAGCCATTTATCTATTTTTATATACAAATAGAAGTAAATTGTATTTAAACAACAATAAATGAAATGTTTATTATATAAACAAGCATTAAAGTTCATCAGTTTTATTTTCATAGCTATTTACATCTTTTGGCAACAAATCTCCCTTTCTGAAGTCCGGATTGCGCCGAGCTTATTAAAAAAAGTCAAGGCCTCTACACTGTAAAAGTACCATTTTTTAAAAATATATAGAGGATGGGTTGGGAGCTTGGCCCCAAAGACATAAAAATCCGTTTGAATCCCAGAGTTTTAATGGAATTATTTGAGATATCGTCATTTTTAATCTTTTGAATTTGGTTCTGAAGAGTTACTTCACAAGCTGTAGTAGGAAAAAAATCTCCGAATTTCATAGACACAAGTTAACACAGTAAGTAAGTTGCTACAATTCAGTTCTAAAGCTTATAACATAAGCCTATACACTAAAATTAGGCTTCATCAAGTACTCATAACTGAATTGCAGCATGGTTTTTTTTTATCGTACTAGAGCTTGTCCTCTTCAGAAAATACCGAATTCAAATAAATAAATAAATAAATTAATTAATTAATTTAAAAAAAATAAAAATTATTATATTTTAACAAATTACAATAACCATTGGAAAAATGTTCCGAAAGCTTTAAAAAAAAAAAAAAAAAAAAAAAAATTGCCGTACTGTCGCTGTTATAGCGGCCCCCACAGTTATGATGATGCCAAGGTTGCAGTTAGGATTTCGCCAAGATCATCGCAAAGCTTATATAGGCATCCTATATACGCATATATATATTTCAAACACTCCTATAGGTGCCCTATACGTCATTATACACATATTATTAACGTGTTATAGGTCGTATATACATTATACATCCTATACACATGTCATATATATACATCCTATATGCCTATAACTTGGCCACATACGTCAAGAAATGTTATATGTATCATATAGTATTATAATGTCACACATGCTTTATAATTTGACGATACATCTGGGTCTCTTGGCGATTCATACTTGGAGAGCCGCTATAACACGAAAGTACCCAATTTACAATATATTAATGAAAACCGAAACAAAAATATTTTATCGGGTCCTTCCTACAATAACTTTAACTCTTGTTTAGACGGACGTCTGAGCTAAAGGTATTGTGAGGAAATTAAAGTGGAAGACCCCGTTTTTTGCTTTATAAGACGATGTCTCATCCGAGTCCATTTTTGAATTCGTCTTTTTTTCATATCTGACAGTTTGCATTTATCCTTTTTGTAACTTTAACATTTTTGTAACGATTTTTCTTCTAAAGTTACAGAATTTCATTAAAAACGCTTAAAAAAAAATAAAGTGACGACGTCAAGAGGTCCATTCTCGACCGAAAACAACAACCATTTTCCCAATGGTAAAAAAAAAAAAAGTAGAAAAACTAATTCTACAATTAAATTTTATTGTTAAATTATTCTTCTCATTGCGAATAATAACCGACGCTTTATCTACATCGCGGCACCGACCTTAGCACGATTATTGTTGTACATAGGATTTGCATTAGAACTTAAGGGAATGCGAGAAAAGTGGACGATTTATGTTCTTTTCCGCAGTTTCGACATTATTTGGATGCCCCATTCGACATCGAAACCATAATGAAATGAAAACACTATAAGTCCCGAGGGTAAATCACAGTTAAAATATAAATAAACTCGTGGGATAACTTTCTTCTTTCGCATACACCAACAACGAATCAGCACCCATTTATATCACGGCCTAACTGAATCTGAAGTTGGATGAAATTCCATTCCTGAGTTCTTCAGATAGAGCGCCCACAAAATTTTTGACACATACAGACACACAGACATTTTCTAAAGACAGTCCGATAGTGTTCAGGACCTTCTAAAACGTATCAATCCGTCGAAAACCGGAAATCGAAATTTTTCATTGAGTCCAATATTTTCTTCTTCTAAAGATGGAAGAAAGAAAAAAAAAATCGTCTGCTAGTTCAATTTTCGAAAGCTTTGTTGTGAAGAATTGTGATAATTGTACAAATCCTATTAATTAGTTTTCTATGTACCTATGAATCATTGATTGCATCGTGAGTGTTATTGGCAAAACTTTCTTCTGTGTATTATCAACCTGTTTTATTAGGGTTTCGTGATTATATCGTACATTAACATTTTTAATTTGTTATAGGGTCCATTCACAATTTTAAATTAAGATCACCCTTTGAGATCACTCTTTCATTTCAACTCAACTTGCTATTCAACACTTTCCAACAAAGTTGAAAAATGCTTATGAATTCCGTTTGCCTGTCTGTCCCGCAAATAGCCTCGGATCATCTTGAAATTGAAATATGTTATTGTGCCTTACTATGGCATGTTTAGAGTTCTTTTACAGGGACACTGAAAAGAATTCCGTTACAGGACGGTCTATAGGGGGGAAAAATCGTTTGAGGCATATTTTAATGATGTTACACTATTTTAAACGTATTGAAAGGGATACCTATCACTGACGTGCACTAGAAGACGCTTATTGTAGAATAAGGTATGCATAGAATAGATCGTTCATTGACAGGGACTCTCAAAAGAATTGGGTTATAGTACTGTCTATGAATTAACAACAGTGGCTGGTAGCACGTTTTCAGTTGTGGTACATGTTTTTAAATGTAACTCATTTTTTGCATATTAATGGGCGTATATAAATTATATAGACGCTATACAGGGCTGCTGAAAAGAGCTCACGAACATTTCCGTTTGTTGACGGAAACGGCTGAAGGTGAATTTTCAATTGTGCTACGTATTTCCTAACTGAAGTCAATTTCAGCATACTGTGCTGTGCAGTGTACATACAAATAGATTCTATACATGGCTGCACAGAAGTATTCGGATAGTTTGTTTGACTATTTGTAATAGTTGCTGGAATTGTGTTTTCAAATTTGTTATGAGTTTTCTAAATCGTTTACTTATTAAACTGTGAAGTTTTATGACAGTATTCTGAATGTGTTGGAAAGTGCTTCATAATCTATGCTTAACGCATGATTTTTCGTTCTTGTTGAATGTAGAGATGGAATTTTGCAATCGTTTTCCATTCACTTCCTGATAGGCAAGAATTATAAAAAATATGTATAAATGTGTGTTGTCTACAACAACACAACATTATTACAAATGTTGATATTTTCAGAATTTAATTATAAATTATTAAATTAATTTTAAAACCATTGTGATCGATCGCCCAATATTGTTGAGGATTACAACTGCATACGAGTTACAACAACAGCAACGGGGTTCGTTGCCAACTGGTTGGGAAACTGCAACAACGAATAAAATGCAAATAAAAAAATTATAGAATGCAATATGTTAAAGAAAAAAATCCCTGATGGCTCGGGCTACAGGCACAGGTAGATTTCGAAGACGCAGACCGTGGGGCGCCTGTTTGTTGGGAATTGCGGAAGAAATGACCTTTTGACATGATGCGGTGGATTGGGACCGTCCACTTCGAAATCTAACTTGTTTGCAGGCGGAGCTGGTAGGGATTTTTTTGTTTTTATTTATTTTTTATTTGTTTTTATTTATTTTTATTTATTTTTTGCTATAAGGGTTGGTCCTATAAAAAACTTGTCAATATAAAAGTTTTAGATAATATTAAGAGGATTTATAATAAATTTAAGCGGATTTGATATCTTGTGAATGGACGAAGTTATGAATTTTTTCTTTTAAAACCCCCTCCCCCCCCCCCTTTGGGACCCTTGTTAATGATATCAAAAATGTGTCCTACATAAATTTTTGGCCCTTTTCCTAGAAGTAATAATAACTTTAAACGGATTCGGTACGTATCCTAATTAAGAAATTATGGGTTTTTTCTGTTTTCACAAAAAGCCCCTCCACCCTCCCCCCCCCCTTGGTTCGAACGGACTTGACCGATATTTCCCGAATAATAATCCTTTTGGATCGCAAACAAAAACTTTCTAATGGACCCATATTTTGTCTGGATTAGTTGTGTAAAAAAAATTAAGAAATGTAACTTTTTGAAAATGAATCTGAAGATTCTTTCAAATTTCCTCTCTCATACTGAACATTTCTGCAACATAACATTGCCTACTTGCCTCCAACAGGAAAACTAGTCGTTGGGGGCCACCGTAATACTTACCCATCATGGATATGCATAATGTAAAATATTAAAATAAAAATGTGTAAACTACTTATAAAATGCATTGCAATTCAAATAAAATCGTGGCTTGATGACGTCACAAACTTTAAAGGCTCGATTACTGAATTGCTTGAAAGAGGTTTTTCATTATAACTCCAAAAATAATAATCCTATTAACTAGCGGTTTATTGCATCTGATTAAGCGTCAAATTTCCAATTAAAATATATCTTTGAAGTGAAATTTGGATGAAATACAGGGTCATGAAAAATCGAAGCGTGTGGAAAATAGGATTCCAAATATCTCGGCAACTCATTATCCGATCGACTTCATGCTTTATTCAAAATTTATGTTTTTTTATTGTCTTTTATATTCATTTCTTAAAATAAACAATTTCGAAAATTTTTATATACCTTTCATCAGAACGAATATTTCGAGAGTCCGAAAAAAATTGTTCCGGTTAATCGAGGTTATTGAAATGAAATAGGCTTCTTCCCATTATTACATACTAAGTACATACCAAATTGCAAGTCTCTATCTCAATTTTTTCGGGAGATAGAGCGTTTACAGACACACAGACACACACACAGACACACACACAGACACACAGACGGACGGCAAATTTTTTTTTCTAAAAATATGTTGTTTCGGAATCTCCAGTGTCTGAAAGGTGTAAATCCGTCAAAAAAAATGTTTTCGATTTTCAAAACGATTACAAGACTTACCCTATACTACGTATGATGGGTAAGTAAAAATGAAAGATCTTTTAGGGACATTCTGTATATCGATATTTCCCCATATCAATATGAAATGTATCAGCTTTTTCAATGTATAATAGGAATAGTGCGATCCTACTTCACGGGGACTCTAACAGTTAGTAATGGAAAAGAAAAATGTCCTTCCGGCCTTTACTGCTAGGAAAAGGGAAGCTTCCGTCTTCCTTGTTATTAAGAAATTAAGCTCATTTTACTCAAACACGCGAAGCTAAAACGCCTGCATCCCAATTATAGAAGATTCAGTCCCAGTTTTCGTCAATACTGATTTTGAATGGGAATTAAAAAAAAAAAAATAGTCGGTTATCGGCAAGTTCGCTTCATTTAGGACGACTTATTTTGTCGCTAAATTGGGTGATATTTCAGCAAGTATCGCCAAGCTTGCCGAGAATTGGACATGTAGTATGTGTTTTAATTTAAGTGTGTGTTTTACTGTGTGTATGTAGTTTTAAGTGTATGAGAGTAGCGATACCCATGGTTACAATAATAGAAGTAAATTTTCAAGCGACCACGTTTTCTAAAACACATAAATTAAAACCAGAATTTGGAAAAATCCGTATTTTGTAATCTGCTGTCTTGTTTCAAAATGTCAGCCACCCTAGAATTTGAAACGGCTCGAAGCCATTTCTTGAGATAGAGGAGAAACAACAAATACTCCGAAATCCTTGTATGAAAGACTGACACAAAAAATTCGATTTCTATTTTTATTTTTTTTATTTTTTTCTTCTTTGAGCTTTAAATACTTAGGTGGCTGCCATTTTGACATAAGATGGCGGATGAAGCTGCCCAACGAACTCGGTCGAGATCTGCAGGTAGTCACATCAAAATAGGTTTATCAATACGAGCGCTATCGAATGACAAAAATCATATATATATATATGTTTGGCTCTGTGTGTCTGTTGGCGATGGCTAGGAAAATCTAGCCTACCTAGAAGTCTGAAAATTTAGTTGTGGATAGTCCAAGATCTGATCTTGTGTACCCGAGTCTCAGAATTTTAATCTCTATAATAAAACTGTAAGTCATGTGACTGTCCTCAACAGTTCCGGGATGCCGCATCGCTTTTTCATATGCCAAGCGGCCATTTTTTTCAAAATTATTTTTTCGAATAAACTGCATAAAAGTTACATTTTAAGAAAGATCGTTCAAAATAAATTAATATTTGAGAGATGACTTGCGTTCAATTATGTATATATTCTGCAATAACTTCAGTCGAAAGATTCGCAGTTCAAATTCTCTATTCATAAAAGTAAACAAAAAAAAGATTGATTCGTCGTGAACATTTAAAATATTAAATCATGGAGGTAATCATTCGCAAAGCAAGTTCTCCGCGAATGAATTTTTGGACCGCTGCCTCGCGTCAAAAAAATAATTCGCACCAGTGAGACAATCAAAGTTTACCATAATTATGTGCTATACAACTCAACTTTCGGACCTTTTCTTGACGTAAATTGAACTCATGTAATAATATTTAATGAATCAGATTTTTAGCATTTTTTAAATCGCTAATACAGCTTTTATTTATCGTGTGTACAAATTAGAAATGATACTTTGATTTTGAAATCAAATGTTTTGATTTATGATATTATTTCTTATTTATTTATTTATTTTCTCTTTTAAATGAAAAGTGTGAAGTATTTTAAATTTATGTAATATAAGCATTTTAGATTAAAGTTAAGTATTTTAAATGAAATGAGTGACAGGTTTATAATTTAAAATTAAATTAATTGTAGTATGAATGACGGTGATGGGAACGATATTTGGCGAATTATCATCTGCTCCCGGATAACAAAAATACTCATAATTAAAAAAAAGAATAAAAATAAATAAATGATAGTTTGTTGTAAATAAATATTGATATACATATCAAAAATAATTTATAGAATTAAAATAAAAAATAAAAGTAAATAAACAACAATTTCCATAACAAAGTTTTCGCCAAATTGGCGGGGGAGGGGGGGGGGAATCGCGCCAACGTGCGTATGTGACATTTGTGCCCAAAAAATATGCGAAATGCTACCATGATCGCAAAAGTTCATGATTTGTCTATTAGAATCTTCCGATTTGGCGAAGGATTAAGGGAAAATTAAATTATGAATAAATGTAACGTGTTGCAATGTTTAACATACATTTAAGGGAGACCAAACTGGTCGCCAGTGGCGGCTAGTGTAATAATATTTAATGAATCAGATTTTTAGCATTTTTAAAATCGCTAATACAGCTTTTATTTATCGCGTGTACAAATTAGAAATGATACTTTGATTTTGAAATCAAATGTTTTGATTTATGATATTATTTCTTATTTATTTATTTATTTTCTCTTTTAAATGAAAAGTGTGAAGTATTTTAAATTTATGTAATATAAGCATTTTAGATTAAAGTTAAGTATTTTAAATGAAATGAGTGACAGGTTTATAATTTAAAATTAAATTAATTGTAGTATGAATGACGGTGATGGGAACGATATTTGGCGAATTATCATCTGCTCCCGGCTAACAAAAATACTCATAATTAAAAAAAAAGAATAAAAATAAATAAATGATAGTTTGTTGTAAATAAATATTGATATACATATCAAAAATAATTTATAGAATTAAAATAAAAAATAAAAGTAAATAAACAACAATTTCCATAACAAAGTTTTCGCCAAATTGGCGGGGGAGGGTGGGGGGAATCGCGCCAACGTGCGTATGTGACATTTGTGCCCAAAAAATATGCGAAATGCTACCATGATCGCAAAAGTTCATGATTTGTCTATTAGAATCTTCCGATTTGGCGAAGGATTAAGGGAAAATTAAATTATGAATAAATGTAACGTGTTGCAATGTTTAACATACATTTAAGGGAGACCAAACTGGTCGCCAGTGGCGGCTAGTATTTTGATAATAACTCAAGATATTAATTAGAATATCATTAAACATCGCATCGAAAATGTCATCTTTTAAATCAAAATGGCTAAAGAAAAGAACTGCTGTTGTGCATTTGCAAGCAGAAATGAACGAATTCGAAATTATTTTACTAATTAGCCAATCTTATGAAAACTAATTAAGATATCAATTGGAAAATTTCTGAGCCTATGTAAAAAAAAAATTCTGCATCCGACTATGTGATTTTTGAAAAATTAGGTCGGTCATTTTTCTTAATTTATGCAAACAAACTGCCAAAAATCTGCCGGCGCCAGTGAAAAAAAATCAGAGAAAGTTTCAGACAGGGATCTGCTTTCAATAAAAACTCAACTACAAAAAGATCTGTTTCTCTGGCCGATCCCTCCATTTAGTTTGCGAAAATAAAAGGAAATAATTGGCAATTTTTACTAATGAACAAAAATTTAGACAACTAATTAAAAATTAAGTATGTATTTAAAATTGAGTATGGGAAGTGTTGTCATCTGCCGGCTATTTTAGCGAAAAATCGTTAAAAATCGAAAAATCGAAAAATCGTCTTCGTTATGTTCTAATTATCAGAAAAATTTAATTCTTTTTTTAATGATCGCGTAAATGTGGGTGAAGGTGGTTTTCTGGAACAAATTATTCGTTGTATTTGCGGGTATGGGGAGGGAGGGGGTTAATGCCTTTCTCTGATATTGTTATTATCTCGGGCCCCGGCAACGCCGGGCGGGTCGCTAGTATATATCTAAATCAACATTTAAACGCTCTTTTCTTTTTGTAATGAAAGCTACCCCATAATAATCCAAACATGAGCTCGATAGGTATCATCCGTCAGTAGGTTATGTTTTATTTTCATTTCTACTTTTGTATTTCAAAATGCAATGTCGCAGAAAAAAAAAAAAAAAAAAAAAAAAAAAAAAAGTCGAGGAGCCACCCTAATTATGTTTTAAAGGGTGGTTGAGGCCATTCCTTGTATTTTTTACAAAAAAAAAAAAAAAACAGCATTGAAAGGAGTCATTCCGCACGAACGTGAATCACTGTATAAATTCATTCACGAATATCCATCCATCTATCCTCCCATTTCTCCAAGGCTGCGCATGACCGAAATTTTAAATTAGGGAAATTAAAAAAAAAAAAAGTTTGTAAAGTAAGTGGTGTTTTTCTTTCTTTCTTTGTGATGAATACTGGAGAAAAATGGAAAAATTTCATCCCATACAGTTTCATCACACATCAATCTCATTTTTACCCATTTTGAGTAGGTGATGCAGCAGTCATGGACCAGTGAAACACTGATGACCGCACTCTTCCACCAGTAAAAAGGAATAGAATTTTTTTCGTTATTCATGGCAGTCATTTTGCATGAATAGGGCGTTTTAATAAGGCAAAAATTTCTATTAAATTTTACTGGTGGCAGTGTGTCCTGTCGGTACTCAGGCCCCGCAGTAAAATATAAAAACTGTAGAAAACAACTTTGGTTGTTAGAAAACATATCTTAACATCCAAAGACATGTTTTTTTTTTTTACAAGTTATAAGTGCATTTAAAAATGTGCTTGAAGATGAGCGTGGGGAAATTATTGTTATGAGTTTGTGCATTATTGTGTTTTTAAAATGTTTTCCGACTTTTGTATCCCCCAGTATACGTGTCTTTTAGCAGCCGTTTTAAATACGAACATTCCTATTTTGATTTTTACACCGAAAAAGAAGTGGTCCATGACGGGTGTAATCTTATTTCTTAACTAGTACTGTAAATAATTTAAATTCTAGAAAATAAAATGAGAAAAGGAATCATTATAACTTTAATTAGACTGCAGAAAAATGTGCCAATAATTTTATTAGAAAACAAATATAACACTTTCAAATTTCAACTACTGGCGCACTCACCCTAGTGCAGGGGTTCCCAAACTATGGTACGCGTACCAGTACTGGTACGCAAAGCTCTGGCTACTGGTACGCGAAAGTGCGATGCTGGTACGTAAAATGAAATACCAGCATAATATTATAAAATCAAACACGGCATGAATTTATCACTTTGAAAATTTTCGAATGAAAATTAGAGACTGTAAACACTTTTTTGTTGTTGTTGTTAATGAATGTTTGTCATAGCAAACTCTCTGAAATTCGCACACGTTGCTTATGATACAACCAGTTTTTCAGAATTAAATGCATGTAATTATTACAATTATATGAGAAAAAAAATTACATTTGTAAATTAAGAACAAATTCAAAAATTAATCAATGAAACATTTTTAATTAGCAGAAAAACTGTTTTAAACATGTTTTTACTTTCTTCTATCTTTACAAGAAGAAAGTATTGGATTCATGAAAATTTTCGACTTCCGGTTTTCGACGGATTCATACGTTTTAGAAGGTCCTGAACACGATTGGACTATTTTTAGAAAATGTCTGTCTGTCTGTCTGTTATATATGTGACAAAAAATGTTGTGGGCGCTCTATCTCAAGAACTAATGCTCGGAATTTAATAAAACTTTATATTCAGTTAGTCTGTGATATAAATTGGTGCTAATTAGTTTTTGGTCTCAATCGCCCAGCAGTTGGTCCTGTTATGCTGTATTTTGCAGGATTGACACGATTTCAGCGATAGTCCTATCTCAAGAACGAATGCACGGAATTGAATAATACTTTAAGATTCAGTTAGACCATGATATATAAATTGGTTGCTGATTCGTCTTTCGTGTATGCGAAACCTAGTGTGAGATAGAAGAAAGTTTTGGGAACTAGTTAAAATTGTTTTATCTGAAAAATTTTGATTCCGTGAAAGTAGGAGTTAAAACAAACAAACAAAAAAATTCCAAGTGTAATTCATAATTTTTTTTTTTAATTTCTTTTCTGTACAAGTTTTATTTGAAATATAATTCATTATTTGTTTAAGTCTGTCATAGTTGAAATTTTTCTTTTCTTCTGTACCAAATGTTTAAGTTTCTTTCTACTTCATGGAAATCGGTTTTTAATAAATAAAGTTATTTAAAATGGTGAATTGAAATCGAACAAGATATTGGAATTTCCACTTTGACAGTTTTTTCTTAATATTAGCATTATGTTTGATAACCTGGTGATACGCGGAAATATGGACTTCTATTTAGTGGTACGTCGATCGAAAAGTTTGGGAACCCCTGCCCTAGTGTATTTTCGAGCCATAAAACCCTGTTTCTATAGGTTCAGTAAACATATATTGAGTGATTTAATAGAACATTAAATGCTAACCAGGAAATAAGAAACTATTACAAATGAAAAACTTTTCTCTGATCAGGTATATGCAAAAATACATGAATACAAAATTTATTTTATTTTCATATTAGAGATATTAGAGATAGGATTCATTTCCTTAATAAAATAAGTATACATTTTAAGTTGGCAAATAATTTTATCTTCTGTTAACATTGCTTTTTACAATTCCAATGGGAAACTTAAGCCTCGCTTTGAAAATTCCACAACTTGAAATCCCTATTGAGACTCTTTTTTCCATTTAATATCTAGTTCTCCGGAAACATCTACCCAAAAAACGGTCGATAGATTATAGGATGGCTATCATTAAACAATCTTAATATACAAATCCTTTTTTTAACACTTTCCAACCTAGTGGAAAAGTGTTTATGACTTCGGTTTGTCTGTCCGTCTGTCCGTGCTCTAACTGCCGTCAATAGGCTCGGATTGCCTTGCAATTTTTATATGTTATTGTCGTTATCTATAGCATGTTCCCTGTTGCAACTGAAGTGTGTAGCACGTAATAGTTTTTTTACAGGGACACTCAAAATAATTCCGTTACATTACGGTCTATGGGGAAAAATCCTTTGCGGTTTATTTTAATGAGGTTACACAATTTCAAATACATTGTAATGGATATAGATCACTAAGGTGCATTACAAGAAGCTTAATATGGAATAGGGTGTGCATAGCACTTAGAGTTACTTTACAGGGACAGTCAAAAGAGTTCCGTTGCATGACGTCTATGGAGAAAAATCGTTTGCGGTTTAATTAAATAATGTTTCACTATTTTAAACGCATTGAAATTTATATATATATCATTAAGGTGCATGACAAGAGGCTTACTACAGAATATCGTGTGTAGAGCAGTCATCGTTCATTTACAGGGACACACAAAAGAATTCTCTACTGTCTTTTAACAATCATTCCTGGAAGTGCGTTTTCAGTTGCTGAACGCGATTTTAAATTGAACTCACTTTTTGTCTATGACTGGGTGTGTAGAAATTCTGTATTTCATATACAAGGCAGCACAAAAGTTCGCGAACACATTTCCGTTTATTGAAAGAAACTCCAGAAGGAGAATTTTAAACTGTGCTACGCGTTTCCTAACCGGGAATTTAGCATCCTTTGTAGCATATATACAAATCTATAGATCCTATACAGGGCAGAATAAAAGTATTCGGATATTTTTCCGAATATTGTATAGGTTGGAAATTCCTGAAATGACGTTTTTAAATAGGTTATGCGTTTTCAAAATTGTTTACTTAGATGTTATCTTTCAGCTTATTAAGCAGTAATGATTTGTAAAATTATTTTGGAAGCGTTGGAAAGTGTTACATAATCTATGCTTGACGCATGATTTTTCGTTTTTGTTAAATTTAGTCCTACGGAAATAATAGGACTCCATCTTAAATAGGACTCATCACCGTGCAACCTAAACATTACTTTTATGAATATCTTTTTAAGATTTGATTCTCTATTTTCATAAAATTTGATGACTCGACAAAATTCTACAACGATTATATAACACATGGGCTGATAAGTTCCCGGTGTAATAGAGAAAACGCAACTCTGGTGTGTAGTGGTGGATCCATGGTTACGTATCGACGTAAAAAATCTGTTTTATTGCGACGAAAAAGCTCCAAACAGTGCTCAGAATCATCGACTCGTTGTTGTTTTTGGTCAAAAGTCAACACGCGCGGCACCCACTTTGACAACAGCTTTTTCATAGACAAATGTTCATTCAAAATAAAACCTACACGTTCCTTGGATATCTTCAGAGTCTGAGCTATCTCCAGCAACTTCACTTTACGGTTCCCCAAAACGATGTTGTGGACTTTTTTTTATGTTTTCCGGAGTAACCACCTCTTTTGGGCGACCAGAGCGTGGTGCATCACTGGTGTCCGTACGACCACGTTTAAATTCAGCAAACCAGTCAATAATGGTTGATTTACCTGGTGCAGTGTCCGGATAACGCTTATCAAGCCAAGCTTCTGTTTGAATGGTGTTTTTTCCCATCCAATAACAATTCTTGAAATTCTTGTTTATTCATTTTTTTGTTTATCAACAAAGTCGTCCCACTAAAACCACTCTAACTTTTTATCCACAATGCGAATTGCCATGACTTACTAAAAAAAAAGCATCGGTTCGGCGATTGCAACGCCATCTGTGTGCAAGACCGGGAACTTATCAGCCGATGTGTTGTATTAAATTTCACACCATTCGTTTGGGTCGTTTTTGCGCTGTTCCATGCGGACAGACGGACGGACCAGACGACGACTCTAGGTGCTATGTATATATATATAATTACGAACGCAGCTAAAAAATGGATTTCAGTGTTGGAATCAGCATAACAATCAGTCAAAAAAAGTTAGAACCATGATCCGATTTTTTTTTTTTCAGATTCGTGTTATTAATATGTAAAAGCTTAGAACGATGAGACGATGCAGGGTACACTCATTTTAAACACACAACCACCGTGACTTATGTCAGAAAATAGCGAATTTGAATTTGGAAAGAGGCCCATACGGCGGTATTAAAAAAATATATATATTTTCCCATGCTCAAAAGCTCAAAATTTTCCGACACATTTTCAGACTCATTTTTAAAAGTAAAACGTGAAACTTGGCGGCGCGATTTTTGAAAAGATTTATAAAGGACGTGTGTTTTTATTTTTCGTTCAATTCATTAGAAATGGATTTACAAACAATTATTCTCACAGTACGATATTTTTTTGTTGTTATTTTCAGTACTATCGCTTCGGGAAATTAGGTTCAAAATGCCCACTTTGACAGCATTTTTTGAAATAGATTCTGCCTTTATCAAAAAATCGACCCATACGGCACATTATAAAGTTTCTGAATAAAGAGAACCTGCCAATGGGCTGCATTTTAGAGCAAACATGAATTTAAAAATGAGTCAGAAAATAAGCAGTTTGGATTTGAGTACACCCTTAAACTAAAAAATGTGGTATTGTGTCTCATCACCCATCCAATTTCTGTAAATTGAGAGAGTGGCGATAAAACTCCGACCGCCCACCCTCATTGTATTTTAGTGGGTGTTTAAAAACATTTTACAAAAAATGTCTCAACTTAAAAACTCATCTTTTAAGATGTGAGTCACTCAGCCAAGAACGTGATTCAGTGGTGGGAAATTCATCCCTCCTTTCACTGACATTTGAAAGTGATCGACGCCCGGTCTGTCGAAACACTCTCGTTGTTGAATCGAGTGAAAAGTTTTCGTGTGTGAATTTCACCTACTTTCATCTTTGGGCTCTTTCGATTTCAATTATTATTTTTGTGGTCGCAGTAGCCTTAATTTTTTAAGTTTCATGCGGTACGTACGCAACTGCATTTTCTAGTCCAGTAATTGGGTAGAAAATAAAAGAAAGTTTTGGTGGAGTTTTGATATTTGGTGGAGTTTTTTTAGGTCGCTGATTTGAGGTTTGCCAACAAGAATTTTCCCAGAAAATACGTTTTTTGCTAAAAAAAAAAAAAAAAAAACGGAACTTTTCTCTTTTTTCTAAATAACTCCAAAACTATGCATTTTACGTGAAACTCGACCTTATATGAAATGAAAGAGGATAAAATTTCTCCTACCTTTTGTCTTGAAACTTTTTTTCTCTGATCAATGGTTTAGCCATGAGAGTGCCGCAAAAATCGGTGTCTAAAGCAAAAAAAAAAAAAAAAAAAAAACTCTGAAAAACCTGGAATGTCGTCACTGTAACTCGAAAACTAACCATTTTGCGCAAACGTTGACCATAAATGATACTTACTAACACTCATAACTCGTGGAACTAAAAAGTTGATCCAGTAATATAATATTGCTTATATGTTTATAATGAGTATAATACGCTTTGATAAGAATATTTTAAATACACGAACAAAAAGCGGTGCGTAAACATAACAACAACAACGACAGTTCTTTGAGTAAAAATGGAAGATACGGTGGCGGTTCATTCTGGCATTCCTGTCGTTCGGAAACTATTGAGTCTACACCTGCGAGCTCTTACGCGTGCAATACGCTACGTTACATATGTAAGCGAATGGGTAGGAAAGAACGCAAGGGATTAGAGATAAGAGGGAAAGGAGAACAAAATTTAGGATTCGGTTTTTCGGAAGTGCTGTTTCGCTGGGCTCCGAAGCGCAGTATGTGTGATCTCCGGTGAATTCCGACCCATATATAAATATTCACTAAAAACAAAGAAGTACCGGAGCAAAATTAAGTACTAAACCACGTACGAAAATATACAATGACCTTTCCCGAGTGACCTACGATTTCGAAAAGTGTTCTTTATCTTCATTTTGTCCGTTTTCGTCCATTTTGTCACTTTCGATACCTCAATGTATTTTTACGCTTTAAAGAAACATTTATGAAAACAAAGTTTTTGTTGCCACTGATTTTAGTGAGCATAAAACTGGATAGAAATAGATAGAAAGGGAAAGAAATAAAAATAAAAGAGAGCCTTAGCTGATCAGTTATAGCATGCATTGAAGGATTAACATCACTTATAAGTTGAATAATATTCAACTCGGTAGAGGGCAGGGAAAAAAGAAAAAAAAAAAAAACTCAAAAACAAAATCATTTCCTCGAAGATTTTTTGTTTTTTTTGTTTTGTTTTTTTCGAGATTTTGCGAAATTTGAAGAATAAAAATCCATTCCCCATCACTTCCTGCTTCATTTTTATTTTATTTTAATTTTTTTTTTCTATTAGATTCCCCGAGCAAAAAAAAGCACGCTCAGTTTTACGATACTATCGGCGTGGTTCTATGCCGATATCTCGTTTCTTGCTCTCGTAAATTTACAATCGCGGTTATTGCATCCTTGTTTTTTTTTTTTTTCCCTGTTACGAAAACTAGAAATTCGAACGTATTTTCTCGGACGGTTTCGTTATCACTGGCGGATACATTAAACCGGCACTTTTCGTTTCTAGCTTTTTAGCCGACGAATTCACATCGTTTCACTTCAGTTTTTTTTGTGATTTATTTATTTTAACCTCTGATTTCTTAGCTTAAGATATCTTGAAGGCTTTTTCTTCCATCCCCCCCACCTTCTCTACTTTTTTTCTTGCTTTTCCTTTTCGGATAGTTTTGTGAAAACCGAAATATCGGTCAGTTGCGATGGTCCGTGAATATTAAACCGTTTTCGGACGAGAGGCATTTTCGTTTTTTGGGTTTGAATCGACTTTCTTTGAGAAGTCGTACGGAAAAGGGAAGTGATTTTTTTCCGTATTGCATCAGACAATCTCAAGGACAAAAAAAAATGTAAGATAAGTTTCGCGTAGCGATGACGGCACCGTTTCTGATCTATTTCATTAAAATCTGACATGGTGTTTGTATTAGAGATGTGACGGGCTCAGCCCGAGACAGAACTCGGGCTCGAAACGCGCTCATTCTCGATTTTTACGCCAGTCTTCCCGCTCGGGCTCAAAGTGGAGATCCTATATATTATTTCTGTTGTCAACATCTCTTTTTCTGTGCATTTACAAAAGGCACAACAACGGAAGTCAATTTTTGAATTTTTTTAAAGTTTGCCGAGATATTAATTAAAAACCGTATGGATCATCTCAAAAGGGCGAACTTCTTTCGTTCCGTGGATTGTGCATGCGCCTCTCCGGATCTTCACGCTGACGAAAGAGAAGCGTTCGGTTGTTTCTGAATTTTGAAATCGCGATCGCCATACCCCCAGTTAGCGTTTTAAAAAACTAACTGAAGAGTTTTTAAACCCCTCCCCCAGAGAAACACGAAAACTTTTACCGTACCTTCCCGGTTCCAACTGTATCTTTCGTTTAAGAAATATATATATATTCATTATTTCATGAAACATTTTTACTAATACTTCGATTCGCGTCCGTTTTCAAGTTTGCTATATTTCAGCATTTTGAAACGGCCGCGCTTCCCGGACTAAAATACAAAAAATGGGTAAGTGTGATCGAAGATCGCACAAAGGGTTTCGTTTAATATTTCTTTTAAAACACTTTATCCTAAGTGGATTTAATTCTGTGGAAATCGGTGCATTAGATATGTATATACATATATATATATATAAACTTATTACAAAAATTAACCATTGAAACACAAGCAACTGACCATATGCAATGAAATTATTACCCCATATATATATATATAGCCATAAATGAAACATTACCATAACACCAACTTAAACTATGAAATAATGATTAAGTATGTAATAATTAGTTGACAATGAAAGTATTCCCCAACACACGGAATATGGAAACCAAAAACTTATTTAAAAGAAGAAGAAATTAAATTAAAAATTGAATAAATGAAATTGAATGAATGAAATGAAATTTGTGGAATTTAGACAGAATTTTCAAGTCCCAAATATACCACAAATAAAATGAGTGGTTTCATCATCATTATATATATATATATATATATATATATATATATCTATATATATATATATATATATATATATATATATATATATATATATATATATATATAAATGAATACAGATGTGAAGAAGAAAGGATAAAACACCATAAGAAGCAATGGAATGGACATTGAAGGATATATACTTAAAAGGATGAAAAAGCAAAAATTGAAAACTATGAATATCTTATAGAATCTTCAGAAGGGCTTTATAAGAATATTCATAGTAAGTATATGTTATTTCAACAAATTGTGTCAGCATTATGCCTAAAATCGACACTATTAAGCCCCTAATAACATTTATAAATGAAACAAGAAAATTAAAGACCGACATGAGGTTCAAATAGCAAAATAAATAAATAAATATGCAACTTAAATAGAAATTAGATAAATAAAATATTATTCAACTTAAATAGTAAATAGAACATAAAATAATGTTCAAGACTCACCAAAACGGACAAATTTGAAAGTAGATGAAAAAATTGTAGTTACTTGACATTTAGCCAGAGTGATAATAAAATTATGTAGTGCTGCCATCTATTCCAGAAAATTATAAGTAAAATCTAAAATTATAGACAAGTTTAATACATATATATATATATATATATACTAGGGGGCTCAGCCCCCTACTCGCTGACACTCGCCAACCCCCCGTGAATTGCAAAGCAATTCACATTGAGACCGCTACGCGGTCACAGCTCGCTTTGCTCGCTCGCCCCTTTTTATTT
Organism: Maratus michaelseni; assembly: GCA_963931845.1. Classification (NCBI taxonomy): domain Eukaryota; kingdom Metazoa; phylum Arthropoda; class Arachnida; order Araneae; family Salticidae; genus Maratus; species Maratus michaelseni. The sequence goes on from OZ007587.1 coordinate 474,899,166, forward strand.
TCCTAGTAATTCTAGCCGGAATAAGTGCTACAATAAATCATTTGAACATATGAAATTTACAATTTTTTTAATGTAAAAAAGTAATTGAAAACACAACTAAAAATGCATTTAGTTGATGCTACTAATGGGCATATAAATAATTTAAATACTATGAAAAAAGGATCTTGGAAACATAATTAGCATCTATAATATTTTACAGCACGGCTTAAATTCATTAAAAAAAAAAAAAAAAAAAAAAAAAAAAAAAAGAAACACTACATGGTAGGTAGATAGTTTATCGTCAATGATTGTTTAAATTTCGTTCAACATTGATTATAGATTTCTGCAAAAGAAATTATTTTTACTTCAATAAAACGGCAACAGATGGCAGCAGGGGCATTGTAGAAAGTTTACATTTTACTATCTCTGGTTTTTTGTGTGAGTGAAATTCGTAAATAAATTCTAAATGAATTCATTTGAAATTAACAATATTACTCATAATTAAAATGAGGAATCATCTCAGACGCTTTGGATTACGTTCATATTATTTTATTTTTAAAAATTGCCATCTTCAGTTTCACTGCTCTGACACTGACCGCCATATTGGAGGCGGGGTAACACAATCTTGTCTGTTCATTGGTCTGAGCTCTGGAAACTACGTTGTTGCCAACGATAAGGTAGAAATTCAGCCCTATTTTCACGCCACGTAAGACAAATATATATACAGAATACAGATATTATTAAATCTTCCTTCGCGATGTTTCTCTGTTTTATAATAAATTATCACCAGTTTCACTATTTCCTTATTCCTTAATAATATCTATCATTAATTCTATTTAATTCTATTAAATTCCCCTTAAATTCATTATTATTTTGCCCAATTTACTTAAATATAAAGCTCTCAGTTACTCTTAAATTATACAGTAGACTCTCTCAAATCCGCAACCCTAAAATCTGCAATTTTCTAAAATCCGCACATTGCTTCAGATGTAAACAGTGAAACTTACAATTCAGATATAGGGAAGAAATTCAAGTTTTTTATATTTTTATATCATTCCGTACTCATTTTATTATGTAATTCTAGTTAATATCAAGGAACTCTTGCTTTCTCATAAAGGAAGTGTAAATTTATTTCCGAAAATTTTCAAGATAATTAGATCAAGATATTAGTGGTGATTGATCTTTTTATCAAATACACTTATGTATTAATCAAGCTTTTTTGTTCATTAAATCTGGCCAAACATCAAATAGAATTTTGTAATTTTATGGTTTTGATGTAAATTACTAGTGTACTTTTAAGAGGCAAGTTTTATTGAATAATTCAAGAAAAAATTATCTCATCATTGTTATGCATATTTAGTCATGTATTATTAATTATTTATGTAACATTTACATTATTTTCCATAGTTATTTTAATATTTTACTTTATTGTAAGCATTCATGATAATTTTGAGTGTATTATTACATTCAAATTACTGTTTAAAAAATTTAAACAAAACAGTGACCAGAAATCCGCAAAATTCTAAGATCCGCACAACCTCTGGTCCCAAGCTGTGCGGATTTGAGAGAGTCTACTGTATCATAAATGCTGATCATTTCTGTTAATTCGAATGTTTTTTCGAAAGCCATTTTATTTTATTTTTCTTTTTCTTATTTCCGAGTTTCCCGCGCTCGTCCTGTTCACTATAAAATGCGTCCGCTTAGAATATGTTAGAACTATTTACTTTATCATCCTCATTGGTCATGACGGAGATTGTACACGTATTCCAAATTATCTCATTGGTTAGAACACGCGTTACGTCATGATCTGGTACCTTTCCGCTTATTCACAAAAAGCGAGTGTAACAGTGCTTCCCTCAGTTTTTTGGCCGTTTTGCAGTTGTTAACAGTCCCCTGGCTGCGTCTTTTAGTCATCATGTATTCTAAATAATTCTAATAGAAGTAGTATTCTAATAGTTGTCGAGAAGTGTGATCATATTCGATGTTTTTTAACAACAGCTCGTGACAACTATTTCAGTGAGAGACGGCACTGCACATTTGAATCATGTGAGAACTGCTTCCATGTTGATTTTTGAAATAAAACATGGAACTCTGAATCGAATGTCTTTTTCTTCATACTGGAGAAACACCCATGATTGCCTAGATCCGCTACGACGACTGCCACTATATTTATTCTTCGGATAATCGACAACTGCGTCCAGTTTTATTCATCGAAAGAACAACCCACTTCACTTACATAATTAAACTGCAATTTCGTACACCTCATCGCCAATCTTCTTCAACGATTTCGTCGAAATATCACACACACACACACATATATATATGAAAGGATATAAATAAACCCTTTTTAAAATGCAAAATTAAAATTTAAAATCCCAAAATATTTATTCTAACTTTTAAATCTAATGCTTAAATCTAATCTGCCCCTGTGATCTTTGTTTCTCAGTCTCACAAATATTACTTTCATCTATCAATTTCGACATCTCTTTAAGTTTTAAAAGTGATGAGTTTGCATTCCTTGCAGCAGTCTGTGGGGTGCGGCTCCCAGGCCCGGCCAAGCCTTGGTGTCGGCATAAGACCCCAGACATCAGTCAAAAGCTAATTGACCAATTAAAATAAATGATCCTCCCAATTTGACTCTTTCTCCCTCTGCTGGAAAATATCCTAAATTCTGATTAAAACCACATGCAAGGACGAAGAAGACGGATTTTTGGCACATTTGAGCGGTCAGCCAAACCCTCGGCCATGTAGTTCTCAAAATTTAACGTAAATGGCTCGCGGGACCTCCGACTGAACGCGCGAAGATGTCTGTACGAAGAAAGGCTTCAATAAACGAGTTCGATCTGTCTAGAGGTCCCGAGTCCAACTTATTTGTATGTTTCTGTCGATTATTAGTCTCCCAAGTCGTCCCCGGATAATTCGTTACATATATATATATATATAATGGTGTCCAATAACGAGAAACCAACTGCTAGGAGGCGCGGTTTACTCAATGCGATATAGATAAAAAGTGTTTGGTATAAATGAAGTATCTTATAGTTCGTTTATACACATAAGAATTCCGTTGCATGGTGATCTAGTGGGAAAAATCGTTTCTTATGCATTTTAGTGATGTTGCACTTTCTCCAATAGAATGAAATGGATATGCCTCACTGAGGTGGACTAAAACAAGTATAGAGCAAGTGGCATTTAGAGTTCGTTTACATACAGGGACGGACAAAAGAATTCCATTCCATTACAATCTATGGGGAAAAATCATTTGCGGAGCATTCATTTTAAGGATGTTATGATACCTCAAACATAATAAAATGTAAAAAGATGACTGGGGTGTTTTCTACAGATTTTAAGAAGTCCGTCGTATTTATCTTCATTTACAGGGACGCACAGAAGAGTTCTGTTAGAGAACGGACTAGGATCGATTTCACTGTATGAGAAAATAAAATGTCATAATGATATTACGTTAGTTTTGGATACAGTTTCGTAACCTATGTCTGATGCATTATTTTTCGTTCTTGTTGTTGTTTCTATTTCAAGGGTGCTTTTCTCTATTTGATTATTACATTTGAGAATGCTGATTGAAAGGTTGGCGTTAAAAAACAATTTCTTTTGTGAACATCCCTTTTTCTATAGCTGACAACAATGAATGAAATATCATTCGAAAGGTTTTAGCACTAGATTCTGACATAGTACACTCAGATTTCGGCAAAACAGGTTTTCTCTTAATTAAAAATTAAATCAGCATTTTTTTCATAAAAGAAATGAAAAATTTTTCTCCAATCCATGTTGTCACAAAAATAAAATACCGCATTCTATCGGGCTCAGAAATGATTCAAAAAATATAATAAATAACACAAAATAAATAAGTAAATAAAGTGTGATGCATCCGCATGAGTTCATTGTCTATTTATGATTAAAAATAAAAAATAAAAAATTGAATTGTTTAAACGAAAAAAAAAAAAAAAATAATAAATCGACTGATCGAAAGAGTTGTTATGATTAAAATTGTGCTTTATATGTACTCAATTTATTTTTCTTTGTCCCGAAGCGGATAACGTCATTCTCTAATGCAGTTAAAATAACTTGGCTTGACTCATGCGCTGTTTGCAGATATTTTTATGCTTATTTTTTTTCTTTTATATGTTTAAACCCGCATCTAAAAAATATTAGACTGCAGGGCGAAATCCTCGCAAGGGTCCACTCTATTTTTTCACTGTAATATAGTCCATTAAAATATACCCACACGTTACCACCACACTAAAGAAACCACTCCATTTCGCACGGGTCCACTGGTAAGATAGTACGTTTCAATAATATTCGAAGAATTGCATTTTACAATCTCACATTTTTCACCCTCATTCAGCCGAATGTGTCACGTCACTATCACGCCGGGCACTTTCTTTAAGGGAAAAAAAACGGTGAACTACCGTTTTACTAAAATGTCATTCCGACACGAATTTTACGTGCTGTCACGCGATCTTGCGAATGGAAGGGATTTCCCGTGTTTCGTTTCGCCAGTGAGAGGACCGCTTCGGGGCCCTTGCCCCCTTGCCGTGAAAGGTACCAACCTGTTAGCAGACAAAAATCGCCGCTAGCATCCTCTCTCTCATTTGAATTATGTCTTCTGATTTGATATTACTCTTTCAAGGGGGATGGGAGGCAAAGAGCTAGCTTCCCCCTCGTGTATGTACTCACATAAGTCAATAGGCTACATAGTAGGCTATAGAACGGTTAAAAATTCCTATTCGGCCATTTCCGTCAGTAAACCGAAATATATTCCATAACTTGGGTGCTGCCCTGTATAGCATCAACAGAATTTATACGTACCAAGCAATAAGCAAAAAAAAAAAAAGTTGAATCTAAAAATGTACCCCAACTGAAAACGCACTTGAAGCAATTAAGGGGGTTAGACTGACAATTTTATTAAACATATAATAATCTCTGTCAGTCGAATAAGTCCTAGTTCACTTAGGGCAAAACAAGTTGGACCCCTTAATACGACACGTTTCACAAAACCTTTATTACTAACTATTGACTTACTCCACTAACCCCTTCAATTATTGCTCAAAGACAGTTACTGTTATCGAACTTTTTTGCGTGTCCCTGTCCATGAACGCCATGCACACAGTATTCTATAGTAAGCCTTTTGTAGTGCACCTCCGTGATCTATATGCGTTTCAATAGGTTTGAAATAGTGTATCATCCTTAAAATACACCGCAAACTATTTTTCACCGCACTGACCGTCCTGTAACGGAATTCTTTTGACTGTCCCTGTAAAAGAAACTGTAAGTGTTATGCACTTCATTTTCAATATCGGACATACCTTAGTAAACCTCATTAACCTCTATGAATTGCATGGTGATCCGAGTGTATGGACGCGATATAATTTTCGATATGGGGGTCTTAAATATTATATCCAATAGCTTTGAAAATTTACGGATACATCTATTAGAATTTATAAATTAATTGTTTAAATTTTTAGAAATTGTTTTGCAACTGTTCGGGAAATAGAAAACATTTTATTTTCCTATTTTTTGCAAATTTTAAAATGCATACCCTTTTCTTTGCTCTTTATTTTATGAGTTGCTTTTAGCAACCCTATTTCAAAGAATATCAAAATAATTCAATCAAATTCAAGTAACTCACGCTATTTCGCTGCAAAGTTACTTAACAAATAACGCAAATAAAGCAAAATAACTTATTTCCATAAGTTACTTTCGCACATGAGACTTTATTCAACTTATCCATCAGATGAAGGTCTTTCGTGGTTGACAGGTAAGTAAATACTGCTATTTGGATATTTAGACAACATGAAATCCTTATCCCAAACAGTTGCTTATCCTAATAAAATCAGAGTGCAAACCGAAATCCAATATATACTATAACTAGCTGTTACCCGTGACTTCGTTCACGTATCATTAAAAGAAGCATAAATGCATTAATTAAGCAAAATATTTCATTCCCGATAATTAGAAACGTAAATAATTAACTAACTCTTTATCACATTTCATAGGAGACAATACAGTATTTCTATGTTATAGAGGCCTTGACATAACTAAGTTTTAAAAAAAGTGAAATTTTGTGACAAATAATTACGAAAAGGAAACTGCAACCAATGAAAAAAGGCGGGCCAAATAAAATCGTGGAAATCGGCGAATTGTGTAAATACATATGTCAAGTTTACCTGGTAAACCATTTTACTTTTAACTCCTTTCTGAAATGTTTTAATAGCCACCCTTCAAAGATAATGGAAATAGTATATTATTTTTCATTAAATTCAATTCTTGTGAATAGGGAGCAATAATTGTAGACCTAAATGCAAGGAGCTTAAATTTGCCTCCTTGATTTAATCTATAACTGAAAAAAAAACTTTATTTCTAAATGAAAATATGTTGACAGACGATTTTTGTTCTCCATAATAAATTGATTCATGAAGTTTGAATATGTGAAAATACGTTTTTTATTTTTCAAAAATTTTACTGTAATCAAGATTTGTTTTTGTTCCATCATCTATTCAAATTGAAAATAAATTCTTTTTTTTTCAGTTTTAATAAGAAAAAATATATTAATCCGTTTTATTTTTTATTTTTTATCCACAAAAATGGAATAACTTAGTTGCCATTTTTAGAGAAACTTCGTTAAAATTCACAAAATAATAATAATAATAATAATATCTCGAAATTTAAATCATTTTTTTTAAATTCTGAGAGTTTATGACATCCTCGGATCAATGATAACCGGTGTTAATACCGGTGACCGGTGTTAAGTAAATCGCGTTGCGTTTGACAATCTGAAAGGAGTAGTTGCGAAATACAAACAGGCAGTCAGATTTTAATATAATAGATTCGTATTTATTTTTCTTTTCCTAAGAATCATGGTGTGGTTTTTGGCAAAAAACTCTCATCTGTATATAACTGATATTCATGCTTAATAATCGGCATAGATTAAAAAAAAAAATATTTAAAAATTTCGTTTTAAATATGGCGTGAAACTCATCTACTTTCTAAACTTACCGATCCTTGTATTATTAATGTAAGGAATTGATTCACGCTCCTTGTAAAACACATTTGAAAATTCCCGTTTTATTTCAAATATGACGTCACTTTTTCCTCACAGAAATCTCTTTTAAATGGCATAATTCTTGTTAATTTTCTTTTTCTTGCAATCAGGGCGTAAATTTTAGCGGAAAACTCACATTTGTATGTAACTGGAATTCAAGATAATTATTAATCAGTATCCATAAAAAATATTTCAGTATTCATCTTAAATATTACGTCCATTATCTATCTACTTTCATTAAACATTGATTTCATGCTCCTTGTATTATTACGAACATTTAAAAATACATGTTTTATTTATCACGTCATATTTGTGCAAGCCGAGGAGGATCTTTTTCATAGTTCCATGGTCCAGGCGAAATCTATTTTTAATAATATAATTATTGTTCATTTTTGTCACAGAAAAAATATTTTTAATGTAACCGATATTCATACTTCATGTATAATAATAAATACTCCATATTTTTGTTTCAAATATCACGGTAATTCATCTTCTTTTGAATTCTTTTTAATTTTCATTTTTCACGTGAAAATCGCTCAATTGAAAATTAATTGTTAAGGAAAAAATATTTTTCCGTGTTTTTATTTATTGGCAACGATCAAAGCCCTAGCAACGATAAAGTAAAATGGTTAAATTTTATGGAAAAATGTCCATTTATTCTCTATGAAAATAATGAAATTTCTAATTATTAAAGAAAATATTTGAATAAAATAAATAAAATCTAGCCTATGTTCATTCCCGGCTTATAATCAACCTATATGCAAAGATACAGGGTAATTAAATTCTCCATTTTGACGCTGGCTTCAGCCTAACATTTGCACACAATCAGATTTATAATATTATTAGGATTAGGATTATTCAAACAATCAATAGGAAAATGAATTTTTTAATTAAAAAAATTACAACAATAAGAAGTTTACAAGAATTTCAGAATATCATTGCATAAACAGTGTTTAATGGAACGCTTCACATTTCTGAAACGTCCGACGTATTTTATAGGCCTATAAATAGGTATGTAATATAAAAAAATGAAAAATAAATTGCAGATTGTAAGATGCTAAATAACATGAAAACTGAGATTAAAAAACAATAACTTTCAGATCTGACGTAGAGGCTCCTGATCTGCAGATTTACTAGTTCTAAACTATGTTTATTGTTATTTTTTTCTCAATTAATTCATAAAAAGTATTATGCTTTTTTAAAATCAATGATGAGGAGGGGGAGGGTGTCAATCTATTTGAGTGGCGGCTAGAATTTTTTGGCTGCCTTTCAGATTTTATCTAATTTGTAAAGACTTGGACTGCAAGTTTCAAGTTTGCACGTATAAAACAGGACGTCAGAAATTTTCGCGTTCTTATGTGGTATAAAATATATTTTTTGGGGGGCGCGGGGGAACAGCCTTACCGACAGAAATGTTCTCCATTTTTAGAGAGAAGAGGGTTGGAAATTCCTGTTTCTAAACAAACGTCCAGAGGAACAAGTTTGTGTGGATTTCTAAACAACGTAAGAGTTGAGAGATAGATGGCTGTTGAAAATTTTGTTTTTAATTCCTTCTTCTTCTTCAACCTTTGACTTCTCTCTGTTGTTAAGTGGGAAAATTCCAAAACAAATTCTATGAAAACGAGGTCGACGGAACTCTTCTTTTTCCTCTTGCCTTTTCATCTTCCTATATCTTCTATACTTGCCGACACCTGTTCTCACCCGTTATTTCTACATACCTGCCCATACATACCTGTTTTCAAATTCATTTTGCAATGGGCTTTGCGAAAAAAGGTGGATCAGCGAAAGAACGATTTGAACTATTTTAAAAATATATCTACCGGACGAAGTAAAAACAGAAAGGAAATATCAAGAACGAAAAATCGTGCTTTCAGCATAGATTATGAAACACTTTCCAACACAATTCAGAAAACTATTAAAAAAAAAACTTCACAGTTTAGTAAATAAACGATTTAGAAAACGAATAGCCTATTTGAAAACCCAATTTTCAGAACAATGAATGCTATTCACACTGTATTCTAAAATAATTATTATTCACTTACCTCAGTGTGATATATCAATTTCAATGTGTTTGAAATAGTATCTACCCTATTAAAATCCGTGCGCGTATCTATCTATGTAACCTCAAATTTCGGAAACCACAGGGTGCAGGGCTATGAAATTTGGCACACGTGTTAGTGGTAGGGGGCCATGAACGATGGGGGCAAAAAATTCGAAAATTTCAAGTAGATTTTTTTTTAAATTTTATGTTTTTGATGATTTTTTGCCTTTTTTTTAGGTTCAACCCGTCATTGCGCGAGTTCTAACCCGTTCTAAATGTTTACAACAATGTGAGATATACATATTACGTAGGCCACGCTGCCATACTAAGAAGTTGTAGCGGGTATGACGATCATTCTTTTACCTCGTATGCAAATAATGAGAGATGATTTAATTGCGCTTAATTATTACCCATTTAAAAAAATAATAAAGAAAAACATTTTATCACAAACATTTATTCTATTGATTGATTGATTCCCTTATTCCAAAGATATCGTTTTATCGTCTGCTGCCAAAACAACATGATAAATTAAATTTCATTAAAAAAAATGCTCAACAGTAGAAAAATATTTTTCTAAATCGAATAGTTATTGAACAACTCAACCCTTTAACAGGGGAATTCTTATTTCTTATTTAGATATTTTAAAGTTGTTTGTTGTCATTGCGTTTTTGTGCTAATTTTCGTTTCATATTCGATTATTATTATGTCTATTTGATGTGAATTTTTTACGTGCTGCTACTTTCTACTAAGGATTTTTGGTTGTGTAAATACTGATTTTTAATAAACATAACAAATTTTTATATTCATAAACTTTACTTTGGTTTTACTGATTTTTATTTTTAATTTTAGTGTAGAATGGGCTAAACCTTAAAATACACCGCAAGTGATCTTTCCCCATAGACTGTTATGTAACGGAATTATTTTAACTACTACCCCTATATCAATTTCATAAAAATCCGAGTCTATGGACGCAAGTTAGAGCACGGACAGGGGGAGGACAGAAAGACAAACACACCGAAATCATAAACACTTTCCAACTATGTTCGAAAGTGTTAAAAATCAGTTATTCGAAAAGATCATCACTCATCAGAAACACTGTCAAAAAGACAGATTTTTCGTAATTTTAGAAAATATATTATAACCACGAACCAAAATATACAATAACCGTTCCCGGGTGATCGAGACTCCAAAAAGGAACCTCAGAAACCAAATTTTTTTACAGATTTAAAGAAGCATTTTTATAAAACAAAGTTTTTTTTTAAACCCCTGAATTTTTAGATAATAATTTATATAAAGGTTGAAAAAAGATATATAAAAAAGATATATATAAATATTTAAAAAATGTTATTATTTGCAATATTAAAAAAAAAAAAAAAAGCCCAAAATGTAAAATTACCTAAAAATACAAATAATACACTAGTGTTATCAAAATCCAGGCATTGCTGGTTATCATGGTTGAAATTCTAAATGACTCTTTAAATTCACTTTCTGAATGATGCCATTTCAAGAATAGGAATATAGAGTTATTATCTTTGTGAAATCAATATGCAGTTACTATCGGTCGGCCACTGAAATTAAATAGAAGGGACACGAAGACTTCTTTTTTTGCTTCTCTTTTTGTAACCATAGCAAATACAATTCATTGTCCAAACTTAAACCATTAATACTATTTTATTACGAAATCGAAAACAAATAAAACGCTTTAATGAATGAACGTTCGTTCATAGACCTCATTTTGTTTACCATTACGTGTATTTACATTGTGTATGTCTGGCACAAGTAAGACCTGGTTAAACCGTCGGGGTTACCTTGTAAACCTTGTGTTTAACCTTTTTAACCTCTTCAGGGGTTTATTTTTACCTGCAAACTTTCCAAAAATGAATTTTTTTTTTATATTACATTTTCTGAAAGTAAATAATATTCGGCTAGATTCTAATAAAAGAAAATCAAGAAATTCACAACGCTTTAATTAACTTTGTTCTATTCTACATAAATCGTCTAACTTTAATATTTAAACGTGGATTATCTGGAAACTATAGTTTTAACAATTTTAATCATCTTCTTCCAATTTTGACCCATTTTTAACAACACTATTATCTCTAGAGTCTAATCATTACTTTTGCCAATCGGGTGTTTTTAAATATATATATGTATATTTTTTTAAACAATCAAAGTTTGAAATTTTTTTATGAAAATCGGTATCTTAAATTTGAACGGCGGCCATTTTGTTCCATTGACCATTCTCATTTTGTTCCCCAGCCTAAAGGAGGGATTATATATATATATACATATATATATATTTTTTTTAATTAAACTATATAGTCCAATTTTAAACTGCAGCTGATCACATATACATAATATTTTTAACACTTTCTAACATTGTTGAAAAGTGTTTATGAATTAGGTTTGTCTGTCTCTCTGTCTAACTGCTGTCCATGGAGTCAGATTGCCTTGAAATGGATTTATGTTATTGGGATTGACGATAGCATGTTTGGGTATTGAAAATGAAGTGCGTAGCATTTAGGGTTATTTTACAGGGAAACTGAAAATAATTCCGTTGCTATGAGGAAAATCGTTTTCAGCGTATTTTATCGATGTTTCACTATTTTAAGCCTATTCAAATTCATGCTATGCATCACTGATATGCACCACAAGGTGCTTACTGTAGAATAGGGTATGCATTGAATGTATCGTTCATTTACAGGGACACTCAAAATGACTTGGTTACGGTACTGTGAAATGAACAATAATAGCTGGTAGTTCGTTTTACGCGTTTTCAAATGTAACTCATTTTTTGCGTATTAATGGGTGCCTATATAGATCCTATACAGGGCTGCTCAAAAATCTCACGTATCTTTCCGGTTATTGAAGGAAATGGCCGAAGGGGAATTTTCAATTGTGCTATGTATTTCCTAACTGAAGTAAATTTTAGCACAGTGTGTAGTATTCATACAAATCTATAGATCCTATACAGGGCTGCACAAAAGAATTGGGATATTTTGTTTGAGTATTGATAGTAGCTCCTGAAATTTTAAAAATGTTATGCGTTTTCTAAATTGTTTATTTAGTAACTGCGAAGTTTTGTTATACAAGGTTCTGCGTCAATTCGTCGCGCACAATTCATCGCGGAACAATTCATCGCGGCGACAACTCATCGCAGCGTCAATTCGTCGCGACGTCGATTCGTCGCAACGAAAATGTTTTTGAAGTCTATGATGATAAAATAAAGACAATTTAGTAAAACTGTTTAATGATAATTAGTTTTTTAGATATAGAGAATTATAACTAACAATTTACATGCGATTATAGCTAAAAAACAAATTATCGTTAAATAATTTTACTAAATTATCTTTATTTTATCATCATAGCCTTCAAAAACATTTTCGTGGCGACGAATTGACACCACGACGAATTCACGCTGCGATGAGTTGTCGCCGCGACGAATTGACGCTGCCATGAATTGTGCGCGACGAATTGACGCGACACCGATACAGTATTCAGTATGTGTTGGAAAGAGTTTCATGATCTATGCTTGATGCATGATTTGTTTTTCTTGTTTTAGCATATTTTCAATATTTGAATTATCTGGAGCTGAAAGGGTTAAACCACCGCTCTCTTAAATCGTTACCCCGCATACAACGCGCCAGTTTCTGTCCCGAGAAATAAGAAAAACACTGCTAAAAACTCACTCGCAAAATAAGAAACCCTGTGATTTCGAGTCATGATCGACCTTCTTTCTTGCAAACAATAACTGTAAAATGATAAGGCGAAATAATAATTTTTTGAGAAGAAATTAACAACATAACTCGTTGAAGAGAAACCATCAACACCCAAATTCCAAGATCAGCTGCATTCTCTTACATCCCGTATTTTTTAATCTGTTCTGAGAAAACCAGAAACAAACCATTAATGATAAAAAAAAAAAAAAAAAAAAAAAAAAAAATCATTTTTTTTTTTTTTTTAAATCTTTAATGTATGTAGTATTCATTTCAAACATAGAAAGAATTTTCTTACAATAAATTTCGCGTCTGTCTTTACATTTGACGTCATGTGATGTTCTGTCAACGGAAAACTAACAGTTGTCCATACCTGTCATTAAGTGTAAAGTATACTCGTAAAATTTAACTATCATTCTTTTATCTTATTTTACTTTAAAAAGTATATTTTTACTTCTTTTATGTAAACTAAGACACAATTACAATGATTTAGCTTAAAATACTGATAACACAATGAGTTTTTAAAATTTAAACAAATTAAAGGAAGACGATAAAGCATCCAGTATCGATTATATTTTGTCACTTGGCGCTTTTTATGCTTAAATGTATTTGATATTTAGAATATTATTTGACGTTGGAAGTATTTTATTCTAAGTGTTGTGACAAATAACAAAACTTTAACCATGGAAGAAACAGTTTTCAGAATGGTTGGCTATCATAATGGTGTGTGTCATGGACGACGCGATATTTTCTCATTTTAATCACACATAGACATTTTAAAGCTGAAAATAATAAAAGTTACTCTATTGCACCACATGGATATGTTGATGCAGTTTGAAAAAGATATTTTCACCTAATATTTGTCCTTATGATGTCACACTTAGGTAGTATATGCGGCGCTATCGTTTTTTAAATATTTTACTTTATTTCTTTAATTCTGTAAATCCCATAGACGTCAGTGCCAACATAGGATTAAAATGGAGGTAAAAATATATCTACAGTAAAAAAGTGTTTCGGTATTGTTTATTTTCTTTAAAAGTTCATGCATTTTATAGTGTAATATTCTAGATTTAGGTGACCAGATATCCTATTTATTAAAAGAAAGTGTTCATTTTTAAGTCATTTTTCTCAGTTTAAAAAAATTAAAACTATGATATAATTATCCCAACTTTAAACTTTTTGGTCCTCAATTTCTGAGAGTTTGTAAATCTATATATATAAAAGAAAGTCCTTTTTGGCTAGATGATCAACGCACAGCCAAAACTACTGAACCTACAAAGACCAAACTTGCAGGAAAAATACTTCTTAGTATGTAGAAGTGCACTAAGACGGGATTTTCAAAAACTCCACCCCTAAGGGGGGTAAAAAGGGGAACAAACTTTTAAAGAAATTCCTTAAAAATCGGGTAATTATAGTTACGTGACAAATGATAACATATTTTAGTGTATTTTTACCATTTAAATACTCATAAGTCAAATAGTTCGTGAGATATTGCACATTTTTCTAATTTGGCGAAGTCCTTGACGTCAAAATCTAACAGTTCAAGTGATAATTTCTAAAAATACGTCCGTTACTATAGCAATGGAAGAAATTCAAATTAAATCTTTTTGTTTATTTTTGGAGATAGAAACATTAACTGCTCAATCGGGAATTGAATATTATTCTTACGGATATTTATGTAATTGTTTATTATTATTATTTCTACAAACGCCACGATTTAAAATAAAATTGGATTGCTAAAATAAAGGGTACATCTCAATTATACCGTCGACCACTTTTCATAAAAAAAAAAAAAATCATCGCCAAACATGAATTTCAAATAAACAAATGGAAGAATGTTGCCATTGGAGCATCAAAATAAATAAATAAAATAAAATAAATTCGGAAAAGCCCCACTCAACAAAGTGTCCAGTAAGTTTTAACACAAAAGAATTACAATATATTAATGAAAAAAAAAATCTTGGATATTTATTTATTTACACTAGCCGCCACTGGCGACCAGTTTGGTCTCCCTTAAATGTATGTTAAACATTGCAACACGCTACATTTATTCATAATTTAATTTTCCCTTAATCCTTCGCCAAATCGGAAGATTCTAATAGACAAATCATGAACTTTTGCGATCATGGTAGCATTTCGCATATTTTTTGGGCACAAATGTCACATACGCACGTTGGCGCGATTCCCCCCCCCCCCCCCTCACCCGCCAATTTGGCGAAAACTTTGTTATGGAAATTGTTGTTTATTTACTTTTATTTTTTATTTTAATTCTATAAATTATTTTTGATATGTATATCAATATTTATTTACATCAAACTATCATTTATTTATTTTTATTCTTTTTTTTAATTATGAGTATTTTTGTTAGCCGGGAGCAGATGATAATTCGCCAAATATCGTTCCCATCACCGTCATTCATACTACAATTAATTTAATTTTAAATTATAAACCTGTCACTCATTTCATTTAAAATACTTAACTTTAATCTAAAATGCTTATATTACATAAATTTAAAATACTTCACACTTTTCATTTAAAAGAGAAAATAAATAAATAAGAAGAAATAATATCATAAATCAAAACATTTGATTTCAAAATCAAAGTATCATTTCTAATTTGTACACGCGATAAATAAAAGCTGTATTAGCGATTTTAAAAATGCTAAAAATCTGATTCATTAAATATTATTACATGAGTTCAATTTACGTCAAGAAAAGGTCCGAAAGTTGAGTTGTATAGCACATAATTATGGTAAACTTTGATTGTCTCACTGGTGCGAATTATTTTTTTGACGCGAGGCAGCGGTCCAAAAATTAATTCGCGGAGAACTTGCTTTGCGAATGATTACCTCCATGATTTAATATTTTAAATGTTCACGACGAATCAATCTTTTTTTTGTTTACTTTTATGAATAGAGAATTTGAACTGCGAATCTTTCGACTGAAGTTATTGCAGAATATATACATAATTGAACGCAAGTCATCTCTCAAATATTAATTTATTTTGAACGATCTTTCTTAAAATGTAACTTTTATGCAGTTTATTCGAAAAAATAATTTTGAATAAAAATGGCCGCTTGGCATATGAAAAAGTGAAACGGACATCCCGGAACTGTTGAGGACAGTCACATGACTTACGGTTTTATTTTAGAAGATTATTATTTTTCTTAATTATCCTTCTCGGCTGGTGAATAAATGTTTGTGACGTCAGTTGAAATTGATCTATTGCACTTAACTATGAAACGCAACATTTTTACAATGTATTTTCTCTTTTAATGTCATGGCACAGCCGTTTAAGGACGCAATTTTTATTTTAATTAACGAAATAACTAAAATTTCAGAAAAACAAAATGAAAATACAGGTAAATGTCGAATTAAAAACCGCTTCATGACATAACAAACACGTTTAATACTTCTGACGTCAAGTGAATGGGACTGCATTTTTGGCGTTAAATCTTATAGTTTGGCGATAGTTTTTTTTATGAAAAGTGGTCGACGGGATAATGGAGAAGTTCCAAATAAAGTGTCGAAAGTCTGATTAGTATTATGTATTATTTCTTTATTTGTTTTCAGCCTTCAGCCATGTTTCTCTTTTTCTTTGGGTAGTTATTCATACGATTTCGGACTAATTTTCCGCAATCGGATACCTCGCCAATTGGCGTATTAGCCACAATGTTGAAAGTATCGTTTATGTTTGAAGCGAAATCTTCATGATGAATCCTGTTACAGAAAATCATATCATCATCTAATATGAGTATAATCCGCATATTCACATTTTAATCAGGTAATGTTTTTTGAAAGGTTTTAGCGTATAGCTACGTTGCTTTGTTATAGAGCTAAAGCGGAAAGCTCTAAAATTATGCGAACCCTATTATTAAAGATTACTTAAAAAAAATTCTACTGAACAATTTTTAATGGAAGTGATTTTTCAGGTATGGTTAATGACGCTAAAACATATCATTCTATGTTGCTTAGTGATATAGCTAATGCGAAAGTGATTGGGAAAGGTGAATGCAATTATGAAAGATATATCTACTATGTATTTAAAATGCAAATTCGTATTTAATTCCGACCGTTTATAATTTGATTTCTGCTGTACGGACTTTGGTGGGATTTACACTGTTAGTTAGGCAATTTTGTAGGGATGGTTGGTACTTCTCTGGAGCAAAGTTTTCGTCTGCGTTGTGTTTTCTGAAGCGAAAGCTTGACGACGAATCCGATTACAAAAATCATATCATAATCATCTATAATATTTATAAAACGCAAATTCTTATTCCATTCCGATCGGTTAAAACTCAGGTTCTACCGAACAGATTTTTATATGATTTCACTGTTAGTTAGGTAATTTGTTTTAGGAAGGTTTTAAAATAAAGTACATTGTTCTACATTGCTTATTTATAGAGCCACGGGAGGAAGTTATAGATAAAATTAGGTGAACCCCATTATGAAAGATTACCTTTTTTAAAGTTCTACTGAACGGATTTCGATGGGAGTTTCGCAGTGTGATAAAATTTCAGGAATTGATGTTCTACATTGTTTAGTTAAGGAGCTATGGGAGAAAGTTGTCAGTGGTGTAGTCGTAAAAAAACAGTGCATATACTCTATAGACAGAGGAAATATACTAGAAAGTATATATTATAGCTACGGACGGTATGCAGAATTTTGTCTTAAAAATTCCAGAAGGTTGACGGCGTATACCAGCATATACTTTCTACAAAATCCCTGAGAGTTCTATCAACAGGTGAAGATGATTGTGAAAGATACATTTATCTGTCTACTGTATATGTATAATGCAAAGGGAATTTCGATCCTGCCGCTTATACATTGAATTCTGCTGAATGACTTTTGCTGAAACTTGCACTGTTAGTTAACTAAATTTTTAGGGGAAGTTTTAGTGCTTAACATATCGTTCTACGTTGCTTAGTTAAAGAATTAGGGGGGTGGTGGGCATTTCTATAATCAGTTGAACCCAATTATGAAACATTCGACTTTTTTAAAGATTCTGCTGAATGGATTTCCATGGAACTTGCATTGTTAATTTTCCAGGGATAGTTTTAGTATATTGCATACCGTTATATCGTTCTTTAGAAAATCATACTGTAAATGATTAAATAAACGAGTTGGTCTTTAACAGCCTAAATTTCGTTTAACACATTAGAAAATATAACAGCGTAATGGCTTTACACCAATGCGGAAGGAGATTAAGGAAAAAGTTCATGTTTCTTTAAAACACACAATCAAATTCACCGATATATTTCGTTTGATTCAAGTTTTTTTGGAGAAACCGACCAGCGTAGCGAGCAAAGCCTGCTAAGTAATAATAATGGTTAATTTTATCTGTATATAAAATTCTATATTATGTAAAAGAAAGCCCTGACTTAGGAGATCATCAACGCACAGTCCAAACTACTGAAGCTACAAATACGAAAATTGCGGGGAAAATACTTCTTAGGATGTAGAGGCGCAAAAAGAAAGTTTTCCTAAAATTCCATCCCTAAAGGGGTTAAAATGGGAGCAAACAATAACAAAATTTCTTAAAAATCGGGTTTTATATTTATTTGTTAAATGATAACATATTTCAATGTATTTTTGCATGCTGAATCGAATGGTACTAAATAAAAATATTCTAATTCCAACAATTCGTGAGATATTGCACATTTTTGAATTTGGCGTTGCCTTTGGCGACAAAACCTTAAAATTTATTGCATTGATCGCCAAGTGATATTTTCTAAAATACATTCGTCATTGTTAAAGATCAAACAATACTTGGCGATTTATACGATACTGGATAAGAAAAAAATCACCTGATATTTTGATTAAATGAAATCTCAATAATGCCAGTTTTCGGGCTCTTTGTTTTAACTTTTTTGTTTGCTACGGGAATTTGAAATTGAATATTATTCGGTTTTTTTTATGTTAGCTGGGTGCCAGTGATTGCCATTTTTTTTTAAATCTCGTCAATCCTTTTTTTTTTTTGCTAATCTTTTAACATTAGCTAATAACAACTAGCCATTATTTTAAAAACACAAATTGCACAAATTGTGCTTATTAGTTGCTAAAATCAGTGTAAAAATTGTTTTAAACTCATAAAAGAGCTAAAATCCTACATCTCATAGGGAGATTTGGTTTATGGTCTTTGAGTCTCCCAATCAAACGATCATAGGGAAAAAAACCACTTCCGTAATCAAGTCTTTGATATCAAAGACCTAAGACTCATTATTGTATCAATAGATGGGTAAAGAGACACAATATCTATATATCACCTATTGTTTCTAGGTGTTCTGGCCCAACATATTTTATTGAAATATTTTACCAAATCTCCCTATGATTTTTTGTATCTCTCTATTGATATTTAGACTCAAAGACCATAAACCAAATCTCCCTATGAGACCTATTGTTTCTAGGTGTTCTGGCCCAACATATTTTATTGAAAAAGCTTTCGTTATATTCCTAAAATTAATTTTACCAAGTTCAAGCAAAACTGTACAGTCAACAGAAGATTTTATCCATAAAATAGAAAATATGCAGATTTCTAAAGGAACTATTCTAGCTAGTTTAGATATTGTGTCTCTTTACCCATCTATTGATACAAATGAAGTTGCACAAAATATTAATTTGGAAATTGATAAACAAAATAATTTAAGTGATAGCGTAAAAACATCTCTAAAGGCAGGACTTAACCTTATCATTAATAACAACGTTTTCATGTTTAATAAGAAATTTTACAGACAAAATAAAGGAGCACCTATGGGATCTCCTATTTCCGGTCTGTTGGCTGAATTTAAACTTAGACCGATGGAGGAATTTATTTTTAAAAGTTTGAATTTAACACCAGAAGTTTGGCTAAGATACGTGGACGATATCTTTATCACATGGAATCATGGAAAGCAGGAACTCCTATCTTTCCTCTCAAAAATAAACGAAATAGATGAAAATATTAAGTTTACGTTGGAAATAGAAGAAAATTCATCACTGCCGTTCCTGGATATTCAATTAATTAAAGATGACAACAACCTAAAACGTAAAGTCTATCGTAAACCGATGAGAAGTAACACAATAATCCCATTTAATGCCTCTACAACTTTCACTTATAAGATTGCTGCCTTCAATTCATTCATCAAGCGTGCTTTTCTGGTTTGTTCAAGTGAATTCATCCAAGATGAACTTAATTTTATCAGAGATATCGCCATTGACCATGGTTTCCCCGCTCATCACGTACAGAAAATTATAGAAAAATTCAATGGCCATTTAATTCAGCATCCTGTCCCTAGCAATAATAAACCAAACTATCGGAAATTCCAATATATACCTATTATATTTGAAAGGATTAAAAGGGCCCTCCGTAAATACAATATCCATCTTATTGCTGTCCCTCCCAGAAAATTGGTTGACTTAGTTTCATATAAATTAGATCCTATCCCCCCTGATCAATTCGCAGGTGTTTATGAAATCCCCATTAGCTTAAATAATAATAGTATAATATTTTACATTGGTATGACTAAAAGAAAGCTTTTGGAAAGATTAAAAGAGCATAAAAACGACATAAAATTTGGAAAGTTATCCACTGCACTCTCCCGGTTTTACGCTAAAAATAATGATATTGTAATTAATTTCGATAAAGCAAGAATTATCCATAGGTTCAATAACCCATTTAAAGCCGCCATTAGGGAATCATTGGAAATTAAAATTAGAAAAGATTGTATTTGTAATGATAACTTTTCTTTCAGCATACCTGGTTTATGGGATACATTTTTAACCCCTTGTTAATTCATTGTTTTGTTTTTCGCTCTTTGGCAACAGAGAGTGCCCGCTTATTTTATTTAAATTTTTCCATACTGTTGATTTCAATCTTCTCGTGTCGAAAATTAAAAGATCAGTAGTCGTTTGTGTTGTTCCTCTTCCCCGATGATGGCTTTAAGTTTGAAGCCGAAACATGTAGGATTTTAGCTCTTTTATGAGTTTAAAACAATTTTTACACTGATTTTAGCAACTAATAAGCACAATTTGTGCAATTTGTGTTTTTAAAATAATGGCTAGTTGTTATTAGCTAATGTTAAAAGATTTTCTATAATTTGGTGATGCCTTTAGCGCCAACTCATCAATATTTCTAACATTACAAGTTATAATTTCTAAAAATGCATCCATTACTATATCTTCTTTACTACCGCCACTGCAACATATCCAGGGAGTCTCATCTTCACTTCAAGGGACGGCACGAGGTGCAGAGTAACTGAGATCCGAAATCAACAGCCTTATTCCTGGAATAATCAATATGAGGATCATAATTAAAGCCAGACAACTACTTAGTAGTCCAAAGCAATAATTTGATATGCGATCTCTTTTCATAGTTCCCTGTAGCTGTCTGACCAAAAGCGTACATTGTTGGATGAATGCAATTCACCGGTATATTTAGTTTGATTCAAAATCCGTTTGGAGAAACCGACCAGCGTAGCGGGCGAAGCTTGCTAGTATCTCTATAATTGCGTCATTGTAATAATTCTATCCCTGTGCTGATTATGAAAATACACTAATCTGGGCAGCTTAACACTTGAAATATGAATTATTTTTATGTGCCTTTTTCACAACGAAGATTCTTTATTAAAAATATGGCTTTTCCCCCCCTTCAATATATGTTAAGATACCTCCATGGAATCATTAATAATGCAAAATAACACTGGCATGTAATAAGAAAATGACGTCATTAATTTTTTCCGCTATTTTTTCTCTCGTAATCCTTCCATTCATGGAGAATATAAAAAAATAAGGAAATGTTAGAGATAACTGAGAAAGATTTTATTTCTGTGTCAGACGATTTTTCATTAGAGAATTTCAACCGTATTTATTCCCAGTCGTCATGGTTACGGGAAACTCATAACGAAGAACGTAGAAAAGACAAGTTAATTAATTCTTGTTAAATGGAGTTAAAAATATCTCTCCACGTTTTGTATTGAATACTAACTTTTGAGAAATTAATTAGGGGAATGATTCTTTTTTTCATGAAAATTAAGTGGAATTACCGTAGAAGCTTCACTAACACAGTTTGTTGTGCAGTTTTGTTTAATTGGAATTTTTGGATTATACTAGTGGCTGTAATTATAATTAGATGCACATTTTTATACAATTTTCTCCACAAAAGGTTTATTGATTGTTAGTTAAAGATAATAATTGTTCCAGTTTATTACGATTATCCAGCTTTCTGTAAACGTTTCGACAGCCTTTAAATTATACGAAAGTTATTTTGTTACTGAAGAATATTGCGCTAGCTTCATTCAACTTTTTTAATTCACCAGGAAAATGGCTTTTGGACGTGCTTCACATTCGCATAATGTGTTAATAAAATAAGAAAATGAATATTAGGATATAATTTTTAGAACTAAATACATTTCTATTTCTATAATTACAAAAATAAATTGAATTCTAACAGAATTGCTTTAGTTATCGATTTGTAGTTTTGTGAAAAAAAAAAAAAAAAAAAAAAAGCTGACAATTATAGGTAGTACAGTAATTCTTTTTCTTTCCTCTGTATTTCTGTTGTATTGTAATGTTGAATCCTTCTGTTCATAGAGAATGTAAAAAATAAGGAAATGTTAGTGCAACCGAGAAGAGTTTTATTTCTGCGTCAGACGATCTTTCATTTAAGATTTTCAACTTTATTTATTCCCAGTCGCTATGGTTACGCGAAATTCATAACGAAGAACGAAGAAAAGGCAAGTCAATTAATTCTTGTTAAATGGAGTTAAAAATATCTCAGCGTTTTGTATTGAGAAAGAACTTTTGGGAAATTAATTAGGTGAAGGATGTTTTTTCATGTAAATTAACTGGAGTTACCGCAGAAGCTGCACTAATACAGTTTGTTGTGCAGTTTTGTTTAATTGAATTTTTGGGATTACACTAGTGGCTGTCATTGTAATTAGATGCACATTTTTATACAATTTCTTCTACAAAAGCTTTTGTTGATTGTGGTTGTTACTCAAAGATAATAATTGTTGCAGTTTATTACGATTATTTAGCTTCCTGTAAATATTTTGACAACATTTAAATTATACGGAAGTTATTACTATAGAATACTGCACTAGCTTTTTCAAATGTTTCACATTTGCATTATGCATTGATAAAATAAGAAAAAGATATTATTAGAAATAAGTGCATTTCTATAAATAAAAAATGAATAAAAATATTTCCAACAAAATTGATTTATTGATTAAATTGATTTTTCTGAAAAATGAAAAAAGTACGTTAATAAATAGAAAAATTAGAATGTAAATCGAATAAGTTAAACACGTTTGCCT
The DNA here is from genome assembly GCA_963931845.1 of Maratus michaelseni. Taxonomy (NCBI): domain Eukaryota; kingdom Metazoa; phylum Arthropoda; class Arachnida; order Araneae; family Salticidae; genus Maratus; species Maratus michaelseni. The sequence goes on from OZ007587.1 coordinate 474,922,247, forward strand.
AAGATTCAAAATATTTGGGTTATCTTGCGGTGAAATGATCTGCTTTTTTAATCAATTAATTAGATGTACATACCTTAATAATCGGTCATCAAAATACTACTTATTAGTAATGAAATCTGAAGTTTGATGAAAATCCCTGCATTTATTTATTGAGATAGAGCGCCCGCAACATTTTTGTCACATACAGAAACACACACACACAGGCAGACAGACATACAGCCTCACAAACAGACATTTTCTAAAAAAAGTCAAATCGTGTTCAGGACCTTCTCAAACGTATAAATCCGTCGAAAACCGAAAGTCGAAAATTTTCATGAATCCAATAAGAAGTAAAAAACAAAATCTAACAAAATGTAGCCATTTTTTTTTCGTTTATTAGCTATTCTACAACGTTGATTATTTTTCTCCGGTTTTTTATTTTTTTTTATTTTTATTAGTTACATTTAAAGAGAATTAATTTGTTTACAATAATAATCCAAGGCTCTTTTAGAGCAAGCAGCGTGAGAGACTATTCGAATGCCATGTAAATTTTGCAATAATGAGTGCGTGAAAGACATATACGTTTGTGTAATCTTTTCGATCGAACATTCTTTTCATTCACATTGCCATTCAACCCTGTTATCTACACAAATCTATCACATCTCTTTATCGGTCTGAGACATGCTAATTATATAATCTATCGAAATAATCGCCTTTCGTAATGTACTACCTTACTCTCATTTTACAAGTTAAGAATCATTTATATTACGCTAGAAAAGGTGTAACAGAGGCATTTAGATCGAATGGTAGATAAATAAGTTTCTTCGCAATTCTGAAAGTCCAGCGCTATAGTGCATCTGTATTCTGACAAAATTTCTTAGTCAGTTTTAGGAGTATCTTTCATTGTAAGACTAAATGGTTATTAAAAAGAAGAAACTATACATTACAGATAATTTCACTCCTGTTATTACATTACGTGAGAATTTGAAAAATATTACAGATACCTTTTATATTAATAACCAGTAATGTATGTTTAATTATTCAGATTCATTCCTATTTATACATTTGGAAAGCAATTTTCTTCGTCCAATAGAATCGTATATATTTTTTAAATAAGCAGAGAGTTTAAAAAATCCAAAATTATTGAATAATTAAAAAAGATTTAAATCCATTTAGAAGGATTTTTGCTGTTATACAGGGTGTTCATAATTAAACGACCCTACTTTAAAGTTGTGTACAGACTATTGGTCAGACAGTTGTGAAATTTTTTGAAGGACATAATGAAAGAATAGGAATTTGTTTACGTGAAAAAAAATAGTTCAAAATTTCGCCGCCAGATGGCGTTTTTTAATGAATTACACATTTAGCATACATTTATGATATGTTACAAATTTTATTTAGTAAACCATGTTGAACAAAACTTTTTTCGCGACGTGTTTTTAGCATTTCCCAGAACACACTGCGGTCAACTGTGGAACATGCTATCTTACGATTCCAGATGCATACTGAAAATGAAGGCCGTCATTTGGAACATGTTTTGTTGCAAAAAATATGTAAACTATCGTAAATGTATGCTAAATGTGTAATGCATTAAAAATGCCATCTGGTGGCAAAATTTTGAACTATTTTTTTAATTTAATTTAATCTTAATTTTAATTTTTTTTTTTTTTTTTTTTTTGCTTAAACAAATTTCCATTCCTTTATTATGTCCTTCACAAAATTTCACAACTTTCTGACCAATAGTTTCGTCTGTAGACAACTTTAAAGTTGGGTCGTTTAATTATGGACACCCTGTATATAATAAAACATTCACATCTACTTTATAGGGTATTGTATTTTTTCGTGAATTAAATGAAATTGGGTCGTTAAAATTTAAAATGTTAAACAATTACAGAGATGAGAACGATTGATTACAACGGCAGAAATCACTATGAATTATTTCAACGCTTTTTAACACTTTCCAACCTAGTTGAAAAGTGGCTATGCATTCGGTTTGTCTGTCTGTCTGCCGTTGCTTTCCTATACATTATGGAGTGCGTAAGATTCATCCTCCATGTACAGAGATGACAAAAAAATTTGGTTAAAGTTGGTTGGTCATTGCTGAGTTTTTTTCACTGTGGTATGCAATTTTATCTCATTTTTATTGCATTACGTGTTGTTTACAAATTATACAGGGTTGCACGAAAGACTTCGGATAGGGTCAGCTATTGCTAAAAATGGACTTTTATTGAGTTGTGTGCCTTTTAAATTGCTTATTTAGATATCTCGTTTCATCGTACGAAAAAATTAAATTTCTTAATATTATATGTAAGTGTTTCTTAATGTGCCGGATGCATGATTTTTCAATCTTGTTCATTATTCCCTAGTTGTCAATTTTATTTTATTTTACAAGGCTAATAAATATGTTTTGAGCCAGAAAATTTATTTAATAAAATGTGTTTTGTATCTTTGTGGTACTTACTTGATTTCATTTAGTTAAGTAAAATTTGTGATTCAAAATAAACCTAATAATACAGAGGTTCCCAAAGTGTGCTCCGCGGAGCCCTTGGGGCTCCGGCTATACTTTTCAGGGGCTCCGCGGCGTTCCAGGAAAATAAACAAAACATGAGAGAAATTAGCATATTGCAAGGGAAAATTTTTCGAAAGTATGTAGGAATTTTTCTGTGTGTGTGTGTGTGTGTCAAAAATAACTACATCTATCACTAAGTTGAAAAATACTATAATATATATTTTTTAATTATACACATTTATTTATTTATTTATTTATTTATTTATTTATTTATTTATTTATATTTTTTTATATATGTATTTTTTTGACAGCGAATTGCTTCAAAAATTTTCATTATACATGTATCTATTTTCTATATAACATTTTTGGTTTAAACTACTTTATTTTATGTTTCTTCATTTAATGTGTTTTAAAAATTCGATTCAACATAAGCTACAAGAAACAGTATTCTGAATCGAATGCACAACGTAAAACGAAAGAGCAAAGGCTCTGTTTATGTTATTTGTATTAATTTTTAGTTATTTAAATTTTCTATACTGTTTTTCATAGTAAAACAATGTTTGTCGCTTAAAACATCTTGTATAATTTAAAGCCCCTCATTAGATTTATGTTACATGTGTGTATATTGTGTTTATATACTTCTTTTTTTATAACTTTAATTTCTTTAATTTGTTTATGTTATTTGTATATTTAAATTTTCTATACTGTTTTTCATAGTAAAACAATGTTTGTCGATTAAAACGTCTATTTTTTGTAACATCTTGTGTCATTTAATAATAAACCCCTCATTAGATTCATTTAATATTTGTATACGTTGTGTATATAATTTTCTGTTTTCTTTTTGTAACTTTAATTCCTTTAATCTGCTTATTTTATTTTTACTCATTCTTAGTTATTCAATTTTTCTATGCTGTTTTATATAATTGTACCTCATTTTTAAAGCAATGTATGTTGCTGAAAACGCATTTTTTTAACATATTGTATTACTTAACAATCCCTCTTTAAAATATTGTTTTCATTGGTCTCGACATTGGCTAAGATTCTTATGTTATGATGCCACATCTTCCTATCAGAAATAAGGCTGTAGCAATTAAAATATATATATTAGTTCTTTACATTTGTCATCACACTAACAATCTAAACTTTTGATCAGCTCCACCCCTTGCTTAGACTTTTCGTCAATGAGTACCCGCACTGATATAAATTTAACCCCACCCATATATCCCGTTTTGTTAGCAAAGCAGTTCTTTTAACATGTGTAGTTTTTAACCCTATATCTATTTTGAGGCAAAAACAAAGGTTAAAGACAGTATCTTTCAAAACTATAATTAATAGCTAAATACTTCAAATAAAACATCCAAAAAAGTGAACGATGCTGCACCTAACAATACAGGTTATAGATTTTGCCCCACCCACTTAAACACTAAAACGAAGTGCTGCTTCTAAATGTATTTTTAATGGATGGTTCAAAAGAAGAAGTTCAGAGGCGATTCGTTTTCTTTCCATGTTAAGAAGTACTAGAAACGTAAAGAAGAACAAAAAAGAATCCGTAACTGCATGATTCTGTTACGGGTGGGCGGAACTACCGAAAACATGTTATATAATTACTCATGGGCGACTGGGCCAACGCATTTTCTTTCTTTTCATGAGTAGCCTATTGGGATTATACAGAAGTCTCTCTTTGTAAATGAAAACTGTACAACTTACCTTTTCTTCTGTGTGTGTGTGGTTTTCGCCATAAATAATAATAGTTTCACGTAATCCCAATGCAATGCATGGTCCAGACAAGGTTACCATTTTTATCTTTAATTCCGAGTTCATACTGGAAATCCCGAAAGAATATTTTTTATTTTAAAAATGAATGTCATTAACCCCCATAACAGTATTGCTGGAACTTCGCTCGGGTAAAAAGAGTTTGTCTTCTTCGTTACTAACAACTTTCAGAAACCACAAATTTTTAACTATAATTTTTGCTGTATTTGGCGGATATATCTCGATTATACAAGGCAGATATTTTAATACAAAAAAGTGGTTTTTATTCCTTATTTTTTATTTATTTTGTCCAATAATAGTAATAGTAAATAAAACTGTTAAGGGGTTAAATAATAGAAAATTTGATTTTCAAAATTTCTAGTATGAATTCAGAATTTCTGTATCAAGAAAAGGGCCAAACTGAGAACCTTGGCCCCATATTGGAAACCACTGATTCGGACTCTTATCTAGCAGATCTGTCTCTGCTCCATAGGCATAAAAAAAACATTAATTGTAAACCATAAAGTATCGTAGGGTTAAGGGGCTCCGCCTTAGAAATTCTTCCCAAAAAGGGCTCCGCGAGCCCTAAAGTTTGGGAACCACTGTAATAATACAACAACAACAACAATAATAATAATAATAACGGAAATTGGCAACTATGTTATTCAAAAATTCAGGTTTCTTTTTTTTGGGTGTCCATTCACTATTCTAAGCTGAAGTAAATTTCTGTACGTGCAACAGCAAAAATACCTTATTTTACGTATTTTTTACCCAAACGCGAGATTGTCCTTTGTCAGATAATTAATATTACTATTACTGTTAAGCTATAATACCGAACTGTATTCGTACCATTACAACTGCATTCTATCAAAATGTATGCACACGTACTAAAAAATTTTTATAAAATTATTCATGACACGCATATTGTGTGCCTATCATTAGCCGTATTTAAATATATTATTTACATTCATTTCAACTGAACATTAAAAATAGTTCATCGAACTATTTTTCCTAATCACTAAAAGCACAGTAAAAACAATGTATTACAAAGTTGTTGTTTTTTTTTAAATCTGACTTACGTTTGATCTTTATCTTTGAAATGTTGTTCAAGTAACATTGTAATTCTTGGAAAAAAAAAAAAAGTAATATCTAAGCAAGCGTGCGAGCAAATCGATAGATTGTCATATATTTAATTAGGTCATGGTTGTAATATATTAATAAAAACATTTTAAATGAGTTTGCATTTATTTATTTATGCTTCTGATGAAGCCGATAGAGTCGAACAACAAGGTATTGGCTAACTCTCACTCCAATGCTTTTTCAAACTGGTTTTCGGAGGCAGGAATAGCTTAGGATGACACGTGTCTTAGCTTCTAGCAAGTTACAATGCGTGAAAATAATAAGGATGATTTATTGTTATATATATATTTATTATTACTATTACTATTATTATTATTATTATTATTATTATTATTATTATTATTATTATTTGGTAAATATCAACGACATTTCTCTAAATTACTGCATTTTTATGGATAAAAATGAGAAATAAAACGGATTAATATATTTTTCACGCCCTTTTCTCATTAAAACTGAAAAAAATATTTATTTTCTATTTGAATAGATGGTGAAAACAAAATCTGGATTACAGTAAATTTTCGAAAACTAAAAACATATTTTCACATATTCAAACTTTATGAATCAAGTTATTCTGCAGAACAAAAATCGTCTGTCAACATATTGTCATGTAGAAATCAAGATTTGTTTCATCTATCGATTAAACCAAGGAGGCAAATTTAAAATCCTTGCATTTACGTGTACAAATTATTGCTCCCTATTCACAAGAACTGAATATAAAGAAAAAGCATATACTATTGCCAATTAATTATTTTTGATGTATGGCTGTTAAAACATTTCACAAAATCGTTAAAAGTAAAAGGGTTTATCAGGTAAAATTGACATTTGATTTGACCCAATTCTTCGATTTCCAAGTTTTTATCTGGCCCTCATTTTTCAATTGGTTGAAGTTTCATTTTTGAGATTACTTGGCACAAAATTTAACTTGAGTTATGTCAAATCCCCTATAACAAAGAAATACCGTATTGTCTCCAATGAAATGTGATAAAGAGTTAGTTAATGATTTACGTTTTCAACTATCGAGAGTGAAATATTTTGCTTAATTAATGCATTTATTCTTCTTTCAATGTTAAGTGAATGAAGTCGCGGGTAACAGCTAGTATATTAAAAAATAAGTGAAGAGCTTCTGTAAATTATTCCTGTTCTCGATACAACCAGCATATATAGGATGATGTTAACACTCTTGCGATGACCGATTCAATAAAGAGGAGCAATTTCAACAGAAAAATACAAGGGGGGGGGGGTATTATTAAACAATAAACACTGGGAAAATTAGCTCATAGAAAAAGGAAGCACAAAAATTATAAAAACGTTAAGTATAGTATTTCAATAAAAAAGTTAGTGTAAGTATAGTACTAGATATATTTTAACAATTTTATAAAAACTTTTAACACTTTTTGTGTCGATCAATTCTTTCGATGCATTTAATTGGTCCATTTTTCCTTTTAAAATTTGTTCGGTTTCAATTTTCAGATTTTTTTTTCTTCCCTTTCTACCTGGCTTCCGCTAGTGTCTTGGTATAAAAGGGCCGTAGCAAAAGACCCTCACGCGAAACGCCGCGCTCCGCGAATTCTGCGGCGGTAATAATAATACGAAGATATATAATTTAATTATGAAAGGAATGTTTATAGGGCTTAAAACTTGTATTGTGTGTCAAAGGCGGCCATTAAAACAATATTTAGCAATTTATCACCTTTGTTGCCAATATTTGGCGACTGGATTGGGAAAAAATGTACTTTTAGGGCTATGAAACTATAATATATAGGATTAACGCGAAAGTCGGTTTTTTTAAAAATAATATTTACATGTATTGTAAATTTTATCTCTCATTTACAAACTATTTTTGCATTTCCAGTTAAATTTTTATGTATGACGTCGACAGTGTTTTTACTTGATAGAATTAAAAAAAAATCAAATTTAATCTGCAATTTTTTTTTTTAATCTGTGCAAATTAAAGATTATATTGCGTTAGAACTTTACAGATAAATGTATTTAGAGCATTTTAAAACATCATGGCACCCGTGTGAAGCCGTAGCCGGGTTGCTAGTATGATAATAAATCTCAATAATAAGGATATATATATATATATAGTCTTTTATATTTAAAACATTTTTTTTTTTTGGGGGGGGGGGGAATTGACGTCGGCAATACGAGAAGCATCCCCCTTACAACGAAGAATATTTTTAACGTTGATTCTAACTTAGCCACATTCATGAACAAATCGCCCATAGCATTGTGTTCTATCAATGCTTGCTATTTATTGTAATCAACTTTCTCAAAAGTTGATTACAATAAATGGAAAGTTATTCGAGTCTATTGTTTTCTATTTCAACGCATCGAATTTCACATTCCATTTTATTTTTAAATCTCAACTTTTCGAGACGAAATCTCTGACTGTCGATTCTTGATTGTTTTTTTTTTTAATCGAGCAAAAGATACAATAATGTAGGCATATGAAAAAGAAAACGGGCGATATGTTGGTCAATGCCAAAACGGACAGGGATTATTCCGATCCTTCGATGTATTGCGATTTTAAAGTGGTGCAAGGGCTATACACGATTCGAATTCGAAAATTTAACTTGAAGTCAGAAAGCAAATCAATCAGTCAATAAAATAAAAAATAAAGTAAAATAAAATGAATAAAAATAAATGCAAATTACGATAAATAAATGCAACAAATTTAAATTAAATTGAAAAAAAAAAGCTAAATACAATAAATAAATATAAAGTAAAGATACTAAATAAATAAATGAGAATGAAAGTGAAGCTAAACTTAACCGCCGGCTGGACAAAATCCGGTTACCTTATCCAGTTATACCAGGGGTGGAATGTTGTAATTCTTTTTTTTTCACTCCCTGATGTGTTAGAGTTCTAGAAAATGTGTACAGTTGTGTATCCCCGATGACACCGCTTTCCTATTTTCAAAAATCAGTTATTCAAGTAACAGATTAATACGAATTAAATTATGATTATACGTTGCGAAAACAATTTACAAATCTGGAATAGATAGTTTAAATAGTGCATATGTTTTTTTTTTATCTGTTATCATAACTAAAAAAATAAAAATATAAAAGTAAAACTGAACAAAAACTGAGTTATACTGAAGATGCCTCGGGAGAAAGAGGCGAAAATATTTTCAAAACTTTTAAAGATATTGACTAGTTTTAGTGTCATTTGAAAGTGTTTTTTGTAAGCTTTTGAGCATGTGCACTGCATGTCTGTTTTAACAGGTTGTACAAATATTTATTATGTTAATAAATGACTTTATGGACGATCGTAGATTTAAAAAAAAAAAAAAAAAAAAAAAAAAAAAAAACTAATATGCTATAGTTCATAATAATATATGACAGAAAAAAATATAAATAAAACTCCATTTTTTATTCTACCGATTAAGCATGTAGTCTCTTTTAATCTTAACATAATCTTTATGGACTAAAGTTTATTTTGTTTATATATAAGTTTATATGAATTCGTAGTATCCTTTAAAAATATGTAGACATATCTTTTTAAAAACAATTCTAGACTTTCGCTAAAAAGGTTCATCTCAAAAGTCTAGCAATTGCATTAAAAGGATATATGTCTATATTTTTTAAACGGATACTACGAATTCATATAAACTTATAAATGAATGAAATAAACTTTAAGCCATAAGGCTTATGTCAAGATGAAAACAGACTATTCTATGTGTTATGGATAGAATTAAAAACAGATGTGTCTTTGTCCCACGTGGTTATGAACTATAACATATTAATTGACTTTTTCTAACGCTATAACAATGTAAATTCATACATGTAGTAAATTAAAAACAAAATGTAATAATGTCTGATGATAAATTGGTAATAAAAATAATAAAATATTAAATACAGACATTAAACTAAAGATGTAAAATATCTTTTTTAACATACCATCGTTCCATTCTCAAAGTCATCTTTGAGAAAAATGAACTTTTCTATCACGAATATATTAAATACTCGACCACGGCACGGCATAGAATCCTCTGCGGGAAGAATAGGTGTTAGCGAGGAAGGTATTTTCAAAATTGTGTCGAGATCAGCTAGTGCATTCGACGTTAAAATAGAATAAAAATCTACAAATATGTCTTTGAAGAATGTTAGTTGGACTCGTCTCTATTACAATTACAGAATGAATACTTTTCCCAGAATATTGGGTCGTCATTGCTTACTCTGTTAGTCAATAAAGTGTTTATGAATGTGTCTCTCGGTCTGTCTGCTAATTCATGTCAATACAATCGGATTGCCTATCAACTGATATAGGTTAATGACGTTTATTATGGCATGTTCGGTATTGAGAAGGAAGTATGTAGCGTTTATAGTTCATGTACAGGGACACTCAAAATAATTCTGTTACAGGACGGTCTATGGAGAAAAATCGTTTGCGGTGTCTTTTAACACTATTTCAAACATGTTGAAATGGTGGTGCACTACAAGAGGATTAATATAGAATGGAGCGTTCATTATCGTTCATGGACAGGGACACACAAAATAATTCGTTTACAGTGAAGAACAATAATTGTTGGAAGTGCGTTTTAAGTTATGGTACGCATTTTTAAATTAAACTATCTTTGTGCCTGTTATTTGGTGTACATCCTATACAGAGTAGCACAAAATAATTCGAGTCCATCTATGTTTATGGAAATTCCAGAAGGGAATTTTCAACTGTGCTAAACGTTTCCTAAGGGAACTCAATTTTAGCATACTATGCAATATATATACAAATCTATGGACAGGATACAGGGGTGCACAAAAGAATGGGAATGGCTGAAATTGGTTTTTCAAATATGTTATGAGGTTTCCTATTTGAACTCATGCTAAAAGAATTAGTATGTAATGTTACGGTCAATAGGATAAGTCCGGTTATTATGAATAATGACTGAACTTATCCTATTGATCGTAACATATGAGGGGATAGAATGACAATGGAATAAGTCAAAAATATGAAAATTTTAGATCGAAAATACAGTGTGACAGTAGAAGTTGGACCACTTAATGCAACGGCAACACGACGCGTTTCACAGAATCCTTCCTTTCTCAAATTACTTGACTTGCTCCACTGTCATTCTATCCCCCTTATATATATAAATCTATAGATCATAGGGCTGCACAAAATAATTCGATTATTTTTCCGACTGCATAGGGTAATGGCTAATAATGGGTTTTCAAATGTGTTATGTGTTCTCCACTTACAAGGAAGGTCATCTCCTTAAAGCGTATGTTCAAAATAAAAAAAACTTAATGGAACTACTTATGTACGTAATAAAAAGCAAGTCAAATTTACCTCCGGAATCCCATTACTAAACCTATTAAATAAATAAAATACTTTCGAGTATTGTGCGCAAAAAAGACGCGATTGGGTGAGAAATACTTTTTCCTCGCCCAATGCAAGCGATTTTAATGCGTTTGGAAATTGCGTGTTAAACGAGTGTTTAAATACGCAATACTTTATGAATTTAAATTTGAATGATTAAATAGTTCATTATTTTTTCTATAAGCTTATATAACATATACTATACAAGTTGCGTATTTCTGAAATTAGTTCATTTTACACGATTTCACCGGCGGATGTGTTTTAAGTGTATTTTAACAGTAATTGCCCGATTAAGAGCGCTCTCATTATATATTTCAATATTAAATGAGTTGCTGTTTCCATGGCAACACTACTTTTAGCTTGATATCAAACCTTAATTTTTAGTTTGAGGCATTAAGTTTTTCCTAAAGAGTATTTATCATAAAAGCGTATTTTTTTTTAACTCATTGTGTTGGCAACCAGAGATCAATCGGCAAAAACACGAAAGTTTCATTTTTTTTTTTTTTTTACGGACGCACTATCGAGGTTCCGCAACAATTTTTTTCCATGCATATATAACCTCACGAGAAAAATATTCTGTAATTTTTTCAAGTTTTTCTGTGTATGTGCCTTTCCTTGTTAGACAGCCTCTTTCATCTTATTAAAAGGTGAAGATGTGTCCACCGTATTCTGGAAGTGATGGAAAGTGTTTCATAATATGTGCTCAACCCATGATTTTTCTTACTTGTTTTTTAACTAATTCTAGTGTGCCGTGTAAATTTTAATGTGCCATTCAGTTTTAACGACTGCTTCGAGTGTCCCGTGAAATAAAAGAGGTTGAAAAATAATGAATGGTCTATTATAGGAACATTCTACCTCCAGAGGGAGGTCACAGACCCTGTACGAGTCTGCCTTGTATCGGGTCTTAGGTTTGCTATAAGAGGAGTTTGACCCTTTGAAGAAAAATGTCTTTACAATCGACAGAAGAAAATAAGTTAAAGAACACGAGCAACGACGCTGGAATTCCAAATAAACGTCATGTTTTTAACTACATCCGGCATCAGAGGCGATAAGGGATTAACCACCTGGAAATGGGGTAGTAAAAAAACACGTTTATTTCGAACTATTTGCCCCCCAGAAATATCGACATTTCGTTGAACCCTCGCCCCCTCAACACGACCCACGCAGTATCGCGGAATATTCTCCTCCTCCTCCCAACTCTGGAGATTAAAACAGGAACGAAATCGCTCGTTTTAGGTGTCGTAAAAAGCCAAAAAATTTGATTACGAACCCCAGTCCACCCAGAAGCACGTTTGCCATAGCTCTAGGGTACGTTTTCAATTGAACTACCACTTTAAGATTGAAAACACGCAGTAAAATAGTTTGTAAATAAAGGCTGCAATCTAGTAGTTTATTAACATACAGTGGGAAAGTGATTATGGATGAGTTTATTTCTTAAATAAATAAATAAATAAATAAATAAATAAATAAAAAGGTTTGACAGCTGATGATTTTGATGAATTATGTTGTCAAACAGATGATGAATCGAAATCAGTTTTAAAATGATAAAAGCTTACAAATTTTTCATTATGAAAGTTTATAAAGCTTAAAAGATAAGACTCGTAAGTTCAAAATAATAATAATAAATAATAAAATAATAATAAAATATATAAATAAATAATAATTTTGACACTTGAAATTTTTTTATCATTCTTACAAAGATGGATTATAACTAATGGATTTCTTAAATGACAAATACGCAATTCCTATATTGAATAAAAACCTAAACAACAAAAAAAAAAAAAAAAAAAAAATTAAAAAAACACCTTTTTCAATAAGTAAAAAATACAATAATATGTTTTCAGTTCTTTGTTTACACTGAATAAGAAAGAATAGAGCTTCTTTTAGCTTTGTTGCCGACTAATTAAAAAAAAAAGCAAAATAACTCTCGTAACGCTATTGAGCTAACACTTGTGAGATGTAGTTGAGACAACTATTAAAATAAAATGCCTAAAATGCATGCTTTGTTATATTATATTAAACTGTATTTTATATGTATTGAATTTATTTTTCTTTTTCCCGTGTTTTTCCCGAAGCGGATGATGTCATCTTGTAATGCAGTTAATATACGATTGTTATTATTATTATTATTATTATTCTCTTGCGTGCCTTTTGCTATCTTCGATCATTTTTTGGTGCAATTTGGATGGAATCAATAAGATGCTATTCTGGCTTGAGTCATGGTGTTTGCAGATGTTTTTATCCTTAATTTTTCTTTAGAAATTTAAACCTGCACCTAAAAAAATATTAAATTTTACACTAGACGATATTGGATTTGTTAAAAAAATGTTAGGTATTACTAAAAAATATGAGACTGCAGTGCGAAATCTTCGCACGGGTCCACTGGTTTGAATTAAATTTTAAACTATTATACATGTATTTTATACGAGATACTTATTTTTTCATAGAATAATAATGACTCCAAAATTTCTGTCATTGGATCATTAAAATACTCTAATTCTCAAATATTTAAAAACTTATAAACATTTTAATAAGTTACATTTTATTGAGTCTAAAGTCAGGTACCGAAACATCTACATTTTTTTAAACGCGAAAGTATAGAGACATTGAACAGGGAGTTCATTTGAATGTATACTAAAGACAGTGTGAGAAGGATGTCTCCCTCCTCTTTCCTCGGGTTCTAAATTCATCCCACGAGTACGAAAATAGTTCTTTTGAAAATGTCAGCGCGTTTTATCGATTCTTATAAAAGGCGTGGGATAATTCTTTTCTCTGTGTGGGGGCAGCAGGTGCGTGAAGTTGTCATGTATTATTACCTCTTCAGCCATTTTTTTTTTTTTTACGTTTGGCTATTCAACTTACATTTTACATAGTCAACCAACCTGAAATCGTTTCCGAGTTCATTGGTTTGTTCAACGAAACAGGATTCATTCATTGAATTCATTTTTAAGACTCGGCGAAATGTCTTTATGTCCAATAGTCCATTCACATTTCAAAAATTCATAACAAAAACAAACAACCAACTTGGAAATTTTACGTCAAACGTAACACATGAGGTGCGTTCGGACTCTAACTCGTTTTATAAATATTCAGATCTTGGTGTAATAGCTGTTGATGCAAAAATGCATGAATACCAAAATTTATTTTATGGGATGCAGATTTTCATAGTATAGATGTTCATTTTATTTCATGAAATACACTTTTACAAACAATTCATTACAATTTTTACTTCTTCAAAATTATACTACGCGCAAATATCCAATACAAGACAATGTAAATAAAATGATTGTTATCATTTCACTGAAAAAAAGAATTCTATCCTCTGTTACTAAAATAGGATTCATTTCCGTCATAAAATAAGTACATTTTAAGCTGGCAACCTTTTATCTTTTGTTGACATGGACTGAAAATTCCAATGGAAAACTGGAGCCTAGCTTTGAAAATTTCAAAACTTGAAATCCCTATTGAGACTCTTTTTTCCATTTAATATCTATTTCTCCGGAAACATCTTATCCAAAATAAGGTCGGTCGATTATAGGATGATTTTTTCCCCATTGGTCTTAATGTAACGAAATAATTTTGTGTCTCCATGTAAACTAACCCTAAATGATACACACTTTATTTTCAATACTGAACATGCATAGCAATCCGAATATATTTACGGGAGTAGGACATTTACGGGATATATCTACGGGACAGGCATAAACACTTTTCATATATTGGAAAGTATGTTTCTTTTAAATGCTAAAAGAAACAAGGAATGCTAAAAGGAAAAAGGCGAAATCATTCCGAGTGACACCACCGCGAGCGACGAATTCTGTGGCAATAAACAAAATAAATAAATAAAATAAAACATCTCTCTCATCTCGTTTTGAAACCGTAAGGTAATGTGTCCATCGTCCGCAAATAGAAGAGAATTCCTATTTTTTTTTCGTGTTCTTTCAGATGTTGCCACATATACTACGCATTTTTAATATTTTCCAATATAACACTATAATAAATTATAACACCTTATATATTTCTTTTAAATGCTAAAAGGTGTCAATGAACAACACAAAAAAACTTTAATGAGGTTGTTTGACATGTTTCGGCTTACTCCGAGACATTTTCAAAAACAAATGAGACTATTCCATCATGACACGGTCTTGGAAGTAATTATTTGAAATGCTATCCTTTCATTTTCATGTACTCTTTTAAAAATGACGCACCTTATCTTTTATTTTGACTGGGTTGTTTATTTTCATATCTAGAACCATGGAATCACTCGAGCCACCCTTTTGGTCCGTTAAAAGAGGCTGCATCGTTACCTATTGCATTTTTGCGTGTTAGTATCTCTATGGTTTCTCTTATGATGGATGGATAGTCTAGACTGGAGGGAAGAATTATTTTACTTTCATTGAAATTGATTGGGAGGGTTTCTTCTTGATATCATCTTGCCAGGGCTGTGGTTTTTTCTATTATACTTAATATCAGCTATAGGCTCTGTAACCAAATTTCCTGCTGGTTACAGAAAAAACAACCTAATAAAAGTTATTTTATGTTGTTAATTTACATCTTTTAGCATTTAAAAGAAATATATAAGGTGTTATAATTTATTACTTACCCATCATACGTAGTATAGGGTAAGTCTTGTAATCGTTTTGAAAATCGAAAAAATTTTTTTGACGGATTTACACGTTTCAGACACTGGAGATTCCGAAAAACATATCTTTAGAAAAAAAATTTTGCCGTCCGTCTGTGTGTCTGTGTGTCTGTGTGTGTGTGTGTCTGTAAACGCTCTATCTCCCGAAAAAATTGAGATAGGGACTTGCAATTTGGTATGTACTTAGTATGTAATAATGGGAAGAAGCCTATTTCATTTCAATAACCTCGATTAACCGGAACAATTTTTTTCGGACTCTCGAAATATTCGTTCTGATGAAAGGTATATAAAAATTTTCGAAATTGTTTATTTTAAGAAACGAATATAAAAGACAATAAAAAAACATAAATTTTTCATAAAGCATAAAGTCGATCGGATAATTAGTTGCCGAGATATTTGGAATCCTATTTTCCACACTCTTCGATTTTTCATGACCCTGTATTTCATCCAAATTTCACTTCAAAGATATATTTTAATTGGAAATTTGACGCTTAATCAGATGCAATAAACCACTAGTGAATAGGATTATTATTTTTGGAGTTATAAGGAAAAACCTCTTTCAAGCAATTCAGTAATCGAGCCTTTAAAGTTTGTGACGTTATCAAGCCACGATTTTATTTGAATTGCAATGCATTTTCTAAGTAGTTTACACATTTTTATTTTAATATTTTACATTATGCATATCCATGATGGGTAAGTATTACGGTGGCCCCCAACGACTAGTTATAGTGTTATATTGGTAAATATTAAAAATGCGTAGTATAGGTGGCAAAATCTGACAGAACACGAAAAAAAAAAAAAAAAAAAAAAAAAAAATAGGAATCCTTTTCTATTTGTGGACGGTGGACACATTACCTCACGGTTTCAAAACGAGATGTGAGAGATGTTTTATTTTGTTTATTTATTTTGTTTATTGCCACAGAATTCGTCGCTCGCGGTGGTGTCACTCGGAATGATTTCGCCTTTTTCCTCATTCCTAACCCGATTCGCGCCTTACTTCTTTCTCACCGGAAATCGTACGTCCAGGCACCTTTTTTTTTTGGAAGGGGAACGTTTCTGCTCAATTTCGAAGATTTTTTTACTTTCATTTTTAGATTTCGTTCACTCTCTTTCCAAAGTATTTCTGAAGCAATCTCTGAACAAGTGATAATGATGACACTATGAACAAGTGAAATCGTGTTAGACGAGGAAAATGAGACAAGAAAATATTTATATCTCACGAAAGAGAATGATTCGTCCAATTGCTAAATTATTTTGTGTCTGCAACTATATTTATCTTCTTGCCTGTTCATCATTTTACATAGTTATATGGAAAATAAAAAATAAAAAGTTGACTTATGAATTTCTGAAAGCGTGAGAAAATGGTTTCAGCCATTCACGTTTGAACGAGTGTTGGCGGTATTTTATTTATTTACTTATTTATTATTATTTACATTATCATAATTGCCACTTTCAAACATAGTTGAAAAGTGTTTATGAATTAGGTTTGTCTGTCTCTCTGTCATTCTATGCTCTATCTAGCGTCATTAGACTCGGATTGCCATGCAATTGATATATGTTATTGAGGTTTACTACACTGATGTCCAGAAATGAAGGGGCAGTAACCGATTTCAGACTTTTCGTTGAATATCTGCTGAAATTCGTGAGGAAATGCCCTTGAACTTTGAGGATGTAAAGAACATGTTTGACTTCATATTTTTCAGTGAAAATTTTGTCGCGAGGACAATTAGGGGGTGGGGGGTGGGGGGCAAAAATAATTTTAATAATAAAATTATATTTGCGTTTCCCCAAGAAACGGAAAATGCTCAGAATGATCCGTCATGATCCATCAATACCCATCCATAGGATTATAAGTTATTTCCTTTTCAATGGGATTTCCTCACAGTATTTATTGCCTGTAACTTGTTGAGTTTTCACGATATTTGACTGGTCTTTTCATATGAGTTGCCATCCTATAGTATTGACTATCAAATCATGACAAAAATCTTTGCTGTCGTTCGCGCATGCGCAGTTAAAATTTATTTTATACAAGTACCCCTATCTCATCCAATATTCAATATATTGATATTTTAATTGCAGTATACTATTTCTACATTTTTTTTTGTCAATGTTTTGGAAAGCGGTGTTCAGTTCGGTTGAAAACTCTGCAAGTTATTTAAAAAAAAAAATGAATTTTTCACAGAAACGTTAGCAACTTCAAGAATATGCGTGCTATTCTTACACAAATTGCATAAAAACGTTGAATAAGAGCTACATATAGTCATTTGGTAAAGTGACGGATCATTTTGAGCATTTTCCGTTTCTTGGGGAAACGCAAATATTATTTTATTATTAAAATTATTATTGCCCCCATCCCCTAATTGTCCTCAAGACAAAATCGTCACTGAAAAACATGAATTCAAACATGTTCTTTACATCCTCAAAGTTCAAGGGCATTCAGGGCATTTCTTCACGAGTTTCAGTAAGATATTCGACGAAACGGCTGAAATTGGTCACTGCTCTTTAATTTCGGGACATAGTGTATAACATGTTCTGTATTGAAAATAAAATGTATGTAGCGTTTATTGTTAACACTTTCCAACCTAGTTGAAAAGTGTTTATGACTTCGGTTTGTCTGTCCGTCTGTCCCTGCTCTAACTCCCGTAAATAGGCTCGGATTGTCCTGCAATTTTTATATGTTATTGTCGTTATCTGTAGCATGTTCCCTA
This sequence comes from Maratus michaelseni, assembly GCA_963931845.1. Lineage (NCBI taxonomy): Eukaryota > Metazoa > Arthropoda > Arachnida > Araneae > Salticidae > Maratus > Maratus michaelseni. The sequence continues at coordinate 474,940,299 of OZ007587.1, forward strand.
TTTCAACGGAAGTGTGTAGCACTTATAGTTTTTTTGCGGCGACACTCAAAAGAATTCCGTTACATTGCGGTCTATGGGCGAAAATCATTTGTGGTTTATTTTAAGGATGTTACACAATTTCAAACACATTGTAATTGATATATATCACTAAGGTGCATTACAAGAAGCTTAATATGGAATAGGGTGTGCATAGCACTTATAGTTACTTTACAGAGACAGTCAAAAGAATTCCGTTACATTACGTCTATGGAGAAAAATCGTCTGCGATTTATTTAAATAATGTTTCACTATTTTAAACGCATTGAAATTTATATATACAGTGTCTCACAAAAGTGATGGGACACTTGTGCTTTATAAAAAGAAACTGCAATAAAATAAATAAACAAACATGTGCAAAAATTTTTTGGGTGTGTTTCATATTTAAAGTTAGTAACAATTATTACATAACATACATTTTGTCAAAATATTAAAATATTAATTTAGTAAAAATACAATTGTTCAGAACGGAGCAAAAAATGGCTCACATAAGTGATGGGACACTTACTTTTCCATCAAATATTTATCCAAAAATTTTACTTTTTAAAAGGTTTTAATATTTTGTTGGATTTCCTTTTACTTTTAAAACATGATTTAATCTTTTTGGGATGGATTCGACTATTTTTTTTGTGATTTCTGGAGTGATTTTACCCCATTCTTCTTGAAGCACCGATTTTAGTTGTTGTTTTGAAGAAATGGTGTGTTTGCGAATTCTTGATTCCAATTCTTGCCAAATATTCTCTATGGGATTTAAGTCTGGAGATTGTGGTGGTGTTTTTATTATTTCAGGACAGTTATATAGCAGCCAGAGTCTAACGTTCAGAGCAGTGTGCTTGGGGTCATTGTCCTGGTAGAATTTAAAATCGTTATGAAGGTTCAATTTTCGTGCTGAAGATTTCAAATTTTGCTTTAAAATATCAATATACTTGTACTGATACATTATACTGTCAATAAAAACAAGATTACCAACTCCAGCGGACGACATACACCCCCATACCATAACTCCTCCTCCACCATGTTTTACTGTTGGTACCAAGTTCTGTTTGCGAAGTTCTTCCCTGGGTTTTCTCCACACCAAGATTCTACCGTCAGAACCAAATATATTAAATTTACTCTCATCAGCAAATATAACTTTATTCCAGTAATCAGAATTCTTATTTATGTTGGATTTTGCGAAAGCTAGTCTGAGTTTTCTATTATTTTCACTTACGAAGAATTTTTTCCTGGCTACTCTACCGTGATATCCAGCAGATCGAATTACCCTTCTAATAGTTTCAGGATTAACAATTATTCCATATAATGCTTGTAAATCAGCAGCAACTTTTGAAGCACTAATTCTTGGATTTTTTTTAATATTTCGAACGATAATTCGCTTTATTCCATTGGATAGCTTTGATGGTCAGCCAGGTCTTCTTTTATCCTGAATCATATGATTCTTTTTATATCGTTTAATGATATTGAAAACTGTTGAACGACTCAAGTTAACTGTTTCAGCAGTTTTTCTAATAGATTTTCCACGTTCAATATGCAAATTAATAACTAATTTTCGAATTTCAGGCGAAGTTTCTTTTCGTTTAGCATTCATGACTACACAGAGCTAAAAAACACAAAAATTCCAAAACAAACTGGAGAGAAATACTGCAGACGATTTTATAAATTATTGCCAATTGCTTTTAAGTAAAAATAAAACCCCAAAAAATATTTTTATTGCTTATTTCAGACGATTTTTGTTGCATATATAATGGTGTCCCATCACTTATGTGAGCTATTTTTTGCTCCGTTCTAAACATTTGTATTTTTATTAAATTAATATTTTAATATTTTGACAAAATGTATGTTATGTAATAATCTTTACTAAATTTAAGTATGAAACACACCCACAAAAAAAATGTGTACATGTTTTTTTAATTTATTTGATTAGTTTCCTTTTGTAAAGCACAAGTGTCCCATCACTTATGTGAGACACTGTATATCACTAAAGTGCATGACAAGAGGCTTACTTACAGAATAGTGTGTCTATAGCAGTCATCGTTCATTTACAGGGACACACAAAAGAATTCTCTACTGTCTGTTAACAATCATTCCTGGAAGTGCGTTTTAAGTTACTGAACGCGATTTTAAATTAACTCGGTTTTTGTCTATTACGTGGTGTGTATAAATTCTGTAGATCCTATACAGGGCAGCACAAAAGTTCGCGAACACATTTCCGTTTATGGACAGAAACTCCAGAAGGAGAATTTTAAACTGTGCTACGCGTTTCCTATCTGAACTAAAATTTAGCATCCTATGTAGTCTATATACAAATCTATAGATCCTATACAGGGCTGAATAAAAGTATTCGGATATTTTTCCGAATATTGCATATGTTGGAAATTCTTGAAATTACGTTTTTAATGTTATGCGTTTTCCAAATTGTTTACTTAGATGTTATCTTTCAGCTTATTAAACGGTACGATTTGTAAAATTATTTTGGAAGCGTTGGAAAGTGTTACATAATCTATGCTTAACGCATGGTTTTTCGTTCTTGTTTTATGTATTTCTATGGGAAGACGATATCTGCCCTTTTACATACAATGAATGTAAACTTATGTTAAAACAACCTAAATGTCATCTGCTTTGTCAAAAGTTTTTTTTTTTTTTTTCTGACATGTAGTCCTATTTGTTAAAAGGGGTGAATATACAATAGCATATATATTTGTTAATTTTAGAGATTAATCAAACATTTAAAATTAATTAAATTTTTACTCTATATTTTTACATTTGAAAAAGATATAAAGTTTTTGCATTGAGAAAAAGTCTAATCTCTCTCTATCTGAGAAAAATATCCTAATTTTTTATGTCATTACTTATAAATTTTGCATTATTATATTACTACTTATTTGTATTTAGTGCGTAACTAATACTGATTATACCAATTTTGTTATACTAATTTTTTTTTGTATCTTTCTATTTTAACAATTTTTACTTTAATACATATTTACATTTAATGTGTTGCGGCCCGCCTAAAGTAACAAACATATCTTGGCCCACTAAAAGAAAACGTTGAGAATCGCATGAGTTGTAATTTTCCAAATGAGAGAAAAGGACTCAGGCCAGGGTTGTACCAAGGACCTTTAGCTTAAGCTGCCAACTCTCTGCTAACTAAACTGTCCTGAACAAATAGGGCGAACACAAGTAGATTGTTTAAAATAACAGTTCAGATGTCATTATCGAAAAGGTTGTCTGACAAATCAAGCTTGGTAATCGTAGATTTTGATTATTTTTATACACGCTGTAGGGTAGAAGCCCATTAGTCTCAGGTTGAATGGATTTTATACAACACGCCTTAGTTCTCGAGAAATAGGGGGTCTAACATTATAACGTAACTTAAATACCGTAATTTTCGGCCTGTCATCCGCGGATCCAACAATCCTGTTTCGACCCGGAAATTTTATTTCATAAACACGTAACTTACTAAATAACTGTAAATATTTGACTTCAGTTATGGAATAACACAAGACATTATTTACTATTGAGGAATTTCTTATTCACGCCTTCATTTGGAATAACATTCCAGCAAGATCCTATACAGGGATGCGCAAAAGATATTGAATATATTTCTGTTTATGGACGGAAATTCCAGAAGGGGAATTTTGAACTCTGTGCTACGGCGTTTCGTAACGGAACTAAAATTTAGCATTCTATGCAATATCTATACAAATCTACTGATCCTATATACAGGCTTGTACAAAAGAATTCGGATATTTTTCCGACTATTCATGGTAATGGCTGAAATTGGGTTTTCAAATTGTTTTTTTTTATATACATAATTTTTCACCTTATTAAAAGGGAAAGTTTCGTTGCAGTTTTCTGGATGTGTTGGAAAGTGTTTCAGAATCTAAGCTGGACGCACGACTTTCCTTTCTTGTTTCTATTTATTCTTATTTTTGCATTTTTGTTTCCACTCAATTTTAATATTCAATTCATAATGTTAGCAGAACCACCGGCAATGCCATCTGCCAACGCACTCTACATGCAAAGGACCTGCTCGCGTAAGAATGTGATGTATAATGGATTGTAACATTGAAATGCCAAAAATCATAACTCTGACACGTGATTGAGTCATTTTACCAGATATGCATATGAAATCACGATGATACACTCACGGAGACGTGTTTTTAGTAGAAATTTTTTGCGTAACGTTGTAGCCGTGACATGCTTCTCGTCTTTGATTGTTATGTTACAATTATTCTGTATGCGTATTTTCACGCTATAGAGCATAGGGCATGTATTCCTACGCGGTTGAAGACCGCGTAGGAATACATGCCCTGCTAGCCACCTAGGATATTTCAGTAGCCCACCGTGTATCAAAGGGTGTCCGAGTAATATTGGACACATTACTAAATTATGAAAAAAAAAAACCCCTAAGAACAGTAGTGTTTTTTCGATGTCATGTATTAATAACATGTTTCCGAAAGTTTCTTTTCGCAGCATCGTTATTCCTATAGAATTATCCCCAGAAGATAGATGGGTCTTGTGTGTATCAGACGCCTTGTACTCATTTGCAAAATGAAGCGGCGTAGCAAAGCTGTTGTTCCGTCCATAACGCCTCAGATGCTTTCAAATACGTGGAATGGAATCGTGTATCGCTCGGAGCTCGGACATACTAGCTACTACTCGTAACCAAGGGATCTTACATCGAGATGTATTTATTCACTTTTGTACTTCTGTTGTAAGTTAGTAAACACATTTTGTTTCTACACTGTGTAGTTCACATGATCTTGAAATGTGTCCAATAATTTTCGGACACCGTGTATTAAGAACGAAAAGGTTTCCAGAGATATCGAAATATTTACGAAGGGAAAATCCATAGATGCTAACTTTTAAGCGTTTCTTCGTGACAAATAAATGACTTAATAGAATGCTTCTTGTTTTTATTTGAATATCATTTCTTAAGTAAAATTTCATAGTAAAATTTCTCCTCCTCCTTCTCGCCGGGCACATGACGAATGGCCGACTAACAATCACTTCATAAACTATTTAATCCATTAGCTTTGTTAACATTTGTACAATTCAATATTTTACTAACGGGGTTTTATTACAAATTAATAACGCAACACCAAACACGGGTGTTACTTTTGCATCCATCATATCTAATAGGTTTTTCTTCTAACTGATGGTGGCCACTGCCTTAAAAATGTAAAGAAATTTACATGAAGTTGTAGTCATTTCAAAGTGCAGACGATAATATTTGACATGTATTTCCATTTACAATAAAAATAAATAACAAAAAATATCGTCTTTCAAAAAGATGAGTAAAACTTTCAAGTGCCCAATTACTTATGTGAGATTGTTTTTAACACTTGAAAATAATTATTTTTTTCAAAAAAAGGGTGCGAATTTATTTTCATTACAATATGTAGGTTTTATTATAGAGAAAAGAAAGTTTATATGAAAAACTTTTTAAGTAAATCCTTTAATATTTAGATGATTTTTTCTATAAGTAAGTTTCAAAAGCACAAGTGTCCAAAAAGAAATGTGAGCCACTGCAAAAACAATTATAATAACATACATTTGAATATGAATGAGTTTATATATTTTTTTTATTTTTCAATATTATATGGATATTAGAGATGTATTTGTAGTTACCCTATGTTTTCAATAAATGCATTAAAATAGGGATTCTTTTACTTTCATTTAGGGTTACTTTGGTCTACGAAAATTATTTTATCGAGTTCGGAACTGATATAATCCAAACCTCTATACCGCCGACAAAGCATTTTAGAACGAATAATAGTGAGGCATTATTCTGAAGTAATATCATCATTCGACATAACTCGGATATTATACTAACCGCCTGTTTTTGAATTAAATCTATATATTATATTAAGGATAACAACAGCAGAATATACGAATTATCATGACTATTTCATAACGATTATGATTACGATTTCTCAGAAAATCGATGTTTGGCCGTAAGCCAAACAAAACGGGACCGACGAAATTCTCCGAGAGTAAACAACAATAATATTCAACCTATTTCGTGTACTTGCCGGGGCATCTATATCTACTTCGGTTTGTTTCTCGCAATTATTAAAAACGGCCACCGATTCAGGTCAAGGCCATCTTGTTACGCGTCGTAAATCCCAACCCACCCCACCTCCTCCCTTCTCCCTTCGCCCCCGAAAAGCTCGTTTACATTCAGTTTTACAATTCCAGTTTTCTGTGGTATCAAAAAATAAAAGATTTCTAGTTTACTTTGCCATGAATAATTAAAGTGCAGAAAACAGGTTGTTCAAGAAAACAATCGGATGGTACGTGGAGAACGAACGGCCTATACCCGACCCGGAACCATTTTGGGTGAAGATTAACATCATTATTCACCATCATTATCCCCATAGAATGAGAAATACAACTGATTCAGTAGATTTCTAATTCCATGATTATCCCGGCCATAATCGTCTGCTTCTGACTGTAACCGCCGCAATCGTTTCCGAAATGGATGAACAGCGATGTTTTGTTGGGATTAAAATGTTTTTGAATTCGAATATTAATTCTTTTACAGTAATAACAGGTTATAATTTTAAATTTTCGTAAGTTAAAAAAAATCGTGCATTCATAAGTAGATTTCTTATCATGACAATCGAGAACCACTGGGAAAAAGTAAATTTTAAGAACTTCTCCCGTAACAAATTAGATTATTTCTCAGTTATAAATTAAAGATATTGAATTGGGTGTCGTCTCTCATCTGGGGGCCGGTGAAAAATTTACGCATGGTTTAATATGGACCTTAGTATGTAAGTATAATAATAATAATAATAATAATAATAATAATAATAATAATAATAACTATTATTATTATTATATCGCGTTTATTTAATTATGAGCTTGGAATTCAAAGCAAATGACTTAATTTATGTATAGAAATTATATAACTATACAATATGTTTATTTTTTTTTTAAAGCCTTATTCGCAGATCTTATTGGTTCGCCTAATTTCTGATTTCAAAATTATGCTTATGCTGAATACTGCATACTCAGAACATTCACCCGCTCCTTGTGCTTACATACATATATCTTGTAACTTGCATGCAGGATGTCTTAAGCATAAATCGATTCACATTTAAAGAAAAGAAAAAGTACCCAGTTAAACTGATGGCATTGAGCTCACAGGCTATTCACACTAATTAAGGGGGGATTAGCCCCCCGTCCCCCCCCCAGGGAAGAGACTTATCAGTGTGTACCAAATTTGAAGCAAATCGGATAATTCTGCATGAAAAACCCATTTAGCTAAATTAAGGGGGGATTAGATCCCCCATTTCCCCCTTTTATACTTAACTAATGAACCTGCAAGTCTAATCAGGGAAGCGTCTTATCAAAATAAACCAGTATACCAAATTTGAAGCAAATCGGATTATTCTGCATGAAAAACCCATTTATCTAAATTAAGGGGGAATTAGCACCCCCCCCCCTTTATACTTAAACAATGAACCCTCAAAACTAATTAGGGAAGCGCCTTATCAGAATGAACCAAAATACGAAATTTGAAACAAATCGGATATCAAGAGTCATCGCGTTACGTGCGTACATACAGAACCTATGGGCACATTAGCTTTCGGGATTTGATAGACTACAAGCTAAAAACTCATTAAAAAAATTGAAGAAATTGTCGTATCGGTTTGACCGATAAAACTAGTCAAAGATTTTACGTGGCCATAGGGGGGAAAATATTAAAAAAAAAAAAAAAAAAAAATACTTTCTGTTTCAAAAATTGCGACCCTTTAACATCTAACAGAGCAAATGGCACTCCGATAGGAAGAATTTGTTAACAAAATTTTACGAGTTATAATTGAAATCTGATACATGAAAAAAAAAACCCATACAATTTTATATATTTTATACAATTTTTTATTATATTAAATTGTCAATTTAGAATAGAAATTAGGTAATATTTTATGTGTACGTCCTAAATTTTATATGATATATTTTAACTTCTTTTTCCCATATTGCTATTCGGACATTTTTCTGAGCCATGAACTAAAAGTTTTAACTTTTTCAAAAATCGATTGAAATAGGTTAATTTAAAAAAGATCAGAAATTTCGTTAAAAAAAGAAGTGTCTTTTTTGTTGTTGTTTAAATGTCTGTAAAATAAACAATTCTGATCGCAGAGCTTATAATTTCGGATTCATGTCACAGAAAAATAGCTGTAAATGAATTGGGAAACGTTTTCTAAGAATACGTGTAAAACCTTTTGAGTTATCACACACCAAGGTTACTTATAAAATAAAAAGCAATTTTTTCAAAAGATACATTCGAAGTTTTTACTCTTGGAAAATAAATTGTTGAGCTTTCGATCGATAATGGAACCGTAGATTTTGGATATGGGACAGGTCCCATTTAATGTTATAGATTGAATGGAGCGAGTTTTAAAAAATATTCGTAAGTGGCAATAGACGTATTTTGTATTTTTGGGGGTCTTATTTCGTGTAAAAGGGTTTCGGTGAATCGGGAATTTTTCAGGTTATATACCAGTATTTTCTTATAGAAAAACTCGTCTTATTGAATCGCGCGATTAAATTAGACGAATTCTTCTATAAGAAAATACTGGTATTTTCCCCGAAAAATTCCCTGATTCATAGAAACCCTGATTAAGCTATAATAGTATAGTTATCTGTATTAACTGAAAAAAAAAAAAGAATAATCATGTTTTAGGTAGGCATTCATGGACTTATCTTACTTTCAAAAGCAATTATGGGTTTGAAAACGTTGACTTTTTTTAATGGAATAGAATTAAAAATAACACGTTATTTTATTGACAGACGGACAGGCAGACACAGGAGTAATCTTATAATGGTTCCGTTTTTAACACTTTCCAACCTAGTTGAAAAGTGTTTCTTTGACTTCGGTTTGTCTGCCGTATGGCCGTCTGCCGTCTGTCCGTGTTCTAACTCCCGTCAATAGGCTCGGATTGCCCTGCAATTTGTATATGTTATTGTCGTAATCTATAGCATGTTTCCTATTTCAACTGAAGTGTGTAGCACTTATAGTTTTTTTACAGGGACACTCAAAAGAATTCCGTTACCGGACGGTCTCTGGGGAAAATTCATTTGCGGTTTATTTTAATGAGGTTACACAATTTCAAACACATTGTAATGGATATACATCACTAAGGTGCATTACAAGAAGCTTAATATGGAATAGGGTGTGCATAGTACTTAGAGTTAATTTAAGTTAAGAGAGAGTTAATTTACAAGGACAGTCAAAAGAATTCCGTTACATTGCGTCTATGAAGAAAAATCGTCTGCGGTTTAATTAAATAATGTTTCACTATTTTAAACGCATTGAAATTTATATACAGTGTCTCACAAAAGTGATGGGACACTTGTGCTTTATAAAAAGAAACTGCAATAAAATAAATAAACAAACATGTGCAAAAATTTTTTGGGTGTGTTTCATATTTAAAGTTAGTAACAATTATTACATAACATACATTTTGTCAAAATATTAAAATATTAATTTAGTAAAAATACAATTGTTCAGAACGGAGCAAAAAATGGCTCACATAAGTGATGGGACACTTACTTTTCCATCAAATATTTATCCAAAAATTTTACTTTTTAAAAGGTTTTAATATTTTGTTGGATTTCCTTTTACTTTTAAAACATGATTTAATCTTTTTGGGATGGATTCGACTATTTTTTTTGTGATTTCTGGAGTGATTTTACCCCATTCTTCTTGAAGCACCGATTTTAGTTGTTGTTTTGAAGAAATGGTGTGTTTGCGAATTCTTGATTCCAATTCTTGCCAAATATTCTCTATGGGATTTAAGTCTGGAGATTGTGGTGGTGTTTTTATTATTTCAGGACAGTTATATAGCAGCCAGAGTCTAACGTTCAGAGCAGTGTGCTTGGGGTCATTGTCCTGGTAGAATTTAAAATCGTTATGAAGGTTCAATTTTCATGCTGAAGATTTCAAATTTTGCTTTAAAATATCAATATACTTGTACTGATCCATTATACTGTCAATAAAAACAAGATTACCAACTCCAGCGGACGACATACACCCCCATACCATAACTCCTCCTCCACCATGTTTTACTGTTGGTACCAAGTTCTGTTTGCGAAGTTCTTCCCTGGGTTTTCTCCACACCAAGATTCTACCGTCAGAACCAAATATATTAAATTTACTCTCATCAGCAAATATAACTTTATTCCAGTAATCAGAATTCTTATTTATGTTGGATTTTGCGAAAGCTAGTCTGAGTTTTCTATTCTTTTCACTTACGAAGAATTTTTTCCTGGCTACTCTACCGTGATATCCAGCAGATCGAATTACCCTTCTAATAGTTTCAGGATTAACAATTATTCCATATAATGCTTGTAAATCAGCAGCAACTTTTGAAGCACTAATTCTTGGATTTTTTTTAATATTTCGAACGATAATTCGCTTTATTCCATTGGATAGCTTTGATGGTCAGCCAGGTCTTCTTTTATCCTGAATCATATGATTCTTTTTATATCGTTTAATGATATTGAAAACTGTTGAAAGACTCAAGTTAACTGTTTCAGCAGTTTTTCTAATAGATTTTCCACGTTCAATATGCAAATTAATAACTAATTTTCGAATTTCAGGCGAAGTTTCTTTTCGTTTAGCATTCATGACTACACAGAGCTAAAAAACACAAAAATTCCAAAACAAACTGGAGAGAAATACTGCAGACGATTTTATAAATTATTGCCAATTGCTTTTAAGTAAAAATAAAACCCCAAAAAATATTTTTATTGCTTATTTCAGACGATTTTTGTTGCATATATAATGGTGTCCCATCACTTATGTGAGCTATTTTTTGCTCCGTTCTAAACATTTGTATTTTTATTAAATTAATATTTTAATATTTTGACAAAATGTATGTTATGTAATAATCTTTACTAAATTTAAGTATGAAACACACCCACAAAAAAAATGTGTACATGTTTTTTTAATTTATTTGATTAGTTTCCTTTTGTAAAGCACAAGTGTCCCATCACTTATGTGAGACACTGTATATCACTAAGGTGCATGACAAGAGGCGTACTACAGAATAGTGTGTGTATAGCAGTCATCGTTCATGGACAGGGACACACAAAAGAATTCTCTACTGTCTGTTAACAATCATTCCTGGAAGTGCGTTTTAAGTTACTGAACGCGATTTTAAATTGAACTCACTTTTTGTCTATTACTGAGTGTGCCTAAATTCTGTAGATCCTATACAGGGAAGCCCAAAAATTCGCGAACTCATTTCCGTTTATGGACAGAAACTCCAGAAGGATAATTTTAAACCGTGCTACGCGTTTCCTAACTGAACTAAAATTGAGCATCCAATGTAGTGTATATACAACTCTATAGATCCTATACAGGGCTGAGTAAAAGTATTCGGATATTTTTCCGAATATTGCATAGGTTGGAAATTCCAGAAATGACGTTTCTAAATGTGTTATGCGTTTTCCAAATTGTTTACTTAGGTGTTATCTTTCAGATAAAATGTAAAATTATTTTGAAAGCGTTGGGAATTGTTACATAATCTATGCTTGACGCACGATTCTTCGTTCTTGTTGCTTTTTAAGTATGGAATTCTAAAAATAAGAAAAAATGTTCAGTCATAAATTGTATGCTTTTCATTCTATTTCTCAATTTAGAGAGGGGAGATTTTTAAAGTATTCACGATGAAATTGTGATTGTTAATAGTATGACAACCTAAAACTAGTCGTTGGGGGCCACCGTAATAATTACCCATCATGGATATGCATAATGTAAAATATTAAAATAAAAATGTGTAAACTACTTATAAAATGCATTGCCATTCAAATAAAATTGTGGCTTGATGACGTCACAAATTTTAAAGGCTCGATGACTGAATTGCTTGAAAGAAACATCCTTATAACTCCAAAAATAATAATCCTATTAACTAGCGGTTTATTGCATCTGATTAAGCGTCAAATTTACAATTAAAATATATCTTTAAAGTGAAATTTGGATGAAATATAGGGTCATGAAAAATCGAAGAGTGTGGAAAATAAGATTCCAAATATCTCGGCAACTAATTATCCGATCGACTTCATGCTTTATGCAAAATTTATGTTTTTACTTACCCATCATACGTAGTATAGGGTAAGTCTTGTAATCGTTTTGAAAATCGAAAAAAAAAATTTTGACGGATTTACAAGTTTCAGACACTGGAGATTCCGAAAAACATATTTTTAGAAAAATATTTTTGCCGTCCGTCTGTGTGTCTGTGTGTGTGTCTGTAAACGCTCTATCTCCCGAACAAATGGAGATAGAGACTTGCAATTTGGTATGTACTGAGTATGTAATAATGGGAAGAAGCCTATTTCATTTCAATAACCTCGATTAACCGGAACATTTTTTTTCGGACTCTCGAAATATTCGTTCTGATGAAAGGTTATATAAAAATTTTCGAAATTGTTTATTTTAAGGAGTAAATATAAAAGACAATAAAAAAACATAAATTTTGCATAAAACATGAAGTCGATCGGATCATGAGTTGCCGAGATATTTGGAATCCTATTTTCCACACTCTTCGATTTTTTATGATCCTGTATTTCATCCAAATTTCACTTCAAATATATATTTTAATTGGAAATTTGACGCTTAATCAGATTCAATAAACTGCTAGTTAATAGGAGTATTATTTTTGGAGTTATAAGGAAAACCCTCTTTCAAGCAATTCAGTAATCGAGCCTTTTTATGACGTCATCAAGCCACGATTTTATTTGAATTGCAATGCATTTTCTAAGTAGTTTACACATTTTTATTTTAATATTTTACATTATACATATACATGATGGGTAAGTATTACGGTGGCCCCCAACGACTAGTTTTATTATCTTTTATATTCATTTCTTAAAATAAACAATTTCGAAAATTTTTATATACCTTTTATCAGAACGAATAGTTCGAGAGTCCGAAAAAAAAAGTTACGGTTAATCGAGGTTATTGAAATGAAATAGGCTTCTTCCCATTATTACATACTAAGTACATACCAAATTGCAAGTCTCTATCTCAATTTTTTCGGGAGGTAGAGCGTTTACAGACACACAGACACACACACAGACACACAGACGGACGGCAATTTTTTTTTTCTAAAAATATGTTTTTCGGAATTTTCAGTGTCTGAAACGTGTCAATCCGTCAAAAAAAAAAAAATTCGATTTTCAAAACGATTACAAGACTTACCCTATACTACGTATGATGGGTAAGTAAGATAACCAATATCCCAGCAACTCATGATCCGACCCGACTTCATTCTTTATGCAAAATTTATGTTTTTTTTTTGTTTTTTATATTCATTCCTTAAAATAAACAATTTCGAAAAATTTTATATACTTTTTATCAGAACGAATAGTTTGAGAGTCCGAAAAAAAAAAAAAATAGTTCCTGATCATCGAGGTGACTGAAATTCAATAAGCTTCTTCCCATGATGACATACTCAGTACATACCCAATTTCAAGTCTATCTCAATTGGTTCGGGAGATAGAGCGTTTACAGACACACAGACGGACGGGAAAATAGTGTTTCCAAAAATATGTTTTTCGGAATCTCCAGTGTCTGAAACGTGTCAGTTTTTTTTTTTGTTTGATTTTTAAAACGATTACAAGACTTACCCTATACTTAGTATGATGGGTAAGTAAAATGCTCTTTCCCAATATTTAGACATAAATAAATATTAGAAAAAAAATCTGCTGTATTTTAATTTTTCTTCCTTCTTAATTGTCATTTTCCATTATGAAGACTTCCATTTCTGGTTTATTCAATTAATCTTTATCTTCGCAAAGAAGCAATTAAATATTTGTTTGGAATCGCAAAACGAACGAATAAACGAAATGTCGAAAATGCGCATAAGTCTATATTTGCACATAGAGCCGGCACCCGAAAAGCTCCAAGTTGTTTTCCCGCAACTCGACTCTTGTGGTGGAAAAACGTGTTTTACAGGAAAAGTAGGCAGCCCATTCACAGAACGCTGGCGATAAACTTGGCGATTTTGGCGACTCCGTTTGAGCGTTATCCTTTTTTTAGACCGTAACCCCTTCGCGAGGATCCTATAGAGTAGGTACAGTTTTCAATTTTCGCAACCAGTAATTTTAAATAGTAAATTTCGTCTTATTGAACTTACAGCCTTTGCGATTCAATGAGGCAAAGATTTCTATTTGGAAAGTTTTAGAAAGTTATCTGAAAGTTTAAAAGTTGTGAATGGGATGTTTGTTGCGAAAGGGTCAATGATAGCTGAAGAAAGCGGTGTTTTGGATTCTAGCGTTATAGGTAAATAAAGAAAAAAAAATTGCTTAGTCTTCATGCATCCTTATATTTATATTTATGCATAAAATAGGAACAACAAAAATAATATCAAAATAAAATTAAGAATAGTAACCTATAAATTAATTGAATCAACCTGCTGAGTTTTTAATATGTGTACTAACGGGATATGCAACCCGACCTGTTGTATTTGCATTGAATAAGACATTTCAATTTCGAGGGAACAAAGAAACCTAACTTAATTAACTTGCAAAAACTTACGCTTTTGCATTTAGAAAATATTTATAGTTTTAACTTAATAAATTGTTTGCCATAATTAAAAAATCTTGTTTACAATGTAAAGTAACTGAAAATTACCATTCCATTTCGCAAATTAGGGGAGATGGGGGATGAATGGGACATTTTAACAAAAATATTTTTTTAAATATATTTTTTAAGTTATTATCAATATTATATATCACATTTCATACATTAAGTATTTAACTACATCTTATGCACAATATCTATTCAAGATTATTATTATACATATATATATTACGAAATTTAAAAAAAAGTTCCTCTCTGTCCCAATCATCCCCACACCAGGGATGAATGGGACACAAATATTTTCACTGGATTAATTTTAACACAATTTTTCAAATTGGTAAAGAAATCATACGAGTTGTAATTTTGACCCGAAAAATGTCCGGTTTAATTACAACTCGTATGATTTCTTTACCAATTTGAAAAATTGTGTTAAAATTAATCCAGTGTAATCACGTATCCAGCGTTTACTGGAGTTCCATTACCTGCGATCTATTCTGTTGAGCTGATTAAAATATCAGACCAGATGCTATGATCAATAAGGTTAACTGGATGAATTATGCCCTCCAGATTCGACCGGGATAGCTCAGTAGGTAGAGCGTGGCAGCTTCAGCCAAGAGATCCCAGGTTCGAATCCTGGCCCGGACATTTTTCGTCCAGTTGGAAAAATTACAACTCGTACAAATATTTTCCTCCCCGTATTCAATGTTAAGGACTAAAAGCTGACAAAAATGCCTCTTTGGCAAAAGCTGAGAGATTATAAATTGCCATATGATCTCCAGGATTAATTGTTAGCCAATCATCTTGGACTCATCTCAACTTTGTCTTAAAAGGCCCATAAACGGAAGCATTCAATGGCTACAATGAGGATGAAATGTTAAAAGAATAATTACCATAAATTATTAATTTATCAACCTGTATAACATTATTTAGTTAATAAATATGTTTTTCAGCATCCTCTAGGGATGAATGAGACAGTCCCATTCATCCCTATTTGAAATGTCCCAATCATCCCCATGATGCCTATATTCAACTGTCAGCCATTTTGTCTAAAAAATTATTCTGTCACAATGGTTAATATGCATTCATTTTAATTACCAATATTGAGCCTTGAAATAAAAAACTACAACATTTCTTAATTGTTTATATTGCATAAGATATTTAAGTAACTTCAAATGTAAATAAAAATAACTTTCGAGCAGAGATTTCAGAAAATGCAAATTTGAGGGAAAATGAAAACAGCCATGTGCTCTTGCTTTTGGTTCTAAAGCACACTATGGTAGTGAAATCTATGAGGATAGGAAGAAAATAAAAATAAATGTTTATTGACTGAAATATTGAGAACGTCCCATCCATCCCTTGTCCCATTCATCCCCTATCTCCCCTACGTGATTACAATCGAATTACAGCACAGAATGTTTTTATATGAGAATGGAGTCATAAGGACAAGAACATTCGTTGAGACGAGAGGAATTTGGACAAATACTTGCTATTATCGCCAATCTATTATTGACTCGTCTAACTCGTCGAAGCGAATTCGTCTAGGTTATTGTTGCCTTCTACGTGTTCTGTAATGTGTGTTTCTATGATTTGGATAAAAAAAAAACTCGAATCTGACCATACGTCCAGTGCGTATCTTCAGATGCCATGCTCCAAAATCTATCTTCTATCTGAGTCCATTCATGTACATTTTAAATGAATTCTGAAAATGATATTTCATGTGGATCAATAATTTTGAAAACTTTCAGTTATTGGGTGAAAATTACAATAAACATGGAAATAAGTCATATAAATATTCTTTACATAATTTTTTTTTTTAAAAGAGAATCTAAACTAAAAATCATTAAAGCCGTTTATACAAACAAACAAACAAACAAAAAAAAAATATTTGTCCACCTATTCGGATAGCAGGTAATATCTCATTATTTTTCCTTCCACCAATTTTTTTTTCTTTTACAGCCTTGTAGTCATTTAGTTGCCACCATTTCAGTGATTTCATTAAAAATTACAAATATAATTATTATAAGAAGAAGAAGAATATCCTAACTAATTTAAAATTCCGAGAGTTATTGTAACATCCTTGGATGCTTATAAATAACGGATGTCATTTTCAACCCCTAATTCAGCCAATTATCGGAGGAATCGTTGTGAAATAACAAAAACACACAGACATGTTTTAAAAAATATAGCAGAAACATAATTTATCTTTATTCCTCTAAGAAAGTTTTTTAGTTCTTTCTAAAAAAAAAAAAAAAAAAAAAAAAATTACTTTTACAGTTTGCGAATTATTGAAAAAATTTATTTATTTCATATAAATATTAACAGTGTTTTAAATTAATAGATGGAACATTTAAATATTTTATTCTATCTTCTGTCACTAATGTTTTTTGCTATTCAACAACATAAATAATTTGTTTTTAAATTAAATCTGAACTTGACAATAATCAATTTCACGATTGAACCCCTGCCAAAATAAGCTGAATTAAATTATTCAATAACTCGGGAACAAAAATTTTAAGAAATATTTATTTAGTTTTAACCACCGTTTGCACGCAATTAAAATCTAACAGTCCTGCATTTTTTCTTCTTGAAAGAATTAGAAATACAGTTAAACCTGTTAAGACGAATCGAAGGGGGCCCGAAATAAATCTGTTTTAGACAGGTTTCTGAGTTAAAAGGTATTATTGAGTGGCATTCGTTTCTTGTAGAAAGGGTTTAAAACATCCTTTACCGATTTCATAAACGAAGAAAAGGTTCTCAATTCCAATCACCGTACATAAAAAAATGTGTTTATTTTTACTATATTCATTGTTGATACACTCTCTTTCGGATGCTACGTCAATTGGAATGATGTAGAATTTTCTACAGTAGATACCTGCACTATTATTCCCTTTTAAATTTAGCATAACACGTTAAACACTTTCACTTTCAGCGTGAGAGATCATTTTTGTCATTTCCAACGCGCCCTCAACCTCGTTCGACAGAGTGTTCGCGCCCTGGTGGGGGTGGAGTAGAAGATGAAATGGTAATACTTCAATCTGAATCCCCCCCTCCCCTGCGGGTGAAAACGAGCCTGTACGTGACCGGCACAATGCTCTCTCAAATTATACTCCGGCGATTTTTTTAAATCTTGATCTATCCAGAAATATCTCCGATTTGGAATGGACGACGGCGATAGAGAGTGGGCCTATTCATTGTGTTGAGAGGTTCTTCCAATTCAACTGTTTTCAACTCCATTCCCTCTGTTTTATTTAACTCAACTTGGTTAATGTATGTAAAGATGGAATTTTGTAATAGATTTTTAACTCATTCCCTGATAAGGCTATAAATAATAATAATGTGTTTCCGATGACAAACTATTATTTTAATATTTTTAAAATTTAATTATTCACCGATAACTCAATTTTAAAGCAATTTTTTCCAATGATATTTTTGGATGATAATGATAATGAAATTATATATATATATATATATATAATCATTTTTTCCAATATTCTTTAGTGTTACAATGGTATACGAGTGACAACAACGATGACGCTCGCCAGAAAAGGCCAACAGTCTGTGAAACTTCAACAATGTCGTAATGACAACAATGTTATACTTAATATGTTTACAAATCTCCGCATCAGCGAACCCATTGCAATTGATAAGCAAACGGACATGAAGCCTTAAATGCTTAAGTGGGTTAAGCGCTTTTTGTCAAGAAAGATGAAACACGGGTACTTTTCCGTTATACGGACACCATGGTCGCCAAGCATACATTGACATACAGTTAATACATACATCTACATACTTTTACATACATACGTTTGCATACATACATTTACATACATTTGAATACATACATTTACATACATTATGCATTAGCATACATTTTGGCATGGTGTATGTCTGACAGGTATGTTTGGCAGGCTCTGAAACTATCGGAAGATCCTTGCGGCTTCGAGCTCTATGTTCATCTCGGGCTGCGGTCATAGAGCGATATGATAAACTGCATAAAAATCTATGAGGTATATCATAAACAATATACAGTCTGAAATAGGGCTTTAAACAGCCATGAAAATAAATACATCGTTACACGCACACAATGATATATAGGCACAGAGTGGTTACGATTAAACAAAACAAGAAGCGTTTGAGGTTTGATTGTGGAAATATTCTAACTCAAATAAATATTCAGGGAGAGTCGTACATTATATATCACTTATTGAGCCGTTAATTTTTAAATTGTGGCATGTCCATTTTATATATAAAAAAGAGTTAAAGCTCGTTGAGAAGAACCGTTTTCGAATGTGAAATTATCTTTATGGAAAAAAAAATTGAATAAGTAAAATGCGGCGATCATAGAGATTAATCTCAGCTATCCAACGAAAAAAAAATTGTTTAAAAATATTGAAATGCAAGCGCGATATTTTAAAAGAACTGTCTCATAGGATTAGCATCAGCGAGCGGGTGTTTTCGCGTGAGTGAAGTAGATCCTTAATACGCAATAATGGCTATCCGTGTATAAGACGAACATACAGCTCGAAGCGGCTGGGGTTAGAGAACTTGGACTTAGCTGGGGTTCGTCGATAGCTTCAGAGCCCCGGCCCCAACCCTACCCGCATTTCGAGGTTCTTAATGGGTTCATTTCTCCTTTTTTAAATTTGACCGGTTTCAATTTTCAGATTTTATTTTTTCTTGCCTTTCTTCCTGGTTTCCGCAAGTGTCTCCGTATAAAAGGGACGTAGCAAAGGACTACCACGCGAAACGCCTCGCTCCGCGAATTCTGCGGCGGTTCATAATTGTTACCGTACTCTATGTTAAAAAAAAAAATTATGATTTTAGTATGCGCCCATGGTCTGGCCTCAATTTGAAAAGCAATGATATGTTGAAAACGTCGATTTTCTTTGTAAGTACTGTAATTCTACTAACAAAAAACTTACGTATTGTGTATTAACTGGTAAATATTAAATAATAAATATTATTGCGTATTAACTTCAACTTCAGTTGAAATAAGACCTCAAAAATTGAAAATAAGTTTATATGAGCTTTGACAATAAGTCTATGAACTTAACATAACAGAAAATCGACGTGTTCAACATATCATTGCTTTTTTTCAAATGAACGTAAAATGTATGTTTTGGATCGATTCACATCAAGAAATATATTTTAATATCAGTATAAATTTGTTACTCGTTATTAATGATTGGATTGCTATTTCGAATGCGTTGATTTTGAGAGGGAGGCAAAACTCGACTTTTGTGTAGAATTGTTCTTTAGGTGGCATGCTATATTAACAAGCACCAACAGAATTTGATCGTAAATACTTTAATTCTGAAATATAATTGTAGGCATACGACTTATTATTGAATATTTTTTTTAAATTCTTTTTTCCTAAACAATTAAATTTATTACTTACCCATCATACATAGTATAGGGTAAGTCTTGTAATCGTTTTAAAAATCGAAAATTTTTTTTAACGGATTGACACGTTTCAGACACTAGAGGTTCCGAAAACATATTTTTAGAAAAAAAAAAATTGCCGTCCGTCTGTGTGTCTGTATGTCTGTAAACGCTCTATCTTTCGAACAAATTGAAATAGGGACTTGAAATTGGGTATGCACTGAGTATGTCATAATGGGAAGAAGTTTGTTGAATTCAGTCACCTCGAGGATCCGAACTATTTTTTTCGGGTTCTCGAAAGATTCGTTCTGATAAAAGGTCTATAAAAATTTCCGAAATGGTTTATTTTAAGGAGTGACTAGAAAAGACAATAAAACAACATAAATTTTGCTTAAAGCATGAAGTCGATCGAAAAATGAGTTGCCGAGATATTTGTAATTCTATTTTCCACACGCTTCGATTTTTCATGACCCTGTATTTCATCCAAATTTCACTTCAAAGATATATTTTAATTGGAAATTTGACGCTTAATCAAATGCATTAAACCGCTAGATAATAGGATTATCATTTTTGGAGTTATAAGGATGTTTATTTTAAGCAATTCAGTAATCGAGCCTTTAAAGTTTAGGACGTCATCTAGCCACGATTTTATTCGAATTGCTATGCATTTTATAAGTAGTTTACACATGTTTTATTACTTACCCATCATACGTAGTATAGGGTAAATCTTGTAATAGTTTTGAAAATCGAAAAATAATTTTTTGACGGATTGACACGTTTCAGACACTGGAGATTCCGAAAAACATATTTTTAGAATTTTTTTTTTTTTTTTTTTTACAGTCCGTCTGTGTGTCTGTAAACACTCTATCTACCGAACGAATTGAGATAGAGACTTGAATTTTGGTATGTACTTAGTATGTCATAATGGGAAGAAGCTTATTGAATTTCAGTCACCTCGATGATCCGGAACTATTTTTTTCGGACTCTCGAACTATTCGTTCTGATAAAAGGTCTATAAAAATTTTCGAAATTGTTTATTTTAAGGAGTGACAATAAAAGACGTTAAAAAACATAAATTTTGCATAAAGCATGAAGTCGATCGCGTAATGAGTTGCCGAGATATTTGTAATTCTATTTACCACACTCTTCGATTTTTCGTGACCCTGTATTTCATCCAAATTTCAATTCAAAAATATATTTTAATTGGAAATGAGACGCTTAATCGGATGCCATAAACCGCTACTTAATAGGATTATCGTTTTTGGAGTTATAAGGATGTTTCTTTTAAGCCATTCAGTCATCGAGCCTTTAAAGTTTAGGACGTCATCCAGCCACGATTTGATTCGAATGACAATGCACTTTATAAGTAGTTTTCGCATTTTTATTTTAATATTTTACATTATGCATATCTATGATGGGTAAATATTACGGTGACCCCCAACGACTAGTTTTCATATTTTATATTATGCATATTCATGATGGGTAAATATTACGGTGGCCTTCAACGACTAGTTTTTTGTTTTATTGCCTCTTTTCTGAAGAAGAATAAAATCTTGAAATAAAATACGTAAGTCAATTGTTATAAGTTAAAAGTTATTATCATTTTATTCCATACAAAGAAAATCAACTTTTCAATATCAAAACCATTATTTTGTTTTAAAGCTAACACGGATAACCGTTTCAATGGACATAAAATAAACATAAAAAAAATATTTTTTTAAACCAATGCAAACCATTCAATAGCAATATACTTGCATAAGCGAATGCCAAATCAAGTTTAATAAAAAAAATAAAAATAAATATATGCGATAAAAGGCTTATTCATGACGTGATTTGTGTAACGTAAAATTGTCAGTGACGCCAATGTGTGGGTTCTAACTAATTTTTCCATATGGTAGTATGGCAACACAAACTATTTTCTTTGATAACAAGGGCGCTGCTTGGAATGCATCCCATAATCCATTCGCACGTTTTGACGAATGTGTCAGTAGGTAGGAACCCGTTCCTTTTGGATATTCGGGTCAGTTACGAACTGAGAACACGTTTTTCGCCTTCCCCGAAATACGGAATAATGCATACCAAACCACGAGAGATGCGCCCGAAAGTGACATCCTTTTTAGTTTAGTATCACTCACTTTTATCTGTTTACTCTATCAACATGTTTCAAGAGCAGAAACAAACTCGACGCAGATAGAGAACCGGGTTTCTTTCCAAGCGAACGACTGAGTATGTCGGTCCCGTTGTGGTGAATGTTGCAGGTGTCACTTTTCCAGAAGATCCTTTTCAACAGAGTTGAAAAGTGTTTATGAATTCGGTTTGTCTGCCGTATGTCCGTGCTATAAGATATTTACTACAGAATAGGGTGTACGTAGAATGTATCGTTCCTTTACAGAGAAACTCAAGAGAATTCCGTTACATGACGGTCTATGGGGAAAAATCATTTGCAGCGTATTTTAACGATGTTGTACTATTTTAATCCTATTCCAATTAATACATATGACTGAGAAAGAATAGGGAATGCATAGAATGTCTACTAGATTAATTTGAACACAATTATTCAAATTGGTAAAGAAATCTTTACCAATTTGAATAATTGTGTTAAAAATTAATCTAGTGTAATCACGTATCCAGCGCTTACTGGAGTTCCATTACCTGTTGAGCTGATTCAAATATCAGACCAGATGCTAGGATCAATAAGGTTAACTGGATGAATTACGCCCTCCAGATTCGACCGTGATGGCTTGGCGGCTTCAGCCAAGAGATCCCAGGTTCGAATCCTGGCTCGGACATTTTTCGTCCAGTTGGAAAATTACAACTCCTATAGAATGTCTAGTTCCATCGTTCCTTTGCAGGGACACTCAAAAGAATTTTGTTATTGTCTATCTACAGTAATGTGGAACTCATTTCGCATATTAGCTGGTGTATATACATTCTATAGATCCTGTACAGGGCTACTCACGTGCATTTCCGTTTATGGACGGAAATGGCTTAAGGGCATTTTCAATTGTGCCTTACTGAAGTCAGTGTTAGCATACATACAAACCTATAGATCCTATACAGGGCTGCACGAAAGAAATCGCATAGTTTGTTTGATTATTGATAGAGTAATGACTGAAATTGGGTTTTCAAAGGGTGCGTTTTCTAAATTGTTTACTTACTCTACTGTAAAGTTCTGTTACACTATATTCTGAGTGTGTTGGAAAGGGTTTTATAATCTATGCTTGACGCATGATCTTGTTAATTATTAAATTTGTACCGTTAGTAGTTTCGAAGCGAAATACATATTATTCAGATCCTAATGTGCATTTGTAATGGAAACAAATTGGAAGCCATTTTCTCTCACTTACTTTTTACATGGAATGTTGTCTTTGAGAGGGGGGATATTATATCAACTCACCCATTATAAATTGTTTTGAGCAGTATTTATTTTCATTCCCATTCTACAAAATTCCAAAAAAATATTCGTTCCATAAAGTTATATCAAACTTATAGTAGCGGCGAGGGCTCTTTTAATCAGAGTTCACGGCGATCCCCATCTGACCCCCCCCCCTCCCTCTGTATTTCTGCGCAAATTGCCCTCGTGACTCAATCTTCACTGAAAAATGAGATGCTCAACCTGTTCTTTAGATCAAGAATAATTCGTCGGGTATTTCTCTTGATATTCGGCCAAATGCCTAAAACCAAAGTGACCGGATATAGTTGATCCTGTAGTGTATTTTAAGTGTCATGCATGTCCTGCAATGATTTATTTAAGATTGTAAAATAGGTTCTCTAATGCAAGGCTGCCACCGGCGACTCTTTTTATATTCTATTCGCACCGCTATTTCTTTTAAAGATAAATTTTGTGGTACATTTATCCTGTGTCAAAGTGTATGGGAAAGATTTTTGTTTTGAGAAAGTGGTGCGAGATGAAATTAAGAATATAGTCGCCGGTGGCAGCCCTGGATAATGAGTACACACATCCGTTCATTCTCCCCGTCCTCATTTATAGATGACATTACTCAAATATCGTTCTAATGAACGTGCAATAAAAATAGCTCATTAAATTGCTGAACCCCGCCAAGTTATGTGTAATACATGCCCTACTTTTACGCAACCCTTCGTATGCCTGTAAATTACGATATTTTATTTCATTTTAAAGCCAATATTTAACTGTCCAATGCTATGAGAGTCAGTTCATCCCCTCCTGTGTTTTGGTGAGATATATTGATTTTAATGACGAAAAAATAGAAGTTAAAAAAAAATGGAAAATGGAAATTAAAACATACATTGTTAAAAATCTTCAGCTTTTGCTGCAGATACACTCCACCGCTTTTAGAGAAAACGGTTACTTTACTATATTATGGAGCATTTTGATTGGCCAAAATAGAGATATTCTATAAAAGCTGTGGAGTGAGTATGCAGCAAAAGCTGAAGATTTTTAACAGTGTAGACACATGGAAGGCTTTTAAAGCATTCCGATGACAGAAAAATAAAATTGAAACCTTATATTCCCATTGGAGTGTTTTCTTGTTTACCCCAAATTTGAATTTTTTTTTAAATTTTAATCTGTAGTTGACCTATAACGTGGATTGTTAAAACTCTATTCTGTGGGGGATCGAGACAACCCATGGAGCCTGTCTGGCGGACCATCAACCGGGGTTGACTTTGTCTCATTTTTCGTCTCTTGTCTTTAAAGATTCAAAACTTATTGAAATTTTCATTTAAACAATTTCTAATTTTTTTTTCTAGTTCTAAGATATTAATTGTACATTTTAAAATTCACATGTAGTACTGTATAGAATACTTTATTATTATTATTACTATTATTATTATTATTGTTTTAAAGTAGGGCAAAGTCAATATGGCTTGGGGTGACTTTGTCTCATAACTAAAAATGTCATTTCTAAAAGCTTATAAACCTTGCAAGACAATGCAACTTCACTATTATGATAGAGTACTGAAACATAATAAAAAACGAAATTTTATTAGAAAATGACCATTATGCAAAACATGTAAATACAATTAACAATTAAGATATGGTAGGATTAATGTTTTTCCAAGAGACAAAATGTTAGATATATTCACGTATTTCAGGCAATGAAAAAACATTCAATTTAAAAGAAATAGATCTTGGAGGGTTAATTTTGTTCTTGGACCTCTAAGTTAAGTCCTTTTCAGAAGCCTCTGTAATGCAAGGCTCCTATAATTGTAACCCTACTGTGAATGAACACTATTCAGGTGATGTCACAGTGTGAATCACGTGGCGAAAAAGTAGCGGCTAGTGCATTTGTTTATATGTTTCATCATTTGATGTAGCATAAATACAAGCAAATGCATGCGTAAAATACTTTAGATTTCTTTTGTACGAATAATTATTCGATAAATACATATTAGGAAAATTCACATATACAGTGTCTCACATAAGTGATGGGACACTTGTGCTTTACAAAAGGAAACTAATCAAATAAATTAAAAAAAACATGTACACATTTTTTTGTGGGTGTGTTTCATACTTAAATTTAGTAAAGATTATTGCATAACATACATTTTGTCAAAATATTAAAATATTAATTTAATAAAAATACAAATGTTTAGAACGGAGCAAAAAATAGCTCACATAAGTGATGGGACACCATTATATATGCAACAAAAATCGTCTGAAATAAGCAATAAAAATATTTTTTGGGGTTTTATTTTTACTTAAAAGCAATTGGCAATAACTTATAAAATCGTCTGCAGTATTTCTCTCCAGTTTGTTTTGGAATTTTTGTGTTTTTTAGCTCTGTGTAGCCATGAATGCTAAACGAAAAGAAACTTCGCCTGAAATTCGAAAATTAGTTATTAATTTGCATATTGAACGTGGAAAATCTATTAGAAAAACTGTTTAAACAGTTAACTTGAGTCGTTCAACAGTTTTCAATATCATTAAACGATATAAAAAGAATCATATGATTCAGGATAAAAGAAGACCTGGCCGACCATCAAAGCTATCCAATGGAATAAAGCGAATTATCGTTCGAAATATTAAAAAAAATCCAAGAATTAGTGCTTCAAAAGTTGCTGCTGATTTACAAGCATTATATGGAATAATTGTTAATCCTGAGACTATTAGAAGGGTAATTCGATCTGCTGGATATCACGGTAGAGTAGCCAGGAAAAAATTCTTCGTAAGTGAAAAGAATAGAAAACTCAGACTAGCTTTCGCAAAATCCAACATAAATAAGAATTCTGATTACTGGAATAAAGTTATATTTGCTGATGAGAGTAAATTTAATATATTTGGTTTTGACGGTAGAATCTTGGTGTGGAGAAAACCCAGGGAAGAATTTCGCAAACAGAACTTGGTACCAACAGTAAAACATGGTGGAGGAGGAGTTATGGTATGGGGGTGTATGTCGTCCGCTGGAGTTGGTAATCTTGTTTTTATTGACAGTATAATGGATCAGTACAAGTATATTGATATTTTAAAGCAAAATTTGAAATCTTCAGCACGAAAATTGAACCTTCATAACGATTTTAAATTCTACCAGGACAATGACCCCAAGCACACTGCTCTGAACGTTAGACTCTGGCTGCTATATAACTGTCCTGAAATAATAAAAACACCACCACAATCTCCAGACTTAAATCCCATAGAGAATATTTGGCAAGAATTGGAATCAAGAATTCGCAAACACACCATTTCTTCAAAACAACAACTAAAATCGGTGCTTCAAGAAGAATGGGGTAAAATCACTCCAGAAATCACAAAAAAATTAGTCGAATCCATCCCAAAAAGATTAAATCATGTTTTAAAAGTAAAAGTAAATCCAACAAAATATTAAAACCTTTTAAAAAGTAAAATTTTTGGATAAATATTTGATGGAAAAGTAAGTGTCCCATCACTTATGTGAGCCATTTTTTGCTCCGTTCTGAACAATTGTATTTTTACTAAATTAATATTTTAATATTTTGACAAAATGTATGTTATGTAATAATTGTTACTAACTTTAAATATGAAACACACCCAAAAAATTTTTGCACACGTTTGTTTATTTATTTTATTGCAGTTTCTTTTTATAAAGCACAAGTGTCCCATCACTTTTGTGAGACACTGTACTTATTAATTAAAATAAAAAAAAATCCTTTTACAAATAATATTAAAAATATGCATGAAGTTGCATTAAAATAAAGAAAAGAATTCCTGTGTAAGCTATGCCTGTTCCTGAAAATATCTAAAACTCGATAAAAAACCGATATATATGTAAGCGTCAATGTTCTAAACACATTTCTGAATGTTATTCCCCAGCAGACGCATTTTCGTAGTCTCGAACGCAAAGGAAGAATACTGTCCATTGAGAAATGAGTTTTCAGTTCTGGAATTTCCAAATGATATCCTTCAAAATATGCGAAAAAAATTGGGATTAGAGACTTACCGACACCATAAACCATGCTCATGTCGAACGAGATAGTTAAATCCGGGTTTTCCCATTTAATCCTTTTGAAATGTTCAAATAAAACTTGTAGTAGCAAACAGGTTTTTGATCAATCCACAAATATCCCAAACTTGGTTGCAGACGATAACTTTTGCAGCAAAGACAGCAAAGCTTTACAAGGAAAAAAAAGGCACCGTGATAACAAGTTGGAACTCACCTGAAAAAAAAAGAGAAACATGTCCGTTAGAATCATTCCATTAAAAATAGAGGGATCAAATATCTATGAATATGTATAAGAGGTTCGACAGCGAAACTATATTTAATTTAAAATTAAGGTCACTGAATATGGATGTTTCGTTTTAACCTCGTTAAGGGCGATTCAAAATTAAAAACACAATTTTTTTAGATCGCCATCTGAAACATTTTATCCTGCTAAAATGACCATAATTTGCGATTCAATGCTATTCTGCGATAGAGATCGCTTTATAAATAGGAAACAAAATTTCGTTTTTTTACAAAATCAGAATTATTAATGTTGAAATGTTGAATAATTTGTAAGCGCAGCGGAATATGTTACAGTATATTGTTTCACAAGAGTGATCTGTTGCACCTCCGATCTATTTCATAATCAAGCTGTATATGGGTCCTCATTCATCCTATGGTATAATGGTGGCTAAACTTCCTGCATCATCGGCGATCATACGACTGTCTCTACCCCGCATATTTATCTTTTGCTTTAATTTTAACGATGAAAAGATCTCAAGAGGATATAGTGTCAATCACTTAAAACTTTAATAAAAGCGAAGAGATTATTGGAAAGATGAAAGGTTATCCAACACTAGTATACCTTTAGGATGTTAAATTTGAAGAAAGTAAAAACTATTTAGTGTTTCCGTATTATGGCCGAAACGTTAGTTGTGGAGACACGAAAAGTTTTTGGTTTCTGTCTGTCTGTTTGTTCCGCAATAACTGCCATAAAAATCGGCCTATTAGGTTGATTTTGGGTGGGTATGTGGGTGAGGTACCCGGAATGAGCTGTATACTTCTTTTTAGGTGATCATGCTTTCCTATGGGAATGCAGACTATTTTCAAATTTCATTTTTAACTGAAATGAAAATCGCCTATTTGAATAATGGATTTAAACGTAAAATTATTAATGCTAAATTTCGATTTGGAGGGTTTAAATATATCCAATAGCTTTGAAAATTGGCTGATACATTCATTAGAATTTAGAAATTAATTGTTTAAATTATTGACATCTGTTCGGGAAATAGAACATTTTATTTTCATATTTTAAATTTTAAAATGCATTTCTTATTATTTTTCTCTTTCATTTATGAGTTGCTTAGCAACCCTATTTCAAAGAATATCAAAATAATAAAATACAAGTGACTCCCACTATTTTGCTGCACTATTTTATTATCAAAATAAATTATTCTTGTATTCTATTGACATAAATGAATTTATTTTGATACAAGTTTATTTTTTTTTATTTTAAAAGTTACACGAATAAGAAGTTCATACGAATTTCAGAATATCATTGCACAAACCGTGTTTAATTGAATGCTTCTCATTTCTGAAACCTCCGAAGTATTTTATAGGCCTATAAATAGGTATATGTAATATTAAAAAAAATTAAATTGCGGATTGTAAGAGGCTCAATAACATGAAAAGTGAGATTAAAAAACAATGACATTTAGAGCTGACGTCGAGGCTCCTGATCTGCAGATTTACTAGTTATTATTATTATTGCTATTGTTGTTGTTGTTATTAGTAATATGTTCGATGGCAATTAATAATCAATAACATTATTATTTAAACAGCAAAAGCTGCAAAGAAAATTCCGCTTTAAGATACGTTTCCATCTTATACGACACAATTTTATAGTACTGCCGAGACCATGCATTTTTTTTCCGTTTTAGACAGGGTTCCATTATAGTTGTAAACAGTATCCGTTTATACAGGCTTTACCGTAAAAAAATATTTATATTTTACTAGATTTGCGCTCATTGATTTGTGGGGTAATGGGCGCTTTCAGTCGTGACTAACAAGCGAATAAAGAATCCATAATAAATGAATTTATTTGTGAAAATGTGACGTCAAACCGACTCCAAACAAACGGTTGCTATATTTGATTTCTCATTCAATATAAATCATAGAAAATGTTACCACTGCATGCAAAGTATTAAAGCACTTAGCTGTGAGATAGAGCTAATACGATATAGCTATAATATGCAAACATATTTGTTTGGAGTCAGATTCACGTCACATTGAAAGCACATTTTCACAAATAAATTCATTTATTATGTGTTATGAATTCTTCATTCGCCCCTCAAATTTGAAGAAGAAAAAAATTGTTAAAAAAGTTCCTAAAATGATTATAAATTAGGTTAAACTCTACATCAAGTTAAACATTTAGTATTAGGTGTGGTATTTTTAAATCTCATTATTTACAAATGTCCATCCCATTGGAAGGTTTCTTTTGATATAATTTATTTTTACCAAAAATAGAACCGACTTCATAAACTACTAAAAAGCGAAAAATAATTTTTTTAACCAAAAATAGAACCGACTTCAAAAACTACTACAAAGTAAAAAATAATTTTTTTTAGGTAATAGTTAATAAGAAATTAAATTAAGAGCATTGTATTTACCATGCATATTACTATATTTATGTACATTAATTTGATTTTTTGGAGTCGGTGCCAGCCAAGCCAAGTTAAAGCCATGTTACCATTTTCAAACATTTCATCTGATGTTATAAATGTGTATTTTCAAATGAGATTAGAAACTATATGTCGACAAACATTGCTTTGGAAATTAGTTCATTACATAAATCATTTAAATCATTGTATTTTCTACCATTTGATGAGTTATATGTATTTTTTTTTATTGTCTCGTATTTATGTAGATATAATTTATACGCGTGTTATATTGGATATTTTGTTTTCAATTTTATACTTGGCTTGGCTGGCACCGACTCCAAAAAATCAAATTAATGTACATAAATATAATAATATGCATGGTAAATACAATGCTCTTAATTTAATTTCTTATTAACTATTACCTAAAAAAAATTATTTTTTACTTTGTAGTAGTTTTTGAAGTCGGTTCTATTTTTGGTAAAAAAGTTTATTTTTCGCTTTTTAGCAGTTTTTGAAGTCGGTTCTTTTTTTTTGGTTAAAAAGTTTATTTATTTATTTTTTACTTTAGTGATATCCATATTTACATTAAACCATATTGTTGCTAATATGTTTTTTAATTCACGTTAACCTGGTCA
Source organism: Maratus michaelseni (assembly GCA_963931845.1). Taxonomy (NCBI): domain Eukaryota; kingdom Metazoa; phylum Arthropoda; class Arachnida; order Araneae; family Salticidae; genus Maratus; species Maratus michaelseni. The sequence goes on from OZ007587.1 coordinate 474,970,990, forward strand.
GTAGACTCGAGTATCGAAGATTAGAAAATTTATCATTATTCTCATCTAATGTCTTTAAACTCTTTAATGATATCTATATTTGCAACTCGAGTACGGAAGATTAGAAAATTTATCTTTATTCTCATCTAATGTTTTTAAAGCCTTTAATGATATCTATATTAACATTAAACCATATTGTTGCTAATATATTTTTTATTTCACGCTAACCTTGGCAGTAGACTCGATTACGGAAGATTAGAAAATTTATCATTATTCTCATCTAATGTCTAAAGCCTTTAATGATATCTATATTAAACCACATTGTTGCTGATATATTTTTTATTCCACGCTAACCTTGGCAGTAGACTCGATTACGGAAGATTAGAAAATTTATCATTATTCTCATCTAATGTCTAAAGCCTTTAATGATATCTATATTTATATTAAACCATATTGTTGCTAATATATTTTTTATTTCACGTTAACCTTGGCAGTAGACTCGATTACGGAAGATTAAAAATTTTATTATTATTCTCATCTTATCGTCTTGGATAATGTGTCATAATCGGGCTGTATACTAAAGTTTTGATAACTGTGTAACTCACTGATTTCGGTGCTTATGCTTAATGTGTACTGATTTTTACGATCCGTACAAGGTAAATAAATACACTGCGCCAACAATGTTGCCTATAATACTATTTGGAGTAACCCCTTTCTTTCTTTCTTTCTTTCTATATTGTCTCTCTATAGTTAATATTATGTAGTAGAAATATTAAAAGACAATTGCAGAAGCATTCATATACAACTGTATTGTATAATATAATATTGATATTGGATATTTTGAAGGCAGTTTCCAACTAGTGCGCCACAGGTGATAAATCGCCAAATATTTTCTGTAACTCGTACATTTGTATGGGATTTGAAACAACAATGTATTTAATTATGCGCCAATAAACGCTCGTCAAAATATGCCAAACAGCTGTGAAACTGCAACAATGGAACTTTTAAAAGATTCAAAAGTAGATTTGTTGTCTCATAATTTATAGTTTTTATCCGTACGTTGTATTATATTTATCCAATTCACAATTTTATGTAATTTTGCTTTTCAAATTTGGCAACACTCAAAACTTTTTGTTTAGATCTTAAAAAGTTTGTTCTATGAAAATATATACGACAAGTTAAAGCTGATTTAAACATGTCAGTCTTTTTATTATTTGCAACCTGCTGAAAGTCATTTGCCCAACAACTGATGACCCGGACGTAATAACTCTTGATAATTACCGATTTGCTTAAAATTTTGTATATACGTTCATTGTGATAAAGAGCTCATTGGTTAAGTATAAAGAGGGGGGGCAGTGGCTAATCCCCCCTTTAATTTATTCATGCAAAATTATAATCCGATAAGTTAAAGCTGATTTAAATATGTCAGTCATTTTTTTGTATTTGCAAATTCACGTAATAGAATATTTTATGATATTAAATGAAAGTCGTCTGCCCAACAAATTAACTATTTTTAAAATGCTTATTTTTTTTTCGTTTTTATTGAATTTCTGAAAAAGTACTGAACCAATTTTCATAAAATTTAAATGGGACCAATTCGAGAGTATTCTCTTTCGAATAATAAAAAAAAAAAATCACATAAATAGGACGCATAGTTCCGGAGTAATCGGTGAACATACATAAAAGATTTTAAAAGATTCAAAAGTAGATTTGTTGTAGCATAATTTATAGTTTTTATCTGTACGTTATATTATATTTATCCAATTCACAATTTTATGTAATTTTGCTTTTCAAATTTGGCAACACTCAAAAGCCAACAAATTAACTATTTTTATTAAAAAGTTTATTTTTTTTCGTTTTTGTTGAATTTTTGAAAAAGTACTGAACCAATTTTTATAAAATTTAAATGAGACCAATTCGAGAGTATTCTCTTTCGAATAAAAAAAAAAAAAAAAATCACATAAATAGGACGCATAGTTCCGGAGTAATCGGTGTACATACATAAAAAAAAAAAAAAAAAAAAAAAAATACATACACGTCGAATTGATAACCTCCTCCTTTTTTGAGTCGGTTAATGAAAGTTTTTGTTAAATTTTAAAGGAAAATGTTACATTTATCTTATCATCGTCATTACGCAAACTTTTATTTACATTTTACAGATAATTATTTCACTCGATTCATTATAATTAATTCTCACTTTATTTGCGAAATTTGAATGCCTTCTGTGATGGTAATAATGAAATACTTCAAAGCGTTTCGTAACCTCTTTTTTCATTTCGAAATTTTTCTTAAAAAATTATCTTTCGATCAGACTTTATTTTTCCACTAAACAAGTTCCGCTTATTCAAATGATATGAGCTAATTAAAACTTAATTATACGCTAGTTTTTTTTAAATCGAGTCATTTTTATTCAGTTTGCCGAGTATACGGAATTTCCGAAAAAGAAAATTCAATTCTGAAAAGCGCATTTAAGTAATTGTAGTAGTATTCTATAATTGTTCTTTGCATTTCTGGATTTTTAAAATGAACGGAAATCTCAGTTTTAAATGTTTTAATGAGAATAAATAATAACAGTTTTTAAAACCATTTATAGAGTTCGCTGTTTTTGGTTGTTACTTTTTTTCTATTTTTACAAGAAGATATTACTGGATTTATGAAAATTTTCGACTTCCAGTTTTCGACGGACTTATGCGTTTTAGACGGTCCTGAACACTATCGGATTGTTTTTTTTTTAGAAAATGTCCAGCCGTGAGTCTGTCTGTCTATATCCATAATTTTACGTTTAAATCCATTATTCAAATATGCCATTTTCATTTCAGATAAAAATGAAATTTGAAAATCGTCTGCATTCCCATAGGAAAGCATTATGACCGAACAAGAAATGTTCTCTATTTTTCGAACGAATGAACCCAGTTTAACCAAAAACTATACAGCTGAATCCGGGTGCCTCACCAACATACCTACCAAAAATCAACCTAATCGGAAACTTTTTGCGGCAGTTATCGCGGAAAAGACAAACAGATAGACGGAAACTAAAAACTTTTCGCGCCTCCACAGTGAGCATCAACTGACGTTTCGGCAACATTGTAGTCTATGTAGAAATTTATAGATCCTATTGGGGTGATTCTGAGTTTAAAAAAAAAAAAAAAAAATCTGAAATTCACAGCAAATTTTCTGAAAAGTTACAACAGTGGGGGGGGGGGGGGTCCACCCCCCCCCTCCCACTTTTTTTCGCGATTATTTGACGAAATTTGCCGTTTTTCACTTTTTTTTTTTTTTTTTTTTTTTACAAAATTTGCCGTTTTTTCGCTATTTTCTGACGAAAGTCACGTTTTTTCCGCGATCCTTTGGCAAAATTGGCGACTTTTCTTCGAACGAATGACGAGATTGATTTTTTTCGGCGATCATTTGCCGAAATACCGCTACATTTTATGTCCGAATTTTCGGATTTATGACCGATATTTTTTTCATTTTTCAGAAATTATTGTCTTAATTTTTCGGAATTTTCGGAAAATTCGGACCAGAATCACCCTTGAGACAGGACTGGCGAAAATAATTCAGATATTTTTTCCACCTTTAGAGGGTGATTCCTGAAATTGGGGTTTTCAAATGTGTTATCCGTTTCCAAATTCTTTACTTAAGATATCCTCTTTCGCCTTATTCAACGACGAGGTTTTGTTAACAATATTCTGCAAATGTTGGAAAGTATTTCATAATCTAAGCATGATATTTCTCTCTTGTTTTTGTTTTTTCCCCCCGTATTACTAGGTGAATGTCATTACTACACCAAAAAAAAAAAAAAAAAAACGCGTCGCAATTATATAAATCTCTCAAATTCCGTCCAATACATAAATCCTTTCGCGAATTCCTTCGAAATGGAACAAAGTCTTCCGTATAGCGTTAGAATGGGATTCCGTCAGAAAAACTCGTTTAGCACGCATCTATAGCGGACGAAAGGGAAAAAAAGAACCGTTGAATTGAAAACGGGGTCGGTAAGCGATCTTAAAAAGGGGAACCGGTTTCGACCCTTTCTCCCGCTGAAAGGAAAGGAGGCCATGGAAAAGGAAATTGTCTTTCTCGAAGAAAAACCCCGTTCTTTCAACTCATCTTCCACCTCTTCCTCTGCTGTGAGGAGAGGATGAAGAGACTGCGGGGTCAAAATGGGATGAGTTTAAAGGGCTCACTTCCAATGGATGTCATCATAGAACTCATAATTAACGTTAGATTTTCGCATAGACACTAGCGCCCCAGTGTCTTTGCGACTCATTTTTAACATTTTCCAACCTAGTTGAAAAGTGTTTATGAATTCGGTTTGTCTGTCTGCGCTCTAACTCGCGTAAAAAGATTCGGATTAACATGCAATTCATAGATATGTTATTGAGGTTTACTATGGCCTGTTCGGTATTGAAAATGAAGTGCGTAGCACTTATAGTTTTTTTACAGGGACACTCAAATGACCGTTCCATGACGGTTTATGGGGAAAAAACATTTGCGGTTTATTTTAATCATGTTATACATATTTAAACATATTGGATTTGATACAGATCACTGAGGTGCATTACAAGAGGCTTACTATAGAATAGTGTGGGTATAGAATTCATCGTTCATGGACAGGGACACACAAAAGAATTCGGTACTGTCTATTATCATAATGGCTGGAAGGACGTTTTCAGCTGCCGAACGCATTTTTAAATGGAACTCATTTTTGTCTATTACTGGGTGTGTATAAATTCTGTAGATCCTATACAGGGCAGCCCAAAAGTTCTCGAGTCCATTTCTGTTTATGGACGGAAATTCCAGAAGGGGAATTTTAAACTGTGCTACGCGTTTCCTAACTGAACTCAAATTTAGCATTCTATGTATAGTACATACACAAATCTGTAAATCCTATACAGGACTGCACAAAAGAAGTCAGATATTTTTGTGAATATTTTTGGTCATTCCTGAAATTACGTTTTTAAATAGGTTATGCGTTTTCCAAATTGTTTACTTTATCTTTCACCTTATTAAACGGTAATGATTTGTAAAATAATTCTGGAAGTGTTAGAAAGTGTTACATAATCTATGCTGTACGCATGATTTTTCGTTCTTGTTTTATATAAACAAATAAAAAAAGCACACAACGACAAAATAATTATATTCTTCTTCTCCCTCCTATTCATTAGATGGATACGCACACATACGATTTATATTTTCATCATTAGATATCTGCTTGCAGAAAACTATCCTAATGTGCTATATATACAGGGTATTCGAAAAAGGTTGGACTGATTTGAAAGAATTATATCTCTAAAAATAATTGAGTCAATGCAATTATTTTTTTTTTCAGAGTACCCGTCCAATATCCAAGATTTGTTAGAGGTAGCTGTTTTAAAATCGTGACATTCAAACGATGCGCCGAATCGATGATCAGAAAAGGCAAATCGCACCACACATTTGCAATTTTAACTTTTTGCGTAGGTTATTTGTGTACATAGTGGAACCTTTCCTACTCAATCGAAGATACTGAAGAACTTTCTAATGGACATTTTTCCCATAACTCCAATAGTTTTAGACTTATACGCTTTCCACTCCGGAATCGTCAAAGAAATTGCGAATGCGTGGTGCAATTTGCATTTACATAGCACCGATTCTGCGCATCGTCTGAATGTTACGATTTTAAAACAGCCATATCTAACAAATCTTGGATATTGGACGAGTACTTTGAAAAGAAAATAATTGCAGTGACTCAATTATTTTTAGAGTTATGATTCTTTCAAATCAGTCCAACCTATTTCGGACACCCGGTATATATATATATATTTTTTTTTCTGGTTACGGTTGACATAACTGTATTACTTGAATATTCATGAGATACGATCCTTTCTCTTATATGAAAGATAAAAACTAATATTAGAGATATAAAGATAGACTCATTTTTCGTAATTGCTTTAATTAATCCCTATTTTAATGCAATTATGGAAAACTTTTGAGTTCGGGTTTAAACTATTTCAGGTTGGGGTCAGTTTCTGGTTGGAGTGTATATCGGGTTCGGTTCGGGTTTTCCGATGACTTGAAATAGAATTTCAGGATTCGGGTCAGATATAACCCAACTCGCTTAAGTTACATAAAAAAAAAAAAGAGTCATTTTTGTAGCGTGCTTTTTTACGGGTGAAAATATTTGAGAAATCCTCAAAAATAAGTCAACATCGATGAAATCATCTTCTGTGGTGTAGGTAGACATCATGTTTCCATGTTCTCGAGCGAGATGAGCCGACCTAATCCACGGTAATCGGTCATAATCTGCTGTTTTTTGACGAAATCTATTGTCACTATTTCCACACAACGTATTTATGCAAGCCTAAGCATAGGAAAAGACAATGAAATAATAGTGTTGTACATTAGATAAGAAGAGTTTCTTGTTTGTTTGTTTGTTTGTTTTCGGCTTTTGTTTACGAAGCCACTTAGGATTCATTGGAAAGTCGGACACAAAATTCCCCGCCGAATAAAAGCTAGGAAAAAAATAAATCGAGGGCAAAATTTAATAAAAAGAGAAAAGCTTAAAGGATCAGGGTTCATAAGCCGTGTTTTTGGCCCATGAAATAAGACTAAAATTCGATTTTGTTATACTGACTTACTTATTTCACTTTTTAGCATTAGAAGGTTTATCCTGTACGATTTTAACAATAGTTTTTGTGTTTTGTTCGGATTTATAGGACTTGCACAAGCTCAAAGTTCGTATGATTCGTCGTTTTTGATGAAAAATGCGCCATTTCTGTTCATTTTACTTCAATTTTTAATATATTTTTTAATATTTCACTATGAGCGCAGCTTTGCAACACTTTTATTTTTACATAGAGTATACGTTTTGATGTATTTTATAATATATGTAAAGAAGAAAGTGTTACACGATGGCGCTCCTATAAATAATGGAGGTAAAATGAGGAGAAATGGCGTACTTTTCATCAAAAACTACGAACAATACGAACTTTGAGCTTGTGTAAGTCCTATAAATCCGAACAAAATGCAAAAAGTATTGTTGAAATCGTATAGGATAAGCCTTCTAATATTAAAAAGTGAAATAATTCCTTTGATCGAAAATAAAACCTGTTGTTTATTCTGGAATTTTACAGACGAACCAGATAGTTGCATTTTTAATTATAGGGATAGCTAAAATTTCGTACACATTTGAACCCTCCATCAGGCGCCCCTTTGGGACTCTCGGATTCGGGCGCAGTGCTCCTGACAGATGCCTGCGTTAAAATAGTCATTCGAATGGCTATTCTAACGCTCTAAAAATGATTATTGACCTTTATTAGGAAGTGCAAAGATACAGTATTCGAAATCTGATTTTTTTTTTTAAAAAAACCTCACTTATTGACCTCGCTGCAAGTAAAACAAAAACAGAAAACTGAAATGGCAGTTGATCTGTTATATAGGCTAGCTGCGCCTGACGCAGAGTTGAGATGTCTAACTTAATACCCTCGAGAGGAACGTGTTGAACATCATTGCACTATGGCATTGCATCGTTTATCCGTAAACTATACCGTCTAATGAATCATGTTTATTTTTTAAACAGACCTTACACGATGGAGGAACTTCGTGTATTATGGAATACCGTTAACGTTTGAGGCAATAACACAGGTCAGTAGCGTTTAAAACCGAATACGATCCCAAACTGTCAATTATCTGTGATGAGTTATGAGTAGACAAAAATCATTTGACGTAATTTCATCCCATGCAAACAATGAATGATAATGAAGAACTTTTTTGGTTGGGTATTATGGGAAAGTCGGGAAATAGGGAACAGGGGATTAAAAATGAAGAACACAGAATTTGGCAAAAAAAACAAACAGATGTAAGGGTATCAAGAGAGCGCATGATCAAAATAGGGTGTCTAGGTAGTTAGTTCATAGACTTCAGTTCATCAGAAATCACAAATATAAGGATCTGTCTTTCCGCCACCCTAATCATAGAGTATTATGAGATATGGGTATTCCATAGAAGCCGACACCGCCGGTTTGGGATAAAAAATGACTCTATGTTTATGGATGTGAATCGCGAGCTCAAAAACGAGTATTTCATACTAAACTGTTACCATTTCGGTTTACATTATGCTTAGTTTCAAAGTAAAAGTATTACTTCTAATAATGAATTAACAATATTGAAAAAATTATCTCCCGAAACTTTCCAAAGACGAAAAACAAATATTAATTTGCATAACGCGTCCTGACGCCGATCGACGAGCTGCGCATTTCTGGGGGGCATTCTGGAAACGTGCTTAAGTTGTTTATGATATTGCCGCTTGGTGGTAGCACATTACCAAACAGAAACCTTATTGCCCGAATCGAGAGGTGCGTGTTAAACACCAATGCACCGTTTACTCGTAAATTATGCCGCCTAATGAATCTGAGAAGGATTCATTAGACATGTTTATTTTTAAACAGACCTTACAACTATTTTTTTAAAGAGTAGTCATTAGAAAAGTATAAAAAAGAATTATAAATAAGAGCATGAGTTTGAATTCAATCAGTATTTTAAGATATAGAACATCAGCGCATGGCAACACTATTTTCCTTTTATTCCTATCTTCGATGTTTTATGATATCACTGTGATGTACTGACACCATTCTGACTCTTAGCGGAGACAGAGTCTAAAATGACAGATCTCTGGTTTTCGACACGTTTGCAAAAAATTTACAGAAATTTATATTCAGATACCACAAAATTGAATAGCGCCTTCCATTTTCCATATAAAAACATAATAATTTGTCAGAAAAATTTTCATTTTAAAACTTTTTTAGTTAGCTAAAATGTCGTCATGAGAGAGCAATAACAGTTGTAATTCACGATACACCCCATTTATCAAGAAAAGAGAAACGTTGTTTAAATCTTTGGCCATTTACCGGGTGTCCAAAAAATGACTGATGGATTTTAAAATTCAATAACTTACAAACGGTGACAGATATTAAAAAAATTATTGCTGGAGGGTTATGTAGGGTGTCAGGAGTTTTCGGACTGTGATTCTTGATTTTAGTTCGAATTTCAAACAATAGATGGCGATTGGCGCGAATACTCCTGAATTCAAGAGTATATGAAATACCTTTTATTAATGAAGGCGGATCAAAGAATTACTACATAGGCATGACCAGCGGGAAATTTCATTACAGAAAAAAAGAGCCTATAGCTGATATTAAGTATAATAGAAAAACTACAGCCCCAAGATGATATTAAGAAGAAACCATCCCAATAAATTTCAATGCAAGTAAAATAATATTTTCCTCCAGTCTATACTATCCATCCATAATAAGAGAAACCATAGAGATACTAACACGCAAAAATACAATAGGTAACGATGCAGCATCTTTTAATCTGTGGCTCGAGTGACTCCATGGTCACAGATATGAAAATAAACAACCCAGTAAAAATAAAAGACAACGTGCGTAATTTAAAAAAAAAAGTACATGATAATAATAACTTCAAAGCCCGTGCCATTATGGAATATTCTCATTTGTTTTCGAAACATGTCAAACAACCTAATAAAAGTTATTTTAATTTGTATTATGTTGTTAATTTACACCTCTAGCATTTAAAAGGAATATAATATTACAAGGTGTTCTAATTTATTATATTGTTATATAACTAATTTTTTTCATAGTACGCGTGTGTTTATAAACTCGGTTGATCATATACAAGGGAATTAGTAAGTATTACAGACTATGGGAGGGAATGGGTAGTTTTTAACTGTGATTACGCATTTTCCTGCTGAACTATTATTTAGTATAGACTATTGGAAGTTTGTAGAATATAAATAAATCCATATACAGGGCTACGCAAAGAAAAATATACATTGTCGTTTACGGTTGGTAATTGCTATGAGTGAGTTGCCTTTTAGCTTAATATGTGGTGTGTACAAAAGTCTTCAGATAATGTACAGGGATGTACAAAAGATTTCGAGTGCATTTCCATCCATTGTCGGAAATTGCTAAATGTGCATAATCTAACTGAACTAAATTTTATCAAGCTGTATAGCCACATATATTGATCCTATACAGGGTTGCACAAAATAATTCGGCTACTTTTTTGACACTGTAAGGTAATTTCGAAAACTGTATTTTTCAATGTGTTATATGTTTTCTAAAGTGTTTACTTACATATCTTCTTTCACCTTATTGAACGGTGAAGTTTCGTTACAGTTTACTGGCTATGTTGGAAAGTGTTTTATAATCTACGCTTCACGCATTATTTTTCGTTCTTCTTTTTCTTTTGGCCGACTGTGCATTACTTTTTATGAGGGAGTCTTTGAAAGTACTATTGTAGCATCAAAAAGCAAAAGAAATATACGGAAAATCAAAGGTAAGAAAAGCATTATGTTAAAGATATTTTCTTTGCAGAAATATATATGTAATAATAAAAAAATTTCGCCATTTTACCTTAATTAATTTATTCCAAATTCTTACAATGTCTACCTTTTTTCCCCTGTCTTTTAATAATATCTTAAATATAATTTATATTTTAATGCCATACTTTTAATCAACATATTCTTTTAATTCTTATTCTAAAAACCTTAATCTGTTAAAAGCGACACGTTTTTGTAAAAATCCCCTAATTTATTTCTTCATATTTCAGGCATTAAATTTTTATTTCTTTAGAATATTTCTTAATACCATTTTTATTTTTATTAAAATTATTATTCGATATCCCAGCATTCTTTGCAAGTAATTCCCGCGTCTAAATTATTCACCTTTTTATTTCTACGCTTTTGATAAAGAGTTCCGACTTTACGTCATGTTTTGCCCGCCTTGCTCATCCTTTTCAACCAATTACCAAGCAAGCCATTCCTATGCTTTCCCCGTACCACTCCTAACTAACATCCCGTTGGCGCGTCCATAAGGTACGTCAAAATATTTTTCTGGGAATTGCTAGTATAAAACGAGGTTATGCAGCCGTGGAGATGATGATTTTGTACGTTTTTCTACTTGCTAAATAAACCTATGTCACTTGGAGATGTTCTTCAAATTAATGTTTCTCTAATATCTTAGCATCTTCATTATTACTTTCTTCTATATTTCCAAGAAGAAAGTATTGGATTCAGAAAAATTTTCGTCTTCCAGTTTTCGACGGATCTATACATTTTAGAAGGTCCTGAGCACGAATTGACCGTTTTTAGAAAATGTCTGTCTGTATGTGACAAAAATTTTGTGGGCGCTCTCTCTCAAGAGCTAATGTACGAAATTTAATAAAACTTTATATTCAGTTAGTCCCTGATATAAATGGGTGCTGATTTATTTTTGGTGAAAATCACCCGACAGGTGGCGCTGCTCTGCTGCATTTTTTTTTCGATTTCCGCAATAGCTTTATCTCAAGAACAAATGCCCTTATTTTCATCCAACTTGACATCAATAGATGCTGATTACGTTTTGGTGTAGCTATCCCAACAGGTGGTGCTGCTATACCACTTTTTTCTCGATTTTTACGATAATTGTATCTCACGAACTAATTCACGGAATTTCATCGAACTTCAGATTCTGTTAGACCTTGACATGAATAGGTGCTTCTTACTTTTTGGTGTAAATAGTCCAACAGGTGGCGCTGCTATGCTGCTTTTTTCATTATTATCACGGTAACTCTATCTCAAGCACTATTGCACGGATTTTCATTAGGCTTCAGATTCAGTAAGACGTTGTGGATTTGGTTTTGGTGTAAATCACCCATCACTTAACATTGCTGTGCTATGTTTTTCATTATTATCACGATTTTAGTGATAGTCGTATCTCAAGAACTAATTCGCGGAATTGAATGAATCAGCTAGACCTTAGTGTATGTGAAACCTGTGTGGCGATAGAAGAAATTTTTGGGATTGACACATCCGACTAGGCGTAACACCGCCCAGATATGGGTTCTAAAATGAACAATTAGTGGAATTGCCACTGCTTTATGAAGTTAATAAATTCATTGATGATAATACAGCTTCTTTTTAATTGGACGGGAAAATTTCCAACGTATTCATAACATCGCCTTCCATCGTGATCGACTAATGACTTATGTCAATAGTTTGTCGACATACTTTACTATATATATAAACAAGGTGTGTTATGAAATTAATAGAATATATAAATATAATTTTCTTGTTCTCCTTTATGACTGTCACTTGTAGCTCACCCATGTCTTTCGCCATTGAGGTCAAGGTCAACGCTTTCCCATACAAAAAAACTGTACATGTAACGTAGCATAGAAAAAATGAAACACCTAATAAGGATCCTTTTCCTCATCCCCTACGCAAGATTTCATTGAGATCTGAAAACAATTACGAGAGTTAGAGCACGGAGGGTCAGAGAGACGAGGCGCATCACCCGATTCTAATAAAACAATCGGAAACATAACATGTAGTCTTTCAAACAAATAAAAAAAAAGGAAGGATCAAAATGAGTAGAATTATTTAAAAGTCGAAATATTAAAAACTATTAACTTCTTTTTTGAGGTCAGTTGAGGTTCAAGGTTATCGAATTTTTTCAGTTCTAGGGAGGACAGTGTGGAATTCCAGAAATGGGGGGATTTCACTTTGAAACCGTTACCAAACACAAATTTTTAAATATTCTAGACATTTTGGATGCTCAGCTGGAATGTCCCCACCCCTCCTGCTCACACCCTGAATTCTTCACTGTACCACATTTCAATGATCGTGTCAATCAGTGCTGACTGACGCACACGTTTTTGCTCTAGACCAGGGGTACGTTTAAAAGAAAACTTAAAAGACTAATAAATAAATAAATAAATAAAAATCTGATATTCTCTATATTTTTGTTGTTTAACAAAACGATGTAGTCATTCGAATCGGTTAAGTTAATTGTTATTATGTTGTAAATGAGTTCGTGAACTAATTGTGAACAATCACGATAAAAAAGAGAAAAAAAAAAAGATTAGCCCTGTTCAAATACAAAGATAAGTTTATTTACACGGTAAAGACAAAACGTTTCGACATGCGTGACTTATTCTGAAAAAAGAAAAATCCCTTTTCTTGTTTTGTACGGCGGGCGAGATTAAGATGTCTGAAAACCGATTAAAAACCTTTAACCTTGATTGTTTTTGCGGAAGAGATTTAAAATGTTTGAACAATTGCATTTCGGAATCCAAAGCTGTTGTGCTCAAAATTCCTTTAAAATATATATTTTCCGCTTTTTATTTATAGCGCCTCTTAGCGGCGTCCTTAATGAATGCATCCATCCATCCTGTCAAATTCACACGTGGAATGGCTCTCTTTACTCATTGGCTAGTTGGATTTTACCCATCAAAGTTTATGGAACTCGCTTTTTTACGTCAGTCCAATTCAACGCTTGAATTTTATACGAATACAATAATTAACAAATTAGTAAAAGCAAGTAATGGACGTCTGCACGGACCGGAATATCCAAAACTAGGCCCGGTGATGTATAAAAGCTATATATGTTCGACCGAGCCCTGCCTGATTCATTATGAAATCTAAATATTCGGCCCCGATCCGGTAGAAAATCTAAAAAATCGCCCCTCGGCCTCGGCACGGCTCGAACTCAGTTTCTACAAAACGTGCCGATATTTCCGAAGTAACATTATCCCACAGTTGAAATTTTTCAAACAGTGAACTTATTTGTGCATAGATTTTATCTTTAGATTACAAGTCAGCCATTCGTGGAACACGGAATAACAATCATATTAATATATTAGCTGATCCGCCCGGCGTTGCCTGGTCCCGTCAAAAAATGGCGCGAAACGCAATTCCGTGTTATGGAAAAAATGCCTCAAAACGCGATAAATTCAAAATGTACCATCCTAAAAAGAGGACACATTTTACTATATTGGGTTACAAGAATGAAACCGCATTCATTTTACTAATTTGGAAAAATATATGCGAAACGTGAAAAAACGCTGCAAAACCTCATAAAAAATGAAATTAAAAAAAATCCAAAATCGGTCAAATTTTGTTGCTCTGCGTGCAGTGGTCTCTTCAGAACGCACTCGCACACACACAAACTTCGTTCCTTATTATTTGTTATAAATAAAGATTAGACAATTACGTAACATAAACACTAATTAAAAAATTGACTTAGACAATTATAATTAAATGAAGATTCAGCGAGAAAACCAGTGTAGTTTAGAATGAAAGAGAGAGATGGTTAAAGAAAATCCTAATTTTAAAGCTCTACAACGAAAAAAAGTAGATTTTAGAGCATATTTCCAAATATATTTAGAGCATATTTTCGGTAGTTTATCAAACTTGTAGGGACGCCATCTTACTAAAAAGTGTATAATCAGTCTCTAGCATGGGGTAATTGAGCTAAAGCTATTTGTTCGATGCTACGGTGCTCGTCTTCTGTTTAGAGGTATCTGGTTCAATTCCAGCCAACCTCTACAAACCAAATTAAATTTCTAAAGATTTTGTTTAAAAAATGTACAACGTCACTATTGTTTTTACAAAAATAAATAAATAAGTAAAATGTCAGTCCAACATGGTTTCAAGTCCAAGCCCGACTCGGTCCGGATGAAAAGTAGTCAGGTCCGGTAGGGACGAGTCTGCTGAAAAAAGTAGGGAATGAAGACCAGAGGTGCGGCACGGCGCGAGTTTTCATAAAAAGAGTAAACCCCGCCCGAGTCTAATGAAAGGAAATTGGCTCGTAACCAGCCTGTAAGCCGAGCCGGGCCCTAAACACCCGTTTCCGAACAAATCGAGAATAAGCTTATTGTATTCGCGCACCTGCAGGTACTCCCCTTTGAACAAGACGTATTATTCTTTTATTTTCACACACAAAAATTGAAATGTATAAGAGAAATGTCAATAAATAGAATGCAAAAAGTTTGAATGGGATATCTCTTTTCTTCGTAACTGTAAAAAGAAAAAAAATCTTAAAAATAACGTGAATTTTAGACCAAAGAAATAGAACCTCCCATAAACCCCTTGAAGTGTGGTGGGACACATATATCCCACTTAATTTTAATTCCTAATTGTCCACTGAGCTGCATATATAAGAGGAGATCTGAGTCTGTGGTCAGAAGCTTGCAAGGCCTCAATGCTAGACATTAGTGTTCTCATTTACTATTATACTAATTTATACTTCTCTAATTGAGCATAGGCTTATCTAATTGACTACTGCTTCTGTTACAATGTAAAGGAATGCGTTAAACAGGATGTTTTGCCATGAATGCGAACTGAAACTATCGTCAATATACCGTTCCGCGCTGCACTGTAAAAAATGTTCAGCTTTTGCTGCATAGTCACTTCACCGCGTTTATAGAGTATCTCTATTTTGACCAATGAAAATGCTCCATAATATAGTTAGTAAAGTAACCGTTTTCTCTAAAAGCGGTGGAGTGTGTATGTAGCAAAAGCTGAAGATTTTTAAGAGTGTGGAAATCATGTTGTGAAATAGGAAGACATATCTCCTGTAATAATATATGGAGCTCAGTGCAAATGCCACATGGGCACCAGAATTTTGGTTTTATATCTTGCCTGAACAAAACCTGTTACATATTTTCAAATAAGATTATTTGTAAATCCTTTCAGCAGCAGAAGTACCTTGCTCCTGATAGGGTTAAATAAAATCAAAGTCGTTCAATCAAACGCAAACTTCGAGATATTTTGAGAACTTTAATGAGATCAGTCAACCCCATAACACCCGTTTCCGAATAAACCGAGAATGTGTAAGTTAGAAGCTTATTGTTTGAAACGGTTGCACACATGGCTGATCAACCTGAAGAACGATTGAGAGAAATCTGAATACGTTAAAGAGAAGAAAACAATACATATTTTTAATTGTGTTTCATTTTCCTTTATACATCGTATTGAAATGAGATTGCTTTTCTTAAGCATTTCATCCCTCAGCTTACGGGATATTGAATTTGTCTCTGAAGTTCCTGCTGATGCGACAGGTCTGAAGAAATCGAAATAAAAGCAAATAAATGTCATCCTAACCGCCATTTTTCTTGATTTTTCACACTTCTGTTATAGATTGTGCTATGAGGGGCCGTCTGCCTATTTATTTTTATTTCAACTAAGCCTTACATAGTTCTTTTTTATTAACACTTTCCCACATAGTTGAAAAGGGTTTGTCTGTCTGTCCGTCTGTTCGAGCTCTATCTCGCGTAAACATACTCGGATTGCCATGTAATTCACATATATGTGGTATGAGACAGAATGGGACACACTAACGCATGACAACAGCAGTAAGACTCAGAAGGCATAGCAACAACCTTAGTTAGTACTTTAGAAGTTCTAGTTTGACGTAGGACCCTTTGTATAAAAATGGCGCTCACACAACACTAGTTCTTCGTGTGTAAATGGAGCGTACTCAGCAATTGTTCCTTTACAAATTGAGACGCACGAGTATTAAGTCATTCCGTTTCCATTCTGCATTTTTTATTCTCTCATTTATGTTGAACTGGACGGAGCTCTGAAAGGGTAACGGGCCGTGAGCCTAAAATACCTGTAAACTTTAATGTATAAATTGTATTTAACCCAGACCATTATTTCATTAAAAGAATAAAAGTTATACAAGTCTTGTTCTTGTCTCCTGAAATGTACAATCCAACATCACACCGTTGGACCCTTGTATATCTTGTTGAAGTTGGCTATGGCACGTTCGGTATTGAGAATGAAATGTGTAGCTTTTATACTTCCTTTACAGGAGCACTCAAAAGTATTCATTATGGTCTATGGAGAAAAATCATTTGCGGTGTATTTTAATGGTCTTACACTATTCGATACATTATGAAATGGATATGCATTATGGAATTGCACTCAAAGAAGGTTACTTTATTATGTGTAGTACTTACAGTTCATTAACAGGGCCACTCAAAAGAATTCCATTATATTATGGTCTATGAGGAAAAAATGTTTTAGGTCTACTTTAATGATGTTACAAACATAATGAAATCGATATGAATCTCTGGGGTGCTGTAAAACATGGCCTTCTGTAGAATAAAGTGCAAAGCAATAATCATTCCTTTACAGGGTTACACAAAGGAATTCGGTTAAATAAAGCTCTACGGGGAAAAACTGCTTGTATTTTAAATTATGTTGCACTATTTCAAGCATAATGAAATTAATATACATTACTGAGATTTACTACAGGAAGCTTGCCGTAGAATAGGATGCGCATAGCATTTATCGTTTATTTATAGGGACGCACAAAAGAGGTGCATACAGTACTCTATCCGCAGCATTTCGACTAGGGATAATTGCTGGAAGTGCGGTTTCTGTTATGATATCCGTTTTTAAGTTTTACTAAATTTTGCATACTACGAGGTGTGTATAAATTCTACAGATTTTATACAGAGCTACACAAAAGTATTCGTAAGCATTACCGAGTGTGTGCGTAAATTGCTTAAAGGTGTTTTTTAATTGAGCTATGCATTTAAAGCTCATTTATATTTAGTATACTAAAAGATATTTACAGAATATAAATAAAATCATATACAGGGCTATGCAAAACTGAATACATAGCTAGCTATGAATAGTAATTCCTGGAAGTGCGATTTCCGTAGTTTTGGCCGCATTTTTGACTGATTTAAATTTTAGTTTAATATGGGGCGTGTATAAAAATCTGTAAGTCAGTGAAATGGCTGTAAAGAAGAAAACGTTTGCAAGTACATTTCGTCTATTGGTAGAAAGTGGTGAAGGTGAATTTTCAACTGGGTTATGCGTTTTCTTGCTAAACTTAGTTTTAGAATACTATGTTAGAATATATACGAATCTCCAGATTATATACACAGCTGCCAAAAGAATTGGCGTACCTTTCAGGTAGTGAACGGTTATTGCAGAAATCAGGTTTTCAAATGTGTAATGCATTTTCTAAAATATCTTCTTTACGTTATTAAACGGCGAAGTTTTGTTAAAGTATTCTGAAAGTGTTGCATAATCTATGCATGATGCTTGATTTTGCTTTGAGGTTGGTGCAGAAGCATGCGTTTCTACGTGGGCTTTCATTCAATCCAACACCGCTCACTGCCAAAGTTGCACCTGGATGCAGGCCATCCGAACGTTTTTCACTTCTCAGATGCCTACCGAAAAGGAATGTACCAACTATTTTAAGGGGTGAAGAGGGATTTTGGCTGTGTAAGATGGAAATGTTGAAAATTATAAAAAGTATTAGAATTCAATTAATTAAAAAAAAAATAGTCCCAGTCTATGTCTCGCAAGACGAATACACATTAGAACATCATTTTTAGATTTTGCTTATATTCCCACACTGCAAAAAATAATTGTTGATTTTACAGTATAAAACTGGCACCCCAGCTGCCAGTATTATACCGTAAAATTAACAGTATTAAACAGTAAAATAAACAGTAATACGCTGCCGTGCAAGCAGTAATACGCTACCGCGTATTACTGCTTATTCCTGGTTATTCCTGGTTATTCGGTTTATTCCTGGACAGAATTTCTTTTGTTGATTTTGTTTCAAAACTTTTGAAGAGCCATTAGAAAAAGGTCAGAGCTGCCGCCAGAGTAATTGGGAAAAAAAAAAGCCCAAACAAATAACCTCCTGTCTCAGAATTTGGTATCGCCGTTTTAGGGTTAAATCGCGACCGCTTTGTACTCATTGCCGATACATCGAAATTGAAATGTTCTGAATTGGAATTTTCATTCGAAGGTGGCACGGATTCCGAGACTTTTATTCCAACTTTGTCAGACGTGTTAGAAGTTCAAATAAAAAAGTCTATTTTCACCCGCTCTAAAGAATTGTCGGAAATTCTGCGCCGGTTTTAAAAGGCCATTTATCCACTCTCTTCTCACTCGCGCCGAGGCGTTTTTTTCCGCATACCTCTTTGGAAGGAGGAAAAGGCAGTAACAGTTTTGCGTTCCTAATCAAAAACGCACGTGTTTTTCTCGATTCGATTGCCCTTCTTTCTTCGCATTTAAATCAACCATGCATACGATTCAAAAGAGAAAGAAAGGGATAAAACATTTTAAACTCTTTTTTTCTTTCTTTTCGTTCGCTCTCACTGAACACATTGTTTTCAGCTATACTACTCAGCTTGCTAGTTAATTTACAGTGAATCGCAGAAGAAATTTTTTTTTTTTTTAACCTTTAACTGCTGTTTTAGTCTATCGTTTAGGGTCGTGGGCTTTTTCTTAATGAAGATCTGTTTAGCGGATGGAAGTGATTTAATATTATTTTTTTTTTTCGAAAATATTTTCCAGAAGTATTTTTGTGAGAATATTTCGTTGGATGAAATAGATTGCTTTAAAGGAACTGATACTATGAAAAATCGGAGATGGAAAAATGTATCAAGCTGTTATTGAAAAGTATTATTTATATTGATTGATTTTTTTTTTTTTTATAAAGGAGACGAAGTGATTTTGTATTTAAACAAATGTTATATTAAAGCATATAAACAATACGTCTGATTACTTCTAAGAACCTATTCATTCTGACACCATTCAATACAATGAACCCAACATGAGTGAAGAAATGGCCTGTGCCAGGACTCGAACCTGGGACCTTCAGCGTAACGTGCTGTTGCTTTGACCACCGTCAACTAACTACTTTAGTCGATATCCTAGTCCGGCCATTTCTCGCATTTATACATGTAGGAAAGAGTCACCGTCCAGCAAATCATGCAGCACGAGATGACACTAGCAACGACGAATGAATGAATAGTCATCGGTCAATTATTACATATTAAAGCACATGAACAATACGTCAGATTACTTTTAGGTACAATTTAAGCTGCACGATTTGCTAGCCGGTGACTCTTTCCTACATGTTTAAATGCCAGAAATGGCCGGGCTAGGATATCGACTAAGGTAGTTAGTTGACGGTGGTCAAAGCAACAGCACGTTACGCTGAACGTCCCAGGTCAATTTTTCACTCATGTTGGGTTCATTGTATTGAATGGTGTCTAAATTAATCTGTACATAAACAAATGTTATTTTAATCAGGATTTTAATTTTAATTGTTCTTAAAATCAATTTTAATTTTATGAACAATCGAAACTGCTTATCTACATGCATGCAGGGCCGGATTATCCAAAAGGCACGTGAAGCACGAGCTTCCCCTCTAACATTTAAGAGATGACTTCAAAATGGGACCGCTAGTTCAACTTTTATATTTTTTACACTGCGTAAATTTTCTTTGGAGAGGAAAGTTTGCTTAATGCAAGCAAAACTCCATACTACGTCAGGAAACTTTTTTAACTTTGTAATTAAAATGTGATCAAAAGGCTGTTAACCAATCACGTGACATCCATATGTGTTGGTTAGAAATCGCCTGAGTGACACAACATACAACTATACTATATCTACATTACATATACAGGGAACATAAAGAAAAGCTGCTTGATGAAATATCTTAACTCAGCTATCCCCTTCCCGGTAATAATATTTGTTGCATTGATGAGTTTCCATGAATGCAGGATTTAGAAACTTTTACCGGGTGAAACGGGGCTCCGAAACGATACTGTGCTTCCCCTAGATTCAGAGGTTAATCGGGTCCTGCGATGCATGTGAGTGTTAGTGTGGGTGCATGTACATGTGGGTATGTGAGCGCGTACTCTCGCACATACTGTGCTTCAAAACGGATTACCCTTGTCTTATAGGACGCTACACCACTGCGTTTCGATATTCCTTTGTTATCGCGCTCCTTGTATCAATCTTGTGGTGTATAATCCTTTACTTAAACTACTGAATTTATAGGATTTGAAACCCTTTTTATTTAATCCCTTTATTATTATTATTTTTTTTCATTCCCACCGATACGCCCTTCCAGACAAAATGGCGTTTAATGAGATCCGCTTCTTTGTTTGACGACTTTGACATTCTTCTCCAGTCTGAAAACTCTCCGCCAAAATAATAGTCTTCTTCTGTGTCAAGCGCTACACACACTGCTGAACCACTTGCCGAAGTCAGAATCCAACCGAAGAAAGAAAGAAAGAAAGAGGCACGCAATCGTGTTTTGTCATCACGGCAGTTGGATCGGAGGCAGAAAATCGAATACACATGGGTTCAATTTCAACATGGAGCGCGGAAAAGATTAAGTTTTTCAATTAGTATTTGGGAATATGTCTTTTAATTGATAAAAAGTGTATAAATCAAAAAGTTAAAAAAAATGTTTTAAAGTTAACCCGTTGGATGTTGTACGTCAAACGTGACACATGAGGTGCGTCCGTACTGTAACTCGTTTTATAAATATTCAGTACTTGATGCAATAGCTGTTGCATTCTTATGCATTAATACAAAATTTATTTTATGTGGTGCTGATTTTCATATTATAGATATTCATTTTATTTCATGAAATTAAGTTTGCAATACAATTTTACAAAACAATTCATGACAATTTTGTTACATTAAAATGATACTATGCGACAAAAAATATACATATTTCACTGAAAGAAGGAATTCTATCGTCGAGATCATATTAAGTGGGAAACATTTTATCTTTTATTGACATGGACTTTAATTCCAATCGGAAACTGAACTTTGAAAATTTCAGCACCGTCATCCACAGTGAGACTCTTTTTCCGTTTAATATTCATTTCTCCGGAAAAATCAATCCAAAAAACGGTCGGTATATAGATTATAGGACTACTATAATTAATGAAACAATTTTAGTATACAAATTTTAGTATATCGGTTTTTAAATTCAGTTATACGGAAATAATAGTGACTCCATCTTAAATAGGACGCCATCACCCTGGCAACCTAGAATCATGACCTATCATCATGGGATATCATAGAATTAATGACGTAGGATAGGGTTGGGTTGATTATTGACGGCCAATTATCTACACTAGGGATATAGGCCCGGGGGGAGTGCCCTTCGTGGGGGTCTTTCTAAGGGAACCTAATCCGTATTTACGCATGGATAAATCCACGGCTCGAAGAAAACCATGAAAACTCCGAACGATTAGGCCGACGGGCGCGATTGGGATCGAACCCAGCACCTCCCGTCTACCAGCTTCGCGAGCACAACCTCTCAGCCACTGGTGGGGCTGACGTAGGATAGGACTGAATAGAATGGAGAAAACTTTTATGAATATTTTTTTAAGTTTTGATATTCGATTTTCCGAAAATTTATAAAGACTCGCGAAAATTCTGCAACGATTCTGTATATATTAAATTTCAAACAATTGGGTTGGGTCGTTTTTGCGCTATTCTATGCGAACAGACAGACGGACGGACCAGACGGCGACTCTAGGTGCTACGTATTTATATAATTACGAACGCACCTAAACAAATGCAGCAACTTACCAAAATCATGGGTTGAGTTACCCCTTTTTTACGAATATGGAAATAAACACCCAAGTAACAAATAAATAAATAAATAAATAAATAATAATAACGTGCGTAATCTGAAAGAGTACATGAAAAAATGAATGATGGCATTTCAAATCATTGCATCATGAATAGTGTAGTAGAATAATTCTTATTTGTTTTGATAATAACTTCGATATAGCCGAAACATCTAAAACAGTCTAATAAAACCTTTTTTTTTTACTGTTTATAAAGTTTTTACTTTACACTATTCATTAAAGAAGTGTGAAAGAATCCTATTGTGTACTCTTGTTCAAAATGAAATAAATGTATGTAAACAAACTTTGCCCAATAGCATCAGACGTTATTCGACGTTATTCACTTAGCATGTTACTCATCTGGTTGCCTTTTTCGCTAATATTTAAAAATAAAAAAGAAAAAAAAGAAAACTGCCCAGTTAAACTGAGGGCATTGAGCTCACAGGCTATTCACACTCATTGTATATTATACTCTTATTCCAAAAAATTTGAAATATACCCCTCGAAAAATAAAGAACTCAACAATATATTAAGGGGGGGTCTACCCCCTCATAGTTAACTAATGAACCCCTTAAACTAATCAGGGAAGTCTCTAATTACAATCAATATATATACAAAATTTGAAGAAAATCGGATAATTCTGCATGAAAAACCCATTTATCTAAATTAAGGGGGGATTAGCCCCCCTTTCCCCCTTTATACTTAACCAATGAACCCCCAAAACTATTCAGAGAAGCACATTATCACAATGAATCTACATGCAAAATTTGAAGAAAATCGGATAATTCTGCATGAAAAACTCATTTATCTAAATTAGGGGGGTTATCCCCCCTTTCCCCCCTTTATACTTAACCAATGAACCCCCAAAACTATTGACAGAAGCGCATTATCAAAATGAACCTATATACAAAATTTGAAGAAAATGGGATAATTCTGCATGAAAAACCTATTCATCTAAATTAAGGGGGGATTAGCCCCCCTTTCCCCCTTTATACTTAACCAATGAACCCCCAAAACTATTCAGAGAAGCGCATTATCACAATGAACCTATATACAAAATTTGAAGAAAATCGGATAATTCTGCATGAAAAACTCATTTATCTAAATTAGGGGGGGGGGGGGTAGCCCCCCGTTTCACCCCTTTATGCTTAACCAATGAACCTCCAAAACTAATCAGGGAAGCGCCTTATCACAAGGAACCTGTAAACAAAATTTTAAGTAAAACGGTTAGTTCTATCAAGAGTTATCGCGTTACGTACATACATACATACATACGTACGTACGTACATACAGAACCGGCGGGCACATAAGCTCTCAGGCTTTGATAGCCTGTGAGCTAAAAATAAATGAAAAATAAATTTTGTTCTGGCAAATTTTTTATTAAAATAACATAAAAAATAATATATTTTTTAAAAATTATCTATTATATTAAAATCTGCCTGTCTGTCTGTATTACACAGAGCACCTCCTAGAATACGGATGTTGGGCGATCTAAATATAGCGTGAAAAAATAATTTTTATTGTAAATTTTCGAAGAAATAAAAACATATTTTCATATATTCAGGTTTCATGAATGAATTTGTTGTACACAAACAAAAATCGTCTGCTGACATATTGACATTTAGAAATCATAATTTTTTTTTTCAGCTTTACGTTCAACCAAGGAGGAAGATTTAAATTCCTTGTATTTAGGTATTGTCTTATTTTCCTTGTATAGCGTCCCCTATTCATAAGAATTAAATTTATCAAAAAGCATATGTTATTTTCAATTCATTATTTTTGATAGATGGCAGTTAAAACAAAGACGCTAAAATTAAAATGGTTTATCGGGTAAAAAAAAAAAAAAAAAAAAAAAATCTTGTAAAGCAGTTACTTTAATTCGAAAAGCTAAAATATCACTGTATAAGTTTGTTAAAGTGACGTCATTATCATTTCACCAGCTCTTACATTCCAAACCAAATCGATCCTTTGACAAATAAAGCTTTGTATTAAAAAATGACGTCCTCTAGCAAAAATGTAATTTCTGTTTCACCTACATTATAAATATGATTTTTTAGTTGAAACAGAGTATTTAATAAAATTAATGTTATAAGTTTTTTTTTTCTTAAGTTTAAGATTAAGAGTTTTCTGGCATCTGGTCAGTTTTCTAGAAAAGCTGCATTATTTATATGTATGCATTATTTATATTTAAAAACTGCATTATTATAAAATAAATTTAGGTTTTCACCTACTTCTCCATGGAAATTAGGAAGCGAATTTTCCAAATCGTCTGCATAATAAATACTCCTTCTAGCCATTTTTAATACCATTTTTCAGATATTCACAATGAAATGAATACGGACGTACCAAGGTGATGATGATAATAATAATAAAAAAGTAAGAATAATAAGTATATAATGGTAAGAAGAATAATCAAAATAATAATAATAAGAAGAAGAATATCTTCACATTGCACATATTTATAGCACAATCTTTTACTCTTTACTTTATAGATTTTTTGTTTAATCATAATTCTTTTTTCTACATTTTTTCTATTGAATTTCTTTTTCCCTCAAGAAATCCGGAGATGCAATGTCATTGCAATACATCGAGTTGCACCGCAACTAGTTATTATTAAATAGGTGAGTGAATTTTTATAGTGTCATTTGCTTGACTATCTTTGAAGTTGTAATCCTCCTTTTTTTCTTTGGATGGACATTTTTCTACAGTCTGAAAAACTCTCTCACAAAAACGTCTTATGCCAAGCGCTGGAGACTGAATCACTTTTTTCAGAAGAGACACACGCAATCGTCTTTGTCGTCACGACACACAGAGAATTTTGGAGGTTGTCCGGTGATCGGACACATATCCAGAACTGCGACGGTGCCTTTTCCCACGCACAATCGAGACGCGTCTTGCATCGCTCAAAAACGGTCAAGGGTGGATGGAGTAACCGGAGAAAGACGTATAATACCTCTTTTTATTGTTTATTACTATTATTATGGGATCATTTTTAGGGCTCCTCTTTGCTTTTGCATTGCTCGTCATTTCGAAGGTTTGCATGCATTAATGGGCACGCGAATGGCTTACCCATTCAAAAATAATGGGGGAGACTCAAATACTCATTTACAAATAACAAGAACGAAAAATCATGCGTCAAGCATAGAAAATGAAACACTTTCCAACACATACTTTATACATTATTATTTATACATTATAACTCACACATATGAGTTATAATATATGCTGTAACAAAACTCCCTCGTTTGATAAGGTGAAATAGAACCTCTAAATAAACAATTTGGAAAACGTGTTAAACCCAATTGAAAACCCAATTTCTCCAATTACCATCGGAAAAATACTCAAATTCTTTTGTGAAGCCTTGTATAGGATCTAAAGATTTCTATATATACTACATAGTATGCTAAAATTAAGTTCAGTTAGGAAACACATAACACGGTTGAAAATTTTCTTTCAGCAATTCCCGTCAATAAACAAAAATGTGCTCGAATTCTTTTGTGAAGCCCTGTATATAATAAAAAAATATATATACACCAAGTAATAGGCAAAATATTAGTTAAATTTAAAAATGCATACCACAACTGAAAACGCACTTACAGCAGTTATCGCTCATAGTACTGTAACCGAACACTTTTGTGTGTGCCTGTCCATCAACGATAAATGCTGTGCATACCATACCTTGTTGTGCAAATCAGTGATGTATATCGATTTCAATATGTTTGAACTAGTCTAACATCATTAAATTACACTGCAAACGATTTTTATCCATAGACCGTAATATAATGAATTTCTTTTGAATGTTCCTGTAAACGAATTATAAATGCTAACACACTTAAATTTCGATACAGAACATGCCACAATAATTCTCAATAACATATATCAATTACATACCAATTCGAGTATACTTACGTGAGTTAAAGCGCGGCCAGGCGGCCAGACAAACCGAATTCATAAACACTTTTTAATTATGTTGGAAAGTGTAAAAATAGCAATTACGATTTTCAAATAGTATTAATACAATAGCAGCTGTCGTAACAACCCGATGAGCTGTACCGCCTTCCATGAGATTGTTCGATTTTTTGGAAGGGAAAAATAAATTTTATTTTACATTAAAAAAGATTTATTATATCAATTTTATATTTACAATGTAAATTAACTGACAATTACCAAAATTACATTTTGCAAGTTACGTGATTTTGAGGCAATTATTGTAGAATGCCTCTATAAGAATATGGTGATATACGGACAATAAAATTTCATTCGTCGAGAGAATTTGGGACAAAAACTTGGTTCTCCCGTGTGGGTTGCTATGGTTTGCACAAAAACGTTTAATCTTAGCAATACTTCCTGTGCATATGTTCAAACTCCATGCTCAAAGTTCCCTCTTCTATCACATTCCATTAATCTATATTGTGACTAAAATATTATTACATAATGATGAATAACATTGAAATCTTTCAGCTTTTTGGTTTAATAATTTTCTTTACATTACACATTTAAAAAGAGAATGTAAACTAAAAAATTATTAAATCGATTTATAGAAACAAAACAAAAAATAACATATTTGTTCATCATTTCCGAAAGCAGACGATATCCCATTATTTCCATCTTTTTTTTCTTTTTTTCAAAAAATGGGGGAATTTTGTTGCCATCATTACAGAAATGTCATTGAAAATGACGAAAAAATTAATATCTCGGAAACTAATTCCAATTTTAAAATTCTGAGAGCTTATACGACATCTTCCGATTCCTACGGATAATTAGTGATAATTTCATTTTGCTGCATTCCATATTAAAGAAGCAGGAGTTGTGAAATACAAACACACAGTCAAGTTTTAATATAATAGATTTTTGAGAATAATCAATCATTCAAACTGTTAATTTCATTATCACAAAATCAATTCTTTTATTAGCTTGAGCAGAAGACTTCACATACTGAAAACTGTAGAAAGTTGCAACATTAAATTATAAGACAACGGGAAGTTGAGGGGGAAGGGGGCAGATAATAAAAAGTTTTCATAGAAAATAAACAGTCTTAAAGTATCATTGGATGTAATCGTAATTAATTAGCTTTACATTTCATAAAAGTTAAATCTCTGAACCTAGCTTGCAGTCATACTAATGAGAAAGAAATGGAATTTTGGGCTGGAAGTTTGAAACATTAAACAAAAGCTTGTCTTGCGGCTCACAAAACGGTCAAGGGTAGAGAGAGTAACCCGAGAAGACGTACCTCTTTTTATTACTGAATCATTTTTACTGCCTTTTCCCCCTTATAATTCTGAAGGCTTGCATGCAAATCAGCATCGATACAAAAGAAAGCAAGGAGAAATGTTATTTTCGGTCGGTCGTATTCTCGTTTATTTTTGGAATATTTTATAGGAGATGAAAATTATACAGAATGATTCAAAATTTCGAATAGATGCTTGTCGAAACCAACCCTTCTCCTGGAGAACAAGTATCAAAAGTTAAGCGTTAAGCTGTTGGAGAGTTTTCAATACTGTTCAAATGATTGCTTAATTTATTTTACATTAGTAGTTCTTCCCTCGCATATAAAATGCTAATGTAGTAGAAAACAAATACGAGGAAATTACGAAAGAAGTTTTATTTACCAAAATTGTTGAAAAGGTGAGTGGATGGGCGGATACTTACGTATTATCCATGCCAGGAAAGGTGGATCGTCAAAAATGGTTGTTAATCGCCAAAAATGGTTGTTAATCCCCAAAAATGGTTGTTAATCGCCAGTCATTTTTATCATTTTCAATATCCAAAAACAGTAATTTAATATCCATTCTTCGATGAAGGCAGACGATCATTTGGAAAATGATGTCAAAATGGTCGTTTTGAGTAGAATTTTCAGACAGCGAGGAAAAAGAAAGGAACTGTCGTCATGAGACAACAATCTGTACTAATATTATAAAGAAGTAAATATTTATGTGTTTGTTTATAAAGAGTAATCTTGGGAACTACCAAGCCGATTTCACAAATAATGGTGACAAAATTCTGATGACCCTCTCTGCTTCAACATAGGCTATATTTTATATCGGTGCAACAACCACCGAATGGGGAGTGATTCAGCAAAAAACGTTCTAAAATCTCGATATCTGTGATATTGTTGGGGCTAGAAACTTGAAATTCGGTGTGGTGGTTACTTTTAAGATGCAAATACTCCCTATGAACCGTTTCAGAAAAGTTAAAAAGTTAAAAGGGTGAAATGAGCAGAAAACGTTCTAAAAACATTCTAAATTACTGTTTATTTGGAACTGTTACGGTTATAAACTTGAAATTTGACATGGAAGAAAGACATTAAAGACGAACCTCGCAACAGAACAATTTCGAAAAATGTAAAGAGTGCAGGAACAAAAAAAGTTCTAAAAGTGCGATTTCACGGGAAATTCTTGGTGGATTTCTTATACCGTTTACAAGAAAATCTACCAAGGAGTAGATTTCTAAAACCTTTGGAAGATAAATCTGAAACGAAAATTAATGTTTGGAAATAGTGGTAACCAAACAAGAGAACACTCCGACCACTGTTTTACAGAAGAAGTGGGAAGAATTAGGTGCTACTGTTGTTCTTTTTCCCTTTTTTTGTATAATGCTACTTACTTGTTTTTGGACAAATAGAAATATATGTACGAATAGCTACATTATTTATTTATCGCTGCATTTTTTTTTCAGTTCTTTACCCGCGGAGTAAAAAAGAATAGTATTGAAAATAGCCATCAACAAATAATCTCAGAAAACGGGAATCATCTCATAACATTATCTATCCAAATAAAAGTATTAAGAAATAACTTATGACATCAATCAACAGTGTTTCGAGAATGAACGGCAATCCGGCAGTAATTACCCACTTCATCTGGGAAATTCCATTTCCTCGTTCAGTGTAATAGTCAAGTCATAGATTATTTCCTCACTGGATTTGTACTAACTATTTGACGAACTAATTACCAACTTTCTTTCTTATTAGAACTTTCAACATATTATTTTAGTATAACAATGTAACTCATGGTAAGAGGAGCTATGTGTTAACGCTCCAATAATTCTGTTTAAATCATAATGATTTTGTAACTAAATGTAAGCTCAATGTTAATATATATTTTTGATGGCGAGATTAAGCCACCATCTATATTTAAAATAGCACACACTACAAAAAAAAAAGAATTCGTTTTTTTTTCTGCATATAAGCAGAGTATTTGGTATCATTCTAACCAGCGAACAGTGAACAATACCAATTAAAGATTCATTTTAGGATCAGTACATACAGGTAGCTAATTATGGAACAAAGTGAATCACTGCAATCAAGAAAATATTTGTTTTTTTTTTCCCACGAATGATTTAACTACACCTAATAAAAATGTCACGGACAAAATCGTCAGGACAATAATATGACACATTTCTTTATGAGGGCTTAATAGGCACGAAGACCTCCCAAGTAAACGCATCTTTAGCTCCCAGACAATCGCAGGCGCCAAAAGGAATCGCTATTGTTACTAGTGGCCTATGAAATGCTCAAGGGGTGTACCAAAACGCACCCTCCTACCAATGGTCAACTAAAATTGGAGGTATGGCCGATACATGCAAATTTTCAAAAAGTCAAAATGTGTAAGGCCTTAATTTTATGCGAGAAGGTGAAAATAGAATCCATCCTCTTTCTCCATGAAAAAGAAGAACGTAATTTTTGTTGGAGTTCAGATTTGAAAGATGTGTAAAAGTAGAAGGTTCTCAACGACTGCTCTCTAAGAAAACACATTGTGATGAGTGTGCCAACAAAAGCAAATTTGTGTGCTCTAAAAAGCGGAAACATAAAATGACAGCCAGAATCTCACTTAGTCAACGTCTTCTAATAAATCAAGGTAACAATCAAACTTCCTTCACCATTGTTCCATTAATTAGCTATGCTATATTCTTTTGATAATACGAACTTGTGTGTATATGAAGATAATTCCTACCATCTAAACGTAAAAAGGCTAATTAAATATGTACTCCTATGATATGGGATTCTGCCTTTCAAAATTGAATCTATTTATACAGAAATCTAAACTGAAATGTTCAGAAAATGAATACTGAGAATGCAATTTTCAACTATGATTGATATATATATATTTTTACAAACATTTATGCTTACTTCTAATTAAATGCTTATAATTTTCTTGTAAATAAACTTAATTTTATATTCATTTAATATTGGTCAGTTTTCTTTTTATTTACTTAATTTACTGCATTAATGTTAATTCTTTTATTTTAGGAAATGTTTTCTTTAAAGTTACAATCTAGGTTTTAAAATAAGCCATTATTTATTTAATTTTATACAACTCTCTACAGGTAACCTTAGATGATTGTAATTGGCTCAAAGAGGATCCGAACTTCAAAAATAATTCACAACGCAACTTTTTCTTTTCTATAATTAATTGGTAATCTGTCTAATAATTTTTTTTTAAGTACAAATCATGATATCAA
This sequence comes from Maratus michaelseni, assembly GCA_963931845.1. Classification (NCBI taxonomy): domain Eukaryota; kingdom Metazoa; phylum Arthropoda; class Arachnida; order Araneae; family Salticidae; genus Maratus; species Maratus michaelseni. The sequence goes on from OZ007587.1 coordinate 475,001,665, forward strand.
ATCCTTAGAGTCATAGGTGCAAAACAAATACTATACGTCTCGGATAATTTAAAATAATAAAAATAATAATAAAACAGCAATATAGTGTTAAATTCTATGCAGTCAGACTTAAATTTAAATAATTTAATTGGTCGTTCTGTAGCATTCCATCAATTTTCTTTAAAGTCTAAGTGGTGACGTGACTTAATTCAATACAAATAATAGCACAATCGACAAATGATTTCAGATAATGGATACTTCAGCTAACGTATACTCACCATGAGGTCCAGTACATAGGATTAGTTACCAGATTAGAGGCAGCGCTAATAAAGGACTAGCAAAATTGGATAACATATGAAAGGTGAGTGGAAAACTTACTTCCCTCATTCTATTTGTTCTATGAATGAAAATTGCATGTCTGTCTAGTAAAATGAAATATACCTGCGCAACAAAAGGTGTCTCCTTAAAGAAGGATAGAAAAAAAGATTCCTTCGACCTGTACCAGGAGGAAAGTGTAACTTCCTATTCCTTCTTTTAAGAATTCGCCTAATTTTAAAATGCAAGGAACCCGATTATAGAAGATTCCCAGTTTTCGTCAATATTGAATTTGTATGGGAATTTTAAAAAAATTGTCCGCTATTGCGAAGTTGCTTTCATTTATGGTGACCTATTCCTGTAGCCAAATATCGCCAAACTTCGTGAGAATTTGATGCTGACGGATAGGACGATATAGTTTTAAGCGTTCTGAGAGTTGGAACAATGGTTACAACAATGGAAGAAAATTTGAGCGAAATCATATTCAATAAAACTTATAAATTAAACTCGTTTATGGAAGAATCCCGTTCTTTTAAATTTGTTGCTTTGTTTCTAAACGTCAGCTACCCTAGAAGTTCAAACTGTTTTATCCCAGTCATTATTTAAGATAGACACGAAAAAAAAAATGCTCCGGAATGTAGAAACTTTTTGGATTTCTAATTTTTTTGTACGTCGTTTTGAACTGGAAAGCTTTAAGTGTCCGCCATTTTGAAACAGGCTAGCAAACTCGGTTGAGACCTTGCTAAGTCCTGTATGCATGCACACATGTTCAGTGACATCCAAATAGGTTATAAACACGAGTGTTATCTCATGATAAAAATCAGATATATATCTATACACACACACGCATATATATATATATATAAATCAACGTTTGGACGAAGGGTGCTTTTGGGGTTTGGGAATCTGCCGCTGAAAATAGACCGAAATTTTCTGGAATGGACTTTGTGCACGTGACGTCACGTCCCATAGCTTGCTGTATTGCGATCCGTTATTCTAAGTATTTATATGTAACACTAGCACCCAATTACCCCTAACACCCAAATTCTCCCCCGCTTACCTTTACTGTAATGAATGATACGTAATTTGCATGCAACTAACTGTCCCTCCAAGTAAACAGCAGCGAACGTTTTAATGACCGAGGAAAACGAGGTTGTGGGTGACATTTGTGAATGAATGGTCGAAACCTTCTGAAATGAACTATTTTTTTTCAAAATGTGAATGAAATCGCGTGTTCGCAAACAGGGCATGACTTAGAACTAAACGACTCGCATCACGCGATGACGCCGTTTACTTTCACGACGTTCTCTGTCTGTTATTTACCAATCCAATGCCATAGTATAGTGTAACTGAGATTGTGGTCATTCAAAAAGTTGTTTGTGCTACCACAAATACAGTTAAGCACTACGATAAGAAGAGAATTCGTTTATTGTGTAAGAAATCTTACTGCCAAGATAAAGGGACGGCGAATCTATGGCACACGCCAGAATATTTTTCCGGAACGGATTTAATGAGGTTCTTAAAAAAAGAAAATGAAATAAAATAAAATACATAAACAAGTTGAGGTATTCGATTAAAAAAAGAAAAAATCTGAAATTGAAATGCTACTTATTGAATTCCAATCTATTTTAATATGGGTTCAGTAATTTATCAGAAGATTTGGATAATATCGGTTATTAGGCGTTATAAGCAAAAATAGTGACTTGGTACGAAATTTGCCATTTCGACAATTTATTTTAAGAAATGAATGAATGATATTAAAATCTCAAATAAAAACCACAAATTCAGCATGCATTGGCAAAAATCTTTCTTTTTTCTTTACTAGTTTCTAAAATACAATTATTACTATATACATGTTACATCTATGTAACCAATCCTGTCTATGAGTATGATGAGATCTTAAAATGACGTGTTACTATTTTAAAACACAACGAAATTTATAGATGCTGCTATAGAGGCAAGATCGTAGACAAAAAAAAATTTTTGGAGGGGGGATTTGGAGCCTAGGATTATTTTGTTCTCGGCTTATTTCAGACTTTTTTTTTTTTTTTACTAATTGAATAGAGAGAAGTATTAAGCGAGCTTTATTGTGAATTCAAATAATTCAATTTAATATAATTACAAAAGAAAATGTAAGCTTTTTTTCACTGCAAATAAAATTACAATATCATTGAATGCTTTTTCGATGACCACAAAATTTTTGTCACAGACAGACAGACACACAGACAGGCATTTTCTAAAACAGTCCAATTGTGTTCAAGACCATCTCAAACGTATCAATTCGTCAAAAACTGGAAGTCGGAAATTTTTACGAATCCATACCTTTTTCTTGAAAAGATAGAAAAAAAAAAAAAAAAAAAAAAAAAAAAATCTAATGAATGTTAAAGTTTATGCATTTCTTAGAAATTGCATTTATTTTTCCAACCTACCAACGGGATCAAACCATAAATATAATATGCTAGCATAGAATTTTAATTTTCGAATCTTGACCACCATGATTGATAGTTAATGGCATATTTATAGTCACGTTGGCAGAAATTTCGGAGGGAAATCAAACCCTGGTGATCCCTCTGTTGGTCATGGTCTTGTATAGAGGTATATTACAAAGTGCTCCCCAATAAAAAATAATAAAATAATGGCGCATTTGCATTTTTCGTAATATTTTTTGACTGAAAATGGTGTCTGTAGCATTTATAGTTCTTTAAGAGGAGCTCGAAAAATTAGAAATACATTAGAAACTTTAAAGAAGATTAAAGTTATTAATACAATTTTTACATTACGTTAATTACATTAATACATTAATACAATTTTTCGTTTTGTATTTAATTTTAAAAGAAAATATTCAAGATTTAGTTAGTTATAGTAATTATATTTCAGTTCAAATAAAGTAAACGAAATTAAGATTATTTGTTTGCATTTTTAGATTCGTAAGTAAACAGATTTTTAACACTTTTCAACTATGTTGAAAACTGTTTATGAATTCGGTTTGTCTATCCGTCTGTCCGGGCTCTAACTCGCGTCAATAGACTCGTATTGCCATCCAATTGATATAGGCTATTGAAGTTTTCTGTATCATGTTTGGTATTGAAATGGAGTGTGTAGCATTGATAGTTCATGTACAGGGACACTCAAAAGAATTCTGTTACAGGACGGTCTATAAGGGAAAATTGTTTGCGGCGTAATTTAATACTGTTAACTACTGTATTTTAATGATGTTACAGAATTTGGAATATATTGAAATGAATATAAGGTTCACTATAGAATAGGGTGGGCATACTAATATTCATCGTTCATTTACAGGGATCGGTTACAGAACTGTCTATGAATGTAATTGCTGAAAGTTCGTTTTCAGTTGTGACACGCGTTTTAATTCTTTTTTTACATATTACTGGGTGTGTATCCTATACAGGCAGCACAAAAGCTATCGAATACATTTCGGTTTATGGACGGTTATTGCTGAATACGAATTTACAACCGTACTATGCGTTGCCTAACTGAACTCAATTTTAGTATACTATATAGCAGTATTTGTAGAAATTTATAGATCCTATACAGAGCTGCACAAAATAATTCTTATATTTTCGCGACTATGGATTCGGTCATTGCTGAAATTCGGTTTTCAAATGTGTTATGTGTTTTCCAAAGTGTTTACTTAGACATGGGCGGGGCTAGTTGAGCTTAAGCCGAAAGGTAGTCCTTCCCGCCCGGTTTGACCTTGACCTTGTTTACTTAGACATCCAATTTCACATAATAATTACTAAGCGGTAACATTTTGTTAAAGTATTGGAAAGTGTTTCATAATCTATGATGGACGCATGATTTTTCGTTCTTGTTGTCTTTCCAGATTAAACATGGGACATTTTTTTCCTTCACCCGCGAAAGCCAAGCCGAAATCATGGAGGGAATCATTTTAAATTCAACTCCACTCCTCATCACGTTGCTGGGTTGTATCCATTTCATCGTGTTAGCATCTCGTTTCTAAATTTGTTTGACCAAGTAACTCCGCTGACTTTTTTATTAAGGTTCTCCCAATCTGGGTCGAGTCCGACGAGAGTCCAGCCATGCTTGACCACCCACCACCAGAAAAGAAAAAACTCCGTCAGTCGAAAGATTGGGGACATCGTGAGGGTGAAAATAACAGCAGTTGTTTTGGAAATAAAAACGAAATGAAATAAAAAGTGAAACGTTTGTCTCTTAAAGATTTTTAATTTCCCAATAAGAGGTAGAAAAACAATCGTATCGTGATGGCTGAACTGACTTCTGTCCATTATTTAACTTGACATTTGTATGCAGATGTTTTGAAATCGTGAGAGATCGTAAGTCATTGAATTCATCACACGGCTTTTCTATTGAACTCGGTGTAGCAAGGTTTTCTTTAAGGAAAAGATTGGAACGTCTCGATATTAATAGACTTGGTAGAGAAATTTTTAAAATTAATAAATTTTGGATTAACAAGAAGAAAGTATTGGAAGTCATGAAAATTCTAGTTTTTGACGGATTTATAAATTTTAGAATTGGACTGTTTTTAGAAAATGTCTGTCTGTCTGTGACAAAAATTTTGTGGGCGCTTTATCTCAAGAACTAACGCACGGAATTTAATCAAACTTTAGATTCAGTTAAACCTTGATATAAATGGGTGCTGATTCGTTTTTGGTGTCAATCGCCCAACAGGTGGCGCTGCTAGGCTGAATTTTTCAAAATTTCTTATTAATTTACAAAATTTCTTATAAATGGGTGCTAATTTGTTTTTAGTGTAAATTGCGTCCAACACGTATATGCTGAAAAATGTACTATAATTTTGAAAAATATACTGTGCTGAATTTTTCAAAATTTCCGCAATAGCTCTATATCGAGAACGAATGCACGGAATTTCATCAAACTTCCTGTTCTGTTTGACGCTGGCATAAGTTGACGCTTCTTAGGTTTCGATTAGGTTTTGATGCAAATTCTATAATAGGTGACGCTGCTATGCTGCTTTTAGGTAGATTTCGTAAGAAATACTACCTATTTTTAATTCTAAATTGCATAGTTAAAAAAAATACGCTTTTTGACATATTCAGCTGTATGAGATAGAAGAAAAATTTGGAATTGGCACATATCCGACTCGTTTTTTTTTTCGCTTCAGAAATAGAACTTGGACATTTATGTTCTACTATGAAAGGTAGAACCTTTAGAGCCTAATTATGACTTGAAAAAAATCAAAAAGAATTCGATTACAGTCGATTCGTGTCTATGAGCAATCATTGCCGGTAGTGCGTTTTCAATTGTGGTACGCCTTTTGTAAATTGAACTCATTTTTTTAATATTAATGAGTGTCCATAAATTCTATAGATCCTATAAAGGGCAACTCAAAAGAATTCGAGCACATTTCCACTTATGGGTGGAAACTACTGAAGGGGATTTTTCAACCGTGCTATGCATATCCTAGACGCATGATTTTTCTTTTTTGTTTTTATTTACCCTCAAAAGTGTTACCTATGAAAGGATTAGCCCTACATGTATAAAAATAAATTGATGATTATTATATAATCTAGAGATTTTGTTTGTGGATGAAAAATTTTGTTGTTGTTGTTGTTGGTTCAAAATATAAAATTTCTAATACCAATTTACCAATCAACGGACATTACTAATTTTAACATTTTTCATGAGGATGGACTGATTTTTATGAAACTTTTATCGTGTTTTGAATAAATAGAGAAGGGAAGGATTACAACGGACCCAACGGATTACTCCGGCTGGGTCGAAAAAGGTTTTTGCAGTGGTGACAGTTTTTTTGAAACTTTTTAACATTATTAATGGTGATGGGCTGTATTTTTATGGAACTGTCTGATTGCAAAGTGGGTAATGGAAAGAATAAAATATTGAAATACAAACATTTAGTCATTGAGAAAAGAAAAGTATTAATTGAAGGGGTCGGGGCCAAGCCACATTTTGGAACTTCTGAGGTATTTCCATTTGAAAATTGGATCCAATACTCAAATCAAGATATATAACGTAAAATGTTTTCGCCAATATTTTACTAACATTTGAGATACTCTGAGTAACAATAGGGCATTACTTTAATGATATTACTATTACGTCTTTTGTAAATGAGCTATCTTCATTGGGGGCCTAAACGTCTGGGGCAAAAACGAAACCTGGGACATACGTTGCCACCCAGTGACATTAGAAACAAATTATAGGTAGGATATTACAATTTACAATATTAAGCGACAGATGACAGTGTTAGATTTATTTCGCCAAAAATGTGGCTTGGCACTTTTTTGCTTCGACCCCTTATGTGACTTATTACTGGATAATGTGTTCATTTATCCATGCACGCGATAATTAAGGAATAATAGGATCATTAAGAAATATTCATAAGTCCCCAACGTAATGAGCACTTAATGTCACTCAATCTTTTTCTTCTTTTTTTTTTTTCGAAATAGAAGTTCACCCTTGAATAGGCGTTTCTACAAGAGCTGCAAATCAGGATGTTTGTTTTACTTCTCAAACAAATTTGTTTAATTATTATTATTTATTTTTACTCCTTTTTTTTTACGTAAGTGCACTGCTGGGCAGGGCGGATGCGCTCGGCCGGTCTGACGGAAGTGACCACTCGATATCGACAGTGTTCGATGAAGCGTTCGGAATCGGTTCTTTCACTCGATGGTCCACTGAACGGGTTTTCCTCATCGGGCGGATATTTCTTATTTCGGAGGCAGATGAGGAATAGAGTACCGAATCGGGGTCCGGTAACCTGATTTGATTGGCACCCGATCCGACCCGCGGTTCGCGTCGAGTCGTGTTGGCGCTCGTTTGTTTCGTTAAACGTCGCACCGTGTGGCAAAAACCCCGGTTTTTCGGTGTAAAATTCTGCAAATAATTCCATCTTTTAGGAAATTTGTTTCTGACCCCTGTTTCCAATGTATTTTTTGGAGAGGAATCGAATGAAACCCTGCACAGGCTAATAGAATCTATCATAAGTATATATTATGTCTGTTGTCAGCATCCCCTTTTTCTCAATTAATATGTAGTACAACGGTGAATGAGGTATCATTGGATCATAGATAATACACAAGATAGGAAGGACACTATCATAGGGCGTAATGGTAACGCGACAACTAGTGACAAGGGGGATGAAACGTCTCATAGGCGGAATATTTCTCCTTTTGAACGTCTATCTTATTAGGATCTTTCTTCTTTTAAATGCTACATGTTTACATTTTCAACTTTGTAGGAAAAGCGAAAGTGTTAAAATTCCGATTTGTTTGCAGACATGATTCTACGTGACATATATTTTAACATCTTTAGCCATACTAAAATTTAAAAAAAAAACTGACGGCTCGGCCTACAGGCACAGGTAGATTTCGAAGACGCAGACCGTGGGGCACCTGTTTGTTGGGAATTGTCGAAGAAATGACCTTTTGCCATGGTGCGGAAGTTGGAACCACCGACTTCGAAACCTAACTTGTTTGTTGGCGGAGCCGGCAGCGATTTATTATTATTATTATTATTATTTTTGCTATAATCGCTGGTCCTATAAAAAACTTGTTAATACAAAAGTTTTAGATAATATTAAGAGGATTTATAATAAATCTAAGCGGATTTGATATCTTGTGAATGGAGATTAAGAAATTATGGGGTTTTTTCTGTTTTCACAAAAAGCCCCCCCCCCCCATTTCCCCATTTTCATTTATCTTACTGAAACTCCTGAGGAAATGCCCGGAATGCCCTTGAACTTTGAGGATGTAAAGAACATGTTTGACTTCATATTTTTCAGTGAAGATTTTGTCGCGAGGACAATTTATTTATTTTTATTTTTTTAGTAATAATTTTAATAATAAAATAATATTTTCGATCACCCAAGTAACAAAAAATGCTAAAAATGGTATGTCATTGTAGGAAATGACTATGTAGGTGTTGTTCAACATTTGTGTGCATTTGTATGCATAGCACGTATATTCGTGAAGATGTTAAAGTTTCTGTGAAACATTCAAAAGTTTTTTTAGCATGCAGAGTATTCAGCCGCTTTGCGAAAACTTGACAAAAAATCGTAGAAATAATATACTGTGATTAAAACATTAATATATTGAATATTGGATGAGATATAGGTATTTTTATGAAATAAATTTTAACTGCGCATGCGCGAGCTACAGAAAAGATTTTTTTGTCATGATTTGATAGTCAATACTATAGGGCAAATCCTATAAAAAGACCAGTGAAATATCGTGAAAACTCAAAAAGTTACAGCAATAATGTAAAAATTGAGGAGGAAATTCCATCTCCTCAATTGAAGATATTTGCAGATGAAATAAATGTAGATGTTTCGGGAACGTATGTAGATACGAAAAATTGCCAAGCCTCGTCGGAGGCTAATGGGGCGATTTTTTGAAAGCTTCCAAAATCCATTTTACTCGCTATTTTAAAATTTGAATAGTGTATACCTTAGTTCTCTGAACGGGTTAATGGTGGTTTCTCGTCCTCCATATAAGAGGTAAATACCCCCAAAGTTTCAAAATAATTCTATCTTTGAAAATATCTTTGGTACACATATCTTTTAAATGTATCTTTGGTACAAGAAGAGGAACATATATTTCGGGCAAAATTTGTCCAATTTACAAAAGCCAAAAGAAAAAGCACTTTTAGACGCCCTATGTAAGGGTGCAAACATTATTTTGCGGAAAAATTCAAGCAGGGATTTATTCTTCAACTATCACAGAAAAAACGGCGTTTAAATTAAAGAAAAAAAAATCACGTTCGGGTATTTTTGTTGCTTCGACCCCACTGTTCGTTGGTTTCGAATTGGTTTGCTGCTCTTGTTTGGGATTCGGTTTCATATTCTTGCGGATCGGGTATAGGTTAACACGATTTTTCAAAAGAAAGGCTAGGATATTGTTTCAGATGAAATAGTGTATTTTAATTTTAAATACCTATGCATATTACGGCTGAGTCAAAATTTTTAAATTAAAAATACATTTAAAATCAGACGTTTAATAAAACTCAAAAACACATTTATATTACAAAATAAAATCAATTATAGTAGAGGTTTCAAGCCTTATACAATACAAATGTTGATGAATATGTGGTACTCCGTGGTGTTTTAATATTTTTTTTAATTGCATATCCTTTATCGTGAACATGTGAAAACCTTTTTGGTGGTATCGATTGACATTTGTACTCGTGAGGAGCTTATATATAAAGCTTAAAACGGCTATTGTAATTTATTTTACTATGCGATATTAATGTGTTGTTTTTAAATTTAATTAAATGTCTCTTTAATTTGAAAATGAAGACGTTTAAAATCAGACGTTTAATATAACTAAATAACAATACATTAGTATCGCATAGTAAAATCAAAAATAGTAGGCGTTTCAAGCCTTATAAATTAAGAAATATCATTTCGTCTATGTATATTTGAATATGAACTGACTTTTTTCATTTTTTCAAAAAAAAAAAAAAAAAAAAAAAAAAAAAAAACTAGTCGTTGGGGGCCACTTATACCCATCATGGATATCCATAATATAAAATATGAAAATAAAACATGTGTAAGCTATTTATAAAATGCATTGCAATTCGAAAAAAAAAAACGTGGCTTGATGACGTCATAAACTTTAAATGCTCTATTACTCCAAAATTGATAATCATATTAACTAACAGCTTACTGCGTCGGATGAAGCGTCTCATTTCCTAATTAAAATATATCTTTGAATTGAAATTGGAATGAAATACAGGGTCAGGAAAAATCGAAGAGTGTGGAAAATAGGATGACAAATAGCTCGGCCACCCATGATCCGATCCACTTCAGTCTTTATGCAAAATTTATGTTTTTTTATTCTCTTTTATATTCCTTTCTTAAAATAAACAATTTCAAAAAATTTTATAGACCTTTTATCAGAACGACTCTTTCGAGAGTCCGAAAAAAAGAGTTCTGGATCATCGAGGTGACTGAAATTCAATAAGCTTCTTCCCATTATTATCCACTAAGTACACGCCAAATTTCAAGTCTCTATCTCGATTTGTTCGGGAGATAGAGCATTTACAGACACACAGACGGACGGCAATTTCTTGTTTCTAAAAATATGTTTTTCGGAATCTCCAGTGTCTGAAACGTGTCAATCCGTCAAAAATTTGTTTTCGATTTTCAAAACGATTACAAGACTTACCCTATACTACGTATGATGGGTAAGTAAAAATAAAATGAAATAAAAAAAAAATAAATAAATAAAAAGATAAAATTGACAACGATACGTTTATAGATTATTTTTCTATAAATACATTATATTGTGGATATCTTTTTTCTTTTATTGCTAAATTTCGGGTCGGGTCCGGGTTGAAGAATTTTGGGTTTGTGTGGGATTGCGAGTCTGTTCCAAATTTTTTGTCGGTTTGCAAGTCGACGATTTATTTATTTATTTATTTTGTCGGATTCGGGCTACGTTGCCGATTGACTTTAAATAGAATTTGTGGGTTTGGGTCGGGTATAAGCCAACCCGAACAGAACTCTTATAAAAAATAATTGGGTAGTTAAAATTTAAAATGTACATTAGTTCGGATTGTGTTCCTAGAGCGAAAAAAAAATTTCAAGTTCACTTCTTTTTTATGTAAAACATCCTTTCGATGACACTATAAGGAATGGCCGTAGTCAGTCGAATTAAAGGTCTGATTTTTTTATTCAGTTATGTTTGGAGGAAATTGTATATTTTGCAAATGAATTCATGTAGCTCATCCACGCGGTTCAAAATTCTGAACTCGAACTTTTTATAATAGAACGTTGATAGTCGACATAAACGAATGAATTTATAATTTCATGGAGAGTCAACATTGTAAAAATATATTAAAATTAATTAAATGGATACACTGCAAATATTTATACACTTTTTAGAACACTTATTTTGTCCCCTTGTTTAGCACACTTTTTGGAACAGTTTTTAGAACACTTCTGAGACTTTCTAGCACACTTTTTGAACACTTTTGGGAACACGTTTGAGAACACTTTTCGGAACACATTTTGTCCCCTTTTTCAGCACACTTTGTAGCGCACTTTTTGTAACACTTTTCAGAACACTTTTGAGAACACTTAATTTGTTCAGCACACATTTTGAACACTTTTAGGAACACATTTGAGAACACTTTTCGGAACACATTTGTCCCCTTTTTCAGCACACTTTGTAGCGCACTTTTTGGAACACTTTTCAGAACACTTTTGAGAACACTTAATTTGTTCAGCACACATTTTGAACACTTTTGGGAACACATTTGAGCACACTTTTCGGAACACATCTTCCGTATTTTACAGAAATTTTTATGTTGTTAAAATAAAATTTATAGGACCAAAAAAGAAAAATTAGGTACTTCGCGAAGACAACCTTATAAGGGACAGATACATTTCGGCATCTTTTTTTTTTTCATTTCTGAGCGAGTTTATAGAATTTACCCAAACCTACCAGCGATCGGAATCGAACCCATGAAGTCCCGTGTACTATAACTAGTGTTGAATTCAGACATTTTTCTCCGGGAGGGATTTCTGCTGTGGGGGGGGGGGGGGAATCGCACTTTTTGATAATTAAAAGTATAAAATCTCAAATCTTCTGGGGGGAGGATATTTTGATTTTTCGAGGGATAATATCCCCTAAGGGCCACCCCCTGAATTCAACAGTGGTACCAACATTTTCTTTTTTCGAACATATACTTTTTTTAAATTATTTGCCTGATTATCTATTATCAATTCCAATAAAAACATCAATTATCTTAATCAGACTTGTTTATTACATGCTATTGAAATATTTTTTTTTTATCTCTTATTTAAAAAAACTTACGCAAATAAACGATTTTATAATAAATTAAATTATTACTAGATGGAACCCGTCAAAACGTGACGGAAAAAAATACTATAACAATATCAGTAAAATAAGCTTCTTTATTATTTAAGTAGGGCTTCGTATGAAATAGTCTTTCAAATATTTTATTTTAACCACCCCCCCCCCCCCGCCAGTGAAATGCTATTTCCGGTGCAAACTCCAAATGAACACTCCGTAAACAAATGTGTAATGCAAATCAGTTTGACATTATCACCATATTCCCCACAAAAAAAAAAAAAAAAAAAAAAATTATTGCATCTGCCCAAAGGCACCGTTAAAATTCGACGTTTTAAAATGTTTAAATTAAAAGTTTTAAAATGTCCTCTTTAATCATTGTTCGTTTCAAATCCATATCTTCTAAAACGCATCCATTGTTTTAAGCTAATCAATTTTTATGTAAAAATGAAGAATTTTTGTTAAAAATAATAAATTAATATGCAGATGAGGGAGAATTTTAATGTTTTCAATTGTAATTTATTTGTAAGGTTTAATTTGTAAGGTTTATTTGTAAGGTTTCTTCTATCCCTTTACATAATCAGGATGATTATTCCTTTTCCATCACAGTCGGTCTCTTATACAGTTAAATATCCAATGGATCTTTAAAAAAATAATAAATAACAGTTCCTAGCATATTCTGATTCAACATATACATCAACGAATTCAACATATCAATTTTATGTTATTGATAAACTAAAAATAGTTTTTTTTTTCTTTTGACAGATTTTATATTAGCGCCAAAATACTCTATCTTATGGATAATCTGATCTTATGATTTATCAGGTTTTTATTATTATTATTTTTTTTTTTCACTTTTCATGAAGGTTAGGGATACCTATTTTCAATTGTTGCAACTTTCCAAGGGGCTATTTTACATTATTAAAACAAAAGGATGGTCATTGTTGAGATAGAATTGAAAAATATTTCATGCTTGAAATTTTTTTAAAAAGTCGTTAAATTAAGCGGCAGATTTCAAATAAATTTCAATCGAAAGCTAATTTTTTTTCTAATTGAGGATGTAAGAATTGAAATTGTAAAATGTAGTAAAAAAATTAAATTTTTAGTATTTAGAAGTGATGTAAGCGCAATGAAAGCTAAAGCGATAGTGCCGTTTGTTGTCACAACCGTTATACATTTCTAAATATTGCCATTGTGTTTTGGTTGGCGTCCAAAAGTAGACTACCATTTTTTTGACATCGAAAGAAAAATTCACAGTGAAAGAAATAAGACTTTGCCGCTAATAAGGATCTGTTAAATGAACTTATAACAAACATACCAAAATAATTCCTATAAAACATTAGCCTTACATTGTTTATTCTAGCTAAAAATACAATCATTATTTCAAGTTTTTTTTCCTGAAATTCTTTACTTTTGTGAATTTTTTTATTAAAAAAGGAAATCTTAATAATTTAAATCCTATAATTCCTATAACTTAATCCTATAATTAAAAAAAAGTAATTGGTAACATGTAATCAAGGTATGCAATCAAGATGAAGCAACCAATAAAGGCTCCAGTTCTAATCTTTAAAATTAAAAATTGAAATATCAGTTAATATTGCGCCATGTTGACACAATCATATAAATTTTTCTTTTTAGTTTTATCAATGTTAAAATGCATTTCAAGCTAAGCATAACGTCATTTTCACCGGTACAAACTTTTCACACGTACATTTATGCTTAAGCACCATGCATACAAATAAAAATATATTTTGCATTTAATTGTAATGAAAAAACTGGCATCAACAAAGTTATAATGCTTAATGATAAAATGAACCCAATGGACAATATTTCCGTGACGTCACAGTAAATATGAATTTTTAATTGCTTATAAAACACACGGATAAATATTTTTACCGAAATACTTAAACATTTTAACTATATTTTAACTTACAAATTAAAAAATTCGGCCTAAAATTCCCGTGCTTTTAATATTTAATATTTATTTTTTTATGCTCGCAATCATTGAGTTCAGAAAATAAACTCTGTACGTCGCAACAGTGGGCGTTAATCCGATTGCCGACTTTATGACGTCATAAGCAGAAGTAAAATTTTAATTTAAGATTACGGCTAATTAATTAAATTTTCGAACAAACGAATGTACCATAACAAATCTGTGACCAAATATCTTTCATTTAAAAAAAGAATGATGTAATTTGATGTAGTAGTTTGTTCTCACGGATTGTCGAAACAAAACGCTTAGCGTTTTAAATATATAGATATATAAAAAAATTAATTAATGATTTTGGGATAGGTAAGTTTAAATATGGACTAACTGATTTAATTTAAATTAAATTAGTTTAATTTATAAAAATATGAACTAACGAAATAAATTAAAAACGTTATAAAATTAGAAACTTGATTTTTATAAAAGTAAAGTAAAAACATCAACTAATTTTATAAATTTAAGGAAAAAATTGTAAACTTTGTAAAATTACAATTTATAAACTAATAAATTTTAGCGTAATTCATAAATTTGTAAGCCAAAACAGTTTAGTTTAATACCAACTTGCATAGCTATAATTTGCAGAGATATTATGTTATGAAACCTTTAAATAACATAATATTGCCTCACATTAATATAAAAAGATAAATTTAAAAAAAATAGTGAAAAAAAATCATAAATTTGAAGTACTATCAAGAAAAAAATAAGTAAATTAAAAAAATAAGTAGATTAGATTTTTTTTTTTTTTTTGTAATTTATAAAAATAAAATAAATTTCTAAATATTTCATTAAAAATTATAAATATTGCTATTCTTTTCACAATAAATTGACATGTCCTCGGTTAGAATGAGCCAGGCCTGTATCCTAGAAGAACTCTAGTAAATATAACAACCTTAATTCGCATTTTAAAAAAATCCCTGACGGCTCGGCCTACAGGCACAGGTAGATTTCGACGACGCAGACCGTGGAGCGCCTGTTTGTCGGGAATTGCGGAAGAAATGACCTTTTTGCGATGATGCGGCTGTTGGAACCGCCTACTTTGAAACCTAACTTGTTTGCAGGCGGAGGCAGCAGGAATTTTTTTTTTTTTTTTTTTTTCTATAAGAATTGGTCCTATAAAAAACTTGTCAATATAAAAGTTTTAGATAATATTAAGAGGATTTATAATAAATTTAAGCGGATTTGAAATCTTGGGAATTGACGAAGTTATGAATTTTTTTCTTCTACCTCCCCCCCTTAAGGCAATTTTTAATTATATCAAAAATCTGTCATACATAAATTTTCGGCCCTTCTCCTAGATGTAATAGTAACTTCAAACGGATTCGATACGTACCATAATTAAGAAATTATGGTGTTTTTTCTGTTTTCACAAAAAGCCCCCCACCCCCCTTGTTTCGATTTTTCCCATTAACGAACTTGACCGATATTTTACACCTCTTGATTTTATGTATCAGTTTCGAAAAAATGCGGGAGTTGGAACCGCCTACTTCGAAAAATAACTTGTTTGCAGGCGGAGCCTGCATGGATTTTTTTTTTTTTTTTTTTTTTTTTTTTTTTTTTTGCTATAACGGTTGATCCTATAAAAAACTTGTCAATATAAAAGTTTTAAATAATATTAAGAGGATTTATAATAAATTTAAGCGGATTTGATATCTTGTGAACTGATGAAGCTATTATTTTTTTCTTCTAAAACCCCCCTTTTTCCCCCCCTTGGGGCCATTTTTAATTATATCAAAAATCTGTCATACATAAATTTTCGGTTCTTTTCCTAGAAGTAATAATAACTTTAAACGGATTCGATACGTATAATAATTAAGAAATTATGGGGGGTTTTCTGTTTTCACAAAAAGCCCCCCATTCCCCCGCCCCCCTTGGTTCGATTTTGCCCATTAACGAACTTGACCGAGATTTTATGTCCTTTGATTTTATGTATCAGTTTGGAAGAGATTTATGCAGAATTTTTCCAGTTATCGTGGTCATAAAAAAGTGACATAGATAGATAGATATATAAAGTTTTGAACTGGGGGTGGTTTTGGGTTCTGGGAGTCATGATCGGCGTAAATCTGCAAAAATTTTTCAAAATTTCCCACTTAGGTGAGAAAGTAATAGGTAGTATTTTTTACGAAATCTACCTAAAAAAGCGATTTCTGTACTCAACCTTTAAACGTCATTTACGGAAATTGCACTGTTTTGCAAGAAATACGGAAAAAATCCATTAAATTTACGGAAAACTTTCTGCATATTTACGGATGTAAAGTCTCTTTAACGGAACTAATGTCATTTGCGGAAATTGTACTGAAATTTTGGAAAAATGAAACTTCGTAAAATTTTACGGAAAATCTCTTGTATTTTCACGGATTTTTTTAGAGTGTATATCGTTCAAACGACAATCACTATAACGGTTCAATTGGTTGGTTAGTTATTTGTTACGTCAAATTATCTGCGCCAGGGATATAGAACGGCGGCAGGGGGGGGGGGGTGCCTCCATGACGGACCTTTCTAAGACCAAAAATAGATAGTCCAAATCTGTTCTCAAATGTGTTCCGAGTTTAGATTTAACAAATATCCTGAGCAGAACACTTTCTTTATAGCGGAACACATTCGGAATACATTTCAGTACACATTGAGGTAACTGGAACACATTTTTTGAATCAAAGTGTTCCAAATGTGTTCCCAATGTGTGCTGGGAATTTGCAGTGTATCAATTAAATATAAAAAAATACCATTTTAAATTTAGTTTAATAAATAATTCTCCGGAATAAAATATGTTATATATAATGAAACGAATTTGTGAAACGATTTTATGAAACGACTGATTATGTTTCAGGGCTATTTTTAATAAAATATTAAACGCTTGATGGAGAAATCAATACCAATTGTCCATAAAAATCCGCGGATGTCAAAACTGGTAATAGAATTTTGAAATTGGAATTAGTTTTCGAGATATTAATTTTTTTCTAATTTTAATGACATTTCTGTAATGATGGCAACTAATTACTCAGTTTTTTGTGACAAAAAAGGGAAAAAAATTTAAAAGGATCCCGATAGGGATTATTGGTTTCTTTTTATTCATCATTTTCAAATTGAAATTGAATTTATCTTTTATTTCAATCGATAATGAAGGCAAGATTGAGATTAAATTATGTTTTTAAGGAAAATTTGAAAAAAAAAATCACATTTCTATCGTCAGGATTCAATTGTCTGTCAGCATTTAATTTAATTTATAAACTGGAAATATTTTGAATAAATTCGTCCAAATGACATCATTTATGTAAACGCAAAAGAAAGGGGGGAAAAGGAATTAATAGTAATTATTATTTTTTGATATCATTTTGTTATTTTATTGTAAAATTTAATTAAACGAATTTATAAAATCACTAATTCGGATATTTGAAACGAATATATAAAATAATAATTGCCCAACTGAACGGAAGGAGAATAAAATATCCTGCTTGGTTTTTTCCGCCAAACTTTTTAAAAAAGCGTCAAGACCCCTATGATAGAAAAGCACCAAAAGTTCATTGGGTTTGTTTTCATAACTTTTGGCAACAAATCTATGTATATTAACGAATCTATCCCTTTTTGAAGCTCGAATTACGCCAAACCTAAAAGCAAAGGATCCTATACTGGAAAAGTACCCGATTTTCTTATGGACAATATTAAAGTGACATAGCATTATGTAAAATTATCGCGGATAGCAAATTTGTTTAAATATCTCACCAATTGATGCCGAATAAATGCAGGCATGCATGCACAAAATATTTAATTAATTTTGTATGATAAATAATTATTAGAAAATTCGTATATACATATTAATTAAAATAAATAATTTACATATTTAAAATAACATGAAAATATGCATGATGGTGCACTAAAATAGAGAGAAAATTAAAACATGTTACTGAAAATGTCTATAACATAGTACTTTTCAATACCGTGGTTTTTAATGTTATTCACAGGCAGATGGAATTTTTCTCATACTTAAACGCAAAGGAAGAATCGAATACAGATCGTTGTTATAAAAGTCCGAGAGGTAGCCACAATTTAAACCTAACCATTTTATACAAGCTGGTTTTCAAGTTGTAATTGATTTTACTTATCAATCCCGGAAACAGTCGTCAGTTGTCGCAACAGCCGTGTATGAGGCCATGATAATAAAAAAATGCCCCATTAAAACGTTAAAAGCATGGCAACCCAATTACAGATTTACCAATATTTTTAAAATAAAGCACGCTGTCATGTTTTTAGAGGCCTCGAAGTCTGAGCGGGGGTAGGCCCCCTAGTATATATATATATATGTTAGATTTTAGCTGTATGAATTCATGAGAAAGTGGTAGGTGGTTAAAGATGGTGAATGATTGCAGTCGATGGCGAGGAGTGTAGTGTACCCATTGAGAATTTCTCCATAAAGACTAAGCCAAATAAAGCGTTTGTTCAGGCACAGGAGAGATGACGAAGTCCTATAAATCCGAACAAATGCAAAAAATATTCTTGATATCGTACAGGATAAACTTTCAAATGCTAAAAAGTGAAATAATTAAGTCAGTATAACAAAATCGAATTTTTGTCTTATTTCGTGGGCCAAAAACCCTGATCCTTTGTCTAACTAAATCTTTAGAAAATTTATTTGTTTTATTAAGTTACAGAAAAATATTTTTAAAAATCTACTCTTCCCCCTCCCCCTTTTTTTTTATATAGAGCTTTAAAATTATCTTTCTTTTTCAACTACATTATCTTTTTTAATAAGTGTTCACGTACTTAAATACATTAAATTATTCCATAGATTGTAGGGTCATATAATCTGAAAAATAGTGTACCTTAAAATTTTTACCTAAGTATGTATGCAATATTCGATTAAAGAACCTTAATTGCAGGATAATGTTGGTTAAGCCGTATTCGCCTGTTTCGAAGAAATTAAGCCAGGCGGCCGGACTCGGGGTCTGAAAGTTTCGGCTTGTGCAGCCCTCTCTACTTCGCACTTTACGTCCAAATAATTATGAAACTCGATGATCAGGTAGTCATCCTGTATTTCACCTATAACTCATCTTTTTAAAGAGCCTCCAACGAACACGTTTGATAAACTCAAGCGGTTAATAAACATATCGCTGTTTTCGAAAATCCAGCAATTTATCCTTTCATACGAGGAAAAATTATTTATAATATTCCAGTCTATTAAAAAAAAAAAGAAATAAAATACTAGAGTCCTGCACGAGTTCCATAACCCGAAGTAAGGTTCGTTTTTGCTCAGCTTTCATGCAGTGTTTGGGAAAATAGCCTATAATTATACCTCTAATATTAATTTTATGAAGAAAAACTATTATGTAAAGACTCAATTATATTCATTATACATTTTTTTTAAACAATATTCAGGACATCCTTTGAAGAAACTAACTTCACCAGAACCTGATCTTCAAACAAAAATAATTAGCTTCCTCCAGCTTTCTTTAATGCAAATTCCAAATATTTAACAATATTCTGGACATCCTTTGAAGAAATTAACTTTACCAGAACCCGATTCTCAAACATAAATAATGAGCTTCCTCCAACTCAACCGGGTCGGTTCCAGTTGGGGTCGGGTAAAATCGAATGACCCGACCCAATTAAGGAATCTATCTGAAACTCGATGTCTGATCATCCTTCCACTCGCCCATCACTCATTTTTTTGACAGAACATCCAAGAAACACCTTAGATTTAAAAAAAAAATGCACAAACAGTCGATGTATTCAGCAACTGGTTTTCTCTGTCAAACAATATATCACTGCTTGGAGAGACTTTCAATCCATTGATCATTTGGTACGAGGAAAAACCATTTATAAATAATCTCCAGCCTTGAAATATAAGAATTTTCTGCCTCTCTACTTCCGTCTTAAACAGGGAAGTCCGATTCGGATAAGGTCGACCAACGAAAATTTGTCAATTTATTTCTCTCTCTTTTTATTTTATTTTATTTTCAAACCTATTTTGTTGTTTTTCTCTCTAAGCTTGCGGTGGTGTTCCCTTGCTAAAAGACGAGGAAAGTCGAATCGCGTTCAACTGTCAAAGCCGCTGCCCCCGTATCGTTTTACAGCGATTTTGCATCTGAGTGACGCCGTTCTCCGATATCGTGATATGAAAACGATGTTTTTTGTTGTTGTTTTTTTAAATTGGGTGTGCTGCTCTGTCGATTTTTCCTTGAATAGTGTTTTAAAAAAGTTGTCATATTCAAATTGACTCAGACACATTGCAGTGAGCCATTTTTACTTTCTTCTATCTATAATAGAAGAAAGTATTGTAATCCAATTTTTTTTTCGACGGCTTTGCCCGCTTTAGGAGCCAGAGATGACGATAAACATATTTTTGCAAAATGTTTGTCTGTTCCTCTGTCCGTATGCCCGTGTGTCTGTCCTCATTGTATGATCGAAAAGTGTATGAAGTGACGCGTAGAATGGAAACAAATGTCATATATAGGTTTGTGACTATAGGGTTCAGCAGGTCCTACTCGGATTTGGAAATGTTCCCCCGGAAGGGAACGCTGCAATTCTTTTACAAGCGCGGGAAATCGGCAACCAGCGCATTACGAAAATTTCGCAAGGCAAAAGGACTGAAGACGAGAAAAGCTGACTACGAGCTGTTTTCATGTGCTGGAGTGGAATACTCAAGCTTGTGAGACGCTTCGCTGAAAGAGGTCTTGTACTATAAACCTCATTTGCACACATCTGCTTCCTGTTAGGCATACCAGCGCTCTCTATCGGTCATTTTTTGAACCACAACTTTCTTGTTATTAAAAAAAAAAGAATCCGACCTCCCATTCCTGCAAACCGCTATTTTTTAACATCATTTGTTTCTTTGTCATGAATTTTTTATTTTTTAACGAACTTATGGCGAACCCGGTGTCATTAAATTCCTACTATTAGCTCACATTCTCTCTATATACATTTTGTTCAAATTTTCAATCGTTCATAAAATATTTTCTATTCATCCACTCAAGTTCAAATAATTTTTTTTTAACTTGTAGTGGATGACACTTGATGTTAATACAGTTTTTTCAAATATTAATTCATTCATTCAATTTAATGAATTAATTTTAGTTTTAAATGGGAGAAAAAAAATTCCTCCCCTTGTTTTCCTAAATGAAATGAAAGATTTATCTCAAATGAGTGATGCCACAGAAATCAAAGACCGCAACGATGATTCTAAAATAATGTTCCATAAAGATAACGTGGGACATGAATGCTGCACGGGTTTATTGTATACATTTATGATTAAAAAGTAGGAATTGACTTAAATTTTTTTTATATTACTTGTTTTTTATGAAGAAAGAAAATAATGAGAATTCTGCGATTCAGCAGCGCCTCACTCCAACTCACCCGTGGTCTTGTAACGTAGGTATATACTCTACGCTATTTAAGTGAATGTTGAGTGGACAACGTAACTGTAAGCATTGTCTGTCAGGTGTGAAGATCCACAGTTTAAAGACGAATATCAATCGATCGAGATTCCTATCCATCAGGTGGCCGTCATCGAAAAACAGACAGTAACTATCTGGGTTAATATATGCGAGGCATAAATTGATGTGTCAGAACACGCTATTTCGGAAACAAATTGTCGAGAGATTCATTTGAAGAACTGTAAGCGTATAAACGCTCGCCCATGCCAGCGTGAACGAGGAAAAGTTCTTTTGTTTCAACGCTATTACTGTACTTCGTAGCAGAAATCCAAAATGTCAGTTCCTCTAAAGTGAAATGATCTCGCTCAAACCTATGACTTCATCACCAGATTCGTTGAACCCATTCATAATCCTATGAGACTTTAAAGTTACATAAAATAAATATTGTATACATATTTTTAAATATTTCTATTAATAATACAGGGGGTGCTAAAAAGATTCAAACGCGCTGCAATAATTTACCTGTACACTGTAAAAAACTTTCGTAAAATTGCAGTAGATGTACCGTAAATGTTGTACCGATTTCACTGTTTACGGTATGAGTACCGGACTTCTAAGATATATTAAGCGTAAAAAAAAAAAAAAAAAAAAAACAGTATAGGTGCCATTTCAATTATAAACGGTATTTATACCATAAAATAATTACTTTTCAGTAAAGAAAAAGCTGGTATCCCCGCCTCGGTGTACGGCAACCCCTGAAGTGATGTTCTTGCTCATGCGTGCAGACCTGAGGAGAGGTGGTGGGGGGGGGGGGGGGGGGAGGTTGCAGCCGGTACATATACTTTAAATATTTTATGGTACATATACCGTCCAGTTAAATTACGGTCTATATACTGGTCACAAAGTTGCCAGTCTATGTACCGTCATTTTTGATCAAAATTTTTTACAGTGTAGGTAGTATGTAAAAGTGGTGAAAATAAGGTAGGAGTTGAGATGAATGTGTATGAAATAACCCTGCGGTTCCTTTTCAAAAAGGGACACTTTTTTAATTTTTATACAGCCCCTGGGTGCTTTAAGTTATAGTTAGAGACAAGTACAACGGTAAAATTTCTATTCTTTAAAATTCACCGAATTATAATACCTTAAGGGATCATGGACGTTCAAAGACACAAAATTAGACTCAACAAGAACGAAAAATCATGCGACCAGCATAGATTAGGGAACACATTCCAACCCTTCGAAAATAATTTTACAAACATTGACCGTTTAATAAGCTGAAAGAGGATATAAAAGCAAAGAATTTGGTAAACGCATAACCTATTTAAAAACCCAATTTCAAGAATGATCAACACTATTTGAAAAGATATCCGAACTCTTTGTGCAGTCCTGTATAGGATTTATAGATGTGTAATACACTACATAGAAAGCTAAATTTTAGTTCAATTAGGAAACGCGTAGCACAGCTTAAAATTCCCCTTCTGGAATGTCCGTCCATACACGTAAATGGACTCGAGAACTTTTGGGCTGCCCTGTATAGGATCTATAGAATTTATACACACCCAGTAATAGACAAAAAGTGATTTCAATTTAAAAAATCCCTGACGGTTCGGCCTACAGGCACAGGTAGATTTCGAAGACTCAGACGGTGGGGCGCCTGTTTGTTGTGAATGGCGGAAGAAATAAACTTTTTGCCTTGATGCGGCAGTTGGAACCGCCCATTTCAAAACCTAACTTGTTTGCAGGCGGACAGGCAGTTTTTTTTTTTTTTTTTTTTTTTTTTTTTTGCTATATGGGTTCGTTCTATAAAAAACTTGTATAAAACTTGCATAAAATATTTTTCTTCTACTGTGCATATTTTTTAATGAAATGTAAATTATCCTGTTGCTATGACAGCAGACGATAAAACGATATATTTGGAATAAGGGAATCATTAGAATAAAAAGTTTTGTTGATGTTTGTGATAAAATGTTTTCTTTTTTTTTTTTTAAAAAAAGGTAATAACTATGCGCAATTAAATAATCTCTTATTATTGGCATGCTACAGCTTCTTAGTATGGCAGCGTGGCGTACGCAATATGTCTATCTCACATTTCAGCAAACATTTACAACGGGTTAGAACTCGCGCAATGGCGGGTTAAAGATAAAAAAAAAGGCAAAAATTCGTCAAAAACATTTTTAAAAAATTCTATTTAAAATTTTCGAATTTTTTGCCCCATCGTTCATAGGCCCCCTACCAGCAACCCGTGTGCCAAATTTCGTAGCTCTGCGCCCTGTGGTTTCCGAATTTTTGAGGTTACATAGATAGATACGCGCATGGATTTTAATAGGGTAGATTAAATTTCAAACCATTCAGTTGGGTAGTTTCTGCGCTGTTCTATGTCTATAGATACTACCTATTTATATAATTACGAAAGCACCTAATATTCTCGAATTCCTCTATTCCGTGCACAGTTTTTTCCAGCGAGAGATCACTTACCCTGTCGATGGAATAAGCCTCAATTATTCATAAACCTATTTTTCATTTCCATAAGAAAAAGGGGTTAGGAGAGACAGACAACGAGCTCTCTCTCTCTCTCACCAATATAGAAACACTTCACTCGACCAGACTGGTTATGGAAATTGGCATCGACCCGATTCCGCGCTATGCAGATCGGATCGGAGTCGAATCCAATATTCGCAAAATCAAATGACGAATCACTTACTCCGCACAGGTGCGATTATTTTATTTTTTCATGCATCCCCCTTATGTACCATTTGTATTCTGGAGTTGAAATGGCCGAAGGACATGCTTCATTGCCACGCCACACTATCCATACTATAAGCAGGTTCGAGGCTTTTTTTTTTTTTAAATTTATTTATTCAAATGCGTGAGCAAAGGAAGTTTTACGCATAAAAGATGTGTTTATCCCCGAGGAAATAATTTCACTGGCAGTTGTTTCATTTTATGAAGTTTTTTATGTATTCTCATATGAGTGGTGAGTTATTATGTGGAAATAGTTTTTTTTTCTTTCATGGCTAACAGTGTATCCAATCAACCCGGAAGGTTTCAATGACACTGAGCTGGAGTGGTGACGACTGGATACATTAATTGGATCGCGACTGCCGGTTTTTTTTATTCTTTAAGTGTTTACGGATACTGTCACTTTGACTCACGAAAATCATCCTTTAAACGATCTGCCTGAACGATTTCAGCCCACTAGTAGCTGTAGACTTACCTGTCACTAAACGATCACAGATTATGCAAGCCATCTCCGTGGCATAGTCAATGCTCGAAAACCATTATTTAAACTAGTATGTTGCGTCTATTTTTTAACCATTGGGAAAAGGGTTGTTGCTTTCGGTCGAGAAGGGTCCAAATGATGTTCGCATTTTACTATTTTAACCGATTTTAACGAAAATCTGTAGCTTTAGATGAATTTTTGAACCGTTTTTAGCGAAATTCTGTAACTTTAGAAGAATTTCTCTTTGAATAGGCAATAGAAGTGCATAAAATCGTTACAAAAATGTTAAAGTTACAAAAAGGATAGATGCAAATGATCAGATATGAAAAAGAAAGTAGAAATTTGGTACTTTCGTTTTATAGCAGCTCCCAAGGAGTCAACTTCCAAGGTGAATCGCCCCATTATAAAGCATGTATGACATTTCTTGATGTATGTGGCCAAGTTATAGTCCTATAGAATGCATATAGGATGTATATATATAGGACATGTGTATAGGATGTATATACGACTTATAAGATGTAAATAATATGACGTATAGGGCACCTATAGGAGTGTTTGGAATATATATGCGTCTATAGGATGCTTATGTAAGCTTTGCGATGATCTTGGCGAAATCCTAACTGCAACCTTGGCATCATCATAATTGTGGGGGCCGCTATAACATGAAAGTACTGTAAATTTTTTTTTAATTTTTTGAGCTTTTGGAACATTTTCCCAATGGTTATTCTAATTTGTTAAATTATATATATATATTTTTTTTATGTTGCGTCTATTTTCTTCTGCATAAATCATGCAACAAAACTGAAACGACAACCAATTCGTTCTTGATAGAGAGCTATCGTGGAAATCGGGATAAACACAGCATAGAAGCAGCACCTGCTGGACGGTATACATCGAAAACTAAGAGGCGTCTATTGATGTCAAGGTCTAACAGAATGTTAAGTTGGATGAAATTCCGCGCATGAGTTCTTGAGATACAGCTATTAGCGGAAATCGTGAAGTAGGTAGCATAGCAGCACCGCCTGTTGGGCGATTGACACCAAAAAACGAATCAGCACCCATTTATATCAACGTCTAACTGAATCTAAAGTTTGATTCAATTCCGTGCATGAGTTGTTGAGATAGAGCATCCACAAAAATTGTGTCACATACAGACAGACATTTTCTGAAAACAGTTCAAATCGTGTTCAAGACCTTCTAGAACGTATAAGCCCGTCGAAAACTGGAAGTCGACAATGTTCAAGAATCCAATACAATCTATCCGATTGTAAAGATAGAAGAAAGTAAAAACAAGTAACGCTCCTAGAGTGAGTTTGAATAGGAAATGGATATACCTACGTAGTGCACAATACATTTAAAGCTGTTTTAGAGGGGATTTAATAAAAATATAACAATTATAACACCTTGTAATAATGTACTTCTTTAAATTGCTAAAAGGTGCAAAATAAACACTTTATAAACAGTAAAATAAGTTTTATTAAGACTGTAGACATGTTTCGGCTCCTCTATCAAAACAAAGAAGAATATTCTACAATGGCACGATCTAGGATGTTATTATTTGAAACGCCATCCTTTAATTTTTCGCGTACTTTTTCAAATGATGCACGTTATCTTTTATTTTTACTGGGTTGTTTATTTTCATATCTGTAACCATGGGGTCACTCGAGCCACCCTTTCGGTAAGTTAAAGGATGCTGTATCGTTACATGTTGTATTTTTAACGTGCTATAATTTCTATGGTTTCTCCTATAATGGATGGACAGAGTATAGACTGGAGGGAAAATTGATTTTACTTTCATTGAAATTTATTTTGATGGTTTCTTCTTGATATCATCTTGCCAGGGCTGTGGTTTTTCTTTTATACTTAATATCAGCTGCTTTTATAACTCAATTTCCTGCTTGTCTTGCCAATAGAGTCATTCTTAGATGCGTCTTCTTTAATAAAAGGTTTTTCATAGACTCCTGAATAATTCTCAAAATGAATTGTGTCTATTTTACTGCAAATGATATTCGTTATAATTTCTGAAGGGGTTTGGCTATTAAACAGATATCGAAATATTTAGGATTCAATAATTTAAAATTAATTCTCGTTAGGAGTACGCGTACTCATTGACTGCAACCAATGGCCATATCCTTCGTAGTATAAGTTTTTTTTTCCCCTCTCTATTTTAGAATTGATTTAATTTTCATTTTAGTGAAGTTTTCCATTATTGATGTAATCCACCATGATGTGTTTTTTGCAGTCCATAAGACCTTGAAGACGGGTTCGTGGTAAAAGCGTTTAAGGTGTACTCCTACTCAGTCGTTACACGTAAGTTCCCCCTACGCGCTTAAAATGACAAACCTAACTTATATATTAGGGGCGTTTGGCGGCAGCCAAGCGATGGTGTAATGCGCCTACGTATTGGACATTACTAGCAAAGTGTGGAAGGCTAATGAACGACCTTAGGTAAAAATTAATACAGGCAAAAACATCAGGTGGTACACGCGTCATCAACTGATGTAAGCAATTGATGTAAGCAACTGATGTAATCAGCTTCACCAAAGCCTCTCATCAGTTACACAAAACGATCTATTCAGTGACTTCGATCGTTTTTTGTACTGATGAGGCTTTTGTACTTTGTAAAATACAAAGCTCGAAACGTTTCCAATGTCCTTTTATCTTGTATTTTGTGTGATTTTATTAAATATCTGATTTTAATGTCTTTCTATTGATTTAGGACTCAGACGTATTACTTTGTCTATTGGATATCCAATAATGGGGCCTTTCAACAATTCTGGAAAGTTCTTTTGGGTCTCTCGGACCCAATACTCTCAGACTTTAGGAAGGATGGTCGGGAAAATACAAATAAACAGAGATTGACGGGTAGAGATAGGATTTTTCGTTTTCGAAGCCTCAATGCTATTGAACGTGTGGCCAGAAACAGACTTTTGGCTTCAGATGTGCAAAAAAGCAGAGAAAAGGACGAAGCTTGTTCTCGGAAGAAGAAGGGTTTTGGATGGCGGGGCCATCGCCCCAGACCCCGGAGCCGGTCGTTTTTTTCCTCTCCCGAGAATAGGGTCAGCCATATGCATGTCAGTGAACGCCCTTTCAGACCGAAACCTGTTGCGCATAAAAAAGTATTTTAAAAAAAAAAACTCAGAATGTGACGCCCAATCATACTAATCGAGCCTCCTCTTTATAATGAGCCAACACGACCCATGCACTCTCTTCCAAAGATCAGCTGTTGCTATTGATAGGTTGGATCGGGGTTTATTTTTAAGTGACTTCTTTTGCCTATTTCACTTTCCAATGCTCTAGCTTCCATAAATCTGTTCCGTGGAATTCGTTTATCGGATGCGATTTCTATAGGATATTCACAATTTCATTCGGTCTTACTATTCAACCTCCCAATGTTAAAATTCATGAATACGACAAAAATATAAATCTTAATATTAACAATGTCACTTCAAACACTCTAACCCAGAGTTCGCGCTAGGTGGGATTTCCCCACAGTCACCCGAATTTAAAGTGGGATTTTTTTTTTTTTTAACCATTGGGAAAAGGGTTGTTGTTTTCGGTCGAGAATGGACCCCTTGATGTTCGCAATTTATTATTTTAACCATTTTTTAAAAAATTCTGTAACTTTAGAAGAATTTTTTAAGCATTTTCAACGAAATTCTGTAACTTTAGAATAATTTTTCTTTGAGTAGGCCATAGAAATGCATAAAATCGTTACAAAAATGTTAAAGTTATAAAAAGGATAGAGGCAAATTAACAGATATGAAAAAAAGCCGAATTCAAAAATGGACGTCGGATGAGACATCGTTTTATAAAGCAAAAAACGGGGTCTTCCACTTTAATTTCCTCAAAATACCTTTAGCTCAGACATGAATCTAAACAAGAGTTAAAGTTATTGTAGGAAGGACCCGATAAAATATTTTTGTTTCGGTTTTCATTAATATATTGTAGATTTGGTATTTTCGTGTTATAGCGGCCCCCAAGGATGAATCGCCAAGCGACCCAGATTTATTGCCAAATTATAAAGCATGTATGACATTATAACAATATATGATATACAATAAAACCCCGGTTATCCGAAAAACATGGAAACATGGAACCAAACGATTGTCTGATAACCGGGGTTCCATAGGAATTTTCGGATAACCGGGAGGCTTCATAATTTTATTTTTAATTTAACTGAGTATTATACAACTTTTCACTCTACGAAAAAAAAAATCATAATTACTTGTAATTTAGGAGTGATTGAAAAATAATTTAGCCGTTCATTTTGAAAGTGTTGGAAAGTCTATTTTGTGAAAAATGTTAATTAAAGCTCAATCATATATAGAGCAAGAATCCCTAAAAGAGTATGTCCGGGGTAGTTTCAAAAACTTACCCGATGGATTTTTTTTTTTTCGGTGTGCACTATTGGATAAAGAAAATTCCAGCGGTCATTATGATGTATAATATACCCGATATAACCATGATTTTAGATTAAAAAAATTGGTATTTTATCACTATTCTGGACGAAAAGGTTGCCATCGGTATATGTTTTTCAACTTGGCGACGGTATATTAGTTAACATATATCGTTTGGTTAAAAATCTTTGGGAAATGGCTATATCAGTTACAGATTTAAAAAAAAAAAAATACAAACACCTAAAAAAATAATAAAATAAAATTTGCTGATTTTATTTAGTATACAAAGGAAAATTTTTTAATGAGAAATAATAAGAAGATATTTAATTTAAGTAGGAAAAGAATGTTTGTACGGCTTAAAAGTATTCAATGTCAAAGGCAGCCATTGAAGCAATATTTGGCAATTTATCATTTACTTTTAATGCTATGATATAGATAATTACCGTAAAAGTCGCAGCAGACGATTTTTTAATGTATATATTTTTTTATACTAGCTCTTTAACCCGTTCTACGCATGGGAGTTCTACGCATGGGAGTTCTACGCATGGGAGTTCTACGCATGGGAGTTCTACGCATGGGAGTTCTACGCATGGAAAAAAAAAAGTTTTTTGGAATCATGGGTCACTCGGAAGAGGTAACTGTATATTTTCATTCTTGGTTATATTATGTTTTCGCATATTAAGAAACATTTGTCTTTTTTTTTATAGTACAGAAAACCTTTAAAAGAATAACTTGTAATTAATTATGCCTACTGACCAAAACGGAAATATTTTATTGAGTCCCTCGCGTACTTCCAAGTCGAGTCCGGCTAACACTTTTATCTCGAAAAGACTCTTCATCCGAATAATGTCGACTAGAATGAATTTATTCTCAATGGCTTGAAACATATCAAACATTTCTCACGAAAGGAAAAAAAATGGCTATTGTTAGAGACGTGATATGTTTAAGGAATGGCTATCCAAAAGTGTAAGTTTGGAAAAGGGCCGTTCTCACGAAGAATGGTGTCATTTCAGGAGCGTGGTCGCAAAAATCAACTCATTGGATTCAGTAGTTTAGTAGAGGATTATTATACATTTTTGGTTACCGTCATTAAAATGCTTCCACGAGAAAGAATATTTCTGAATCTGAGATGAGATTGGATATAATGGAACGATCCAATAACATGCGATCTTGTAATAACATAATCAGGGATCTGTTCTCCTTCGCAATTTTTTTTCATTTCAAAAAAGGATCCTTCACAAAAAATTTAATCTCAAAACAGGCCCTTTCACAGAATTATTTGTCTTAAAAAAGATATTTTCACAAAACTTCTCCCTCTCCAAACTGAACTTTTCACAAATTTAGTCACTTAAAAGTAAAATCGGACTGTCATTTTTACCATATATATAAGAAATATGTATATTTTACGTACATATATATTCGTGAAAACGTACAAACAAGCATCTGAAACTAACGATCATTTCAAATTCACAAAAGGATGACTCGATTTGTCACAAATGGTAAAAGCTGTTCGCAATTTCACAAGAACAGGACCCTGGGAAAAGTCTGGACAAACCCTTGATAACATAACATGCTACCTCATATTACCCATTTTGCTCTTGTTTCTATGACAATTTGAATCTCAAATAATAATAATAATTGTTATTATTATTACAAAGATTGTAGTACAAAGATTATTGTCTGTAGCAGTTTATATTTACTTACCAGAATGAAATACACACATCGTTAAGGAGTGACACGCACTTTTACTTAAATGCACATCTTAGATGCATGCATTCACCAATCTTACAACATCCTACTTACAATGCACATTATATACATACATGCTTACATCTCAGATGCATACATACATCATTCTTCTTACAATACGTATCATATACATACATGCTTATATCTTAGGTGCATGCATTACATAAGTTTTACAACAGTCTTGTGACAATATGTATCCTATACATCCATGCTCTACATAAACACATTTTAATATACGAACAATTTACCATGCGTACATTATGTACAATGCCCACAGCAACACTTAATTGCGACCCCCATGCGAAATCTTCCAACAGAACAGATTCAAACGGTATAACTTAAAAAATACACATTTAAATTGGAAAAATCTTCAACATTCGGAGTGTATTATGTATTTTTTTTCTTTCAACACTTAACAAGAAAAAAAAAATCATGAGTCAAATATAGATTAGGAAATACTTTCCAGCACTTCCGGAAGTTCACCGTTTAAGAAGATGAACGAAGACAGTAAACTAGAAAACGTATAACAATTGAAAATGTACTTTCAGAAATAACCATCCATAGATGTGCCCTTTGTGTAGCCCTGTATACGAATTTATTTATATTCTACAAACATATCTTGGTATACTAAATACAGTTGAGCTGAAAAAGGCATAACTCTATTAAAATTCACGCTCATACACAGTAATGCTTACGAATTATTTTGTGTAACCCTGTATAGGGTCTAGAGAATTTATACACATTCTACGCAAAAAATGACTTAAACTTAAAAACACCATACCAAAATTGAAAACGCCCTTCCAGTATTTATCATTCATAGATAGTACTGCAACAGAATAATTTTGTGTGCCCTGTAAATGAATGATAAATGCTTTTAATTCAATAACGTATTTCAATTGCATGGCAATCTAAGTCTATGCACGATAATTTAAGCACAGACAGTCAAACTGAATTCATAAACATTTTTCAACTGGGATGCAAAGTTTTAAAAATAGCTATTCTATCGTTAAAATAAATAAATAAATAAATAAAAAGTCCTTCCGGCCTGTACCGGGAGGAAAAGTTAGCTTCCCTATTCCATTTTTTTAAGAAATTCAACTAATTTTACTCAAACACCCGAAGCTAAAATAGTTGGAACCCGATTGTAGAAGATTTAATCCCGGTTTTCGTTAATACTAAATCTTGAATTTCAGCATGAGAGTTACAGCATAACAAAACTCAGATTGTTTCAAAATGTCAGCCACTCTAGAATTTCAAACTGCCATAGCTGAGCCATTTTCTAAGATAAAGCCAAAATAAAATATGCTCCGGAGTCCGTGTATCACGATCTAACACTTAACGGAAACAACTTTTTTCAATTTATAATTTTTTTTGTACATCTTTTCGAATTTTTAAAAATTTTAAACTTTTTAACTGGCCGCCCTTTTGAAACAAGATGGCGGATGAAGCTGGCCAACGCACTCGCTCGAGACCTTGGTATATCTTATGCACATATTCACAAGGAGACCACCAAACATGATGCGCACAGATTTTAATGATTTTAAAGTATGTTGTAGGGATCATACCCCTAACTATTCAGGTCAAAGGTTTCTTTCAAATGGGCTTTAGTTTTCGAGAAATTTCGTTAAAGTTCAGCATGCATTTCAAATGCCATTACTTCGCGATCTTGGACAAGGTCTCCGTGGGGCAGAGGTAGCGTTCGCGATTTGAGAGCCGGAGGTGAGTGTTCTGTCCTCTCGTGTGACTTTTACCTTTTTTTAACAAATTTTATATAGTTGTCGCGTTATAAGTTTTATGCAGAATTATGAATTCTGCATCTTTGAACTTTTTGATATTTTCCTAAAAAATTCCATTTACATTTTCGAATATTTCGTGAAAATTTACGTTTTTTTTTTTTTTTTCTTGTGCAGTTTTGAAATTAATATTTCTATTGACGAAATTCCAAACTAATTAATTCCAAAAACAAATCTTGAAAGGAGTAATAAAATATTAAAGCAATAACGATTATATTCAAGTTTTAGCCAGTTATATATATATATATATATATTTTATGTTATTTAAATACATTTAACTGTAAAGTTCAAACTCACCGTCATTTTTGATTTGCACAAATAAAAAATAATATGTTACAATTAATTTTTTTTTCAGTCTAACAAATCGATGCCATACAGAAAAATTCAACTAGAAATGAAAAATCGTTTGTAAATTACAATACATATAAAAAATATCTGAAAAAAAAAAATTGTCTGCAACGACTTTTACGGTAATATCAGAATAAATAAAATTTTCTTTTTATCAATTTTGTTTAGCTTCTTTTGCAGACAAATACCACGTTTGAAATCATTTCTTTTTCAAATTTAATGCATTTTTAAATATATTTATCACAATTTAAGTATTTAAAGAATATATAATATGCTAATTTATATATTCTTCCAATATTGTTAAAACAATTATTTAAAGGCGATTTTTAATGCGGAATTTGTTTAGAATATTTTTGCGATAGGTATAACACAATTAGTTCCATATTTAATAAACTAAAAATGTCGATGTCGGTGATGATAAATATTTTAGTATTTCAGCAGTTAACATATTTCAATATATTTAGAACAAATCAAATATTAAAAGGATATATTATTTTGTTAATTTTTTCTTAATCATTTAAATTTTTTAAATAGAAAATGCAAATTTAAAAAAAAATGCATTATTTCATAAATACGATAAATAAATAAGTAAATATACATAAATGTAAACAATAATCATTTTAAAAAGACGAGATATCAAGACATAAATTAGTTTGGATTTTCGTCACCAGAAATATTCGAATAAAAATTGCGCAAAAACTGTAAATTTTCACGCAATATTCGAAAATATTCTTAATAAATGGAATTTATTAAGAAAATATCAAAAAGTTCAAAGATGCAGAATTCATAATTCTGCATACAACTTATAACGCGACAAATATATAAAATTTGTTAAAAAAGGTAAAAGTCACAGGAGAGGACAGAACACTCATCTCCGGCTCTCAAATCGCGAAACGCTACCACGGTACCACGGAAACCTTGTCCAGGATTGCGAGGTAATGGCATTTGAAATGCATGCTGAACTTTAACCCGAAATTTCTCGAAAACTAAAGCCTATTTGAAGGAAACCTTTGACCTGAATAGTTAGGGGTATGATCCCTACAACATACTTTAAAATCATCAAAATCTGTGCGCATCATGTTTGGCGGTCCCCTTGTCAGTCACATCCAAATCGGTTCATAAATAAGACAGTTACAGCATGACAAATGTCAGATATATATATATATATATATATATATATATATATAAATCAATATTTGAACAGAGGGTAGTTTTAGGGTGGGGGTCGTGATCGGTAAAAATAGACCAAAATTTTCTGGAACTGCTTTCCTCCGAACGGCTGCAATAGGTAGCTTTTTGTAATGAAAGCTACCTAAAAAAAAGAAAGGAAAATGAGAACATAAAAAGGAAAAGGGAAGAATATCAAGCATGGGACGTTTTGTGCAGTCCTGTATAATATCTGTAGAATTTATACACACCCAGTAATAGACAAAATATGAGTTCAATTTAAAAACGCGTACCGTAACTGAAAAAGCACTTTCAGCCATTATTGTTAACAGACAGTACCGAATTCTTTTGGGTGTCCCTGTCCATGAACGATGAAGGCTATGCACACAATATTCTATAATAAGCCTCTTGTAATTCACCAATATCAATTTCAATAGGTTTGAAATAGTGTAACATCATTAAAATAAACCGAAAATGATTTTAAGAAATAGACTGTTATGTAACGGGATTCTTTTGGGTGTCCCTGTAAAGCAGCTATAAATGCTATGTCCACGCTATTCTAGAGTAAGCCTCTTGTAGTGCACCTCCTATTTATATATCAATATCAGCAGGTTTTAAATAAGCATAACATCATTAAAATAGGACGCAAATGACTTTTCCCCGTATGCCATCATGTAACGGAATTCTTTTGAGTGTCCCTCTACTAAACGGACTATAAATGCAATAAATATACTATAATCTCAGTAACATATATCAAATTCATGAAAATCGCGAGGTAGAGCACGGACAGACAGACAGACAGAATTCATAAACGCTTTTCAACTATATTGGAAAATGTTAAAAAGAACGGAAATAAAAGACTTTTCAACTTATTGCGAGATCAAAATTTAAATTTTACTTCTGTCGTATGCGTTCGAATAAATCTGCATCAGTTTGTGCAAAACTGTAAACGGACTCTACTTAATTTTTATGGAGTTAATAATGAAGTATAGAAATCGAAAACAATCTTCAACTATTATGAAAGGCGTTCATAATAACTCCACTCATTAAAGCGGATAATTTTTTTTTTTTTTTTCGGAGAAAAACTCTGCTTATTAAGGAACATTTCTGGTTGCCTCATCCCGATGAAATGAGCTGAAGTTCGTAAAGCGTGAAGTCAAAAACTAGCTTCGTAACATTAATTACTCTAATTGGGTCATTGACGTAGTATTGCACGCACTTCGCTAAAATTAAAAAGGAAAGATTGTGCAACCAAAATTTAACTTTTTTTTGGGGAGGCTGTGCGATTTAAATTCATGCTGTTCAGACAAAAATAGAGGCTAAACAAGGTTTACAAAAATAAACACATTAGAAAACCAATCATCTGTCATTGTTTGGTTCAGTAATAATTTTATTCCCTAAAAATAAACAAATAAATAATTAAAGTAAACCAGAAAATTTTCAAAAGTTTAGTTTCGCCATTTCAGAAGTCTACTAGGCCTATTCTTATTTCGCAAGATTTTTGAAAACGTATTTTAACACACACGTGATAAACAATTAGAGGTTTGGGATGAAATAAATGAATGTTACTTTTTCTATATCTTGGAAAAGTTGGCAACAGGCTTTAATGGTTTATCACCGTATTGACACATGGATGATAGGAACCACGTTTTCAACTTTCGAGATATATTAATAAGTACGAAAATTTGTAGGAAAATTATCTGCCACGTACAAAATCGCAACAAAAGTAGAATTTTAGTACCCCCTTTTCAGTTTTTAGCACATTTTTGTTTCGTTTGAAGAAATCTGTTTAATGAATTTTAGTTTACTTTCTCTTTTAAAAAAGATAATGTAAAAAATATTCACCTGACTTGCTTCTACGTTTACTAAAATTATTATCACAAAGCTGAAATACTGTTTTAATATTATTCATGCGTATGAAATAATATTTTCCAGATTTGTTTAAAATGTAAATGAACGGGCTACGAAAGAACGTGGAGTTTTGAGAACATAGCATACAGGTTGCTCACATTAAAAGTTTTTTTTATCCAAACCATAACAACCCACAGAAACTTAACCATACTCACCTGGAAGATCAGATAGACCAAAAAAAAAAAACACCAGTTTGGCAACCTTCTGAAATTTTTATCCAATATTCTCTCGACTCATGGAATTTTATTGCCCGTATGTCGCCATTTTCTTATAAAGGCATTCTGCTGCAATCGCATCACAATCACGTAACTTGCAAAATGCAATTTTCATAATTTTAAATTTGTTTACATTGTGAACATGATTTCTTGCTTGCAACAAGAAATTTAATAAAATTTATATTATAAATATTTTCTAAATGATAGGTCGTAATGATAAATGTAACATATCGGTTTACTCCGCCAACTAGTATATATATATATATATATATATATATATATATATATATATAAACTTAATGTAAAATTTAACCATTGAAACATAAGAAACTGACCATACACAATGAAATCACAATACCATATAGCAGTGTCAAATTACAAATTAAATTATGTAGTAAATTGGATTTTATTAATGTGTAAATAGTATTTTATTGGAAGACTACTTATCGAAATGAATTAGAAACTTTCCATTAATACAATTAAGTTTTAAACTTTATTGTATTTTATAGTTATTTTTTCTCTAAGTTACATATTATTTAATCAGATTTTTAATTTTAAAATGTTCAGATCTTCTTAATGATACTTAAAACATAAAATGGTATTAAATTTTATTTTATTTTATTTTATTTTATTTATTTATTTATTTTTTTAACATAAAGAATAAAATAAAACATGGACACTCATGAAATAAGTAGTAATTTTTGGAAATAATTTATTATCATCTGGCTTCCAATACTTAAATTTATTTATTTTATTCATTTATTTATATTTAGATTTACATTTATTTATTCATTCATTTTATTTTATTTATTAATTTATTTATTTATTTCTGCGTATTGGAATGTGAACAGTATGAGGAGGATATGGACTAGGCCTTAATGCTACTTTCAGTTTCATATGGGTATGCAGGTGGTAAAACAACTTTTACGGGCGTCAGGTAAAAACCCGATCGCAAGCTTTCGCTTTTACGTCTATGATGAATGGGGTGCAAAAATAAAAAAGTTTTTTTTTTTTTTAATTTAAAGCCAAATAGGCCCAACAAAGAAATTTTGTTTGTCGTTGTTATTACAGGATCGTGTTTGTCTAACACTGGGAAAAGCTAATTATAATTAATTAACAAGTGGATCTTTCGATAAGTTAAATTATTTTCTAAATGGGAAAATTAAGAAGGAATTTTAAGTCAACTTTCAAACCGATTTGAGGTATGATATTAGACTATGTTTATTAAACATTAACAGTACATTTTATAGTTCTAATGCTCTACAATCTTCAATTAAATTTAATTAATTAATAATTAATAATTAATTATTAATTATTAATTATTAAATAAATAAATAAATAAATAATAACAATAAATAATAATAAATGATAATAATTAATAATAATAATTAATAATAATAATAATATTAAATAATAATAATTATTATTATTATAAATATAATTAAAAAATAATAAATATATATACATTTAT
The DNA here is from genome assembly GCA_963931845.1 of Maratus michaelseni. Taxonomy (NCBI): domain Eukaryota; kingdom Metazoa; phylum Arthropoda; class Arachnida; order Araneae; family Salticidae; genus Maratus; species Maratus michaelseni. The sequence goes on from OZ007587.1 coordinate 475,039,379, forward strand.
ATAAGTGATTTATATATATATTTATATATATAAATATATTAAATAAATGTAATAAAAAATAATATATAGTATAATAATATATAATATAATATAATATAATATAATATTATATTATATTATATAATTATAATATAATATAATATAATTAATATTATATTTAATATTATTGCCGAAACGTCAGTTGAGGCTTACTGTGGAGACCCGAAAAGTTTTTGGTTTCTGTCTGTCTGTTCCGCGATAACTGCCGTAAAAATGATCCGATTACTTTGATTTTTGGTAGGTATGTTCGTGAGATACCCGGAATTAGCTGTATTGTTTTTAGTTACATTAGGTTCATTCGTTCGGAAAATATAGAACATTTCTTTTTTGGTCATAATGCTTTCCTATGGGAATTCAGACGATTTTGAAATTTTTCATTCGTTGAAAATAAAATGGCGCATTTGATTAATGTATTTAAACGGTATGTTATGAAGGCTAAAATTTATCAAGTCAGGTGTTAAATTATTCAGATTAATTTGAAATTTTGTTTATACATTCGTCAGATTTTTTAAATTAGGTGTATAATTTTTGGTGCAAATTTATACATCTGTTCTAATAATATAATACATTTTATTTAATCATTTTTTGCAAATTTTAAAATGCATTTATTTTTATTTTCCTCTTTAATTTAACAGTAACCTAGCAACTATATTTCAAAGCATATCAAAATAATAAAATTCAAATAACTCAGGCTATTTTGATAAGCTATTTTATTCGCAAAATAAAATATTTTTGGGTGATTTTAATATTTTGTTGAAATAAATGAGAATTTATTTTGATACAAGTTACCTTTTAACCACTATAGAATGATAACCGAAACATTTTTACATGAGATATTATTCATTTTCTGGAAGAGATGTGGATTTTTCGTGGTTGAAAATTAGTATTATTTTAAAAATAGGATAAAATCTCTCGTACAACGAGATGGTTAATCTAAAGAAATTAGCGTAGTAAAACGCATCCATACATCCTGAAATAGCACAATTACTGGAAACTGAGATCATAAAAAATTATCACAAAAAACACTTTATAGCGCCAGATCACGGTTGCTATTTAGTGAATTGACAGTGGCCACGATTATGAATGATTACCCAATAGGTTTAAAAGTTTCCAAATAAGCCTATTTTGGGGAGATTTTAGTATGCTATTGCCATCGAGTTAAATCAGGATGTACTAAGGTAAAATAAACATTATAGAATGAACCATCAAAACTGTTTTTCCGAAACAAAAATTGTAATAACACTAGATTTCTGAAATAGTGAAATATAGTAGATTCAGTTTACATTTCCATAAGTTGATTTTGTACACGAGATGTTATTCAACTTATCTATCAGATGCGAGTGTTTCGTGGTTGGCAGGTAAGTAAATATTGCTATTTAGGTATTACATGAAATTATTTTCGAAATTTTTGATTATCATAATAAAACCACTGTGTATAACGAAATCCAATATGTACTAGAATCATTCACACAAACAATAGGAAACCACGAATATAAATTAAATAGGATAACGGGGGGTTCAGGGGGGCAGAGTCCCCCTGAAGAAATGTATTTTTTTACCTAAACAATAAAATAAGAAGTTCGTTCATAAGAATGTCAGAATATTATTGCATAAACCGTGTTTAATTCAATGTTTCTAATTTCTGAAACCTTCGAATTATTTTATATGCGTATAAATATACATGTAATAATTAAAAAAAAAATTAATGTGCGTATTGTAAGATGTTAAATATTATGAGAAATGAGATTAAAAAACATTGACTTTCAGAGCTGACGTTGAGGCCCTCTGTAGATTTACTAGTATTATAATATTATATGGCATTTAGGCATTTGGGACTTGATAATTCTGTCTAAATACCACGAATTTCAATTCATTCATTCAATTTCATTCATTGAATTTTTAATTTAATTTCTTCTTCTTTTAAATACGTTTTTGGTATCTATATTCAGTGTGTTGGGGAATACTTCCATTGTCAACTAATTATTACATAATTATTATATACTTAATCATTATTTCATACTTTAAGTTGGTGTTATGGTAATGTTTCATTTATGGTTATAATATATATATATATATATATATATTATATAATAATATTATATAATAATATTATTATATATATTATAAAATATTATTAATTATATTATATTATAATAATATTACAATATATATAATAATATAATATAATATAATATAATATAATAATATATAATATAAAATATAATATATATATATATATATATATATAATTATAGTATCTATGAATTTCAAAATACATATATATATATATTTATATATATAAATATAATATATATTTATAATAATAAATATAATTATAAATATATAATTATAATTATATAATAATAATAATAATAATAATAATAATAATAATAATAAATAATAATAATAAATTAATAAATTATAAATTATTTTAAATTAATCTTCAATTTAATCTTAATCTTCAATTAATTAATGCTCTAAAATCTTCAATTAAATTAAGCACGATACAGTTTTCACACAAATATGCAGAAAGAGGTGGGATTTAAAAAAATAATAATAATTGCCGCTGAAACTGTGGACTGTAGTGCTCTCAAAGTGTCTGCCTGTCACTGTGTAACCCTTATGTGACAGCAGAAAATCCTTTAAAATACTCTGCAGAATGTATTTGCACATCTGACTGCTATTTTTACGAAAATCATTCTTATTCATGGTACAATGTTTTATTAAATCAAACAATAAAAGGGCAGATGGAGAAGAATTCGTAGTAAATGAAACACTTATTTGATATGAGCGTTAACAGTAACATCCGCTAAGAAATAGAGATAAAACTTTTGATAAATAAAAATAATTTTGTGAATAGGTAAAAATAGATTAAACTGTTGTCGCCGCGAATCTGAGAAACACATCTCATAAAAGATGCTAAGGCGCTTTCATGCTTCAAAGCATAAAGGGTTTTATCATATTTTATTGTACAATGCTCGATAAAACTGAAAAAAAAATATTATTGTTGCAATTAAAAAATAATCTAGAAAATTTTGAAACTCTTATATATTTTGTTTAATCTTAATTATCCATTTATTAAAATAATGCATTCATCTTACAGAAGGTTATTTCTCTTTTTTATTCCATGTTGCCATTCGAAGAAAATTAATTCTATATAAAAAAAAAAAAATAAAAAATAACCTCGCGTATTTTTCGCACTTCTTACTTTTAGAATCGGAGAAATTGTTAAACAAGTGGGTAAGTGTGATCGAAGATCGCTCAAAGGGTTTCGTTTAATATTCCTTTCAAAACACTTATCATTTCTTTAATAAATCCAAATAAATTTCATTTAGTGAAAAAATAAAAAAAACAAAAACAAAAAAAACCGTTTTTTGTTTTTTATAAAGTAAAAATTTACCGGTCTATTTTTTCGTTTTTTTCGAGTATCCAAACCAGCCCGATAGTGGGCGAAGCCGGCTATTATATTCTGTCATAATAATATCTGTCACGTGGACTAAATGCGACATAAAAAAAAATAATTTCAAAATTAAACATGTTGTACACCTTTATTTCCATAATCGGATTTTTATCATGATTCAATATGTTTCTCAAACTCATATAGTTACTATTCTCTATGACTCATATGGATACTCGCTTTGTATGATTCTCAAACATCTGAAAAATTCGTTAAGCTTCCCATATGACGTCAGATTTTCTTTTTAATTCTCTAATCACGTGATATTAATCTGCTTTGTGTACATACACATACTCATACTCCTTGTATTATTGAGAAATCTTTGAAAATTTTCGTTTTATGACTACTATGACGTCAATCATTTTTATTTCATATTAATCTTTTTTTCAATGGGTGAAACTTTTTATTTCATTTTCATTTTTCTCGTGGAAATCGTCTGATAGAAAATTAATTATTGTAGAAAAAATTTCATCGTGGATTTTTAATTTTTGGCATCTGCTATAACGAAAAATGTTTCAATTGAATAGGAAAAGACTGTTAGAATTTTGGTTTTTTATCTCTATTTATTAATATAAAACGAATTTTTCAAATTTTAATATTTTGAGCTCTTTATTGCTGGTATTCAGCTATATACACAAAGTCTCAACTCTGTAAGTTACATAGTTTCTGAGAATAGCTATGTGACGGACAGACAACGGAGCGGGAGTCATAGGGTTTCGTGATATGAACGAAACCCTAAAAAAGGCCGCAAAATACGCTAGTAAATATGGTATATTTTATCTTTTATTTTTACACTTACTTATGGTTGGCCTAATTAGAATTTTCTCTCTGCAAATTACCTTTCTCGCTAAAATAACGAACTTAGAAGTTTGTTTAAACCAATTTGTTTAATTTTTATTAAATGTGATGTAGGTCCTTTAAAACAAAACATGAAATAAAATAAAGAAGAAAAGATCCTACTTTTTTAACTGAGCCTCCGGAAGGGCATTTTTTCTCCGGATACTACAACTATTCAACAAAAGCCGATTCTTAAATATCTTGATTCTTTTATTATTGATTATATGTATATATATAACAGAAAAAAAAAACGAAGCTACGCTTTGAAGCTGATAATAGAAAATTGATTTTTTTTTTCCCATACAAAATTATTGAAGATTATTTTACATTATTATTGATTTGAATACTTATCAACAAAAGTGAAATATTGACAAGATATAAGAAGTTGAAAAAAAAAAGGGGGGGGGGGGAGTAGTATTTCAAAATGAGTACAGCTTTTTTTAGGTTCATTTCTTTAGAAATCAACTTATTGCAATCACTTCGTTTATATATATATATATATATATACTTTGACACACGCACACACACACACACACATATATATATAATGAAAACACGTGTGAAAAACAAAGATGAGATATTATAAGAAGCAATGGAATGGACACTGCAGGAATTATTCTTAATAGGATAAAAAAGCAAAAATTGGAAGACTATGAAATAGAATCTTCAGAAGGGCTTTATAAGAATATTCATTAGTAAATATATGTTATTTAATCAAATGTTGTCAGCATTATGCCTAAAATCGTATGTATATATATATATAATGCAAAACTTATCATGCCAATAATGTCCGAAATACTAAATGAATTCGAACTTAATGATGATCGTATACTTACAAGTATCTTGTATGAGTTCGTTAATGAAGTGTGTAGCTCTTACGATTCATTTACAGTTCGTTACACACAAAAACGAAACATGCAAAACTTGTCATCGCGATAAAATCCAAAATACTGAACCCACTCTTGAATGAGTCATCTTAATCAGATATGTAGCTTTTATAGTTACATAAAAGTTTTCTATATTTTATTTTATGCGATATGCTGAATTCCCTTAAAACTGCTCAAAACACAAAAATCTCGAAAACTAAAATCAAAAACAAAATCACATTTATACTTTTCTGTTTTAAAACAATACTCTGGTGCTTTTAAAATAAAATGATGAAAACTGCATAGAAATAAATCAAAATATAACTATTTATCTATTGCGTAAATCAAAATATAAATCTTTATCTGTTAAATAAATCAAAATATAAATCTTTATCCATTAAATAAATCAAAATATAATTTTGATTAAGGATTTGGGGATTTTTGAATAAGGTTTAAAATAGGAAATTTTTATCTATAAAATAAATCAAAATATAAATATTTTTTATGTTGCACTGTTACGTGGTATAGCTGAACCCTCATACAGGATGTAAGTTCATCTATCTCAGAATGTTTATATATATACAGGACATTACAAATTTTAATAAAATCTGGTAGACCTCAAAAAATTCTACTCGCATTTTTTCCTTAAATATTTCTCCTATTCAAATTGTTGCAGCTGCATTTAAGATAAAACTATGAAATTACTTTTCAGTAATATAGTCTTTGGACTATCTTCCGGATTTCCTGTTTATAGAGAACAATTTGATATAATTTTCCTAGTAAAAAAAAGAAGTTAAAATAATTCCCTTTTTAAATTATTAAATTTTAAAGTTATTATTTTTGTAAATTCGGGAGAAAAATTAATATATTTTTTTTTCTGTGCTCAAAAAAGTAAAAAGCCTGCAAAAATACTTATTTTTTGAGAGGATAGATCAAATCCGAAAACATGGCTAAATTTTTACACATTTAATTGTTAAAGATTAATTATATTTTACGCATGAAAAGGAATTTATATACAAACACACATTTAAAAAAATTAGCAACAAATATTTATAAAAAATGTTTTTTTTTTTTTTTTTTTTTTTTTTTGTGTGTGTGTTCTGAACCAGCTTAAGATAAATATTACAGCATGCCAAAAATGATATAAATTTTGATATAACTTTTTAAAATTAAAATAGGGGTGTTTCAAAACTGAATAATTACGGTTTTAAAACTGATAATAAAAGTTTAACATATTTAAATTTTTTGTAAAGAAAAATTGTAGTTTTTTTTTTTCAGTATTATTGTTTCTAACTAAAATTAGTAGTATTTTTTTTTTTTTCAAATTTTATGAAACATGGATGATGTTTTTCCCCATTTAAGCTTTAACATACATTTAATAAAACTAATAATATTTTTTTACTTGAACCAATAGACATTTTACTTTATGGATTAAAGTACTGAGTCCGGCTTCAATGCAAATGACCACACGCCCCCTCCAAAATAATTTCCAGAAAAATTCTCGCCTTACCTTAACCCCATTTCCGTGAAGGTCGGCAGCTGTTTCTTCAGTGGTGACTGTGTGTGTGTAAGTCGCTTGTCCGTCCTGCTGTCCACTCAATGACAGCACTCTCTCTCTCTCTCCGTGTGGAATGGAAGATGTTCACCACTGGTGTAGTATAAGTATCCTGATGTTTCCCAAAAGAACAGAACACCGAAACTGATGTGGTGGTGCGGCGTGGAGTGAAAGCGGGCAAACGGTTGTCGTGTGCGTTCTCACCTCGTTATATAGCCTCTCCGTCTACTGACCTCGTTTTGTCGAACCGGGCCTACCGGTCCGCGAAAGAAAAGACTCGTTTTCCTTTGCTCGATCCAAAATAGCATCTCTCTCTGGAAGAGATGTCTTGCGCGCCTGACACCCTGCTTTCCCGGCATTACATCTCCTAAACATTTTAAGAGTTAATACAAATTAGACATTAAAACCTATGTCATTTAGCATAAAAACTTAATAAAACCTCTCTTGAGGCTCTGGCACCCCTTCTTTCAGAGAAGTGCCTTGGCACATTCTCTGACACGCCAACAACAACAACTTAATAAAACAATATTCTACATGTCTTTCTTTCTTTTTTTTTTTTTATTATTTAACAAAATTTAAGATCAACTCATTGAAAACAAACACAATTTGCTTTTTATTTTCACAAAAAATAAGCTATTAAGAGTGGGTAATCAAGTTTTAAGAAAATTTTATGTTTTATACAATAAAAAAATTTGTTTTTATTGAAAAAATTGAACGTAAATAGAGTAAGCATAGTCTGCTTAACTGAACAAAACCAGAAGTAAATTATTTCTAATGAAGCTGCAAGTTTATCTAAATTAGGTAGTTTATCTTTCAATGGCTTTTCTAAGTAAATATTGTAACACATATTAATTGATTCTACATTTAAAAATTCAGCTTCAAATATAAAGCTAGTTTTTTTTTTTTTTTGTTTGGAGGACGTGGGGGGGGGGGGGGGCTAAAAAAGCCACTATAAAAGCAAAAAAGTTTTATTTACAGAACGATAACAGCCAATAACAGTTAAAAAATTCCTTTATACTCGTTTTAACTGAAAATATCAAAAGTATTATACGCAATATTTTGATAATATCAAATATGTGAAAATATCGAAAACATCAAACTTCATGGTATTTTGAAAATAAATGTCGCATATATATCATGATATATATCCATTGATCACCGAAATCCAACTTTTAATTTTTTTTTTTAACACCACCAAATAAATAAAAAAAACTCTTGAAAGGGTTAATACCGGATAGAATCTTGCGCGCGTCGGGTTACAGACGACCCGAACCCGAAAATTCAATTTGAAGTATGTAACCCAACCCGAAGCTAACAAAATATTTTCGACCCAACAGAATAATTATTCTTTATCCGAAACCCGAAAGGAAAGGAAATAAATCCATATCAGTGATCCGTTTAGGAAAATGTTAAGTCCTTAAAAAGGACCCTTCACAAGCATTTTCATCTTAAAGCCGGACCCTTTGCAAAATTTTTCATCCCAAAACAAGGACCCTTCACATTTTTTTTTTTTTTTTTTTTTTTTTTTTGTTTGACAAACTGACTTTTCACATTTATTTTTCTTTTTTACCTCCAAACTGAACTTTTCACAACTTTAATCATTTAAAAATAAAATCTGACCTGTCACAAAACAATTAAACTCATTAAAGAACATATTAACTTAGCTTTATTCAATTCCTACTATTAGTTCACACTCACCCTATATATATTTATATATCTTGTTCCAATTTTCAATCGTTCATAAAATATTTTCTATTCATCCACTCAAGTTCAAATACATTTTTTTTAACTTGTAGTGGACGACACTGGATGTTAATACAGTTTTTTCAAATATTAATTCATTCATTAAATTTAATTAATTACTTTTAGTTTTATATAGGAGAAAAAAATGTCTCTTATTATATATTAATTATATATTAATATATAATTATATATTAATAATATATATTAATATATTAATAATCTAATATATATTATGCTTTATTATTTCTTTGTTGACCTAAGTAGGAATTGGCTTTAATTTATATATATATATATATTATATATTACTTGTTTTATACATTAAGGATAGACACACAGGAACCTGAATAGGACATCCATTTCAAATTCGCAAAATTATGACTCGAATTTTCAAAAATACGTAAAAGCTTCACAATGTCACAAAAACAAGGACCCTGTGAAAAAAATCAAGACAGAACCCTGAATATTTAAACAAAATTATGGCAAAATGCTCAAAATTTGAGGCGTTGATTTTGAAATGGGGGGAAGTCCGTTTTATGTTATTGCTAGATATTGTTTTTTGGTTTACATTGAAATGGGTTAAAAAATTTTCCTAAGCAGTAATAGACCTTACATTATATTTTTTGTGGTCTTATTTCATGTAATTTCAATAGGCAATAAGGGTTGTCCGTATTTTCTGATAAATAAAAACGTGGTTTTGGTATGCAACCCTATGGTCAAGCAATGTTGGTTTGAAAACGTTGGTTTGTCATTGAATGGAATATCTATATATTTAAAACGAAAAGCGCATTCTGTCAAATCCATACGGAAATCGTCTCTTTGCGCAAGCGTCAATGTTTTTTTGAAGGCCAAAGAAACGGTAAACCTGATTGATTAACCCAACCCTCACCTGTTTAGCCTAGGGAGATTGAAAAGGGTTGATTGAAAACAGATGAAGCCGTACCATTGCATTGAACCCATAGATTTTCTAATTTATTTTTGCTCTAAGGTTGAAAGCTAAAGCTTTTTTTTTTTTAAAGAACTCATGTTTTCACTTCTAAATATGCCTATTTTTCACAAAATTTTAAAGGAAACATTGGATACATTTATATATATAACCGATTGAAATGTCAGGTAATTCGGAAGATGAGAACTATTTTTTTATTGCTATGTTAAAGGAGCCGACGCGAAAACAAACAAAAAAGCGAGAAGAAAACATTTATTTTACAACTCGATAACACTATATTTTCACGAAATTTTTACACGGGCTGTAAAACCATTTTATGGATCACCCATAAAGATTTCAAAGAGTTCGGACAAAAATAACTTTTTATTTTAAAGCTATGAAACGGCTATGGGTAAAAAAACAAGAAAATGAGCGCTTTTATCCCTCAATATCCCTATTTTTTCGCGAATTTTTTATTTAAAGATATAATTTCATATAAAATCGGGCTAAAGATATAAAATAATAAATACTTGCATTTTTTTTTTTAATTTACGGCCAGCTAGTATAATTGTAACAACAACAAAAAAAATGAATATTTTATTTTATTTACTTATATATTTTTTATTCTTCTATAGGAAAGGGACTACCCTCCTTGAAGAAATGTACTTTAAGGCTTCTAATTTCTGAAACCATCGAAGTATTTTATACGCTTATAAATATTTATATAATTTTTTTTAAATTTCGGATTGTAGGATATTATATATTATGCAAAGTCAGATTAAAAAAATAAAGACTTGCAGAGCTGGCGTTGAGGCCCTTGATCTACATATATACTAGTTTATATTTCTCAATTTACAGAGTGGAGATTTTTAAAGTCATCACGATGGAATTCTTGATTCTGCTCGTTCATAGAATGCAACCTAAAAAATAATACTATTCAGAGTGGACTTTCGAAATCACCGCATTTGAAATAGCGTTGACTCAATGACTGGTAACCAATTTATGCCGATATTAAAAGATATTGATTCGGAATGCATTAAAAATATACATTTTATGTTAATTTGTAATTAAGACTTAGCTTTAGCTCTTTTTTTTTTTTCACATTTTTTGTGTTTGCCGCACACTTTTAAAATCAACGGCTGATTTATATATCCAATATCCTATTTAAGTGGAACAAGTTGGAAATTGTCTGTCAAACGTGACAAATGAGGTGCGTTCCTACTATAACTAGTTTTATAAATATTCAGATCTCGGTGTCATAGCTTTTACACTCTTATGCAAAATTGCATGAATACAAGATTTATTTTAATCTTATAGATATTCATTTTATTTTATGAAATTATGTTTCAGTACATTTTTACGAGACAGTACATTAAAATTACATTATCCAATACATGAGAATGGAAAGAAAATTATCGTTATTATTGCACTGAAAAAAGGAATTACAGCGTTGTGACAGGATTCATTTCCGTCACAAAATAAGTACATTTTAAGTTGGCAACCTTTTATCTTTTATTGACATGGACTGAAAATTCCAATGGGAAACGGAAGCCTCGCTTTGAATATTTTTAGAACTTGAAAGACTCTTTTTCAATTCCTACTATTAGCTCACACTCTCTCTATATTTATATATCTTGTTCAAATTTTCAATCTTTCATAAAATATTTTCTATTCATCCACTCAAGTTCCAATACATTTTCTTAAACTTGTAGTGGATGACACTGGATGTTAATGCAGTTTTTTCAAATATTAATTCATTCATTCAATTTAATGAATTAATTTCAGTTTTATAGGGGAGAAAAAAATTTCTCCCATTGTTTTCATAAATGAAATGAAAGGTTTTCCTCAAATGAGTGATGCCACAAAAATAAAATACCGCAACGATGATTATAAAAAAAATGTTCAATAAAGATAACGTGGGACATGAATGCTGCACGGGTTTATTTTATATATTTAGGATTAAAAAGTAGGAATTGATTTAAAAGTTTTTTTTTTTATATTACTTGTTTCCATTTATTTAATATCTACTTCTCCAGAAACATCTATCCAAAAAACGGTCCGCAGATTATAGGATGGCTATAATGAAATAATGTTAGTATACCAATTCAGTTTCGAAATTCAGTCATACGGAAATAATAGAACACAATCACCCTGGCAACCTAGAATCATGACCTGTCATGGGATATCATGGAATGAATGACGTACGACAGGATTGAATAGAATGAAGAAAACTTTTTTTTAATATCATTTTAAGTTTTGATTCGATTTTTATAAAATTTGAAATAACTCGACAAAATTTTGCAACGATTCTATATATATTAAATTTCCATCCATTCGGTTGTGTCATATTTCGCTATTATATGCGGACACACAGACGGACCAAACAACGACTCTAGGTGCTACGTATTTATATAATGACGAACGCACCTAAAAATTAACCTATATATAGGATGAATTATATTCAAATACATAGATTTTCCATAAAACATTATAATGTTAGACTTTCTTTTGGAAAATCAGTTTACGAAATCCGACCCGCAAGAATCAAAAATCGACTCGAACCCGAGACAATGAGAGTCAACCCGACATGCAACGAAAAAGATAAGCGCCAACCCAACCCGACTGGAACTGGGTCGTGTGACTGGGCCGAAAAATAGTGTTCCGAAAATCTGTCTCCCGGAATACTTTTCTTGTACGCCTGACAAGAAGATGTTTTCTGGACCCTATGTCTCCGAATATACACCGGGTGAACAAGAGTTACGCCCAGACAAGGGCCGTTTTGAGTCGTACAAGAATTAGGCTCTACCCGACTCGAACCCGAAAATGCCATTTGAGGCTTACTGGATTCGAACCCGAACTATCTAAACCCGAGCCCAGCCCGAAATTCGAAATGAAAAAGAAACTGAGTGTGACTTTTTTAATTTATTGCGAAAAAACAGCCTACAATCCTGCTCCTGTTATTTTCAAATATTTGCGTTTTTTAAACAGTTAAAAAGCGTTTATGCATTCGGTTTGTCTGTCTGTCCGTACTCTAACTCTCGTCAATAGACTAGGATTGAGGTGAAATTTTTATATGTTATTAATGTGTACACTAGAATATTCGGTATTGAAAATAAAGTATGTAGCATTTAGAGTTCATCTAGAGGGACACTCAAAAGTATTCAATATGCGTACACGCTATGAGTAGCCATTATAGCTCGTTTACAGGGACACACAAAATAATTCCTTTACGTTATGGTTTGTAAGGGGGGTGTGAGGGGAAATCGTTTCCGATTCCTTGTTATAAAACTTCAAACATAATGAAATTAGAGATCGACCGAAATTTCGGTTTTGGTTTCGGCGTAAAATCGGAGTTTCGCCGAATGTTCGGTTTCGGCGAAACTCCTGCCAAAATATCGTTCCTTCTTTCGGAAATTTTCAACTTTACTCGTTGATATGAGTTGTATCGGCTCCAATGAGACACTGTTTATTGCTGTGAACTCCACTGTTTATCATTATCCGTCATGACGGATTCATGATGCGAGTGTAAATTATAAAGCAAGCAATGCCTATAGGACTAAAATTAAAAGACGCTTATCAGTTATCACGTGATTTTTAAAAGCTGCAAACTTAACAGTCATAGAAAATTTTTACTTTGAAACTGCAGATTGTTTCGAATGCTTTATGAGGAAGGTGTTGATGATATGAATATTTACGAACTTTATTACAAAAGATATATCGAGGTATGTATACTTAAAATATTTTTTTTATTAGATGAAATTCGTATAATTGGAAACTATTTCTATATTATTGATAAATTAATTACGTTTTTTTTTTATATGAAAATAAATAGTTTTGGATGGAGGCGCAGAGATTCAACTTGGCACCGGAGATAAAATTTTCTAACAGGGGTGCCATTTCAGTACTTTTTTAGAGGGAAAGAGGGTGGCAAAGCTTTTTTTTGGGGGGGGGGGAGGGGACGTGGAGGCGGTGAGTGAGCAAAGATTTTCTTTTATTTGTATAATTAATAAATTAAATAGTAACGTAATTAGTTATTATTAAGTAATTGTCAATTATTTGTTGTTAGTTAATTAATTAATAATTATATGCAGTTATGTATGTATTAATCAGTTTTTTAATTTTTTATAACACTTTCGGTTTTGGTCGAAAGTGAGAAGATCGCCGAAATTCTGTTTCGGTCTTAAAAACCTGTTTCGGTCGATCTCTAAATGAAATTGATATCCCTCCCTGAGGTTGAGATGCTTTCTATGAATATGTATAGCATTGTTTTTCCTTTACAGGGACGCACAAAACAATTCGGTTGCAGAACGGACTTAGGATCAATTTTATTTTGTAAAAAAAAATGAAATTTCTTAATAACATTCTGTAACAATATAATACATTATTACACCTTGTAATAATATATTTCTTTTAAATGCTGAAAAGGTGTAAATTAACAACATAATATAGAGTAAAATAACTTTTATTTAATTGTTGACATGTTTCGGCTCACTCCGAGCCAATATAAAAAACAAATGAGACTATTCTATAATGGCACGCTCTTTGAAGTTGTTATTTGAAATGCTATCAGTTTTATTTTCATGTACATTTTAAAAATGACGTACGTTATATTTTATTTTTACTTGGCTGTTTATTTCCATATCTGTAACCATGGAGTCACTCGAACCACCCATTCGGTCAGTTAAAAGAGGCTGCATCGTTACCTATTGTATTTTTAACGTGTTACAATCTCTATAGTTTCTCTTATGATGGATGGATAGTATGTAGACTGGAGGGAAATATTATTTTACTTTCATTGAAATTGATTGGGATGGTTTCTTCTTGATATCATCTTGCCAGGGCTGTGGTTTTTCTATTATACTTAATATCAGCTATAGGCTCCTTTTTTCTGCAATTAAATTTCCTGCTTGTCATTCTTAGATCCGTCTTCTTCAATAAAAAGTATTTTATGTACTCCTGAATAATTCTCAAAATGAATTGGGTTCATTTGACTGCAAATGATATTCTTTCATTTCTGAGGGGGTTTGGCTATTAAGCAGATATCGAAACGTTTAAGGCTGTCTTTTAATTCCTCAAAAAAGCTTGGAAATTATTGAAGAATATTTTGTATTTTTGCGAATCCAATTTGTTTTCAGGCTTCTTATCATTGGCAACAACCACGATTAATTTGAGAAACCATAGAGATTGTAACAGCATCCTTTAATTTACCAAAATTTTGCCTCGAGTGACTATGGTTGCGAATCCTCTTTAATAAAAAGCTATGCGTTGCTGACGCGCAAAAATGGATCATCCTTTCAGAAGCGCAAATTTCTTACGTATATATAAATTTAAACATTTTTGTTCAACCTTACGATGAGTATAGGAAAAATTCTGCCGTACAAACTTGTTACAATTCTTCAAAAAATTGGGAATTCTATTCCATTTCTTACATGACAATAGAAATTCTAAATTCAATTTCTCCCGATCTAAACGAAGGCGTCTATACTCGAGTTCAGGCTCGAGTGACTCCATGGTTACAAATATGAAAATAAACAACCCAGTAAAAATAAAAGATAAAGTGCGTCATTTTTAACAAGTTGGAAATTGTACGTGAAACGTGACAAATGAGGTGCGTTCGTACTATAGCTAGTTCTATAAATGTTCAGATCTTGATGATTTTTAATTCTGTGAAATGAATTCTATCGTCTGCAGATTCATTTCTGTCATAAAATAAGTATCTCGGTCGCTTGACCATTCAACCTCGGAAGCTCCTGTAACCAGAAAGCAACGATTTTTATTTAAAAAAATTCAAATTTCTTAATAAATGTTTCTTTTAATATCGTCTCAAGTTTTGACGCGATTTTCATTAAATTTCAAATGTCTCGACACAATTCTGCAAAGATAATATATCTTAAATTTCAAACCATTCGGTTGGATCGTTTTTGCGTTGTTATATACGGACAGACAGACAGGCGGATGAACCAGACGACGACATAGGTGCTACGTTTTTATATAATTACGAACGCACCTAAAAAGTACGTGAAAATTAAATGGTAGCATTTCAAATAATAACTTCCAAGAGCGTGCCATTATGAAATAGTCTCATTTGTTTCTGAAAATGGCTCGGAGTGAGCCGAAACATGTCAACAATTTAATAAAAGTTATTTTACTGTATATTTATTATGTTGTTAATGGACACATTTTAGCATTTAAAAGAAATATAATTCTGTTAGTGTTGGAAAGTGCTTTGTAATCTATGCCAAATGAATAATTTTTCGTTCTTGTTAAATTTTTATACGGTTACTGTGTACTATAAGATAGGTTTAGAAATAAATTCCCTCTTACAAATACAACTGTAAAAAGTCTATTCTTCTACGACCGGAATACACCGAGTTATGATGCTTTAAAATTTTGAAATTTCGATGCTTTCTGGCATTTAAAAAAAAACAGACGATTTTTTTAGTACCGGAATGCTCAAAAATTTCATGAAATTCAAAGTCCCATAACTCGGTGGATTTCGGTCGTAGAAGAATAGACTTTTTATAGTTGTGCTTGTCACATTATGGAGAAAATATTCTAAATATAAGTTGCAGGACCCAGGACGGTATAAAAATTAAAAAATGGCAACTCTTTTAAACGTAATGTCAGAATTATTTCATACACATAATAATTCCTACCTCATTTTAAACATTTTTGCAATTCACGTCTTCTATACGTATCTCGAACAGGTCAAAAAATTAAAGCTCGTTTCAAAGTTTTTGGGATGATATGCTGCATTTTCCAGGATTTCTAACGATTGTAGCGATAGTCCTATCTCAAGATATAACTAGTCAATCTGCAGATCAGGAGCCTTAACGTCAGCTCTAAAAGTCATTGTTTTTTAATCTCACTATTCATATTATTTAGCATCTTAAACAACCCGCAAATTAATTTTTTTAATATTACATACCTATATATAGGCCTATAAAATACTTCGGAGGTTTCAGAAATGAGAAGGGTTCCATGAAACACGGTTTATGCAATGATATTCTGAAATTCTTATGAACTTCTTATTCTTGTAACTTTTTAGATTAAAAAAAGAAAAAAAAAACTTGTATTAAAATAAATTATTTATTCATGTCAATAGAATATAAAAATAATTTATATTTTGATAATAAAATAGTGCAACAAAATAGTGCGAGTCACTCGAATTTTATTATTTTAATATTCTTTGAAATAGGGTTGCTAAGCAACTCATAAATGAAAGAGAAAAATAAAAAGAAATGCATTTTAAAATTTGTAAAAAATATGAAAATAAAATTTTTCATATTTTCCGAACAGATGCAAATTTTTTTCCAATAATTTAAACAATTTCTAAATTCTAATGAATGTATCAGCAAAATTTCCAAGCTATTGGATATATTTAAAACCTCCCTATCGAAACTTTAGCATTAATAATTTTACGTTAAAATCTATTATTCAAATAGGCGATTTTCATTTCAGTTAAAATGAAATTTGAAAATAGTCTGCATTCCCATAGGAGAGCATGATCACCTAAAAAGAAATGTTTTCTATTTTTCGAACGAATGAACCCAATGTAACTAAAAACGATACAGCTCATTCCGGGTACTCCACCAAAAATCAACCTAATAGGCCGAAATATGCGATTTTCATTTCAGTTAAAAATGAAATTTGAAAATCGTCTGCATTCTGATAGAAAAGCATGATGGCCCAAAAAGAAATGTTTGCTATTTTTCGAACGAATGAACCTAATTTAACCAAATACAGCTCATTCCGGGTATCTCATCAACATAACTAACAAAAATCAACCTAATTGGATCATTTTGTGCGGCAGTTATCGCGGAACAGACAGACAAACAAACAAACAAACAAACAGACAGAAACCAAAAACTTTTCGCGTCTCCACAGTGATCCTCAACTGACGTTTCGGTAATTACTAATAGAATTTGTTGTAACTTTGTAGCGTCCGGCCATCTTCACTTCAAATATAGAAATGTAAACAAATTTACATGAAGTAGCAGTCATTTCAAAGTGCAGACGATACTATTTGACATATATTTTCATTTATAATAAAATAAATAACAAAATATATCGTCTGTCAAAAATTGAGTAAAGCTTTCAAGTGTCCAATTACTTATGTGAGATTATTTTTAACACTTCCTCGTTAAATTATTTATTTTTTTAAAGGGTTTAAATGTATTAATAATGCACGGAATTTCATCCAACTTCATATTCAGTTATTTTGAAATATTAACATGTATGAGATAGAAGAAAGTTTTGGGATAGTTTTGATTTATGAGTCTCACTGGTGCATCCATTACTATTACGTAGAATTGAAAATTTCCCCTTTCTGGAATGACTTAAGAGACACGTTTGCCCTGAACCTTATACGTGTTAATCCTTATATGGATATTAGTTTCCTTTTCCTTCGTCTCTTATCGGGTGGATTATCATCTGAAGTATCGGCTGTTTTGTTTCCTATTTGCGAAATGCCGTTAAAAATCCATGTTTCAAAACGTTTGACGAACAAAGAGAATTTCGGTTTTGATACCAGTGAAAATGCACCTCACCGATTAAACATAAAAGGAGAAAGTGGTCATGTACAAAACGTAACAATGTAAACTCAATATACAATTAACATATTAAGAACATACCAGTGTGCCCGCGCGAGGATTTCGCACTGCAGTCTAATCATTTTCAGATGCAGATTTAAACTTCTACAGAAAAATGAAGGATAAAAATATCCGAAAACAACAGGAGCCAAGCCAGAATAGCGTCTGTTGGATTCCATCAAAGTGACGGCAAAAACGGATCAAAGATAGCAAAAGGTACGCGCGAGAAAAGAAAATGAACACTCGTATTTTAACTGCATGAGAGGATGACGTCATCCGCTTCGGGAAAAACACGGGACAAAGAAAAATAAATTAAATACATATAACATACCGTTTAATTTAATATAACAAAACAAATATTTTAGGCTACACGCGAAATACCACTGCTTCGATGGACCAATCGAGGGTGTCTTTTTCTTCTAAACATTTGAATTTCAAATGTGCTTTTTAATCATAAATATAAAATAAGCCCGTTCAGAAATTTCTCACTTTACCTTTTTAAAAAAAGGTAAAGTGAATAATAGTTTATAATCATTGTTGAGCGCGGTATAATGCGGTATTTTAGTTTTGTGGCAACATTGATTGAAGAAACACCTTTCATTTCATGTATGAAAACGATGCTGATTTAATTTTTAAATAACTTCAATTCTTAATCAAAAAACAAGTTTTAACGTATTGTGAGTCAGAAGCCGGTTCAAAAACGTTTTGAACGTTACCTCATTCGTAGTTGTGCGTTTTGTAAAGACATAGAGAAAGGGATGTTGACAACAGAAATACAATATATATATGATTGGAGAGTTAAGTAAACAAATCTATTGATAAATGCATGCCAACGGTGATTTTATATCCCAATGCAATAATTACTGCAATAATAGCACATAAATTATATGAAGTGTATATGATTGGGGCGTTTAAATATGTTATATGCCTCGTTATACCGCTCTTTCGCATATAGGTTTCCGTGCCTCCCGAAAAAATAAGCTTAATCGCATTTTTACTTTCCGTACATACACAGTGTAAGGAAAGTATTGTAATTAGGATAAAACCCTAACCCATACAGAAACTAGGGGATCCAACCCGGATCTTCCGGTTTAAAGAATATAAGGGAAAAACATTTTTTTTTAATAATAATATATTTTTTTAGATTGGCAACTAACAACACCAAAAAGCATTTTTAATTAAAAGTATCCATTTTTTAATTTATTTTTTAAAATCCATGTTTTCGTCTTAGCCGCGTGCCAGCAGTTAAAAGCCGAAGAATTCACCCAAAATTTCGCTACTTACAGCATCTCTTTAAATTCTGATCATTGCAATGGTTTAAGCACGTCGTTCGATGACATGTTTGTTACATTTATATTATTTTATTATTTCATTTACTTATTGATGAAGTTTTAAACTATCTATATTATAAAGGACAAACGTGTCCGTGCAACGCTGACGTTATTTTGCGAATGGCAACACTTATGACAATGAAATTTCGGTTTTGCGATTTTTGCTATTGCTATTTTTTTAATTTCTAAACATCGCACATCTTCAATGTTTACACCGTTATGTAGGGGAAAAAATCTACCTTCAAATGCAATTTGTTTGATAAATGTATCTTAATTGACTGATTTATTATGGCCTTTAAATTATTATATTTATAGATTATAATTATAGATTCAAACATGATTTTTTTTTTAACTATAATAACTTGCAGACGATTACAAAATAGGAATCTGTTTCCACTTTAAACAGTATAAAAAATTCAGCATTTGTTTCCAGCTAATATTCCATAACAAAATTAAAGCTTCATTCATCAATCCATAAAATAGTATAAATAAAATACAAATTTTACAGACATGTAATCAAAATAAGCGCTTAAAACAGGAAATTATCAGAATAAGAATAACTGCTGTATATAACGAAATTTTTAACGATTTCTTCGGCTATTAACTCCTGCCATGAGGCTAATACTATGAAATGACTGCTTTTAATAATTTCAAAATTGTATTTGAATATATAATTGAGATATTACATATAAAAATGCCTTTTGGTGTTGTTGGGAGGCAATCTATAAAAAAATATTAAATATAAAAAATCTATTAGAATTTTCAATAAAAAAATAAATGATTTTCATTTATTATTCTCTATTCCGGGAAGCCCGGGTTGGATGCCCTAGTTTATATTAAGTGCAAACGGATTTATCTTTCATAATCGTCTGCACGCAATAGGAATATAGATTTTTTAAACATGTTTGAAGATTATTTCTAAAACCATACAAAAATGAGCGGTACAGTTTTCAAACAAATTGAGATACAATTTTGAAACAAATTGCATTTCTAAGTACATTTTTTTCCCTACTCGACGATGTAAAAATGTGAGATGTTTATAAGTTAAAAAAATTGCAGTAAAAAAAAAAAAGAAATTGAATCGTTTGCTGCCAACATCAAAATGACGTCACCGTTTCGTACGGACAAGTTTGTCCTTTATAATATAGATAGTAGTATATTTTTACAGTTTGGGGTGCTCTGAATCCGTTTTGACTATTTGTTACAATGATTCCCTATGTACAATGTGTGGATGCATGCGATATTAAATTGTTCTATAACGTTTTTAGGTTACGAGAGCTCATCTTTACAAAATTAGGAATTAAGTTTTTATTTCTTGTTATATTACTGTTTATGTGAATCCACAGTGTGGAGTCATTCCAGATTATTTTAACTAACTGTATTTATTGATTGTCTTGAATGTCCTAATTTCGCTAAGAAATTTTAAATATGTATAAACTACCATTTTGGAGACAAACACAAAACATTTTGGCATGCATATTATCTTTCTAAATATTTCAACGATCTTGGTTACATCGCACTTGTTCATTTGTAACCCGGCAGACACAATATAACAAGTCAATTTATTATTTAATCCGTGTCTTCAATTTATAAAATTAAATCCTTTGAAAGTAGAAAAGTAGCGACTATTTTTTAAAAGTAGTTTGTTGTCGCTACTTTTTAAAACAAGTAGTTGTAGTTGTAGTTAACTAGATTTTGTTGTAGTTGTAGTTTGCTACAATAAAAAAAAAAATAGCTTTTCCAACCTCTGATTCTGGCAAACAAATGTTTGTGCTAATCTAGATTTTAAAAAAAATCATTCGTGAAAATTATTTAAAAAATCACTAAAAAAAAATAGCTTTTCCAACCTCTGATTCTGGCAAACAAATGTTTGCGCTAATCTAGATTTTTAAAAAAAATCATTCGTGAAAATTATTTAAAGAATCACTATACAAAATAAAACTCCCAGTAAATTGAGCTATAGCTTAGAAGCAAATTTCATTTGAAAGTACATTTTGTTTGCTCAATCCGTTGATGTAAAAGTTATGGTCTATTTAGAGTTTATTAGAAGTGAAGGTATGAGCGATAAATGCATTAGCGAAAGCGCAGGTCATTACCATCATCGTTATAACATAATACTACTTTTACGATGGAAAACACATTTCGGATGATAGCTGAAAACTCCGTAGTACGACAGTGCCGCTAAGGGGGGAAAAAATCGCGTTTGCCACTTGCATGTATTATTAGAATCGAAATTTTTCTCTTTTTGAAATTGCACTTCCAAAAAACATTTTCTGAAAAACGTAAAAGTACAGGCAGCAAGTTTCCGGAACTCCCTTGGGATTTTTCTACTATTTAAAAAAAAATTCCGTCTTTTGACCGGAAAATTTTGAGGTTAGCTGTGCGAAGTTTTTCTTTTTTTGTGGAAAAAGGGGCATACGTAAAAAATCGGTTTTCTATACGAAGAAGTACTAAAGCATCACAGTTGCTGGAATACCCCTGTGATTAGATGAAAATGTTGGAGGATTTCAGATAATTTTTACGTTAGACAGAGAATTTTTTTGTATTTTCAGACGAAACAAAGCGGAAAATTTCGTGTTTTAACGAAATATAATAATTTTAGTTCAATTCACATATTTTTTTTTATTTTTTATAGAGTGAGATTTATCCTTACTACTATATCTGATGGATTATCATCTGAATCGTCTTTCCCTGTTTGCGAAATGCCAATAAAGAGACGAGAGGTCTTTCAAAACGTTTCTGATTGTTATTCGAACAAAGAAAATCGCACTCATGGGCTTTAAGAACAACCACAAAAAGACAGCTCATCGATTAAAGATAAGACGTGAGGAAAGTAAACTTGACCAGTGAATACCCTGATCCATAAGGGATCAGATAAGTATACAAAATTAATGTTAATATGAAATTTGAACGCAAAATCTGGTATGATTGATTGATTAACAGATGGAATTGTCTTTCCATCGGATTCGCAGACCTTCCTACTGAAGTGGTTTAGAATTGAATAACGTTTTTCATTTTTAACACTTTCCAACCTAGTTGAAAAGTGTTTATGACTTCGGTTTGTCTGGCCGTCTGTCGTCTGCCGTCTTTCCGTGCTCTAACTCCCGTCAATAGGCTCGGATTGCCCTGCAATTTTTAGAGGTTATTGTCGTTATCTATAGCATGCTCCCTATTTCAACGGAAGTGTGTAGAACTTATAGTTTTTTTACAGGGACACTCAAAAGAATTCCGTTACATTACGTCTATGAATTAAAGCATGAAAAGAAGCATGAAGCATGAAAAGAAGCTTAATATGGAATAGGGTGTGCATAGCACTTATAGTTACTTTACAGGGACACTTAAAAGAATTCCGTTACATGACGTCTATGGAGAATAATCGTTTGCGGTTTAACTAAATAATGTTTTACTATTTTAAACGCATTGAAATTGATATATATCACTAAGATGCATGACAAGAGGCTCACTACAGAATAGCGTATGTATAGCAGCCATCGTTCATTGACAGGGACACACAAAATAATTCTCTACTGTCATTCTCTACTGTCAACAATCATTCCTGGAAGTGCGTTTTAAGTGGCTGAACGCGATTTTAATTTGAACTCGCTTTTTGTCTATTACGTGGTGTGTATAAATTCTGTAGATCCTATACAGAGAAGCACAAAAGTTCGCGAACACATTTCCGTTTATGGACAGAAACTCCAGACGGAGAATTTTAAACTGTGCTACGCGTTTCCTAACTGAACTAAAATTTAACATCCTATGTAATATATAAACAAATCTATAGATCCTGTACAGGGATGAAAAAAAGTATTCGGATAATTTTCCGAATATTGTATAGGTTGGGAATTCCTGAAATTACGTTTCTTAAATAGGTTATGCGTTTTCCAAATTGTTTACTTAGATGTTCTCTTTCAGCTTATTAAACGGTCATGATTTGTAAAATTATTTTGGAAGCGTTGGAAAGTGTTACATAATCTATGCTTGACGCATGATTTTTCGTTCTTGTTTGATATGTATGAACTTATGATTATGCATTTACTTCACGATCGTTGAACGTTGTCTCGTGCACTTTTTTGCGAAGGAATCATGCAGGTTCCAGCGTTTAAAGCGATTTTATCCAAACCGATTCGCGGGTCATGTTCGAGTCGGGTTGACTCATTTATTATTTCTCTGTGGGTCTTGTTCGAGTCGAGTTTACTCTAATTTATTTTTTCGGGCTCGGGTTGGGTCTGGCTTTTAGCCGGTCGGTCTCAAGTGCATCCTATTTGTCCGAAGAAAATCCAGAATATTGTTTCAAATTTTAATAATGCAATTAAATAAATTCTATTTCGAATATTTCTTCCTGCAATTGACGCATAGAAATGACTTTGTGAATATGCATAAAAGATTCGCATTGTTGAAAGGGAAAAGTTTGACATTATTCTGAAGATATTAATTTGCATTTGTCTAATAAATAAAGTAAAAGTAATTTTTTTTTTTTTTTTTTTTTTTTTTTTTAGCGTTATTTAATCTATCTATTCAGGGTTTCTAAATTGTTTTCTTAACGTATAATCATAATTTAATTAATATTAAACTAATAAATGATTAAAGAGTATATATATATATATATATATAATTTTACTAAATTTCGCACATAGAATTAACAATCTTTGTTCAAATAACTTTAAAAATCAAAATTTAAAACATATACTTCAAATTGCACAAGTTTATGGATATCCTTACTATTTAGTTAAATCAATTTTACACATATAAATATAGATTTAATTTGGGTTAAATGTCTGTATTTTTTTTTTTTTTTTTTTTTTTTGTTAAAATCTCCTTGATAAAAATGATAATCAACTTTTGATTGTTGATATATTTGGCTAAACTATGAATCCTGTTGTGTGCGTTGCTGCATGGGATTATCCTAGTTTAATGTCATTCATATTTTAAAATTTAACGTTAATTTTCAACTTTTGACTGTTGATATATTTCGCTAAATTATAACTCATATTAAGAGCATGTGCTGCATAGGATCATCTTAGTTAAAAGTCATTCATAAATTAAAATTTACATGTGGGCGAATTCTATAATTGTTGTTATTGATTATATGGAGTTAATATTATTGGGGTTGTAACAAAGTTAAAATTATCAAGGATGTTACAATGGGTTAATCAATACAATATAATATTAATATGTTAAACATATTTAATTTTAGTAAATATTAAATATTTATTAAATACTAGCCGCCACTGGCGACCAGTTTGGTCTCCCTTAAATGTATGTTAAACACGTTACATTTATTCATAATTTAATTTTCCCTTAATCCTTCGCCAAATCGGAAGATTCTAATAGACAAATCATGAACTTTTGCGATCATGGTAGCATTTCGCATATTTTTTGGGCACAAATGTCACATACACACGTTGGCGCGATTCCCCCCCCCCTCCCCCGCCAATTTGGCGAAAACTTTGTTATGGAAATTGTTGTTTATTTACTTTTATTTTTTATTTTAATTCTATAAATTATTTTTGATATGTATATCAATATTTATTTACAACAAACTATCATTTATTTATTTTTATTCTTTTTTTTTAATTATGAGTATTTTTGTTAGCCGGGAGCAGATGATAATTCGCCAAATATCGTTCCCATCACCGTCATTCATACTACAATTAATTTAATTTTAAATTATAAACCTGTCACTCATTTCATTTAAAATACTTAACTTTAATCTAAAATGCTTATATTACATAAATTTAAAATACTTCACACTTTTCATTTAAAAGAGAAAATAAATAAATAAATAAGAAATAATATCATAAATCAAAACATTTGATTTCAAAATCAAAGTATCATTTCTAATTTGTACACGCGATAAATAAAAGCTGTATTAGCGATTTTAAAAATGCTAAAAATCTGATTCATTAAATATTATTACACTAGCCGCCACTGGCGACCAGTTTGGTCTCCCTTAAATGTATGTTAAACATTGCAACACGTTACATTTATTCATAATTTAATTTTCCCTTAATCCTTCGCCAAATCGGAAGATTCTAATAGACAAATCATGAACTTTTGCGATCATGGTAGCATTTCGCATATTTTTTGGGCACAAATGTCACATACGCACGTTGGCGCGATTCCCCCCCCCCTCCCCCGCCAATTTGGCGAAAACTTTGTTATGGAAATTGTTGTTTATTTACTTTTATTTTTTATTTTAATTCTATAAATTATTTTTGATATGTATATCAATATTTATTTACAACAAACTATCATTTATTTATTTTTATTCTTTTTTTTTAATTATGAGTATTTTTGTTAGCCGGGAGCAGATGATAATTCGCCAAATATCGTTCCCATCACCGTCATTCATACTACAATTAATTTAATTTTAAATTATAAACCTGTCACTCATTTCATTTAAAATACTTAACTTTAATCTAAAATGCTTATATTACATAAATTTAAAATACTTCACACTTTTCATTTAAAAGAGAAAATAAATAAATAAATAAGAAATAATATCATAAATCAAAACATTTGATTTCAAAATCAAAGTATCATTTCTAATTTGTACACGCGATAAATAAAAGCTGTATTAGCGATATTAAAAATGCTAAAAATCTGATTCATTAAATATTATTACATGAGTTCAATTTACGTCAAGAAAAGGTCCGAAAGTTGAGTTGTATAGCACATAATTATGGTAAACTTTGATTGTCTCACTGGTGCGAATTATTTTTTTGACGCGAGGCAGCGGTCCAAAAATTCATTCGCGGAGAACTTTCTTTGCGAATGATTACCTCCATGATTTAATATTTTAAATGTTCACGACGAATCAATCTTTTTTTTGTTTACTTTTATGAATAGAGAATTTGAACTGCGAATCTTTCGACTGAAGTTATTGCAGAATATATACATAATTGAACGCAAGTCATCTCTCAAATATTAATTTATTTTGAACGATAATATTAATTTATTTTGAACGATCTTTCTTAAAATGTAACTTTTATGCAGTTTATTCGAAAAAATAATTTTGAATAAAAATGGCCGCTTGGCATATGAAAAAGCGATGCGGCATCCCGGAACTGTTGAGGACAGTCACATGACTTACAGTTTTATTATAGAGATAGTACACTAATAAACATATCTCTTAGTTTTATATTATTTATTTTATTTTATTTTTAGATCATTTAATTTAATTAATATTTATGTTTTTTATATATTTTTTTCATGGTAGATACATACATCATAGGTTATTTAAATAGCTGGATTTAAATTACAATAAGTGCATTGCCATATTGAATAATCTATGTTATTTCTATGTATAATACTAATTTATAAAATGAAAGCATCATATGGATTCTACATTAATGTTTGGGTTAAATTAAGATATATTTTAAATGGGTTAGTTAAAATAGAAAATATATTATACTAGTAACTCTTATTCTCTATATATATCATTAATATTAACTAGTAAAATTAATATATTTACACTACATTACAGCTGCATATAAGTAATTATACATACAATATTAAAGTTTTAGTAGAATATCTGTACACCAGATGTCAGCAGCAAAAGTAAATTATATAATGAATTTGATAGTATGCTAAAATAGTCTAATATTTTTACAATAGATGGCAGTAGTATAGCTTATTTAAAATATTAAAACTTGGAAATTTAGTATGGAAGTAATAATATCTATGAAATACTTTCAAATTATCAAGTAATATTATATATTTTAATTTATTAAATTAAAATTAAAATTAATTGATTAATGGTTTTTATTTATATGTATATCATAATTTTTTTTCTACATTTTGTAAAATGTTGTAATCTATGTAGTTAAATAAAAATAACTGTAACTGTAGGATACAATTTATGATCTGAAGGATTCTCTATTTAACTGTGAATTTAACCTCTTCTTTTGGATACAATTTTGTACATGTGCTCACAATATACTAAATATCTTGGGATATTATTAATATAAGTAATATTTATTTATTTTTTTTTTCTTCTTTTTCACACTCCTTTTCAAATTGTATGTATAATTTATAATATTCCATTGTAAAGGTCTTGTTATTCAATATTGTTTCAGCGATTGTTCGGGCGAGATATGGCACTATATTTAGCAAAAGCTGGTGTCATATACAGAAAACAATCGTTCTTTGCTTATAAATGTGATTTTCTTGCCCTTGAAAAAGTAAATTACTTTATAAGCTTTTATTTGTGTATATACTCGTGTGGTTTATATTTCATTCCTTATTTTCTATTTATTTAATTTCTTTCTTTTCTTTTTTTTTTTCTTCTTCTTAATTTGAATTAATAATGTTACATTTATTAGGACTACAATTTTAATTTGTAAATTGACAGGGCTCTTTGGTATCGGGATTTCAGTGTATGTGGTCAGTTTCTTATGTTTCAATGGTTAAATTTTACTTAAAGTTTTATTGCAGTTTCACATCACAGACCGTTGGACTTTTTTGGCGAGCAAGGTTGAGTGCACCATTCTGTCTCTTGCTCTTGCAACTCTTATAAAATTGTAGCCCTTGGATCACCTGTGGCTAACGAACGGAAAAATGTCTTAAACCTAATGTATCCATTTATAATTAAGTTCTAAAAATACAGAAAACAAAATTAAGATATTGTGTAAATTTAAAAAATTGCTTATAATCACCATAAAAAAAGAATAAAACTTAGGGACTATGTAATAAAGCATCTCTAATCTGTGTATAGAAACAAGGTCACATCAGAGCAGAATAAATAACCAAAAAAGAACGTGATAACATAAATAATATTTACACTAAATTGTATACAACATTTCTTTAGTTAACATTTAATTTTGCTTATTAAAAAAAAAATAAATAAAAAAAAAGAAAGAAACATTTATTTGTTAGTTTTAAGGAGTTGTCTTGTTTGAAAATATTTCAAAAGGTTTTTTTATTTAACTAGTAAAATTAATATATTTACACTGCAATTGAGCAATTACTGCAATTGAGATTTAGGACTCAATGCGAATGACTCTTGCATTTTCACATTAAAGAGCACACTTCGGGATCTAAGATTATAAAGAATGTGATTTACGTTTAGTTCTTTCGAAAGAATTCCTCAATGACATGCTTGAATATTTGAAGGATAACAATTTCCAGACAGTAATACATCTGTGAAATGTATAAAAAACAAGTAATATAAAAAAAATTTTAAAGTCAATTTTTACTTAGATCAACAAAGAAAAAATTTAATAATTACAATTAATATAAATATGTATGTACATAGGACAGAATCACACTATTAAGTGGCAAAATAGAAAGCGAATTTCCTCGCCATTTTCTATTTTAATAAATAATATTAGAATGGCGCGGATAATACGTAAGTACCAAAAATAATATTAAACAGCATAGAAAATAACATTAAAACATAATCACGAGTCAACAGTGACCATGGCATCAGTTTCATGTAAGTAGCGGCTCTTTCGAAGAGTGGAACCTAATGGAATGTTTCTGCTCATTTATCTTCGAATTTTGAATGCTAGTAGTTTGGTTATTTAATTTAATGAATTAATTAATATTTGAAAAAACTGCAAGTTTAAAAAAATGTATTTGAACTTGAGTGGATGAATAAAAAGTATTTTATTAACGATTGAAAATTTGAAAGAAAAATAATTTGAGCATTTGAATTTGAATTTTGCTTTTTATTCATAACTATATACCATAAACCCGTCCAGCATTTATGTCCCACGTTATCTTTATTGAACATTTTTTTATAATGGTCGTTGCGGTATTTTATTTTTGTGGCATCACTCATTTGAGGTAAATCTTTCATTTCATTTATCAAAACAATGGAAAACGTTAGAGAAATATGAAACTTTCAAGGAAAAAAAATAGGAAAATTTTTCCGATTATAAAACTATTTTTTTTTTCTGCGATGATTATTTAAAATCTTTATTTCTTTAAAGGAATTTCATAAGACATCACAGCAATAAACTCACAAAGGGACGAAATTTTCCTAGTTTACTACTTAAATATATGAAACTGACCATGCTCCATCGAACATACAATACAAAAATCTCACTAATACATTTATTGATGCATTTTTTAATGCAATTTAGCTGTTAAATAAGTTATTATTAAAATAAAAATTGGTATTTTGTAGGGTTTCGTTCATCTTACGAAACCCTATTACTCTCGCTTCGCTATCTGTCTGTCACAGAGCCGGTTCTCAAAAACTATATAACTGGCAGGCATGAATATCTACTATGAATCTCAAAATCCTAAAATTTGAAAAAATCGTATTATTTTAATAGAGAGAGATAAAAAACCAAAAATCTAACAGCCTTTTCCTATTCAATTGAAACATTTTTTCGTTATAGCAGTTGCCAACCATTAAAAATCCACACTAAAATTCTTTCTACAATAATTCATTTTCTATTGAAAGATTTCCACGTGAAAAATGAAAATGAAATTAAAGTTTCACTTATTGGGGAAAAAAGGTGAATAGGACGTACTATTGGTAATAAAACGGAAAATTTCAAACATTTCTCAATAATACAAGGAGTATAAGTACGTGTAAATACAGAAAGCGGCTTAATAGGACGTCATTAGAGAATTAAAAAGATAATGAATCTGACATCCTATTGGAAGTTGAACGGACTTTTTCAAATGTTTGAGAATAATACAAAGAGAGAATCAATAGAGAATAGTAAATATATGAGTTTGGGGAACAGATGGAATCATGATTAAAACACGATTATGGAAATATTGGCCTATTTTAACATTTTGAAGGTTTCTATACAACATGTTTAATTTTGAAATTGATTTTTTTTTTAAATATCGCATTGAGTCCACATGAAAAATATTATTATGACAGAGTATAATAGCGGGCTTTGCACGCTATCCAGCCGGTTCAGATATTCGAAAAAACAAGAAAAATACACTGGTAAATTTTTACTTTATAAAAAACGTGACTTTTTTGAAAATGAAATTTGTTTGGATTTATTAAAGAAAGTATAAAGTGTTTTAAAAGGACGATCACACTTACCCACTTATTTCCGTTTTGTCCGTGCCACTTAAAAGAATTAAGTTTCCAAATCAAAATGTCATTAAATTATTGGCTGATTCCAATATACCAGAAAAACACATTTCAATTTTAATCTCTCAGTTATTGAAAGCATTAAAGCGACGGATTCTGTTAGCTAAGGTTTCGTATGAGCAGCCTGTGCTTCAATATCGTTTTAATGTCAATGTTTGGCATGCTACAAGGGTAGCAGATATAATTTGTGATTTTTTGTACGCGTATATCAAAAGGTTCGCCATCCGTGGCACACCTTTAATACCTCTCATTGCCGAAACATCTGTGAAGGCTCACCGTGGAAACGCGAAAAGTTTTTGATGTTTGTCTATCTGTTTGTTTGTTTGTCTGTTCCGCAATAACTGTCGCAAAAAAGATCCAATTAGGTTGCATTTTGGTGGGTATGTTGGCGAGGTACCCGGAATGAGCTGTATAGTTTTTGGTTTAGCTGGGTTCATTCGTTCGAAAAATAGAGGACATTTTCTTTTAAGTCATAATGTTTTTCAATGCGAAGTCAGACGATTTTTTAATTTTAATATTCACCGAAAAGAAAATCACGCATTGGGATAGTTGTATTTGCTAAATGATGGTTGCCAAATTTACGAAATGGAGATCTTAATTGAATCCGATCGCTTTGAAAATTTGCCAATATATTTATTAGAATTTCGAAATGTATAAATTTATTGGGAAATTTTACGCATCAGTTTCAGAGACATGAAACATTTTAATTTATCATTTTTTACAAAATGTCCAATACGTTTCTTTTTTTTTTCTCTTTCATTAAATGGTTGCCCAGCAACTCTATTTCAAAGAATATCAACAAAAGAAAATTCAAGTGAATTATTTTGACGCGCAATTTTATGAACAAAATAGCTAATTTTCGGGTGATTTAAGTTTTTAATATATTTTTTTTCTAATGAAATAGATAAGGATTTATTTTAATTACTAAAGAAAGATGACCCAATCGGTTTTCCAAACGAAAATTATAAAAACGTTGAATGTGTAAATTGAGTATGTCTCATAAGAGGAATTTACATTTGTATAAGTATATTTAATACATGAAATTTTATTCAAATTCAGCAACATTTGATGTTTAGTGGTTGAAAAATAAGTATTATTTTAAAAATAGGATACAATCTCCTGTACAAAGGGATGGTTAATCCAATGAAATTACTTATAGTAAATGCATTCAGACATATTCTCTGTTCTGCGATAACTGTCGCAAAAAACGTCCGATTAGGTTGATATTGGATAGGTATGTTGGTGAAGTACCCGGAATTAGGTGTATAGTTTTTGGTTAAATTGGGTTCATTGGTTCGAAAAATAGAGAACATTTTCTTTTCAGACATGGTGCTTTCCAATTGGGAAGTCAGACGATTTTCAAAATTTAACATTCACCAAAAGGAAAATGACGCATTGGGATAATTGATTTAAATGTTAAAATATGGATATTAAATTTATGAAATGGAGATATTAATTTAATCCCATCACTTTGAAAGTTTGCCAATATATTTATTAGAATTTCGAAAATAATTGTATAAATTGTTGGGAGATTTCACGCATCATTTCTCATTAAAAAATATTCCTCATTTTTCCATTAAATGCGGTTGTCAAGCAACTCTATTTCAGATAATATCAACACAAGAAAATTCAAGTGAATCACATTATTTGGACACAAAATTTATTAACAAAATAGCTGATTTTCGGCTGATTTAAGTTTTTAATATGCTTTTTTTTTTTTTTTTTTATGAAATAGATGAGGATTTATTTTAACTACTAAAGAAAGGTGACCGAATCGGTTTTCTAAATGAAAATTATAAAAACGTTGAATGTGTAAATTGAATATAGGTAACATAAGAGGAATTTACATTTGTATAAGTATATTTATTATACGAAATTTTATTCCATTTCAGAAACATAGGATGATGTTTAGTTGTTAAAAAATAAGTGTACAATCTCCTGCGCAAGGAGATTTCAAATCTAATGAAATAATAGTGAATGCATAGTCAAATAATGAAATAGAACTACTGAAAATTGAGAACATAATGAATGTGACGGGTGGAAGAGCCCCCCTGTAGGAATATATTCTTGCTCTGAAAAAATACAACAATAAACAGTTTATCCTATCAATGCATAAAATTGTGTTTAATCTGATGCTTCTAAAATTTCCGAAATCTTCGATAAATGTTATGAGCTTATAAATGTACATATAACTTCGGAACTTTCGATCAATCTTATATTCTTATAAATGTATAAATAACTTAAAAAATTGAATTTTAGGATATCAAATATTATGCAGATTATATTAAAATTGAGTAAGATTAATAAACAATGATTTATAGAGCTGACGTTGAGACCTCTGATCTGTAGATTTACTAATTTATTGAATAGTTATAATTTGGTTGGTTTATATTTCATACATTATTTTCGAAATGTAAAGCATTTTTCTTTTATTTAGCAAAATAAAAATTTTAAATACATCTATCTGCGTATGCTTAGCTATCCACTATTCGTCTTTTTAGTTATTACTACTTCCAAATAAAAACCTTTGCCTCATCTCAATGTTAATTCATCGCAGAATTCTGCGATTCATTAAGCTCAGGATTAGGATTCGGAAAGAGTGTTAACACAAAAAAGGAATAGTTCGCAGCTATGCAGAATAGAAAAAAAGACTCTTTCTGTTGACTCTTCATTCTGATCAAAATGATTTGAAATGGAAATAAATAAAATTTTGAATTGAAGACAGATTGAGCTCGAACCTAGACTGGTATAAAATTCGAGCCTAATTCATTTCCATCTCACTTTACGTCACTTCTAAGTGTTTTGATACAAAAGATGGGAGGGAAAGGAAAGGGGATTCTTTTTTCGGAAGCGTTATTGCGCTGGGCTCCGGTTAATTCTGGCCAATATTTACTAAAAACAGAGAACATTACAAAAAACTCATTGCCACTTTTTCGTTATAAGTCAGGTAAATTTGCAGCTTTTTTTTGTTCTGCTATTAGTTTCGATGTTTATGCATCTCTTTTTTTACTTTACTGAATGCCTTTCTTTTAAATATATTTCTCAAATAGCTCCAATAATTGAAAGAAGAATTGAAAGTATTTTTAAATTATTAGAGAAAAAAATGGATCTAAAATGTGGTTTTGGAGTATTTTTTTTTATAAATAAGGTATTCATCTCATATCCTAGCCCTAGATCAACATACGATCCTAATTAGGTTCATATGTTGGTCTAGTCCCAAAATATAAATATGAAAAGGTTTTTTGTTTTGGTGCTGCCATCTATTAGCGAAGTAGTAACGCATATTATTCAATTTAAGAGACGTTCTTTATCATTAGTGATAATAGATGGCAGCACTAGCGATTCCAGCAAAATTTTTTGAGAGTGCAACTTTTAAAACAAATTTTCTTATTCCAAGAATTTTTCTTTTATAATTTTTTTACGAATATTGCGCCAATTGATTAATTTATAAGACTGGTGTAATTTATATTACAGCGCAAGTTATGTGACTGTCTTAAACACGTAAAGGGCTGACCGCTGGGGTTTAATATACCAGGCAACCCTTCTTAGTCAAAATAATTTTTTCGAATAAAATTGTTGAAAAGTTACATTTTTAGAAACAGTCTGGGACACTGCCCATCGGCCGAATGCACCTACAATTAAAACCATACTTTTTGGAAAAGAACTTGAGAAAAGAAATAATAATGGAAAGCAAAAATGTTTCGGGTGGATTTTGTTGTTGATTAAAAAACAGGATCTTGCTTTTTGAGGAATTTCCTCGGAAAAAAAGTGGGGTGGGGGTGGGGGGGAATATGTACAATCTAGACAACTGTCAATTATAGGTCCCACCAGTGGCTGAAAGGTTCTGCTCTCAAAGCTGGTAGACGAGAGGTGCTGGGTTCAAACCCCTGTCGTGCTCGTCGACCTAACCGTTCGGAGTTTTCCGCGGATTTCTTCGAGCCTTGCCGTAAATACGGGTTAGGATCCCTTAGAAAGACCGCCACGGAGGGCACTCCCCTTTAGGGCCTATATCCCTCGAGTAGATAATCGGCCGTCCTAAATCAACCAAACCAAACCTTCAGTTATAGAAACTGAAATATTTCTCTTGTTCTCTAATTATGATAAGAATTATTATACTAAGTCACGTTATAAAAGTGTGCTATCGTTTTATTTTAGTGAATTTAGGATAAACAAGTAATATAAAAAAAAAAAAATTTAAGTCAATTCCTACTTTTTAATCATAAATATATACAATAAACCCGTGCAGCATTCATGTCCCACGTTATCTTTATTGAACATTATTTTAGAATCATCGTTGCGGTATTTTATTTCTCTGGCATCACTCATTTGAGATAAATCTTTCATTTCATTGATGAAAACAAGGGAAGGAATTTTTTTCTCCCATTTAAAACTAAAATGAATTAATTAAATTTAATGAATGAATTATTATTTGAAAAAACTGTATTAACATCAAGTGTCATCCACCACAAGTTTAAAAAAATGTATTTGAACTTGAGTATAGAAACTTGAGAATAGAAAATATTTTATGAACGATTGAAAATTTGAACAAGATATATATAGAGAGAGTGTGAGCTAATAATTTAAAAAGGAGACTATTTTTGTTGTACATTTTACATAGAAAAGTTTTATAATGCCTATAATGCGATTTTTTTTTTTTTATAAAAACAAATTTTTGATCTAGAAATATATGTTTTTGGATAAAGTTTCCGTGCTGTTTTTGGTATATGTGTGTGGGATAAGGGGAGGGGGGGACATCTAGAGCGACTCCGCTTAAAAATGCTATTTTTCCTAGTAATAATTAAAAATAATAATAGTAACTGTATGAAACAACCCAAATTTATTGGTCAGATGTTAACAGACATTTCACCTATCACGTTTAGAGCTGA
Organism: Maratus michaelseni; assembly: GCA_963931845.1. Lineage (NCBI taxonomy): Eukaryota > Metazoa > Arthropoda > Arachnida > Araneae > Salticidae > Maratus > Maratus michaelseni. The sequence goes on from OZ007587.1 coordinate 475,074,677, forward strand.
TTTAGTAACTCATTCCTATAAAGTTAAAGAAATTTATTTTGTTAGAAAGAGGTTGAAACTCCCACCACTCACATTCTTGCATCTTAATAATCATAAAAGTAAAATTTTTTACATAATAGTTCTAGGGTTATTTGTTAAAATACGAGCAAAAAATGGTGAAACATTTTTCAAACCAAATTATGAGCCATTTTAATCACTCATTCCGGAAGCATCATTCATTCTAAATTTTTTGCTAGAAAGTCGTCAACAAATCAATTAAAGATCCGGGTACTTTTATGTTAGCTGGGTGCCAATAATAACTCGCCAAATATTGACTCAATTGGCATCATTTGAATTGCAAACTTTCAATTACAAGTTCCGAAATAAAATAGGATCCATTATTAGTACAGTGTTAGGAAAACACATACACACACACACACACACACACACACCACTCCATGCTAATTCTTTACCAAATTGTACCGAAGAGAGATGCGAAAGGTGCCCATCGACTGGGATTATATCTATATTCTGAATAAAGATGCAATTTTTGATAGAGGGGTCGTCTGCCTATTAAAAGCTGTACCCACTTTGACACTTCAAATGAAAAATCACACTTTTGGCACCCTATTATAGTTTCTTGGATCGAGGCAAACCGGTATAAGGTATAGTTTATGTACTTTTCCTTAATCCTAGGACTGCACACGGTGGTATTTCATACCCCAGATCATTTTCGCAACCCGGATGTTTTATGGTTTTGAGCGAAACGTAATTTAAATTGCATTCGGAGAAGGAATTTTGGAGAAAAGGTTTAAGCTTAAATCATGCATTTGATTCCATAAAATTTGTATTACTAGAGACGTTGCTGTTGTTTACCTGATTCCAACAATATTAATTTTAATTAATTAAGTCAGAAATTATATTATATTATATTACATAGGATATTTAAACATTTTTAATAGATAAAACCATAGAAAGGAGAGTAACGTGATCCCAGGTAAGAAAAGAGGAAATGATCCGACCAGAAATTTTAGCGGATGAAGATTTACCAGAACTACCGAATGTTTCGACGAGTGACTCGCAAATTGATATCGAGTAAAAAGTGGATAGTTAGATGAAGATATATTGAGAACAAATCAAATTTATAAGAGTTTTTACATGTTGAAGTAATTTTTAAAAAAAAAATCTAAAAATGATAAAGGTTATTCAAATGGTAAAGATTTGAAATCTTGGGCTCTGAACCACTGAGTACAGTTCTTGTTGTGTACAAAGAATGCGCAAAAAAAAAAAAAAAAAAAAAAAAAAAAAAACACATTTAAATGAAATATTTTTTTAATAAATTGTAATGAATTCAGCCATGTATATTCCAGACATATCCCAAAACATATTTTTCATTGTGAAAATTATTAATAAATTCACATTAAAAAAATTATGAATTACATGCATTGATTTTTACACAAAACGAACCACAATACTCAAAAACTGCATTTATATTAGGAAAATATTTCCAGTCAAATGTTACATAGCAAGGTGTAGCATTTTTTATTTCAAGGACTAATTATTTTCTCGTTATCATTAGTCCTTTTTTTTACCTGTACACTCAGCCATTGATCAATTAGCAATTCAGATCCATTAATAAAATGATCAGCCAACTGTTGGCTCCGATGGATATCTAGCCGTTGACTTAAGTAACTGTCAAACCAACGTAGATAAGACTGTCAAATTCAAACGTTAGTCAATGAAGTTAAGAAACAATAAATAGGCCAATAATATCCCAACAACTCTGTGTCGCTTGAGAATCTGCGCTTAAATTAAGCATGAACGAAAAATCCTTGAAACGCTTTCCGACAGGATTATAATATTGTTAAGAAATTTCATTTTTTTCGTACAATGAAATCTAAATAAATAATTTAAAATCCACACAACGCAATTAAAAATCCATCTTCAGCAATGACTGTCCATAGATGATAATGCAAGAGAAAAGTTTTGTGCATTCCTGTATATTTGTAAAATAGGATGATCGACATTTTGCAAAAAAGGTTGAACACAATTAAAGACAAAAAAATTCTTAAAAACATCCTAAAATGAAGAGATGCGAAAGCCCTTTCGAAAGAGCTTGGTCTTTCTTCGTCAGGCATAAAGACGACGTGCTTAGAACTCTGGATTGCGCCTGATTTCTAATGGGTGGCACGCCTTCTTTGCGCCTGACGAAGAAATCAAAGATCTTTCAAAAGGCTTTGCGGATGTCTAAATTTTAGGGTGTTTTCAAGAGGGTTTTTTTGCCTTTAATTCTATACATTTTTATACATAAGGTGTGCCTTAAAAGTAAAATTTAATTCAGCAGGTAAATGTATCTCATTTTTCAGCTTATGTAGCATCTCGCGTCCAATTATAGGATAAATTCTGTGACATACTGCATAAGTTCAAAAATAGGATGAAATAAATCACGTTTATGGATGATCATTTTTGTTAAATAACCAGTTTTCGTGATACGTGATATTTCTTTACCAAGTACATATTACAAATTTTATGTAAAAGTGGTTTATTTATTATTACAGATCTTGGGAATGGTCGGTTTGTTATTAAAATGTTTCTAAGCCTTTATGTTTACTGTAATCATTTTTAGAATATGTATTTTATTTTTATTCTAATAAGGGATTTTTATTATACTAGGGGGCTCTGCCCCCTACGAGCTACGCTCGCCAACCCCCGTTCTGACACCGCATGATTTAAAGAAACTGTGATTTGATCAACTCTAAAACGATTACAGAAGATTGTATTATAATTAAACGACCAGTGGCGATCTGCTGTAACCGGGTTTCCATTCATTTTCCTTTGACTGAGGGATTTTAAGGTCGAATCAACTGCTCTCGAAACAGCTAACAACAGTGTTCCTGATTGATTAAATAAGATGAATTAAACATTTAAAAATCAACTTGTGTATAATGGTTAAGTAAACTATGTCGCTGCATCTCTATAATAAAACCGTAAGTCATGTGACTGTCATCAACAGTTCCGGTACGCCCGCTTCACTTTTTCATATGCCAGGCGGCCATTTTTATTCAAAATTATTTTTTCGAATAAAACAGCATAAAAGTTACATTTTTAGAAAGATCGTTCAAAAAAAAATTAATATTTGAGAGATGATTTACGTTCAATTATGTATATATTCTGCAATAACTTCAGTTTAAATTAGGTTCGCAGTTCAAATTCTCTATCCATGAAAGTAAACAAAAAAAAAAAAAAAAGATTCATTCGTTGTGAACGTTTAAAATATTAAACAATCAAATTTGGACCGCTGCCTGGTGTAAAAAAAAAAAATAATCCGCACCAGTGAGACAGTCAGTGTTTACCATAATTCTGTTCTATACAACTCAACTTCTTCTGTTCTTAACGTGAGTTGAGTCATGTAATAATATTTAATGGATCAAATTTCGAAATGAATTGTCAGCTTTTATTTTTCGCGTGTGCAAATTAGAAACGATACTTTAATTTTGAAATCAAATGTTTTGATTTATGATATTTTTTCTTATTTATCTATTTTCTATTTTAAAGAAAAATGTGAACGTCATGTATTTTAAATTGGAACAGCTGTCACGGACGCACTGGAGTTGGCGCGATTTTTGTTTTGTGCCATTTTGGCGAGAAAATTCCATTTTCAGGTACCTATTAGAGATTACTAAAACAGCATGTACTTTTATTTTATTATGAAATAGGTTATTTTATATTAAAAAACACACAATTTTATTATAAAACACACACAATGATTAATTTATTATAAAGTGGGTTAAGCGGTTTTTGTCAAGAAAGATGAAATACATAACAACAAAAAATATGCGAAATGCTACCACGATCGCAAAAGTTCTTGATTTGTCTATTAGATTTTTCCGCTTTGGCGAAGGATTAAGGAAAAAAATAAATTATGAATAAAAGTAATTTGTTACAATGCTTAACATACATTTAAGGGCGACCAAACTGGTCGCCAGTGGCGGCTAGTTGGAGAATTTTATAACGATGCTATAGAAAATTGGTTAGTTCTCTATTATTCCGTCGACTACTTTCTATAAAAAGAAAAGAACTGTCGCAGAATACATCATTTAACACCAAACGTGCATGATCGTGGCGTCGCATTGCATTCAGTTGGCATCAGATGCGTTACACGTATTAGTTATTTCATCGAGGGATTTTTAATTCAAGGTTTATTTGTCTTTTTGATACTTCTCCGTTATCCTGTCGATCATTTTTTTTTTTTTTTAAACTATCGCCAAACTGTAACGCTAAATAAACAAATAGAAGAATTTTGGGCACAGGTGTCATATACGCACCACGTTGGCGCGATTTTTTTCAACCGCCAATTTGGTGATAACTTTGTTTTTGAATAAATTGTTGTTTATTTACTTTTATTTTTTATTTTAATTTTATAAATTATTTTTATTATGTATATCAATATTTATTTATATCAAACTATCATTTATTTATTTCCTTTTTTAAAATAACTAGGGAATCGGACCCGAGCTTCCCGGGTTACAGAACATAGGCGAAAACCATTTTTTTTCTAATTATAATAGGTTTTTTCATATTTAATATATATGTTTTTAAACTGATTCATTAACAACATAAAAAAGAAATTTTAAAAGAAAAATATCAATAATATATTCAAATAAAGTTTCGACATTGAATAAAGCGATACTTTGTATTAGCCGCATGCAAGGAGTTAACGGCCAAAGGAATCGTCCAAGATTTCGCTGATTACTGTAGATTTTTTATTCTGAAAATTTCAACTGCTTAAGTGCGTAGTTCGGGAACATGTCCGTTAAATTTGCATTTTATTTATATTATATTCTTATTTATATTTTGATGAAGTTATTTCGTTCTGTAATATTAGCCGGGAATAAATGCGGAACTATTTATATTGTTTTAAATGCAAACTGATTAATCTTTCACTAATAGAACTGCACATGATAGAGATAGATTTAAAATTAATTCATGCTTGGAAATTATTCTAAAAATCATAAATCAGTAAATTCAAATGCGGTTTTCAAAGAAATTGCATTTTTTTTTCTATTCGACGGTGTAGAAATTGAAATTGTGCGATGTTTAGAAGTTTAAAAAGATGCAGTGAAAGCGAAATTTATTAGTCAGTTCGTTGCTACCATAAAAATTACTTCAGCAATAATCAGACATGTATTATAATATAGATTATTATTATCATTAAACCTTATTCTTGACAACATAATTTATGCGTAACTCTCCCTTGACATGGACCCGATTACGTAAGATTAGCATCAAAATTTAATAAAATAATTTTATTCTATATGTTTGAATCAGGGCAAAATTTGTCTAAAGTCGCCAGCAAATACAACTACTATTCCAACAAATAGCGAATCGTTGTTTTTTATGTCTTTAAGCGTACGGTCTACACATCCAAATACTAATTTACTCATCAAGGGTGCTTCATTCCAGACTATGTTGTAAACTTTGTTTCTCTTATTAATTCAGTAAAAGTCAGATTACTTACTAATGGCACACGTAGATGTTTCCTTCAAATTCAGCGGTATTTTGAATTTTGAATGTGCCATTCTACCTTGATCTAATAACAAAGCTGCGGAAGCTGACGCAACCCTATTATATGATTTCATCATTTTTAAAACTGCATTAAGTAAAAATGTTTTACCAGTCCTGGTGCGTCAATAAAATAAACCTTAGCATTTTCATTTAAAACAGCAAGCGAAACTTCATCATAAATTAATTTTTGAACGTGATAATCCTGGCGCAAACGATAAATAGCCAAATATTGTTTTGATTCACATTTTTTTACATTGAAAAATATTTTTATGCATCACCAACATTCCTTTGATTTTTAAATTAAATTATTTTGATTTATATAATTGTCACTCATCAAAACGTTTATTATTATTATCTTGTATTTTATATAAAATCAGTAAAAGTTTTTACTTTTACTTTCCAAGATGTATGTATGAATTTCTAACTAATAATAGTCATTTAAATTCTTTAATCAACGATAATATGCGGTCGCCAAGAGGGAAAAAAAATTACCAATGGCAACCATTAAACACTAAAAAAAGTGAAAAATACCAATTTTTTTAAATTTTAAAAGCCATAATAAATCAGCCAATTAAGATACAGTTTTCAAATAAATTGCATTTCAAAGCAGATTTTTTCCCCTATATAACGGTGTAAAAATTAAAAATGTGAGATGTTTAGAAATTAAAAAAATTGCAATAGTAAAAATCGCGAAACCGAAATTCCATCGTCAACTGTTGCCATTTGCAAAATGACGTCAGCGTTACGCACGGACACGTTTGTCCTTTATAATATAGATAGATAGATAGATAGAAGCTATTTCATTTATTACGTTATTTCATTTTTATATCTCTCTATATTAAAAAAAAAGTAACCACCGCCGAGGCCGCCGCTGTCAATTAAGATTTTGTGCCTTGATGTCTTTCTGGACTAATATCCAGAAAACTGTTGCATATAAAAATTTAAAAATTGGTAGTTTTATAAAGAAATGTTCGATAAACACGCTGAAGCAAGCAGTTTTTAAATCGAAGAATTATTTTAAGAGATATTTAATATTAAGGTTGGTCAAAATAATTTTCTTAGAAAAGTTTTATAGAAAAGAAAACTATGCACAGGAATTTAACCATAATTTGTAAGGATATAGTTGACAAGGTTGGGGTGTGCAGACTGCAATTATTTTTTCAATTTGACTCATTTTTTGAGGTTATATTTCAATTTTTTACTCAAATTTTTCATTATTTTGACGAAGATTTATTTCATATTTCATAAATTCCATTATTTGAATCGTTGCCAATTTGTAAAATAGCGCACGTAATAATATTCCCTTACAATTGAGAAATGTATTAACACGTGACTATTAAAAACAGAAATAAAACTTTAAAATAATAATTAAATGATCACGTGTTAAAAGCAATAAATGTAGAAAATAACGGAATAAAAAATGTACTTACGCGTGAATATTAAAAAGATAAATAATTAAATTATTCCGCGTTTTCAAAGCATTAAGTAGAGTAAGATTAATTTATTTCGACAAAATATTTTATCTATTATTGCAAATTTTAAAACAGCGTAATTAATAATATTTCCCTTCAATTAAAATCTATATTTTTACGTTTAATAATTACGTTTAAATCAACGAAATAACTAATAAATTGGTAAAATATAATTAAAAATACAGATAAACGTTGAATTAAAGATCACTCGATGACATAACTACCACGCGTAACGCATCTGGTATCAATTGAATGCGACGCCACAGATATGAACTTTTGGCTTTAAATCCTATATTTTGGCGACAATTCTTTTCTTTTATAGAAAGTAGTAGTTGGGATAATGGAGTAATACCCAATTTTCTATAGCATCGTTATAAAATTTCTCGATGCAATGACATTGCTTACTTAACCATTCCATTTTGCACGAGTTGATTTTCAAATGTTTAATTAACCTTATTTTATCAACAGTTGTTAACTGTCTCGACAGCAGTTGATTCGGCTTTAAAATCCGTTGGTCAAAGGAAAATGAATGGAAACACGATTATAGCATATATTACAGCGAGCAGCCGATTACACAAGGCCGATTATACCAGCCGATTACAGCAGGTCGTTTAATTATAATTCAATCTTGCGCAATCGTTTTACAGTTTGTGGTGTCAGAACGGGGGTTGGCGAGCGTAGCTCGTAGGGGGCAGAGCCCCCTAGTTCAAATAAAAATTATTATTATTGCATTGTGTTATTATTGCATGCTATTTGAAACTAATATTGAAAAACAAAGTTTTCGCCAATTTAACGGTTGATTTAAGACGAATTTTGCCATAGGAATCTCAAAAAAATAAAAATTAAATAAATAAATAAACAAACAAATAAATAAAATACAAGAAATTCGGAAAAACCCCACTCACCAAAGTGTCAACTATCAGTAAGTTTAAACAATAAAATATACAATATATTAATGAAAACAGAAAAAAATTAGTTATTTCGGTATTTTAAAGGTAATTATTAAACGTAAAAATATAGTTTTTAATTGAGAGGAAATATTATTTACGCTGTTTTAAAAATTGCAATAACAGGTAAAAAGATTTGTCGAAACAAATTAATCTGTCGTGTAAATATAATTTTTAATTGAAATTGTTTGGAAATATCGCTATTTGAGCATTTTAAATATGACGTAAGTTTCCCTACTTATGCTTTGAAAACGCTTAATAATTTAATTATTTCTCGTTTTAATATTCACGCGCAAGTATATTTTTTATTTACGTAATTTTCTACATTTACTGCTTTTATCACGTGATCATTTAATTATTATTTTAAAGTTTTATTTCTGTTTTTAATAGTCACGTGTAAATACATTTCTTAATTGAAAGGGAATATTATTATGTGCGCTATTTTACAAATTGGCAACAATTCAAATAATGGATTTTATGAAATATGAAAAAAATCGTCAAAATAATGAAAATTTTGAATAAAAACTTGAAATATAAACTCAAAAAATGACTCAAATTAAAAAAATAACTGCAGTCTGCACACCGCAAACTTGTCAACTATATCCTTACAAATTATGGTTAAATTCCTGAGCATAGTTTTCGTTCCTATAAAACTTTTTTCAGAAAACTGTTTTGACCAAATTTGATTTTAAATATCTCTTAAAATAATTCTTCGATTTAAAAACTGTTTACTTCAGCGTGTTTATCGGACATTTCTTTATAAAACTACCAATTTTTAAATTCTTATATGTAATAGTTTTCTGGATATTAGTCCAGAAAGACAACAGAGAACCCAGAGAGGCACAAAATCTTTATTGACAGCGGCTGCTGCGGCGATGGTTACTTTTTAACACTTTCCAACCTAGTTGAAAAGTGTTTATGACTTCGGTTTGTCTGGCCGTCTGCCGTCTGGCCGTCTGGCCGTCTGCCGTCTGGCCGTCTGCCGTCTGCCGTCTGTCCGTGCTCTAACTCCCGTAAATATGCTCGGATTGCCCTGCAATTTTTATATGTTATAATCGTTATCTATAGCATGTTCCCTATTTCAACGGAAGTGTGTAGCACTTATAGTTTTTTTACAGGGACACTCAAAAGAATTCCGTTACACTGCGGTCTATGGGGAAAAATCATTTGCGGTTTATTTAAATAATGTTTCACTATTTTAAACGCATTGAAATTTATATATATCATTAAGGTGCATTAGAAGAAGCTTAATATGGAATAGGGTGTGCATAGCACTTATACTTACTTTACAGGGACAGTCAAAAGAATTCCGTTACATTACGTCTATGGAGAAAAATCGTCTGCGGTTTATTTAAATAATGTTTCCCTATTTTAAACGCATTGAAATTTATATAAGGTTCATTACAAGAGACTTACTACAGAATATTGTGTGTATAGCAGTCATCGTTCATTTACAGGGACACACAAAAGAATTCTCTACTGTATGTTAACAATAATTCCTGGAAGTGCGTTTTAAGTTACTGAATGCGATTTTAATTTTAAATCGCTTTTTGTATATTACGTGGTGTGTATAAATTCTGTAGATCCTATACAGGGAAGCACAAAAGTTCGCGAACCCATTTCCGTTTATTGACAGAAACTCCAGACGGAGAATTTTAAACTGTGCTACGCGTTTCCTAACTGAACTAAAATTTAGCATCCTATGTAGTATATATACAAATCTATAGATCCTATACAGGGCTGAATAAAAGTATTCGGATTACTTAGATGTTATCTTTCAGCTTATTAAACGGTATGATTTGTAAAATTATTTTGGAAGCGTTGGAAAGTGTTACATAATCTATGCTTGACGCATGATTTTTCGTTCTTGTTTTTTAATATAGAGAGATAATTCTGTAAGATTGTTATATTTCTATTGAATATTTATTATGATTACGTGGCAATGATGTATTGTATTTTTGCATACCAAACATCTTTCAACAAATTGTAAGTGATCCAGTCCCTTTGCATGCCGAAATTAAAGGTCAGTGAATAGGACGCCATTTTGAACCAATCATAATGAAGTATTTCATTTTCAGGGAAGAAAAGGATCTTTCCTTTTGATAATGACCTCATTTTTACCACCGAAAACATATCGTCATTCCCAGATTATGCACTATTGAACGGGAACGTTAAAACTATATTTGAGTCTTATGACCGCCATTACAGGTTTTCTTTTAAATAGGACATCATTTTTGCAACACTGTAAAAAAAAAAAAAATCAAATTAACAGAAAAAAACTGAGAATTTTGATGCCAGTGGAAAACCGTTTAATTTACCGAAAATAGTTGTATATTTTCATTAAAACAATTTTTCTCTATAAAAATTATAGAATTTTTCTGTAAAAATTACAAAATCCACATTTTTTTACATTCTTTAAAACAGTTTTTTCTGTAAAAAATACAATATTTTTCTGTCAAAATTACAGATTTTTTTTTTTACAGTGAAGTTAAAGCATTGTTTTTTATAGGTGAATTTTTATCAGACAATTTTTTGTGTGTGTGTGTGTTATAAAATAAAGAGGTGTGTTTTTAATTAACGCGTCATTTTCAGCTATGAAAAATTTTCACGTAAAAGAAAATATTGAAAATAGGGGAGATGGGGGATAAATGGGACGTTCTCAATATTTCAGGGAATAAACTTTTTTTTTTTAGTTGCTTCCTATCATCATAGATTTCACTACCGTAGTCTTAAAAGTATTTTTTTTTTTTTACATTTGAAGTTACTTAAATATCTTATACAATATAAACAATTAAGATATGTTGTAGTTTTTTATTTCAAGGCCCAATATTGGTAATTAAAATGAATGCATATTAACCATTGTGACAAAATAATTTTTGAGACAATATGGCTAACAATTGAATATATGTAACATGGGGATGATTGGGACATTTCAAATGGGATGAATGAGATTGTCTCATTCATCCCTAGAGGATGCTGAAAAATATATTTATTAGCTAAATAATATTATATAGTTTGATAAATTAATAATTTATGGTAATTATTCTTTTAACATTTCATCCACATTGTAGTTATCGTCTTCAGCCATTGAATGCTTCTGTTTATGGGCCTTTTAAGGTAAAACTAAGATGAGTCCAATATGATTGGCTAACAAATAATTCTAGAGATCATATTACAATTTACAATCTCTCAGCTTTTGCCCAGGAGGCATTTTTTTCAGCTTTTAGTCCTTAGCATTGAATAAAGGGGGGGGGGATATTTGTGTCCCATTCATCCCTGCTGTGGGGATGATTGGGACATAGAAGAATTGTTTTTTAATTTCATAATATATTTCTGTATAATAATAATCTTGAATAAATATTGTGCATAAGATGTAGTCAAACATTTAATGTATGAAATGTGATATATATAATATTTATAATAACTCAAATAAAATATTTAAAATAAACATTTTTGTGAAAATGTCTCATTCATCCCCCATCTTCCCTATATGTTTTTAAATCGGTGGTTTCTTTTAAAAATGATTTCCTTTAAATTTTACGGCGCATGCGCCCATTGAAATTCATAAACATCATCTATTCAAATTTAAAATGTTATTTTTTGTTTTTGTTTTTCAAATAAATTATGATGAACAAATGGCATCAGTAAAGGCATAATCATTCTCATTATTTTCCTTTTCTCTGCAAAAATGACCGATTACTACCATTTTGGAGAAATTTCATTACGAACTTTTAAAATATATAAATGTATATATTACAAAATAATAATAATAATAATAATAATAATAATAGTGCTGCCTGCCTTATCAATAATTGAATAGCTTTCCTTTAAAGTAATAATTATTCAAAGTGGTTCAGTAGAAAGCTCAGGCCAGATGAGCCATCAAAGTTATCAAAAGAATAATAAAACAAGTTGGTAAGTGTGATCGAAGATCGCTCAAAGGATTTCGTTTAATATTCCTTTCTATAATAAATCCAAATAAATTTCATTTAGCAACAACAACAACAAAAAAGTCATGTTTTTTATAAAGTAAAAATTTACCGGTCTATTTTTTCGTTTTTTCGAATATCTAAACCAGCCCGATAGCGGGCGAAACCCGCTATTGTACTCTGTCATAATAATATCCGTCATGCGGACTCAATGCGATATTTAAAAAAATAATTTCAAAATTAAACATGTTGTACACCTTCAAAATGTTAAAATAGGCGAATATTTCCATAATCGGATTTTTATCATGATTCAATATGTTTCTCAAACTCATATATTTACTATTCTCTATTATTTATATTGATACTCGCTTTGTATTATTCTCAAACATTTGAAAAATTAGTTGAACTTCCAATAGGACGTCAGATTCATTTTCTTTTTAATTCTCTAAAGACGTGATATTAATCTGCTTTGTCCACTTACACATACTCCTTGTATTATTAAGAAATCTTAGACATTTTCCGTTTTATTACCACTATGACGTCAATCAATTTTATTTCATATTTATCTTTTTTTCAATGGATGAAACTTTTTATTTCATTTTCATTTTTCACGTGGAAATCGTCTGATAGAAAAAGAATTATTGTAGAAAGAATTTCATCGTGGATTTTTAATTTTTGGCAACTGCTATAACGAAATATATATGTTTAAATTTAATAGGAAAAAGCTGTAAGAATTTTGGTTTTTTATCTCTATTTATTAAAATAATAGGATTTTTTTAAATTTTAATATTTTGAGCTTCATAGCTGGTATTCGGCTAGATATACACAAAGTTTCAACTCTGTAAGTTACATAGTTTCTGAGAATGGCTCTGTGACGGACAGACAACGCAGCGGGAGTAATAGGGTTTCGTGAGATGAACGAAACCCTAAAAAAAGAGGGGGGGGGGTGCAAATTGATCTCTTTTTCCCCAGAAAAAAATATATATCCAAAAGATTATACAAGAAAAAAACAATGAATCTCCGAAGTATACAAAATATTTCAAAACATCACAAAATTAAAGACACGAAAAAGGATAGTAAAAAAATGTTTTATTCGTACAAAAATCATGCAGAATTTTGAAAATAATTCACACGAAAGGCATTTAGGCGGTAGTATTATGTCGCTTTTTCTTACTCATCTTTCTCTTATAAGTTTACTCTTTAATTTACTGATTAATATCACTATGCTTCTGTATCCTATTTCCTATTGATTTTTATGAATTTTCTATATGTACTCCATCCTCCATTTTAAAACATGATATAATAATGAATTTTTAAAAATCCTTTTTTCTCAAGAAGCGAAACTTCTCTACAAACCAACCCTTTGTTCTTGAAAATAGTCCAGATTTTTTCTTTTTTTCTGGAGTGCCTGTAAAGAAACGAAACAAAATTATATACATATAATCAAAGTCTCTGTTTTGTTTTCAGCTGTTGCAAACATTTCATTTTTTATTACAAACAATTGTTGATCATGACGTAGATAAAAAAAATACACAGACACATTTTTATACACTCGCTCTCGGCAAATGCGCTTTGCTGTATTGCATTTTGTTGGGTAATTCAATTACTTTTATTTAATTAAAACAAGGGGTGTGATTCTAGTCCTGAACATGTTGAGTACAATGCGGCCCGAATCCGATTTGAAGCCAAAAATGAAAGATTGCCCAATTTAAATGCAATAGTTGAGGAATTAGTCCAGGGGAAATGTACCAAAAAAAGGCCTTAGGGCGGAGTGGGGTGATTATTGGTCACTTTTCATAAAGGTCCATATAACTCAGTAACTAAATAAAATTGAAAGAAAAAATTTATACTTGCAGAAAGAGAATCCAATCCCTAACAATCTTAATTATTTTTATTATTTTTTTTAAATTATATATAATATTAATAAAATTAAAAAATGTCTGACCAATAATCACCCCGGCAATGGGGTGATTATTGGTCAGGGATGGGGTGATTATTGGTCATTGTTTTATGATCAAATACCAACATTTTAAACACTCAATAATTTAATAAATGATTAAATGAAACATTCTTGGAATAAATTTAATACTTTATATTGTTTGTAAATATAAACAGAGTTATGAAAAATGTTATAAAATAAAGAATATTTCTAAAATGGTTGGAACTTCAAATATATTTCACAAAAGACTTTTGTATTTAAGGTATGCAGCTTGCATTTCATCTTCCTCAATCTGAAATGGCCCTGTACCATAGAGTCTAACTGGTCCATAAAACACAAAGGAGTGCTTCACTGGCGCAAGATCCGTTTTCTTTGGCCAGCGATAATTTCTGCAGACTTTTCCAAAAATTTGCAAGACAAAATATCATCCTGAATACTAATAACACGCCCGATGTACGGCATCTGTTCAAAGTAGACAGCATAGTACTTCTCTACACATATGGCTTTATGTATTTTCCTTAATTTATTTGTAGCTGAAATATCAGAATTTATTTTTTTTTTTCAGTTGCGGAATTTCTTCAGCTTTATCCGTTTCTACTTCAATATCTATATCCGTATCTTGTGTGCATTCCTGTGTTTTCTTTCTAGTCTCAGGGAATGATGCTACTGCATCTTCAGCTGTATTCTTGTTTAATGTTTAATGTTAATTTTTTTTTCATCTTTTTTCTTTTTCAACTTTTTCACACAACTTAATGAAATCCTCGTTGGTGATAACTGCTGCATTTGTACTGTAAAACATGTTCATTTTCTAAATATACAAGTTAAATTTTCAAACTCACCCCAATATCTCTTCAAGAAATGGATAAACAAAGGTTCAGTTATTTCAAATGTAATTTGTGTAAGGAGTTGCTGAAAAAAATCAAAACAATGTGGTTCACTCTTAAAGTGTTGCCACATGAACTTGAAAAAACTTTTGAATGCAGACGCTGCCATCTAAAACTGACAAATATTAAACATTTCTGCACTATTTGTGAGTTTATAAGTATTTTTTAAGCTAAAATTATATGACCAAGAATCACCCCATGTTGACCAAAAATCACCCCATGTATATAGGGTGATGTTTAGCCCTCTATTTCCCTAATGTATGTACTCATACAGTGTTCATATACATACATTCGTATTCTATGCATATTTCTCTTTCTGTATAACCCTTCTAGATCATCATGTGGCTAAATTTCATATTACAGGCACCTTATGAAAAAAAGCATGATTTTGTAATCCCTTATTTTTTGCTCAAGTTTGCTCAATATGTCTAGTTAAAATATTTTTTCTCATTAAATTATGTTTTGAACCAAAAAATCGTTTGTGTTACGGAATAACAATGAAATTGTCTAACATCCAGTATTTTTTTTCTTTTGATTTTATCATTAGTATTAATGAAAATTTAATTGACCAATAATCACCCCATGTTGCAGGTGACCAAGAATCACCCCGGTCTGCCCTACCTTGCAAAAGGTCGGGTAGAAGATTTTTTTTCTGACTTGTATATACTGAGACCACAGCATGTAAAAACCGAATTATCCAACAAAATTTCCCAAGGGAGAATTTTCTGTGGCCAAAAAACAAAATTTTGAGACTTTTTATATCGATTTTAAATATCTCAAAACCCGTTATTATAGCGTATTATTTGTTAATTATGGTGTTAAAGAGGACAAAATTCTCTACAACTTTCATACTTAAAGCTTTTTTATACACTCAATAGCAAACGCAGTACGACATTTCAAAACGAAGACAATTTTTTTAATTTCCTTAAAAACTGTGAAAAACGTAGTTTTCTCCCGATGTTTCTAATGTTCCCCACGGATTTAATAATGGATGCCAACTTCTACATATTGATAGCAATAAATTATATTCTTTTTGCACACCCTCTTTCTTAAGTGCAGTACGGCCTTTCAAAGATGAGGCTATTTTTCCAACTTTATATACCCGCTGGTTATAGTGAGAGTGGGTATAGGGGAAAAAAAACCCTCTAGAGCAGGGGTTGGTCCAAACTATGGTACATGTACCAATACTGGTACGCAAAGCTTTGGCTACTGGTAGAAGTCCGATACTGGTACATGGAATAAAATACAGAATGCATCATATTACAGTAACAGTATATGAATCAGTGTGTGCCAATATGTCATTAAGTATTGTAGCTTTTTTTCCTATACTAAAACACTGTATTTTGATATTATATGCATTATTAAAATTTAATGGTGTGATAATACTTTTTACTTGAATGTTATTATAAAGCAGTCAATCTTAGTACCAATTTAGTAATGTAATCATTCATTTTTAAATACAATAAAACCTGCTATGACTGAAACAAAAGACCGAAGATATATTTCGTTTTAGGCAGGTTCTTTTTTAAAAGTTTTTCTATATTAGCTTTACTTTTGTTACCTAGGGGTACGCGGAAGTATGAACTTATTATTTAGTGGTACGCCGGTCTAAAAGTTTGGGAACCCCTGCTCTAGAGGAACATGATCCTGATATAGCCTCCCATCAATGAGAGAAAAATATTGTTAAATATCCTGCAGAAATTATTAATATTATATAGGAGATGAATGTAACAAAAATGTTTATATGGTCTACAATCAAAAATAACTTGGTATTTCATTTGATAAATGGTAGCACTGAGATCATTTAACAGATATAGTTTCAAAACAATACATATTACCGAAGATATTCCACAAAGTGTATTTTTCAACAACCAAAAGCAAGTTTCTCTGTTTGAGCTTTAAAGCATTTAATAGATAAAATCTTACAATTTTATATATTTTTGCACGTTAAAATGTTATCATCTCTTGATATATTTGCATAATATAAGTGGGAAAATATTAACAATATTTACTAAAACTAATATTTTGCTCATTTTTATGAAAATAGTGATTTCAAATATTTTATTGTTATAATTTTTAAATTTTACAAGAGATATACATACATAATATTAGTTAATAAAGTAATCTGTTGTCATTTTTATTGTAGATATTTTTTAAGGTAAAAAATATTTGTTGCATAATATATATTTATTTTTTGGGTCCCCCTTTTTATATGGAACTACAATCCAATGCTTGCTATACTTGAAACATTAAAACATATATCATGAATAATTGGTAAATAAAATGTACCATTGTACTATAGAATAATTTTTTTATGGAATAAAATGAATAATATGTATGCAATATAAAAATAATTATTAAAATTAAACACGATTTCTTTTATTGAAACTGTCGTGCTAATAAGTTACTAAATACTGAAATATTCTTTTAAACAAATACTTTAAAATTAACAATTGTGCATACTTAACGTCGCTGTCTAAATATGAAAATTGTCTTATTCATCCACACTCTCCCCTATTTGTTAAATTATATAGATTTATTGAATGTAAAATATGTCTGTTGTGATAAAATGAAGAAGAGGGTGTGAAAATAATAGATAATTTACAGCTGTCAATATGTAGAAATCGACATACATCATTAAATACGTGGTGAACATCTGCATCATCGTGACAAAACTACGTTTTTCACGGTTTTTAAGAAAATTGAAAAAATTGTCTTATTTTTGAAATACTGTACTGCGTTTGCTATTGAGTGCATAAAAAAGTTGTAAATATGAAAGTTGTAGAGAATTTTGTCTTCTTTAAGATTGTAATTAACAAATAATACGCTACGACAACGGGTCTCGAGATATTTAAAAAACAACACAAAATGTCCCAAAATTTTGTTGTTTTTTGGCCACAGAAAATTCGCCCTTAAGAAATTTTGTTGGATAATTCGATTTTTACATGTTGGCCTCATTATATACAAGTCGGGGGAAAAAAATCTTCTACCCGACCTTTTGCAAGGTACCCCTGGACTAAAATAGCCCACAGTCATTTCTGCGACGCAGTGGTTGCCAGACTGTTGTTCGCGACCCACCTGTGGTTTGGGGCAACATCATCCTATAGATCTATTGGAGGGTATTGTTTGGGGCGAGGTTTAGATGGGCTCTATCAGAGTAATGAGTTTTTGTGATTTTGCGTGTCCTGAATCATAACATTTGTACATAAATGAGAAAACAACTCTGCCTCTTTCTGAGATTGAGAAAGTGCGCTTATTCTCCGGAATATAGGGTTCTCACGATGATTTTCAAATGTAGCTGCGTTGTGACTATATATCTATACTATAAGAAAGTTTCGCTCTGTGTGTGTGTCTGTCTGTGTGTGTGTGTGTGTCTGTTGGCGATGGCTAGCAAAATCTAGCCCACCTAGAAGCCTGGAATTTTAGATTTAGATAGTCCAAACCCTCTCCTGGTGTACCTGAGCCTCAGAATTTTAAAATTTTGAAAATTAAAGTAGTTATTAATTAAAAACTGATCAAAGATCACAAATAAAAAAGTCATTATTCTGAAGCTAGCTGGCGCATGCTCAGAAACCAATTTCCGTATCTTCCGGAACAGAAGAAAGAAAGCAGAAGACATTCCGTTTTTTTTAAAGTATTTCTAAATTCGCCATGGGCAAACGGCGAAAAATACGGAAAAACCGTCTACATATTCTAAAAGAACATACTTTTACGCCTCGAACGATCTGGTTGGTTTGAAAAAAATTTACATTTAACCCTTTCAAAAAAAATAATCAAAAAGCATCGAATTCATGTTTTTTTATTTTCTCCCGTTTTCCGAGCCTTGTATCTACCGAAATACAAAAAATACGGAAAAACAAAGGTCACCAAATTAAAGAACTGTCTCTGTCCTTTCCAAAGCCACCTTTGGTTTTAAAAAATACAAAAATTAACCCTTCAAAAAAGTATATTTTCTATATGCCGTTTTGCGACTTTTGCGATTTTGGCAATTTTTAAAAATTTGCATCGGTGATTGAGACACAGGTACGAAAAACTAAAAATACCAGACAATATCTACATTTATTCCTTTTTCGACATCTGTATCTGGTTTTAAAAAATACAAAAATTAACCCTTCAAAAAAGTATATTTTCTGTATGCCGTTTTGCGACTTTTGCGATTTTGGCAATTTTTAAAAATTTGCATCGGTGATTCAGAGACAGGTACGAAAAACTAAAAATACCAGACAATATCTACATTTATTCCTTTTTCGACATCTGTATCTGTGAAAAATACGAATATCAACCCTTCAAAATAAATTCGTGCGCTGAACTCTCTTTTGCGAATTCCGATTTTCTGCTATATATTAAATCTGGCATCGGCTTTCTAAAATAACCAAACAAAAAGCAAACACACCTAAAGACATCTACGTTCTATCGGGTTTAGGCAGAAACCTTTAGTTTAAAAAATAAATCACGTTAACCCTTTCGAAAACGTTTTTAACCGTAAGTCAATTTCGCTTTTTTAACTATTTCTCCTATCTTTAAAAATCCGAATTGGCGTTTATAAACAAGATACGAAAAACTAAAAATACCGTGCCTAATCTATATCCCTTTGTTTTTTTAAAATCTGGTATCCGTTTTGAAAAAAATTAATTGTAACCCTCCGAAAAAAAATACTTTCCAAAACTCACTCACGCGATTTTCGTTTTTCGGTCCAGATTTAAAAATCGGCATCGACTCGGGAAGTGCAAGTACGGATAAACAGTAAACTCCAGATCATAGACACCTTCATTTTCTTCAAAATGCATGGTTGGGTTTTAAAAAATATCTACATTAACCCTTTAGAAACCGATCGATTACGTAACCCACTTTCGCGATTTCCGCTATTTTGGCAATGTTTTCCCGTAGTTAAATTTCAATTCTACTAGGAAATTTGGTTAGGTCAAGTGTTCTGAAAAGGTCTCTTTCAGAGCAGACTGCGCCCCCTGGCGGTGGAAAGTGGAACTATAGGAATATATCTGGTTCTATGGACCCGATTACGACGGGGTTTGGCTCATTCGACTTGATATCTATAGCCTTAAATATTTTAGTTGCACTTTCGACCACCAGGATGCGCTTTCCGATCTTGGGTTTTATGAGCCCGATTACGACGGGGTTTGCCTCATTCGACTTGATTTCGATAGCCTTACAGATTTCAGTTATATTCGTATAGAACAGATTATTAATATTTCGGGCCCGGGCAACGCCGGGCGGATTAGCTAGTAGTTAATAAAAACTAATCTTTCAGTTCAAGTTCAAAATTTTAGCACGAAGAGTGAATTTTTTACATACCGTAGTTTCGCTGTTACAAGCTACATAGAGGCAAGTTAGATACATAGCATAACATTAGTAGAAAGTGAATTTTAATTTCGGAACCATACGACACACTAAAGTTTAGAATCTGCACAGGCTGGACTCGGGTCGATTTTCTTCCATTAGACACATGCAGATATAGATTCTGGACGGGCCAGGACTTCCTTTTATCCCAGTCGTGTCTTGCTGACATTTTTTGTGAAAATAGTCACGATTTTGTACATTTGAAAATAGGTACATTTCTTCAATGTAATGTTTGGGAAATTACTTTGGTTGAATAAATTGCGGAGAAATATTTATCTTTCTATAAATTTTAGTCTTTTTAATCCTCTTTTTTTGTTGGTACACGTACACGACTATGTTTCCCTACTAAAGAGGAGAGACCTGTACTAAACGGCAAAAATATATCACGTTTGCCGTAAAATGTAAAAGCGCCTTCGTTAAAGAAGAATGAGTTTCATTATATTGGTAAAATGTGTAAGAATATCCACGGAATGTACACGGTGAAATGCTCAGAAGAAAATATGACAGGACGCGGCGTGGTTATTCCAAAGTCATATAGGCCACCGCCCCAGAAGTACATCTCTTTTTCCTATACATCACAAACAGGAAGGCGTAGGAAAATCCGCTTAGTCAATCATTTTCCTCGACACTACCCCCTGTCTGTCGACCCATTTCTTAGTTTATTACTGTATCGATAAAAACAGTTATTAGAATAAAGTGTGTTATAAAATTTACTTTACGAAACTCTTTTTTTATTTTATTTTTTACAGTAAATTTCTCTTTTCAAAACACCTATGTATGAAAGAAAACGCTGCGAACTTATGCCTGATTTCAATATGAAAGAAAAAAAATACTATACCGAGTCGCACATTGTGAACTCGCGGAAAATGGCGCATCTAGAGTGCATCGTATTCACATAAGAATGCGTGTCCGGCAATGTCTGCCTTATTATCTCCTCATGGTGGCATTTCCGGATATACGTTCTTATGTGAATAGGGTTCCTATCAATGTATTACAATTGCATGTATATGTATTATAATTGCAATTTATGTATTACAATTGAAACAGATGCATTTAAAATATATTGCAGAAAGGCATTTTTCCAACTCATCAAGTTGAATACACTCGAACATGCCCGTATGCATATTCACAGAAAGAAAGGGACCAGAAACATTTTTGGTACTTTTCCGTTGTACCAACACCATTGGCGCCAAGCGTAATAATGGGCGCCAAATAAAACATTTGAGTAACATTGTTAAGACGAAAGTAATCATTTAAAAAATACATCATTTGAAATTTTTCGAATATATTTTTTAATGTTATAAATTACAGACTTTCACGAACTATTTTGTTGAATTCATACAAATATTTAAATTAAACAATAGAAGATACAATAGATAGTAAAATTGAACTGCAAGCGTGGAAATAGTTAATGTGCATTGCAGTGAACATTTGATTTTTTTAAAATAAAGACGTCGCCACATGAACTGTACGAGATAGAATTGTAAATAACGAAGAACAGTACAGCACTATCTTTCATTACGTCATTTTCCGCTGTCCCATGATCTCTCAATAGATTGGGTATGACATACAGTGTTAAGGTCGACAAAATTATGTTTGTGGTTTACCGTGGTATGTTTATAGCCGACATCTAAGAAAAAAACTTTGTTTATGTATAATTCCATAACTTTGAAACAATTTTATTTACTCATCATCAGATAACTACCAAATGATGAAATCCATTTCAGAGACAGCGAAAAATGTAAATTATAACTTAATAACAAATATTCTCCATTCAAAAAATATATAATTAAGACAATTGGAGTGATTACGATTAAATAATAATAATAAAAAAGATTCATTTTAAATAAATGGCAAGTTACAATGTTTGGCACCGTTTTGCCCGGTCAGCGTTGAAATAAATGGCACATTATCATACATTTTGCCATTGTGTCGGCCTAACAGAAAAGCATCCAATTTTTACACGTTAGATAATAAAGCTCTAGACATTACAGCGAGAAATGTTTGTTTAATATTATTGTTTTAGCGTCGACCATATAAAAAAATGTTTAAAAAGATGCATTAAAGTATTGTCTATTAAAGAGCTCAGTTTCAGTTTAATAAATATCAATTGTAAACACATATTACCTGTTTTTTCTCGATCTGGAACTCTTTGGATATCTGTATCTTTTGGTTCACCCCTAGATTCCTTTAAACCTCTTTTAGCTACTGATGTTTCCATCCTAACACTTGATGGTATTTTTTGTTCAGCCAGCCCCGGTAAACTTTGGCATTTTTTAGGTGTAGGACGTCCCGAAAATTCTTCCTTTATGACAAAACGAACCACTTTATTTGTTATTAAAATCGAATCAGATGTTGCCTTTAACTTATATATGGATGACAGATGGAAATCTTGTACGGCTGCTGAACAGCATTTATCCCACGCATTCAGAGTCTCCATCTGGGCGGGTGTATCTTTTTTATCAAGATCCTTCTCGCCCTCATAATCTTCACTTGTTTCGAACAGCCTTACTAACTGATGCCCGTCATGAGGTTTCAGAGGAGCATTCGTGTTGCCTCTTCCTTCGCATCTCTCCCTCACATTCTCTACCGTGTTATGCTGCTCCACATTCATTTCAATGATGACACACGAGGCTAAACAAAGAATAAAATTATATTTTAATTTAATTGAAATTATTGTGCATATAAATGCATTACCTACAAACAATGTTATGAATCTTTAAAAGAGTCTATTAAACTAGCTTAAACGAAACTTTAATTGATACATAGCTCAAAAACACAATCGGTCATCAAAAATGTAATATATAAACAACTCTTTACATATAGTCCTCATGAATCTGTTGTTCTATGGCTTAATAACATATATTCGTATGAATTGTTTGAACAGGGTGACGAATGCCATCTTTCAAGTGTTGTTGTCGGTACAGGGTTGGTGACGAACTGTTATTAAAAATCCCCGCAATCACGGGAAGTCACACGGAGTGAGATCGGTTCCCGAGGTCAGGGAAACATCGTCAGATCACCAATGCACCACGTTATAGTCATAAGCAACAATTCGGCACATTATACACGAGAAACTACTAACACAACACTCAGAACTCCGTGTGGTGATTGGATAGTTGCATCCAAGACCTCCGTAGCGACATCTTTCACGCATGCGCAGTCTGCATGTTTCTGCCATCCGCCTGGTAAAATAGGAAGCGCTTCTTTCATTTCATTGTGTCGCATAAAGAGAACACCATGGGTAGCACCGCAACAACTCTATTTGGTGCCTGGTGCGAAAACTCTTGTTAGTTTTTCTACCAAATGTTGATGCACGAGTAGTGATGAGTGTCGACGCCGATTCATGTTGTCAGCGCCTATTCTAACGGATGGCGCACCGCCCGCACCACCGTTAGTGTTGCCCTGACCATTGTTGTACGTGGATAGTAAAACCTCAGATTACAAAAATACATACGGGATTCCTGCTTCTAAAGAAAAAATAGTTGAAAACGTCCTCACTACACTAATTTTGGCGCCGCTTTAAAGAAAACTGAACTTGCAGTCACTGGCGGAAGCTTTCGATGCGTTACTCTTTTACATATTCAGTACGAAGTATTCACAAACGGCAATGACTTGCATCAGCACAAGATTTTTTTTAATTCAAACCTACAAACTGCAACAGTTCCTGTATTTCAACATTGCATTTAAGAAGGGTTTTTTTTTTTTGTTGTTGTTCTGGAGTTTTCGTAATTTGCCTTTTAAATTCCCTGCTCGAAAATAAGTGAATTCAAATTTTGGACCACTCAGGAAAATGTCGTTTGTCGCATACAACTATTGTGATACGAGAACCGTGCTCCTACTGAATCACTTCAGTAATTACGAAAAAAAAAACTTTGTCGTCTATTGTGAATAATCTATTGTCATTTATTGTGAAGAAATGGCATTTGTCTTTGCAGTTTCATTTGATAATGAAGCTTTGATAAAGCACAAATCTTACCCTTCCAGCGCCGAAAACTCCGCTATTGGTGACTTTTGATACTTGTTCTCTCTCGTGCTTCACTCTTAGACTGGGAGGCGGCAGCACAAACAATCACCTCATCGAGTTCACGGCTGAAATTCCAGAATGAGTTAAAACTCGATTCGCATATTAAAACGCAATCGGTCTGCCAAGTCATATCTTGGTGGAAAACACCTTAAAGCCCGATTTTAACGGTTGACTCGTAGGTTTACCATTGTGTTTTCCTGCATCCATAGGTATGAAAACATGGAGGACTGGGAGCAGGAACGCACAATGGTAAATCTACGAGCCAACTGCTAAAATCGGGTTTTCGAGTGTTTTCCACCAAGATATGACTTGCAGACCGATTTTTAATATGCGAGTCGAGTTTTAACTAATTCTGGAATTTCAGCCGTGAACTCGATGTGGTGATTATCTGTGCTGCCGCCTCCCGGTCTATCTGTATGTGCACCAAATAGCGTCTGATTATGTCGAATGGATTATCCGCTAGAGCGCTCAGAACACCTCTCATTATTTTATAGCTCTCTGTATATGCGTATAAAATAAAATTTCTGAGAAGTGCAAATGCAGGTTTTAAAAAAAAGAATGGTAGTCTTATTATACTATACCATACAGTTAAACTCTTTCGTTGGTTAACACTAGAAACACGGGAAATTTTACTCAAGTTTCATTAAAATATTTCACACCAGAATTTTTATTTAAAACTTTTAACTTATTTTTGTGCGATATATATTAATTTTTTTCTCTTATATTGAAAAAAAAATATTTGGCTCTGTAGAGTGTCTTTTATTTTGGTTAAACCCTCTGCTTTATTAACTGTTATGTTATTTACGAACATGTTCCGAATTTTCTTTTATTCTTTTTTCTCCACAGTAGTTTCTAAAACTACAGCTATACCATGTTTTTTATTTTTAACTTAATTATCATGCCTTTTTCCAGCCTTTAACCTTTTTTAACTTTACTATTTATGTTCCAAATTTCTCTACCTTCTCCAGTTTTAAATTTTAACCATTATTCTATCCCTTCCTTATAGTTTTAAAACTACAGTTCATCTTTTTCCCATTGGCTCAATCTTATAAGCAAGACATTTTATCACTAGACTGGGCGTTAAGTGGACTGCAACTAGGAAGCCCCTCAACCAATGCTCTACTGTTCGGACTGCGGTACATACTTAACTTATTGATGGAGACATTTCCGATTCGAATCGACATTTTTTCATTTGGTATGGATCAAAATGACCCGTTCTAGTGTTAAAATTAGAATCATTTCAAAGGTTCTCTTGAGAGATGACTGTTTCATTCTAGTACCTAGTAAGTCGGCCACATCTCCAGTTGTTGCTGTTGTTGACACAAAATAGTGAGATAAACTTAAAAAGTGCCTAGGAGAAGTGAAACACGAGTGTTTGACATTGCAGAAAATAGAAATGCTAATAATTTAAAAGAGAGAGAGAGAGGGGGGGGGGGGGGAATAGGCATCTTACCTTTCTTTTTCCAGACGGGATCCACAGTCTTCGGCATGAACAGGCCCGAGCTCAAGAATCTGTGCTTCTTGGCTGATCTCGCAGAAACACGCTCGTTAGGTTTTAGGGAGAGGAACATGCGGATGAAGTTTTGTAACCGCTTCAAATCCAACGGGCTCACCTCCATTTCTGGAAATGTATAGTCAATGTGGAATTCCAGTTCTTTAATCTGAAACGTAAAAGAGAGAGTAAAATTTCCATTCAAAGTTTAATGGAGAAAAAAAATAAGAATTATTTTCACAATAAAAATGGAGATATTTTAACGATATTTTCAACAGGCCTGTCTTACTTTGTGCACTACCTCCGTAATAACTAAATGCCTATCGTATTTGTCTCAAAAATGAAAGTCAGCATGTCCCAAATAGTAGCGCCACCTAGGCGCTACTATCTGAGGCATGTATTATCAGTTGCTACCAGTAATTTTAATTTAATCCACTACTTTGGTATTTTGCATTAATCTTTATAAAACTTACTTAGTCTTTGATCTATTAATTAAATTTTATAGTGTTACTAAATATTTTTGCTGCAAGTATTGTTTGTGTTATTTTTTATGGAAATCTATTCATAAATAAAGATCAGTATTATTAATTTATATATTATAATGAATGAAAAAGAAATTTTATATTAAAAACAAATATTTTAAATTAAAAATATCATTTACTACATCAATTTAAATTGTTATTTATAAAAGAAAAGATAACAAATACATTTGTGAAATTCTAGAAATTAATTACAAAGTTTATTTTTTAAGATATATATTTTTTAACTTTTTATATAAATATTCTCAATCCAGCCTTTGTTTACGTTATTTACTGATCACTACCTACTAAGGTCTGTCTCAAAAGTTTAAGCACAAGCATAAAATGTCGATTTTCAAAGAATTATAAAAAGTTAGAATGAATAACATTTTTTTTGTTTGCAGATTTCGCAACACTATTTAAATAAATGGTATCAAAAATAGAAAAAAAAATAAAGTACATAATTGTAAAAATATAATAAAAAAACTGTCTCAAAAGTTTATGCAGAATGTCAAAAACAACCAGATTTATAATTTTTACAGAACTTTTACTTAAAAATTATTTTTCCGTGATTTCGGATTAGTTCAAATAAACCTGCGTCCATCGAAATTATTAGTTTTTGTAGGGTTTCTGGTGGCAAAGAGTATCATGCTTTCTCAATAGCCTCTTGGAGTTCTTCAATAGAGTCATACTGCTTTCCATTGCCGTAAACCTGGCGGGTTAAAATACCCCAGACATTCTCAATCGGGTTTAAGTCTGGACTTAATGATGGCCAGTCAAGAACTTTAATATTTTTCTGAGAAAGCCAAAGTTTTGTAGAATGTGATACGTGGATTGATGCATTGTCTTGTTAAAAAGTCCATTCAGGACCCCTCGAAATGTCACCGAATGGAAGCAAATGTTAGTTTAGCGTTTCTTGATACTTTTTAAAATCTTGTCTTCCTTTTAGAAAAGCCAGAGAGGTTTGGCCATTGAATCCAAATGCCCCCCCCCCCTCCCAAACCATAACAGATTTACCGCCTTGCTGCCTGCTGAAAAATGCCCTTGGTTCCTTTCGTAAATCATGCCAATACGCGTTCCAACCAATAGGGCCATCTAAGTTCCACTTTTTCTCATCCCTGAATAAAACAGTAAGCCATTTGTCCCCGTAGAACGTATGTTTTTTAGCCCAGTTCATTCTTGCCTGTTTGTTATAAAATATATTTTTTATTTTAACCACCCAAAATGGCTTATTTTATTTTATTTTGATTAAATGTCGAGTATTTATTGTAAATTAGCATAAAATATTTTCTTCTTCAATTATTTTAAACCAGATTTACTTAAACTTTTGAGACAGACTATACCTCCGTAATATATACGTTAATGTATTGCAGAGATAGCATACTGATATGTATTGAAAGATCATGTCAGTTGTCGCCGATAGATGGCACTGTACTCTGGGAAAAAATTGACTTCCAATTTCTGTATGGGGAAAACGTGAATACGATCGGCATTTTAGTATTAAGAAGGTAGTGCTTTGTGTTAAGTGCGATATCATCACGAAAATTATGGGAAGTACAGGATCAATGACAATTAATACTGACAACTACAATCCAAGATATGAGTCGATCCCTTCGTGAGATACGCACGAAACGAGATAAGAATGTTGCCAATTTCGTTAAAATGTCTGTTCACTTTATGAACAAAACTCGGATTTGGACTAGAAAATGTATTTTGGGCTGAATTGCGATGAGAAGTTTCATTTATAGTGAAACATCATTCAATGACACTGCAAACGATTTTTCCTCGTATGCAACAGTATTCTTTTGTGTGGCACTGTAAATGAATAATAAATGCTTTGCACCCCCTATTCTACAAAAAGCATCTTTTAGTGCTTTTCATAATTGTGTATCCATTTAATCCTGTTTAAAATGGCGTAACATCCTCCAAATGCACTTGAAACGATTTTTTCACATTGACTGTCATGTAACAGAATACTTTAGATCGTTCCTGTAAATAATCCATGTTACACACTTCATCTTTAATAGGGATCGTGCTATAGTAAATGTCAATAACATACAGAAATTTCTGGACTATCCGAGTATATGTATGGGAGTTTGTACGAACAGAAAGACCGAAGTCATAGACACTTTTCAACTAAGGTTGGAAAGTGTTAAAAAGATAGGGTGGGGCAGAGTGAGCATGATTTCGTTCTAAAAGTAGCTGGATTTCAGGAGATTTAAGTTTGATTTTTCAAATTTTCATTGTTAGCCCTTTCCAACATACTTTAAACGTGTTTATGAATTACGATTGTCTGTCTGCCATGCATGATTTTTGACCCTAGGAAACATCTCAATAATATAAATGCACACTAACCTCTTTGTATATTTTCTTATAGACATCGCTACTCCAGGGCTTCAAGCTTTTACCCACTTCAACTTCTAGGATGTTTCGGGTGAACAGTCGGAGCGTCATGATGCCTAGGGACCATAAGTCCACTCCGATTCCGTCGACCAGGACGTCTTTTCCTCTGGAGTAGCATAGTTCGGGGGGATAGAAGGGAAAGTCAATTCCGCACCTAAAATGACAGAAAGTAAAATGTTATTTCTCGTACAACTTCATTATTTTAAAAAAAAATAAAAAGCATGATTAAGGCTCCTCTAAGTATTATAGGAGCTCTAAGCATGATAGGTGAAGGTAGGGTAATAAGAGACAAGGGGAGAAAATCTCTAGTGGTATTTCTATTTTAAAAAGGTTTATAAATTTAAATTATTACAACCTATTCAACAATCATTATTAGGAATTATATTTATCTATATTTGTTTTTGAAAAGCGTTAATCGACTCCTACAAATTTCTAAACTTTTTCACAATAATAAAATATCACAGTGTAAAATAGGTTACAATTTTAGAAATATAATGGCTATATTTTTTTATTAATAAGATGTTAACACATATCATTACTTTCTAAATTTTGAAACATTTTTATTATTATATTTATTTTCTATGTATAATTATCCCTATTTGAATATTAGGGCTATGATGTCATACACTTACGCACAGTTTTTTTTTTTTTTTTAATCGGTTATAAAAAAGAAAAAAGTCGCCAAATTTAGAGGATTTTTTCCTTTAGTGGCAACCTAGCTATTGTATTAAGTTATGGGTTTGGCGCGGTCTTGAAAATCGCGCTAACCAAAAAGTCGCCAAACATCGGTGCGTGAGTGTAAAGCATCTGTACCATATTTTATCCTTAAACTTCTTTCATCATTTCCAAATTCCACATTGACTGTTTTTATTTTAAACATTTCGATAAACGGCATTTCTGCATAGAAATTGAAATTGTTAACAATAAAGACTCTGCTAGTGGTGAAACGTGAATATTTTTTACAAACGTTTCAAAGTACTATTGACGCAGCATTTTAACGACGTTTTCAGGGTGATTTTTTTAGTTTGAATGAAACCGTCTCCTCCTGTTCATTCGGTGTGGATGAAAAAAGAATATTAACCCATTCGCTGCCAACCACGAGTATACTCGTGGTTTTTCAATCTAAAATTACGAATTCGTACCGGAAATTTCAAAAGAAGAATTTTTATTTTATATAATCACGAATGTCTGTAATTAAATAAAGTAAATACCAGAGAGCCCGTGCTAAGATTTCGCACTGAAATCTAATATTTTTTAGGTACTTCTCTATTATCCTGTGGATCACTTTTCATAACAAAAAACTACCGCCAAACTAAGATTAAACGCCAAAAATGCAGTCCCATTTACTTGATGTCAGAAGCATTATACGTGTTTGTTACGTCATCAAGTGGTTTTTAATTTCATATTTGCGTGTATTTGCCATTATGTTTTACTGATTTATTAGTTATTTTATTAATTAAAATAACAATTTCGTCCTTAAATTCTTATACAGGGTGATTTTTTTTTAAGTTGTGAAACTCTATAACAACAGAACCACTGATCCAAATGACCTAAAATTTCACCAGTATACTCTCAAAGCAATGGGAATTTTTTAGGCGTGGTTAAAAAAAAAATCGCACCGACAGATGGCGCTGTACATGCAGTAAAGTCGGGAGACGAACTTGCGCCCGGCAGACGCACATTGGCGATAAGAACACGAATTACGCACAACTCGTGTTCATTATTCTACGGAAACCCTCTCAATGACTGCGCCATTGACGGACCGGGCGTTGTTAGTGAAACTGTATTATCAGAATAATGACAGCGCAGCAACTGCTCTTAAGAGATTTAGAACACTTAAGAATTTAAGAAAAGGTCCAATGACGACAGAGGGCCTACGGAAGATGGTTTCTCAAAGTACCGTCCATTGTTTTCCTCCCACAGACGATATTCTTTGTTTCTGCTACCTTGCAGCGCCATCTGTCGGTGCGATTTTAAGTTTTTTTTAACCATACCAAAAAAATCCCCATTGCTTTGGGAGCATACTGGTGAAATTTCAGGTCATTTGGATCAGTGGTTCTTTTGTTATAGTGTTTTACTTTCACAACTTTAAAAAAAATCACCCTGTATTTTATTTATTTATTTATTTTGATATTCCAATGGCAACGTTCTCCCGTTTATTTGGCGATAGTTTTTTGTTATGAAAAGTGGTCGACGGGATAATAGAGAAGTATCATTTTTTATCAATATGTAATATTTATTAGATGCAGATTTAAACTTCTAAAGAAAAAGTAAGGATATAAATATCTGCAAACAACATTTGTTTTTTGTCAAGCCAGAATATCATCTAATGTATTCCATCAAAGTTAGAGTAAAAACTGATCCAAGATTGCAAAAGGCACGCGCGAGAAAAAAAAATTAACAATCGTATTTTGACTGCATTAGAGGATGACGTCATTCGCTTCGGGAAAAACATGGAACATAGAAATATAAATCTAAACATTTCAATTTCAATTTCGCTTTTTAATCATAAATATGAAATAAACCCGTGCGGTGTTTTTTATAATTGCTGAGCATCATATAATGTGGTATTTTTTTATTTTTATTTTTATTTTTTTTTTTGGCAACAATAATTTGAGGAAAACCTTTCATTTCTTTTATGAAAACAATGCCGATTTAATTTTTAATTTTCAGCAAATTTTAATCAAAAACATGTTTTAACGAATTGTTAAGTGGGCTATGTCAGAAGCCCGTTCAAAATCCTTTCATATGCTGTGTCATTCGTCGTTCTGCGTTTCGTATTTTCTTACAAAAAGGGATGTTGACAGGAGAAATAATATACATGATTGCTATTAGTATTTTCTGGTATGAATTCGAATTTTCTAAATAAAATAAAATTCCGGTAATTTTATTCCGGCAGTGAACGTGTTAAAGAATTACATTAATGCTCTATTCTACATATTCGTACATTATTTGGTTAGTTTGCTTCGAAAATGTTGTTTAAATGTAGAAGGATACATTCATCTGAGGGGAAATTTTCTAAAACTCCGGTGTCAGATTATAAATAAATTTCGAAATTTTTCGAGGAGATGGGGGTCATAAATGGCTGTTACGTTAACTAGGTATGTTAAATGTAATTTGTAAAGTAAATTTTGTAATGTAATCTGCTTTAATGTAATTAGTATTAATAATGTATGTAATAACTTTACATTGTTTAACCCAACAAATTTTTGTTATTACATCAGTTTTCATGCTTAAATTTATTTGAAATTTCTGAATCTCCGGTGTGAGATTATAACAAGAACGAAAAATCATGCGTCAAGCATAGATTATGTAGCACTTTCCAACGCTTCCAAAATAATTTTACAAATCATACCGTTTAATAAGCTAAAAGATAACTTCTAAGTAAACAATTTGGAAAACGCATAACATATTTAAAAACATAATTTCAGGAATTTCCAACATATACAATATTCGGAAAAATATCCGAATACTTTTATTCAGCCCTGTATAGGATATATAGAATAGTATATATACTACATAGGATGCTAAATTTTAGTTCAGTTAGGAAACGTGTAGCACATTTTAAAATTCTCCGTCTGGAGTTTGTCAATAAACAGAAATGTGTTCGCGAACTTTTGTGCTGCCCTGTATAGGATCTACAGAATTTATACACACCACGTAATAGACAAAAAGCAAGTTAACATTAAAATCGCGTTCAGTAACTTAAAACGCACTTCCAGGAATTATTGTTAACAGACAGTAGATAATTCTTTTGCGTGTCCCTGTAAATGAACGATGACTGCTATACACACAATATTCCGTAGTAAGTCTCTTGTAATGCACCTTAGTGATCTATATAAATTTCAATGCGTTTAAAATAGTGAAACATTATTTAAATAAACCGCAGACGATTTTTCTCCATAGACGTAATGTAACGGAATTATTTTTACTGTCCCTGTAAAGTAACTATAAGTGCTATGCACACCCTGTTCCATATTAAGCTTCTTCTAATGCACCTTAGTGATGTATATAAATTTCAATGCGTTTAAAATAGTGAAACATTATTTAAATAAACAGCAAATGATTTTTCCCCATAGACCGCAATGTAATGGAATTCTTTTGAGTGTCCCTGTAAAAAAACTATAAGTGCTACACACTTCCGTTGAAATAGCGAACATGCTATAGATAACGATAATAACATATAAAAATTGCAGAGCAATCCGAGCATATTTACGGGAGTTAGAGCACGGACAGACGGCAGACGGCAGACGGCAGACGGCCAGACGGCCAGACGGCCAGACGGCAGACGGCCAGACGGCCAGACAAACCGAAGTCATAAGCACTTTTCAACTAGGTTGGAAAGTGCTAAAAAAGGATAAATATTAAATTTTTTTCGAGTAAAAGGGAGGGGGGGGGGAGGGACGATTTTTTAAATGATCTGCCATTGAAGAATTCTGCGGGTTCTGCCTTTTTGTTAAATAATCATTTAGATCAAGTACTGCGTACAAAACTATCCAACAAATGCTCTGAATTTTTAGAATCTATACTTATAGTAATTTCTGTAGTAGAATTCATGATCTGAATCTAGCGAAATCGTGTTCATGATTTAGGAATTATTTCAACAAAAAATGCGTATATATAACTAAACGAAGCATTATTTCAAATAAAAAAAATGGAAGAAATAAAGTTATATGAAACTTTATATTTTTGCAACGTTTTTAAATCCTCCCACCCCATCTGTATTAGATAATCATGTTTTCAGGAGGCGGCATAAATATAACTTGAATTAATATCGTAATCAGGGTAACAATTCTCATTCAAAACTGATCTTTATGTAAATCAATGTTTCAGTTTTGCTAGGCCCCTATTGTTTACTTAATTGGATTGGTTCTTGTTTCATTTAAATCTCATTAAGTTATGCATGAAACTCCCGTCATTTCAAAGGGATTTAAAAGAGGCAGTGGGCATGCGCGTCACATTTCGTGTTCACTCTTTGTATTCAGTTGCCTTAAAAAAATCCTCTCTCTCTTTTTTTTTAAAGTGTAAATTCTGAAAATTACAAAAAAATATTTACTCTTTTAAAATGTTTGTTTTATAATGAAAATTTCGATTATGGGTATAAACAGGATTGCCACTGACTCCTGACTAATCTTAGCAGCAATTTAACTAATCATCAACAACAACAAGTATATATATATATATATACAGTATGCCCACTAAAGTTCCTTGCCACCCTCTTAACTTCGGAACGGCTGCTGCTATATTCATAAAAGTGGTGTCTAGAAATAGTAAAGTAGCTATACGCTACTTAATGAAACCGCCAACGGCGCCACCTGGTGGAAAACTTTGGAGTTAGCATTCCTATCTCGAAAACGGAAAGAGATAGGGAAAACAAGTGATTTACAAAGTTGTTAGAGCATCATCGATTTAGTACAAAAAACACCTTGTGGACATTCATGCGAGGAATAGAACGGTTAAAACGCGCATTTGTTTTTTCGTTATTTCCTACACTGTGATGTGACAAAACGATCTTAGAAAGAAAGAAACAACGAGTTATGAAACAGCAGGTGTATGCGTCCCCTCCACAAACATTGCAGGTTCTTAAACGACGCATTACGGACACTTGTGCCAACGTGTCACCCTCTATGCTCCAACGTGTGCAACGTGAAATTCAAACAAGGATCCAAATATGACGGTGAGAAGTTTGAACATCTAAAATAAAGGTATATTATTGTAACTAGTTGTTTTTTTTTCTTTCGAAGATCGTTTTATCACGTCACAGTGTAGGATATCATAAAAAAGCAAATGCGCGTTTTAACCATTCTATTCTTCGCATGAATGTCCACAAGGTGCTTTTTCGTACTAAATCGATGATGCTCTACAACTTTGTAAATCATTTTTAAACTCTATCTCTTTCCGTTTTCGAGATAGGAATGCTAACTCCGCAGCATTCCACCAGGTGGCGCCGTAGGTGGTTTCATTGAGTAGCGCATAGCTACTTTACTAACCTAGACACTACTTTTATGAATATAGCAGCAGCCGTTCCGAAGTTAAGAGGGTGGCAAGGGACTTTGGTGGGCATACTGTATATATATGTATATATATAGCCAAATTAAAATAATGTTATCAGTAGATTCTTCTAGAAGTATAATAATAAAATCAGAGCAAAATAAATAATCCGTGGATTTCTTAAATGATCGCTCTATTCTTTTAACTTTGACTCCCCTGAAATGATGAATCTTAAATGACTCTAAAATGGAAAAAGCTATTATCGAGTTGAAATTAAAAAAAAAAAAAAAAAAGAAAAAAAAGAAATCGAGAGATGAAATTTTAATTAAAAAGAGACATTTTTAGAGTCATATCAGTAGTGATAACAATACAAAGTACACTCACCCGCTGACAGGATGTGTTGCCGGGCTCACTAGTCTCAATCCTCCCAGTTTTGCTCTCGAGTCGTAGGATATCAGGACATTGCTTGCAAGGATGTTTAGATGACACAAATTATGTTGGTGCAGATATTCGACTGCGCACAAAGTGTCTAGCAGCCATCGTTTCATGTCAAAGAGGCTGTCTTCGTCAGATTGGAAGCAGTCTGTTTTGACTATTTCTTTTAATGTCATGTGGTAGCGAGGCATCACGAAACAGCAGGCCTGTAAGTCTGGCATGAGGATGGTTTTTTCCAGGCGGACAACATTCTGGTGGTCGAGGAGAGGCCACACTTCCATTTCCCCTCGATGCATTCGGTCTTCGGACACTATTTTACCTGCTTTTGTGTCGCCAGATGGCATTTGTAACAGGAAAGTGTCGCCAAATTTTCCTTCTGCTATGTTGCACTTATACTGGACCCCTAATTTTTCTTTTAACAATCGTTGGATCTTAAATTTATACATAGCGTTGTGCTGTTTATTTTTATGATTATTATTTAGATTATTATACAGTGTGAAAATGAAGAGAAAATTATTGATATAAAAAAACTATTTTCTATTATATAATATTAAACATTGAGAAGAAGAGATCATTTGCGTGTTGAGTACGTGACGAAATAGATTGAAAGTGAAGTTCTGGAATCTTCTCAACAATGGCCGTTACTGTTTCATTTTAACTTTACATTGTTATAGCAAACAAACGTTGACTATTACATCAGCATTGACAGTTTTACAACTTTCACACTTGACTATTGTTTAAAAAATCATAGAAAATCGGTAAATTAAGTCATCATTTTCACACAAGCTTTATTTGGAAGTACGCCTTTTAGTCTATTCGACGAAGCAAAGAGTGAAACGATGCAATATTTAGAAGCCAAGATGTGTGCTATCAAAACGAAAACGATAGCCTATGTCAGGATATTGAGAGTTTACATTGTTATATTAAAAAATATATATTTATTATTACATCAGCATTAGAGATGGGAGAAAAATAACTACTTTCTATTAACAGGTTCCATTGTTACAAAACTGATAATAGTTTTGAACTCGTTACAAAAACCTTAAAAAATATTAAAATTTGAATTTCTTTTAATTTTTCTTTTCTTTTTAACTTTTTTAAAAGTAGGGCATTTTTTATAAATTTTAAGTAATTTGTTATATATTTTAAGGATATTTTTTGGACTTTTGGGTAATTTTTTGGATATTTTATCTTTTTTTAAAATGTATTAATATCTCAAACATAGGCTAAGCTCTGATTTAAAACATAGCTTTAAAATTTACGAATGATCATCTAAGGATGATCCTCATTACGAGATGATCATTACGAATGGCAAGCTATATCCTCCTCCATAAATCACAGGAGTCCTACAAGTTAAGTTTCTATTCCATACTATAAACATTTGTCAGAAAAAAAATTCTAGGTTATTTGAATCAATTAATATGGATTCAGAATACAGGGTTATTCAAAATGAATCATCCGATTTCAAAATTTCATATTTTCAAAAATAAACGACACAGTAATGCATGAATGCAAAGAAAAAATATGGAAGTTTTATAGTGTGAACAATAGATGTCCTCTCGTGAAGCTATTCCGCGAGAGCTGTTTTAGAAACTTTTCATAATGTCGTGAACGGAGCAGAAAGCTTTTTGTACGCTGTCGTTTGCGCGATATGGATCTGTAATCACCGCTCAGCTTGAATTTCGTAAAAAGTACCGAATTAATCCACCTACGGCTAAGAGTATTTGAAGATGGTATCATCAGTATGAGAACAGTGGATGTCTTTGCAAAGGAAAACTAGTCGTTGGGGGCGACGTAAGACTTACCCATCATGGATATGCATAATACAAAATAATGTGTAAACTATTTATAAAATGCATTGCCATTCGAATAATTGCCTGGCTTAACTTTAAATGCTTTATTACTGAATTACGTAAAAGTAACATCCTTATCACTCCAAAATGGATAATCCTATTCACTAGCGGTTTACAGTGTCGGATGAAGCGTCTCATTTCCAATTAAAATAGATCTTTGAATTGAAATTGGAATGAAATACAGGGTCGTGGAAAATAGGATTACCAATAGCTCGGCAACTCGTTAGCCGATCGACTTCATGCTTTATGCAAAATTTATGTTTTTTTATTGTCCTTTAGAGTCACTCCTTAAAATAAACCATTTCGAAAATGTTTATAGACCTTTTATCAGAATGAATAGTTCGAGAGTCCGAAAAAAAGAGTTCCGGATCATCGAGAGGACTGAAATTCAAGAAGCTTCTTCCCA
This sequence comes from Maratus michaelseni, assembly GCA_963931845.1. Classification (NCBI taxonomy): domain Eukaryota; kingdom Metazoa; phylum Arthropoda; class Arachnida; order Araneae; family Salticidae; genus Maratus; species Maratus michaelseni. The sequence goes on from OZ007587.1 coordinate 475,111,872, forward strand.
TGATGACATACTAAGTACATACCCAATTTCAAGTCGTCTCTATCTCAATTGTTTCAGGAGATAGAGCGTTTACAGACACACACACAGACAAACGAACGGTAATTTTTTTTTTTTTCTAGGAATATGTTTTTCGGAATCTCCAGTGTCTGAAACGTGTCAATCCGTCAAAAATTTTTTTTCGATTTTCAAAACGATTACACGACTTGCTCTATACTACGTATGATGGGTAAGTAAAAATGCAAGGTGACCAACCAGGCATATCTGCGGAAAATGTTGTAAGAATGAGAGATAAGCCCAAAGAAATCGACTCTTTGCGCCAGTCTAGAACTGAACGTGACACTTTACTACGTGTTTAAGAAGAATTTACATACCGTCTTGACAGTATACGTGTAACTAAAGGAAGTTATATCGAACACTTGTAAAAAAAAAAAAAAAAAACTTTAATATTAATTACCCATTATACTTAGTGTGGGTTAAGTCTTGTGTTCGATTTTTAAAAAAAAAAATCGAAAATTTTTTTTACTGATTTACACGTTTTAGACACTGGAGGTTCCGATGTTCCGAAAAAAAAAATTGCCTTCCGTCTGTGTGTCTGTAAACGCTCTATCTCCCGAACCAATTGAGATAGAGACTTAAAATTGGGTATGTACTTAGTATGTAATCATGAGAAGAAGCCTATTGAATTTCAGTCCCCTTTCGGACTCTCGAAACATTCGTTCCTATAAAAGGTATTTAAAGTTTTTCGAAATTGTCTATTTTAAGGAGTGAATATAAAATACAATAAAAAACTAGTCGTTGGGGGCCACCGTAATACTTACCCATCATGGATATGCATAATGTAAAATATTAAAACAAAAATGTGTAAACTACTTATAAAATGCATTGCCATTCAAATAAAATCGTGGATTGATGACGTCACAAACTTTAAAGGCTCGATTACTGAATTGCTTGAAAGAGGTTTTTCCTTATAACTCCAAAAATAATAATCCTATTAACTAGCGGTTTATTGCATCTGATTAAGCGTCAAATTTCCAATTAAAATATATCTTTGAAGTGAAATTTGGATGAAATACAGGGTCATGAAAAAACGAAGAATGTGGAAAATAGGATTCCAAATATCTCGGCAACTCATTAGCCGATCGACTTCATGCTTTATTCAAAATTTGTTTTTTTATTATCTTTTATATTCGTTTCTTAAAATAAACAATTTCGAAAATTTTTATATACCTTTCATCAGAACAAATATTTCGAGAGTCCGAAAAAAATTGTTCCGGTTGATCGAGGGTATTGAAATGAAATAGGCTTCTTCCCATTATTACATACTAAGTACATACCAAATTGCAAGTCTCTATCTCAATTTTTTCGGGAGATAGAGCGTTTACAGACACACACACAGACACACAGACGGACGGCAAAAATTTTTTTTCTAAAAATATGTTTTTCGGAATCTCCAGTGTCTGAAACGTGTAAATCCGCCAAAATTTTTTTTTCGATTTTCAAAACGATTACAAGACTTACCCTATACTACGTATGATGGGTAAGTAAAAACATAAATTTTACATAAAGAATGAAGTCGATCGGATTTATTTGTTCTCCTATTTTTCACACGCTTCGATTTTTTATGACCCTGCATTTCATTCCAATGTCAATTCAAAGATATATTTCAATTGGAAATGAGACGCTTCATCTGACGCAGTAAACCGTTGGTTAATAGGATTATCAATTTTGTAGTTATAAGGTTGTTTCTTTTACGCCATTCAGTAATCGTGCCTTTAAAGTTTGGGACGTCATCAAGCCAGGATTTTATTCGAATGGCAATGCATTTTATAAATAGTTTACACATGTTTTATTTTCATATTTTATATTATGCATATACATGAAGGATAAGTATTACGGTGGACCCCAAAGACTAGTTTTTCCTTTGTAGTCATGTATTACTTATCATTCTGTGTCGTTTATTTATGAAAATATGGCATTTTGAAATCGGGCGATTCATTTTGAATAACCCTGTATATGTTATACAAATTTAAGCCTAAAATTCCTCCCTTACAGAATATATAGTTTACAGTATCCCTTGTAAAGAGTGCGACTCTGTATGTATTTCCGGAACTGGACGATGATGCAACAACCGTTTAGAAGAGCTTTACAAATCCGGCAATTTGCGATCTTAACTGTTAATCCATCCGAGATTTTGAAATTATTAAATCCAACTGCAATAATTATAAAAGAAGTTTTTTAGAAGAAATCTCGCCTAAACGAAGATTTATGTAGATTCTGTAGTTCTAACTGTGATGATGTATACGCCCTGGTGTCTTAATACTTTTTAAGTCTGTTCCGACTTTTTTCCCAGGGTCCTGTTTTTGTGAAATTGTGAACAGCTTTTCATATTTGTGAAAAATCTAGACATAATTAGGTGAATTTGAAATGATCGTTATATTCAGGTTCTTATTTATACATTTTTAAGAAGATATATGGATGTAAAATACATATATTTTCCTTATATATGTAAAAGTGACAGGTCAGATTTTACTTTTAAATGATTAATTTGTGAAATGTTCGGTTTAAAGATGGAAAATTTTTGTGAAAAACCTATTTTTAAGACAAAGAATTTTGTGAAGGGTCCTATTTTAGGGAAAATAATTTTGGGAAGGGTCCTGTTTTGAAATGAGAAATTTTGTGAAGGGTCCTTTAAAGGACCCAATTTTTTCCTAAACAGATCCCTGAGTTGTTTCTCATAAAAAATAAGTTTTGAGAAATTCACCATTGTTTCATTCTGATGCTCCTCCTCCTCCCCCCCATGTTTAATGTATTTTATCGCTAAAATATTGATATATTCTTTCATACAGAGATTAAATTATAAATTTATTAACTTAATTAAATGCTTCTCTTGTCACTAATTCATATGCAAAATTATATCAGTTAGTGAAAAGTGTAAGATAAAACTTAATATAATGTACTGACTATCGTTTGATAATTATATATTTGATTTATTTCGCTTTATATGCAGTTTTTCTATAATCACCAAATAAAAATCACCAGAGATATTGTACTATTATTAGAAAATATTAAATATATATTTTTACTAATGAAATTATTACGGCTAGTATTCAAATCTGCCTTTGCCTTAAATATACTACACTTAGCTAAAAAATGTTTTTTTAATTACTTATTTGTTATATAAATGCATGTTACATGTATACCACACTGATTACACCCTCTTCAAATAAGGTCTAAAACATAATTCTGATTACAATTTATTTTATTTTTATATTTATTATACCTAATTTATTATATTTTTGGGATTATATTTAGTTTATCTAAATATAATCACATTATTCAAATAAGGTCTAAAACCTCATAATTCTGATTACAATTTATTTTATTTTTATATATTTTATATTTATTATTTTTCTGGTATTATATTTAGTTTATCTAAATATAATAATCACATTATTTAGATGACTACGATGAATACATAATTACATTCACATTATATGCATTTTTAGGTATTTATAATAATTATCTTATAATTAGAATTATTATATTACATAATAATTATTTTATAATTAGAATTATTATATTACATAATAAAACATTTTTGGTTACATTTTGAAAAAAAAAATATTTATTAAATATTACATACATGTGTGTGTGTGTTGTGTATAAAATGCAAATATCTAGAAAATTTTTTAGAGTTATCATTTAAATTTTGTAATTACTTTTGTGTTAAAAATATTTAAAAAAACTAATTAAAAGTTAGTTTTTATCTTTTCATGTTTTGCATAACAAAAACAAAATATTTAAATATAAACCAAAACAAAATTATATCTTTCAATTGCACATAACTAAAACTTATGTTTAATATTTTCTAATAATAGTAAACTACTACTGGTGATTATAAAAAAAAAACTGCATATATGGTAAAATAAATGAAATTTGTAATTATCAAATGCAAGTATTCAGCAGTGACAAAGTAAACATATTTTAATAGATAATGATTAGCATTGTTAATATTGATAAAAATGCACATATATACTGTACATAAGTATTTACTTTAATTGAAAGCAATCCAATCTTTAATCGAAATATTATTAATTTTCATGGAATTATGCTAGAACTCAAATATGAACTTTCATTTGCACATTAACAAAAAAAAAGTGTTAATGAAACCTCAAAAGATACTTTTATTTTTCAATAAAAATAACTATTTTGTAATTCAAATTTTGTTGCATAAAACAAAATTTTCTTGATACTAAATCCTACAGGTTTTTTTTCTTTTTTGCGCGGGTGTGAAAATGAAAAGCAAATAGTATCTGTTTTGAATTAGTTGATCTTCAATTTTATTATGGAAGTTAAAAAAAAAAAAAAAAAAGTCATTTAGAATTTTGTTTTATTGTGGTTGCAGGAATGGTAGGATGTTATCAGTTGAATCATTAGCCGATCTGCCGTGACGTCAAAATTGAGCTCTTAGGTATTATCTCTAGGCGGCGTTGGCCTGATGGGTTGATTAATTAATTGTTGTATGGTACATTTTTAGGAGGTTATAGGTTATTTTAAGTTTTTTTATTCACAAAAATAACCTATGAAAAAGGATTTTACTTCAATGTACTGTTTTGTCGATGATTTTATGAAAGATCTATCTTGCAAATTGTCTTCCCAAGTCCTGGGGGACTTATAACGCACTCGACCAGGAGAGTCCTCCCGTAAGCGCTGAGGCCGGTGGGAGCGCCGCCACCTGCTGACCACTCATGGTCATGGTGGATCCCAAGATCAGAGAAAACCACCACGAAAACACGTGGTGACTCGCTAGAGTCCTACCGACGCGACGCCGCCTAAGAATTAAGAAAATCATAGATTTTCGCAGGGCAAATCGAAAGTGGCTTAAAACTAGTGAGTCAGATTAGTTCCAGAAGATGTTTCTTGATTTAATTGTGATTCGAACAAAGATATATGTAAGACTTGAGATCTATTTACTTACAGCACTCGCACCAAACAATGAAGTGTTATGTATGCCGTTTAATATTTATGGATTTTAAGCAAATCGGCATAACGACAATTTATGCATTTACGTTATAGCGAACTTTTACTGTATTAAAATATTTTTCTCTTCTGAAACATTTTTTTTTTTTTTATCACACAATGCATCATATAATGAATTAATCTACGAACACTTTTTAAATTGATTAAAATAAAAAAAAATATTTTGGACTTCAAGCAGTGGCGTAGCCAGGGAGGGGGTCCAAATGCTCTGGATACCAGTAATATTGTAAAGTTTTATCCGTCTTGATTATCGCAGAAAGTTCTCAGATTACATATGGCAAAGAAATCTTTACAAAATTAGTGGTATCCAGAGCATCTGGACCCCCACCCTGGCTACGCCACTGCCTCCAAGATTGTCGCGAATCCAATTGAATTCCTACTAACAGGAGATGTTTTCATAAATGTATCTTTCTAAGCTGTGTGAGAAAGATGTTTTTTGTTTTCATAAATGTATCTTTCTAAGCTGTGTGAGAAAGATGGTTTTGTTTTTTTAGATGTATTTTTCTAAGCTGTGTGAAAAAATGTTGTTGTCAGAAATGGTTTTGTAGAATGTTTTTGTCGGCATGGAAGTCAGAGAATAAAAGATATTCGTTATGTTTTTTTAAGAGGACTGTTTTTCACGTATTAAAGTATTATTTTCCTTTGCTTTAAAATGACGAAAGTATTAAAACGGGTAGTTTTAGTGTTTTCGAAAATCGCTATGTTTGTATTTGCGATAAATTGGCGCCCGAACAGAAGGACATAGGAAGTAATATTTTTTAAGTGGAAAACTGTTCAAGTATGGATGCGTTAAAAATAAAAAGAACGCCGCTTAGAAGCGCATTTACGAAGACTTTAAATGCTTTAAACGAAGCTATTAACCAGTCAAGCCCAGATGTTAATCTAATAGAAGAGCTTTTAGATCAATTAGTAGACAAAGCATCAAGATTACGTTCCAGAGATGACGAAATATTAAATTTTATGTTGTCGAATGGGTCTCCAGAAAAAGATTATGTAAAAGAGTTCGAGGCATGCGAGGAATACCATGAAAAATTAATAACAGCGAAGCAAAGTGTAAGACATTTTTTTGTTAAGCCTACCGTCGAACATCTGCCTCTTTTACCTAATTCGATAGAAAACGAAAGAATGAGATCCCGCACACTCAGATTGCCTGAAATTAGTTTACAGCCGTTTGATGGGGACTCAAGATCGTGGCTAACGTTTTGGAATACCTTCAAGAAAATTCGCGAAGACACTGTGTTAGACGATCACTCGAAGTTCGTATATCTGATGCAAGCAATTACTCCGAAATCGAAAGCGTCTCAAATTGTGAAAAGTTATCCTATATCGGCTGAAAATTATGCTAAAGTAATTCAACATCTAAAAGAAAGATTCGGAAGAGAAGACACTTTGATACAAATTTATGTTCGCGATCTGCTGCAGCTGGTATTATGCAATAATAATACATCGAAAAGAGAGTGCAATTTGTCATCGTTATATGACAACCTAGAAACCAAACTTTAACTTAGATCGTTGGAATCTCTTGGGGTCACAGAGGATAAATACGCGAGCATTTTATTCCCGTTGGTGGAATCGTGTTTACCTCATGATGTTCTCTGAATTTGGGAACGGGATCGTGAAAAGTCTGATCAAGGTAAGAGTGAATTAAATTCTACTAGATGGAACCCGTCAAAACTTGACGCAAAAAAATACTATAACAATATCAGTAAAATAAGCTTCTTTATTATTTATGAAGGGGTGCGTATAAAACAGTCTTTCAAATATTTTATTTAAATTTTTTTCCCCAGTCAAATACAGTACTATTTCCGACGCAAACTCCAAACAAACAATCCGTAAATAACTGTGAAATGCAAATCAGTTTGACATTACCACCATATTCCCCACGGCAAGAAAAAAAATTCATGGACCTATGAAGTATATACAAATAGTATATTCCTACGTTCATATCATATTCAGTAAATAACAGAACATAGTAAACAAAGCACACATCTCCCCCCCCCTGTGATAATGCAATCGAATGAGCTCCTATGCGCATGTGCATTGCATCTGCCCAAAAGCACCGTCGAAATTCGACGTTAAAAAAGTTTTAAAATGATTAAATTAAAAGTTTTAAAATGTCCTCTTTAATCATTGTTCGTTTCAAATCCATATCTTCTAAAACGCATCCATTGTTTTAAGCTAATCAATTTTTATGCAAAGATTAAGAAATTTTTTACAGTAATAAATCTATCTGCAGATGAGGGAGATTTTTAATGTTTTCAAGTGTAATTTATTTGTATGGTTTTTTCGGTTCCTTGACATAATCAGGATGATTATCCCTTTTCCATCACAGTCGGGGATATTTTTCCTCTTATACAGTTGGCAAATGTAAAAAAATAAAAAAATTCAATTCCTAGCATATCCTGATATCTGATGGAACATATTCAACGAATTCAACATATCAATTTTATGTTCAACATAAACTAAAAATAGTCTTCTTTTTTTTTTTTTTTTTCCCTGACAGATTTTTGTTTAGCGCCAAAATGTTCTATCTTATGGATAATCTGATCTTATGATTTATCACTTTTTTTTTTTATTATTATTATTATTCACTTTTTATGATGGTTAGGGAAATCTATTTTCAATTGTAGCAACTTTCCCAGGGGCTATTTTACATTATTGAAGTAAACTGGTGGTCATTGGTAAGATAGAATTGAAAAACTTTTCATGCTTGAAAATTATTTAAAAAGTCGTTAAATTAATCGGCAGTTTTCAAATAAATTTCAATCGAAAGCTAATTTTTTTTCTAATTGATGATGTAAGAATTGAAATTGTAAAATGTAGTAAAAAATAGAAATTTGTAGTATTTCGAAGTGATGTAAGCGCGATGAAAGCTAAAGCGATAGCGCCTTTGTTGTCACAACTGTTGTACATTTCTAAAAATTGCCACTGTATTTTGGCTGGCGTCCAAAAGTGGAAAAACATTTTTTGACATCGAAAGAGAAATTCACAGTGAAAGAAATAGGACTTTGCGCTAATAAGGAACTGTTAAATGAACTTATAATAAATCTACCAAAATAATTCCTATGAAATATTAGTCTTACATTGTTTATTCTAGCTAAAAATACAATCTTTATTTCAATATTTTTTCTACCATAACACTATTTTTAATAACTTAAAATTTCCTGAAATCCTTTACTTTTGTGATTTTTTTTATTAAAAAAAGGAAATCTTCTATCCTATAATTAAAAAAAAAAAGCAATTGGTAACATGTAATCAAGGTATGCAATCAAGATGAAGAAATCAATGACGGCTCCAATTCTAATCTTTATAATTATGAATGCAAAAATCAGTAAAATTATGTCATGTTAACACAATTATATACATTTTTCTCTTTAGTTTTATCCATGTTAAAATGCACTTCAAGCTAAGCATAACGTCATTTTCACCGGCGCAAACTTTTCACACGTACTTCATATACCTTACATTAATGCTTAAATGCCATGCACACAAATATAAATATATTTTGTATTTAATTGTAATGAAAAAATGGCATCAACAAAGGTATAATGCATAATGATAAAATAAACCCAATGGACAATATTCCCGTGACGTCACAATAAATATGAATTTTTATTCGCTTATAAAACACGCGGATAAGTATTTTTACCGAAATTTAACTTGCAAATTAACAAATTCGGCCTTAAAACCGCGTGCTTTTAATATTTATTATTTCTCTTTTATTCAACCACAGAGTTTAGAAAATAAACTCTGTGCTTCGGAACAGTAGGCGTTATCCGATTATGACGTCATTAGCAGATGTAAAAGTTTAATTGAAAATTACGGTTAATTAATTAAATTTTCGAACAAACGAATGCACGATAACAAATCTGTGTCCAAATAGCTTTCATTTAAAAAAAGAATGATGTAATTTGATTCAGTAGTTTGTTCTCACGGATTGTCGAAAGAAATCGCTTAGCGTTTTAAATATATAGATACTTAATTTCTTAAAAAATGAAGTGTTGTCTGAAGAACGTATTTTATTTGCGCGTACTAGTTTTGGTTTTGATAAATCTAAGAATTTTACTAGATTTAAAAATGTTGAATATAATTCTATGCCAACTGCTACTGATTTATTTGTAGGTGATAAATTTAAAGATAAACATTTAATTAAGAAATATGATGAAGCATGTATATTTTGTGACAAGTGTCACTTATCAGAAAAATGTTATAAAGCTAATTCGCTTTCTTTTGAAGATAAACGAAGTATAATTTTGAAAAAGGGGGCTTGTTTTGTCTGTCTTAAGAAAAATCATATTTCACGTCACTGTAAATCGAAGATTAAATGTTTAAATTGTGGTAAAAGGCATTTTGCTGTAATGTGTCAAAATGTTTGTAATGAAGAGAGTAATACGGCGTTAGAAAGTCGTAAACATGAGTCAGGGAGTAGTGATACTGTTTTGACTACTCAAGGTTCCGACCCAACAGTGTTATTACAAACTTTGCATGTACGTGTAAAGCACGATGGTAAAGAAAAAATTGTACGGGGAGTCATAGATACGGGCTCTGAGCGTTCATATTTATCAGAAGATGTAATTAAGTATTTGAATTATAAAAGTATTGATATTCATAAATTATTTGGTGGTGTTGAAACAAGTGAGACAAACCACAACAAATATAGAATTCATTTAAGTAGTATTGATAATAGTTATAAATGTGATATGCATATTTTAGATGTTCCTGTTATTTGTTCTAATATAAAAAAAATCCCTGACGGCTCGGCCTACAGGCACAGGTAGATTTCGAAGACGCAGACCGTGGGGCACCTGTTTGTCGGGAATTGCGGAAGAAATGACCTTTTTGCGATGATGCTGCAGTTGGAACCGCATACTTCGAAAACAAACTTGTTTGCAGTCGGAGCCAGCAAGGATTTTTTTTTTTTTTTTTTTTTTTTTTTTTTTTTTTTTTTTTTTGCTATAAGAGTTGGTCCTATAAAAAACATGTCAATATAAAAGTTTTAGATAATATTAAGAGGATTTATAATAAATTTAAGCGGATTTGATATCTTGGGAATTGACGAAATTATGAATTTTTTTCTTCTAAAACCCCCCTTCCCTCCCCCCCCCCTTAAGGCAATTTTTAATTATATCAAAAATCTGTCATTAATAAGTTTTTGGCCCTGTTCCTAGAAGTAATAATAACTTTAAACGGATTCAATACGTATCATAATTAAGAAATTATGGGGTTTTTTCTGTTTTCACAAAAAGCCCCCCCCCCATCCCCCCCCCCTCCTTGGTTCGATTTTGCCCATTAACGAACTTGACCGAGATTTTATGCCCCTTGATTTTATGTATCAGTTTCGAAAAGATGCGGAGTTGGAACCGCCTACTTCGAAAAATAACTTGTTTGCAGGCGGAGCCGGCAGGGATTTTTTTGTTTTTAATTTTTTTTTCTATAACGGTTGGTCCTATAAAAAACTTGTCAATATAAAAGTTTTAGATAATACTAAGAGGATTAATAATAAATTTACGCGGATTTGATATCTTGTGAATGGACGAAGCTATGATTTTTTTTCTTCTAAAACCCCCATTTCCCCCCCCCTTGGGGCCATTTTAAATTATATCAAAAATCTGTCATACATAAATTTTCGGCCCTTTTCCTAGAAGTAATAATAAGTTTAAATGGATTCGATACGTATCATAATAAAGAAATTATGAGGATGTTTCTGTTTTCACAAAAAGCCCCCCCATTTCCCCCCCCCCTGGTTCGATTTTGCACATTAACGAACTTGACCGAGATTTTATGACCCTTGATTTTATGTATCAGTTTGGAAGAGATTTATGCAGAATTTTTCCAGTTATCGTGGTCAGAAAAAAGCGACATAGATAGATAGATAGATAGATGATAGATAGATAGATAGATAAAGTTTTGAACTGGGGGTGGTTTTGGATTCTGGGAGTCATGATCGGCGTAGATCTACAAAAAATTTTCAAAATTTCCAACTTAGGTGAGAATGTAATAGGTAGTATTTCTTACGAAATCCACCTAAAAGGTGCCAAATGGACTTTGGTTAAAAGAATTAAATAAATATGGTTTTAAGATTTCGGATGTTGAAAATAATGTATGTAAAACCGAAAATGAAATTAAATTGTTAATTGGTTCCGATGTGGTGGGAAAATTACTGACCGGAAATATTAAAGTTTTAAAAAGTGGTCCGGTTGCTGTAAAGACCCATTTGGGGTGGATTCTCATGGGGAAAATTCCAGGCATTAAATCTGAAACAAATGATTCTCTTATGGTTATTTCGTCTCTTTGGAACGAAAGTTCCGTTGCTAATTTATGGAAGCTAGATATTCTTGGTATAACTGATCCGGTTGAATCTAAAACTAAAAATGAAATTCATGAAGAAACTATGCAACATTTTAAAAGAAACAGAAGAATAGATTCAGATGGGAGGTGTGAAGTAGCATTGCCTTGGGTACTATATAATGCTCGCTTACCTAGTAATAGAGAATTGGCCGAAAAACGGCTTGCTGCAACGAAGAAAAGGTTATCAAATTTGAATAAAACTGAAGTTTATAATGAAGTATTTGATACATGGTTAAATGCAGAAATAATTGAAAGGGTGGTCGATAATAAAAAATCCAAAATACATTATTTGCCACACAGGCCTGTGTTTAAAGAATCGAGTGAAACTACTAAAGTAAGGCCGGTTTTTGATGCTTCGGCTCATGTGAAAGGTTTTCTTTCATTAAATGATTGTCTGGATAAAGGATTAAATATGATTGAAATGATTCCTTCAATATTGCATCGTTTTTGGAAATTTCCTGTTGGTGCAGTATCTGATATAGAAAAGGCATTCCTACAGATAGGTATTACAGAAAGTGATAGAGACTATCTACGGTTTTTATGGAAGGATAATATAATTTACAGACATAAACGTGTGGTTTTCGGAATCAATTGCAGCCCTTTTTTACTAGCGGCTACTCTGAAACACCATCTGGAAAGTACACCTGACAATTTTGTTTCTACAGCAGAAACTTTGAATGAATCTTTGTATGTAGATAATTGTGTTTGTAGTTTCAACACAACTGAAGAGTTAAACAAGTTCATAATTGAATCGAGAATGTTACTGTCCTCCGCGAAATTCAATTTAAGGGGATGGCTTTCGAATTATCCAATTCAAATTATGTCTGGAACTTCAAAAGTTAACATAACACCAGTACTAGGCTTAAACTGGGATCTGGAAAATGATGCCCTATCTTGCAAAATCGGCCCTATTGAGGAAGAGCAAATTATTCCTACAAAACGAGCTCTACTTTCATTGGCTCAGAAGGTTTTTGATCCTTTGGGATTTGCCTCACCCGTGACTTTGCTCCCTAAACTTATTCTACAAGAGTGCTGGAAGTTGAAATTAAAATGGGATGAATTAATTCCAGAGAATTTAGATAAACAATTTTTGAGGTGGGTGCAGGGAATAAAATTAATTTCTGACATCAAACTTGAGCGCTGGATGAATCTAGATAATTTTGAAAATGATGTAAGTCTTCACATATTTTGTGACGGAAGTAAACACGCATATGCTACTTGTATTTTTCTGAGAGTAAAGAAGAAAAATGAAATTTTGGTGAGTTTTATACAAGCACGCGCAAGAGTAGCTCCTCTTAAGAACCTAACTATACTGCGGTTAGAGCTTTTATCATGCTGCATTGGAGCCAGGTTGGGTAGTCGTGTCATTGCTGATTTAAGAATTCCAAATTTGAAGATCTGTTATTGGTGTGATTCAACTACAGCTTTAAGCTGGATAAAGCGAGATGATAGATGGGGAACATTTGTCTGGAATCGTGTAGAAGAAATCAGGTCTTTGTCACAGAAAGATCAGTGGCGACATATTTCAGGAAAATTTAATCCGGCTGATCTTCTTTCCAGAGGTTGTTCCATTGAACAGTTCTTGCAGCTAAAATGGTGGGAGGGACCAGCCTGGCTGGCTGAGCCAGAATTTCTTGGCCTCAAAGTGTCGAATCACCAGATGAAGAAGTTATTAATGCTGAGAAACGGAAAAGTGCCATTTCAGCATTAAACAAGAACACGAAACCTAATGATTGGTATTATCGACGATTTTCATCATACAAGAAAATAATAAGATTGATCGCATGGATTCTAAGATTCATAAATAATTCAAGAAAACCGAATTCAAAAGAAGTATCTGATCTTACATGTTTTGAAATAGAACAAGCTAAAAGAAAATTAATGATTTTGATCTAGAAAAACAGCTTTGAAAAGAATAATGAGAAAATTCGTAGCCTAAGACCAATCCTACATGAAGATGGTATCATCAGAGTAAAAACACAAGTCATCTATCGAGAAGATACTGTCAATTTTAAGTACCCAATTCTTTTGCCGTCTGACCATCCTGTAGTCCATCGATTGATCTCCTGGAAACACCAAGAGCTATTACATGCAGGAGTGGCTCTTTTGATGACATCTATACGAGAAGACTACTGGATCCTGAAAGCCAGGAAAACCATTCGAGCAGTAGTTCAGAAATGTGTGCGTTGCAAAATATTTAGTGCACAGAAGACAGAGTCAGAACCTGTTGCATTGCCAGCAGAAAGAGTTCAAAATGCGGCAGTATTCCAAATAATTGGAGTAGATTTAGCTGGGCCCTTATATTTGAAAAATGGAAAAAAGGTATGGATTGTGTTGGACACTTGTGCAGTGTACAGGGCCATACATTTAGAATTAGTGACGTCATTAGCAACAGATACCTTCCTCCAATCTTTTAGGCACTTTATATCGAGAAGAGGAAGACCGACGACCGTTTATTCTGATAATGGTAAAAATTTTGTCGGTGCAGATAGAGCTTTTTCAGACATCGATTGGGAACAGATCTCAGCTGCAGCAGCTGTACAAAAGATTCGTTGGAAATTCAATCCGCCTACTGCTGCCTGGTGGGGTGGTTGGTGGGAGAGGTTGATACAAACGGTGAAACGCATCTTATGTTCCCAATCGATGTCTGAAAAAGCTCTATCTGCACCGACAAAATTTTTACCATTATCAGAATAAACGGTCGTCGGTCTTCCTCTTCTCGCTATAAAGCGCCTAAAACGCTTATCACAATTCTTTGTGACTGCGAACAAGTTGTAAATGCTAGACCACTCACGTATGTCTCAGAAGATGTGGATGATCTAGCACCTTTAACACCATCAATGTTTCTTCAAGAAATAAGATCTTCATATGTGATAGATTTTGATGCAATTGGCGCACAAGAATTAAACAGAAGAGCAATGTATAGACAACAAGTTCGAGAACATCTTAGAAGACGATTCCGTATTGAGTATTTAGGGCAGTTACGCCAACAAAATTCCCTGCAAAAGAATGCCAAGCAACTGACCGTTGGTGATGTCGTTCTCGTGGAGTCTGATAAGAAACGTACCCACACAGCACACTTGGTCCCAGTGATGTCTCGAGTACATCGCAAAGTCTCATTATCATCACGTCTCTGTGTGATGTACATGAAATATCTCTGAGATAACAAAACAGGCTGCCACTGAGATGTATCTTTGCGATAGCCTGGAGACGCAAGCTGCCGTTTTCGCCCATGCGCAAATACGCGATGGTCATTCACGCATGTGCGAGCTAAATGGCGTCTAATGCAAATCGAATTCATAGTGAAGGATGTGTATGCATGCCATGTTGTTTGCTGTGTGTTTGATTTCTGTCTTTTTTTTTTCTATTTGAGTGACGTTTCTTCAGTTTTTAGGAAAAAATCAAATAACTATGGTTATTCTTGAAGACAAAGCGTACATATAAATGATTATGTTAATATAATCAGGCTTGATAACTGCACTTCCTTTCGCAATTTTAAAGTAGATTGCTGTTTGCATTATTTTTCATATCCAGAGGAACTCTCAAAAATATTAATATTCAAATATAATAATAAAAACTTGTCATAATAGAAAAGTTTGTCATAGCAAAACATATTAAAAACGCTTTGCGATGTTAGTTATTTTATTTACATGTGATATTTTCAGCTTTTAGGTATCTAAATAAAATTTCTTTTTGATGTTTACCTTTTGTACTTTATTTACATTTTTTTATGTTAAAATTGTTCATTGCAATTCATTGCAAACATCATAAAACATTTATATTAATATATATGAATCTACAATTTCGAGTAATGGTCTATTCTAATAAAAAATAATAGTTTTATTTGCAAAAGTTGAGAGATCATGAAAGGTAAGTGTTATAATTTATTAAACTTTATTATCGTGTTATATATTTATACATTTTACATTTTCTTAAATATATTTAAATGTCTTATAAAGCTTATTCTGCAGTTTTATTTAATGTATATTAAAGAAAAATGTGTTGCGAGTTTTAAGTAAAAAATATAATAAAACTGTAGAAAATTAACATTTTACATTATCCACCATCCATGCAATACTAAACATTTTTTTTAATGGTAATTGTGTAAACAATGCAATGAGTCAGTATTCAAGTTGCATGCACTTTTGAACTTTTTTTCGGTATAAAAAATAATAATTTTAGTCTCTTATTTAATGTAAAAATGGACCATTCATTCAAAAATAGTTATATAAAGTTTAGAATTTGTTTTGTTCCTTTTTAAAAGGACTATTTAATTTTATTTTCTTAAAAGAGTATTGCTTTTTACAAATATGTACAGTTCAGATCTGTGAGGATTAAGATGTATTACATCAGTGAAATTACTATGTATTCTTAAAAACTGAGAGTGCATCATAAGTTGAAATTTATTTCATCTATTTGTGCTGGGAGGGGGGGGGGGGTTCCTGTTTTTACAATGACATGCAGTATTTTCTTAAAATTAAACACAGAATATATTTGTTAAATTGTGAAGATTTAGGTAGTAATATCTTTAAGGTCAGATAAAATAATAATAATAATAAAGATAACTTCAGTTTCTCGATGGATTTTACATTATATGCTCATATGCTGCAGGATTATTTTAGAGGCTGCATTAATTGTGTTTGTTTAAATATTATTCTAAAGTTATGTACTGCCAAAATTCAAGATAATTTTAAATATGCATTAAAAATAGGACATCAATGTGGGAAAAAAAAAAAAAAAAAAAAAAAAAAAAAAAAAAAAAAAAGCACATTTGTATCAATATATATTTGTGCTATACAATAGGGACATCAAAGTTTTCTCATTTCTGTAAATGCTCGCTAAATATGATTTGATAGAAAAACATAGCAATATTTTAATTTAAACCTGGTTTGTATAATAAGGTTGGTTTATTTATATTTTAATATTATTCATGAATTTATTTTTGAGCAATGAAAAAATAAATTTAAACATTTCATTATGCATTTTAAAACTATTTAAAGTTAAAAAAAATATTTAACACTGGCATGAGGAATTATTTTTAGAAACATGTTGTTTTATCGAGATGATAAAGTTCTTTAATTCTAATACAGCACATGTTGATTTCTAGTCAATGAAGAAAATTTTTAAAATTTGCAAATTTGGTATACATCAGAAAATTTTCTCAGCATTTAGCACAGATTGCTTTTAAATAATTGAAATTAAAACAAATATAATAATCAAATTCTATCTGTATTAAAGGATGTAAAATTTGTTTGTGTGAAAAATGATTGATTCATCAATAGCATTTTATCGATTCAAAGAAGCAATTTTTTAATATTAAACTGAATTATTTTAATCTGTAGGTATGTGGAATTTTATGATTAATAAAGTAATTATTAATTTCTGATACCATAGTACAACAAACTGCAAAGTTTAACCCTTTTCACTCCAAATACTCTGCTGGAAAAGGGGGGGGGGGGTCAATATTCAATAGATTGCTTTTAGTAAGAGATTAATATATAATTTTCTATTACTGTTAATCATGATTAACAGTTGATCTTAATGTTTGCATTAAAAAATATGATTTTTTAAACAGTTGAGTTTGAACCAGTAAAATTCATAAATTGAAATAGTGACACATATGACATATGATATAATGTAAGCAGCCACAGGAGTGTTAAAAAAAAAAAAGTTGTCTTAGTTTCGGTTTAAAATGGATGAGAAAAATTGGAAATAAACATTGAATAAATATATTGTATGAGTTTTGATTTTTAAGAAAAATTCACCAACTATGAACTAGAATGGAGTTTAGTCTCATCAAGTAAATTTCAATACATACACACATTAAAAAAAGTATTACTGATTGTAAGTTTTACTATGCAAACACAATTCCAATAATTTAGGTACCCAGAATACAAATGATACAAGTCTATGAAAGCTAATTTTTTAGAAATGTAAACAAAAATTTAGAGTAGATGGATTTAGAGTAGATCCTGGAATGAATTGGGATAATAAAGCAACACTGTTCATACTTAGAAAGAACATAGTCATTAAGCACTTTTTCAGCAAATTTTCATCTTTGAATCAGATGTATTCTGGATGCCTCAATAATCATAATGAAAGTTGTCGAGTTGTCACACAAACTTCCAGAAAAATAAAAACTAAAAATCCTGCTTCATATATAGATTATGAAACACTTTCCAACATTTCCAGAATACTTTACCAATTAATAAAGTGAAAGTTGATGTGTAAGTAAACAATTTTGGAAACACATAACAATTTTGAAAACCCAATTTCAGCAATTATTATCAATAAAATATTTGCATTATTTTGTGCAGTCTTGTATATGATCTGTAGATTTGTATATATACTACTTAGTATGTTAAAATTTAGTTCAGTTAGGAAACGCATAGCACAGTTGAAAATTCCCCTTCAGCAATTTCCATCAATAAACAGAAATGTACCCGAATTCTTTGCTCTCCCCCCCTCCCCCCCATCACTGAAATTTTTAAAAGTTGGCTCTCTGACACAAAAACAAATGAATATAAACAGATCTTATCAGGGAGTTTGATCTATTTCTACAGAACTTCTTTGAATATGTAAACTACTATTATAAATATAAAGATAATAAAACTGTATTAGTCATTGATATTTTTGCACAATATCCTCATGAAAGTATTGTGATTATACATGTGACAGACGTCATTTATCATTTAAACATTCTCATTACAAAATCAGCAGGAATATTTTAATTTAAACCTGATTAGTTTAATGATGTTTGAGTGTTTTTATTGATATTATTCATATTTTTATTGATATTATTCATATTTTTAATGATATTATTCATAATTTTTTTTCATCAATGAAAAATAGATTACAAATAAATAAATTTAAACTTTTCATTAGGCATTAAAACTATTGAAAGTTACAAAATGTTTAACATCTACATGAGAAATAATTAATGAATTATTATTTACTAGAAACATATTGTTTTATCCACATGATAATTGTGAAATTTTACAAATTTGGAAATTATCAAAAAATTTCCTCAGTAATTACCACAAATTACTATTGTATAATTTAAATAAAAATAATTATTGTAAATATTGAAATTACATCTGTATTAGAGGATGCAAAATTCTTGTACATCCAAAAAGATTTTTATAATATTCAGAGAAGCATATTTTGAAACTTGTTTAGCTGAATTATTTTAATCAGCAGATATGTTGAATTTTATGATTAATCAATTAATTATTGATTTATAATATTATATTATAGTACAGCGCACTACAAAATTACCCTTTTCACCCCAAAGACTCTGCTGGAAGGGGGGGAGGAATTGATATATTCCTTAATAAGTTTTCTTAATAATACTAAAGAAATTAATACATACCTTTTGATTTAAAAAAAATAAATTAAGCATGCAAATATTGTAAAGTGTAAGAGTTAACATTTTATGACAATCTTTTCTTAATCATAATTAACAAATGATTTTCATCAGAAGTAAAATGCTTGCGTTCAGTAATATGAGTTTTTTTTTTTTTTTTTTTTTTTTTTTAATAATTAAGTTTGAACCAGTAAAATTCATCGATTGAAATAGTGAAACATATATGATGTAAAACAAGGAATATTTAATAAAAGGGGTTGAGTATAATTTCTGTTTAAAATAGCTGAGAAAAAAAGAAACATCGAATAAACACTAATACAATTCTTTGTCTTACACTATTATATAATATTATTACTCATCATAAATCATGTATTGCATGAGTTTTCATTAAAAAAGGGTGTAATGAGAAATTCTTGAATTATGTATTAGCATGGTTTTATCTCTACAGTAAATTCTAATATCACACATGCATTTTTAAAAAAGTGATTACCAATTATAAATTTTACAATGCAAATACAATTCCAATAATTTAGGTACCCAGAATACAAATGATACAAGTCCAAAAAACTTATTTTGAGAAGTTTAAACAAAGATTTAGTTTAAAATGGTAATGTCTTGGAATGAATTAGGATAATAAAGCAACTTAGACTGTTTATACTTAGAAACTGTAGAATACACACTCTTTCACCAAATTTTTAACCCTGTATCAAATTTGCTGAAAGTGTGTTTTCAAAAAGTATTCATTAAAAGTGTATTCTGGATGCCTCAGTTCTCAGAGAACTGACAGGATATAGACATATCCTAAGAAAGTTGTCACACAAACTCACAATACAATAACACAGTTGTATTTCTATGTCATTAAAGGATGGAAGATTTTATTAAATGCAAGATGATTTAGGAACAAAGAAGAACTTTTTGACATTTACTTGGGCTTGCTTAAGTTAAGTGGGACCCTGCAGTATGAATTATTTACTAACAAAGTATTTTACTTATGCAATGTCTTTTTAGGTAGATTTCGTAAGAAATACTACCTATTACATTCTTCCCTAAGTTGGAATTTTTGAAAATTTTTTGCAGATCTACGCCGATCATGACTCCCAGAACCCAAAAACATCCCTAGTTCAAAACTTTATCTATCTATATACCTATGTCACTTTTTTATGGACACAATAACTGCAACAATTCTGCACAAATCGCTTCCAAACTGATACATAAAATCAAGGGGCATAAAATCTCGGTCAAGTTCATTAATGGGCAAAATTGAACCAGGGGGGGGGGGCTTTTTGTGAAAACAAAAAAATACCTATAATTTTTTATTTATGATACGTATCGAATCCGTTTAAAGTTATTACTTCTAGGAGAAGGGCCGAAAATGTATGTAGGACAGATTTTTGATATAATTATAAATGACACCAAGGGGGGGGGGGGGAGGGGGTGTTCTAGAAGAAAAAAAAATCATAACTTCGTCGATTTACAAGATATCAAATCCGCTTAAATTTATTATAAATCCTCTTAATATTATCTAAAACTTTTATATTGACAAGTTTTTTATAGGACCAACCCTTATAGCAAAAAAAAATTAAAACAAAAAAAAAAATCCCTGCCGGCTCCGCCTGCAAACAAGTTATTTTTCGAAGTAGGCGATTCCAACTTCTGCCTCTCTTCGAAACTGATATATAAAATCAAGGGGCATAAAATCTCAGTCAAGTTCGTTAATGGGCAAAATCGAAGCAAGGGGGGGGGGGGGGCTTTTTGTGAAAACAGAAAAAAACCATAATTTCTTAATTATGATTCGTATCGAATCCTTTTCAAGTTATTATTACTTCTAGGAGAAGTGCCGAAAATTTATGTATGACAGATTTTTGATATAATTAAAAATGGTCCCAAAGGGGGGGAGGGGGAGAGGGGTTTTAGAAATAAAAATTTCATAACTTTGTCAATTCACAAGATTTCAAATCCGCATAAATTTATTATAAATCCTCTTAATATTATCTAAAACTGTTATATTGACAAGTTTTTTATAGGACCAACTGTTATAGCAAAAAAAAAAATTAAAAAACAAAAAAAAATCCCTGCTGGCTCTGCCTGCAAACAAGTTAGGTTTCGAAGTAGGCGGTTCCAACTGACGCATTCTGGCAAAAAGGTCATTTCTTCCGCAATTCCCAACAAATAGGCACCCCACGGTCTGCGTCTTCGAAATCTACCTGTGCCTGTAGGCCGAGCCGTCAGGGATTTTTTTTTTAAGTGTATAGATTACAAATTTAGTATGTAAACACAAGTAGAATAATTTATATACCCAGAATAAAGCCATACAAGTCCATCAAAACTAATTTTTTGACATTTAGAGTAGGGTAGTAGAGTCACTCAAACTGTTAAATATACTTAGGAAAAATAGATTATTGAAAAAGAAGAAGAGTACTGTTTTCAGATTACTTGTATTCAATGTGTTTTCTCATATTATAGATAAATCTTAGGAAAGTTCTTAAAACATGAATTTCCAATTCATTACTAGAATGCATTTCAGTTTTATTAGAGGATGCAAGAAGTTGCAGGATTCAGAGAAGGGAAGTTTTGATATTACTATGACTATCTTGAATTGAAAAATAACAGCAATATGAAATTGAGTTATTTTGCAATACCTTTGAATAACAGTCACACCTTGGGTAATTAATTTGATTTACAAGTAAGTGAGGTCCTTAAAAGTAATTTTTTTAAAATTAGAGAAAAATACAGCAACAAAAAAGTCAGGGTAAATTTACATATCAGCAGGCCAATTGTCATCCCTATTTCCGACTAGTAATTTTAATTTTATTTAGGATATAAATTTGTTATTAAATAAGATTAAGATTGGTAATCAGAAGTAGTGGTAACAATTTGAGACCTGTAGATGTTGCAATGTGACGTCGCATAGGTGTTGCACTGCGATATTGCTGAAAAAGGACATTCGCACATTTCCAGAACATTTCTCAGACCATCTGTGCGATGTAGTGTAGACATTAAAATGCAATGTTTCATAGATATCGCAATGTGATACCTCATAAATGTTGCACCGCGACGTCACTGAAAAAGGACATTCGCACATCGCCAGAACATCTCTGAGACCATCTGTGCGATGTAATGTAGATGATAAAATGCAATATCGCACAGATATCGCAATGCGATGGCTCATAGATGTTGCAATGCGACGTCGCTGAAAAAGGACATTTGCGCATTGCCAGAACATCTCTGAGACGTTCCGCGGGACATCACAACGTCGCAGTGCGATGTATATGCGACGTTCTAGAGATGAAAGTGTGCTGTATGGGTACGTATTGGACTTTAGCTCGTGTGCAAGAACTAATTTCTGGAAAAGATGGTCACCCGAGAGTTGCTCGGGTAAAAACTGAAAATGGTGAACTTTTAAGACCAATACAAAAACTGTACAATCTAGAGATTCCAAAAGAACACTCTTTCGAACCAGTATTACGAACGAGAAGCGGCAGAACAGTGACTGTTCCAAAACGTTATCAGTCATAAGACTATTTTTGAACATTGAACATTATAAACTCCTTTTTTCCTTATTTTTAGTATATCTCATTTCTTAGTGTTAATTAGAATTTGTAATAATATGTTAAATTTTTGTTTGAATTTTTGCAGGAAATTGTATAATTTGTCTTTGAAAATTAGTGTTAAGAATATATATACTTTGGCCATGTAATGCAAGTATAATGATACACATATTTTGTGTTATTTTGAATTTTGTTGTGCCTATTGTTGAGTTTTCCTGTTGAAAACTCAAGGTTGGAGATTGTCGCAAATCCAATTGAATTCCTACTAACAGGAGATGTTTTCATAAATGTATCTTTCTAAGCTGTGTGAGAAAGATGGTTTTGTTTTTTTAGATGTATTTTTCTAAGCTGTGTGAAAAAATGTGGTTGTCAGAAATGGTTTTGTAGATAGTTTTTGTCGGCACGGAAGTCAGAGAATAAAAGATATTCGTTATGTTTTTTTAAGAGGACTGTTTTTCACGTATTAAAGTATTATTTTCCTTTGCTTTAAAATGACGAAAGTATTAAAACGGGTAGTTTTAGTGTTTTCGAAAATCGCTATGTTTGTATTTGCGATAAAGATTGTTCAAATAATACTGTGTGTATAACGTCTTCCACCGAAGACAGAAGCAGTGTAGAGTGTAGAAGGAAATGCTCAAACTTGTATGCTTCACTTATTTCTTCAAGAATTACATATGGCCGGCGTACCCCCCTCCCCTCCCCCACCAAAACATTTTTATTATAAGACACAGTAAAAGAATAGTGGAAACAAAGAAAACAATGAATTTACAAAAATGAATATAGCGTTTATTATACATTTAATGTAAGTTTTTAAATGTGATGTGAGTGCGCTTATTTACGGTTGCATTTTTCTTGAATGTTAGTTTACGGAGGTAGAGTGGTAAACCAATCATTTTTAACAACTAATTCATATTTTGTGTTTAAAATTGTCCATGATAAAAACTTTTTCAATTAAAGATATTTATATGCACATATAGTGCCACACCATAAATTGGTTGTCAATAGACACCCCTGGAATATTTTTACATATATCTGTAGAGTTGTTCTCATGAGGACTTATTTGAGAAAGGCCTTTGCTCAGTGACTCCAAAATGTCTTCTTCCGGAGCTGAAAAATCCATTCTGGCGTAGAGAAGATCCGAATTCAACACACAAGATAAATGAGTAAATGAAATTTATGACAATATGGCATAAATTGCGATGTATGTAAAAATTCTCTATTGTTAGATTTAAATAATGTTGTTCCTGCTAAAAGTGATCTGTGGAAACAACTTATCAAGTAAAGATAAAAATGATCCTTTCGACGTTAAAAAACGTAAATTTATTTCTTCAGGGATTAAAATTTCCAATTGTTGGAATATTTTTACGAACACAGTTTACACAAGGCATTAGGGATAATTTTGTTCGAAAATAAACTTTACTGTCTGACATAATTTTTTTTTCTTTTCCCTTTTTTTTTAAACTAAAGAAAAATTAACTCAAAAGCTTAAAAAATGAGAGCCTGGAGGAGTCTCTACTCCAGGCTCACTTCTAGGCACTGTACTGTCAGATCAGAGTGGCGATGTACCAACGCCACCTATAGGGCAGTTGCAATTGACGTCATGTTGGAGGTCACATACTGCAAATAGGCAGATCTGATTGGTGGAACTACCCTAACCTCCAGTTGAAGTACAATGGTTGATCAACTGATTGCAACTCTTCTCCATAGATCTGTAGATGGTGTTGGACTTGGTGTTGGATGTACAGTAAACTTGTGTGAGGAACTTGAGAGGAGACACAAAAATAAATTTTATTCATTTTTAGTATCTAAACAACTCAGTTGATTAACTAATTTAGCATTATAATATTGTAAGATTTTCAACGTGTAGCTCTGCTATAGCATCTAGAAGACGCAAGCTTTAGCTGTAGCAAGAGTTTAAAATATTTTTCACCAGAAAACGTATGCAAATTCTTCGATTGTGATTTGTCCAGTTGAATCGGAAAGGAATTAAAAAACCGATTGCTCTGTAAATTTATCCAGCATGTAATGGCATCAGTGATCTGTAGTTCAATATGACATGCTTTCGGATTTATGAATTAACTTCATAATAAAATAAAATCAATACCATCCTGTATTTATTTACGATTAGTGTTTACAAATAAACATCAAATTCTAATCATGTCTGTCACGGATGACGCTAAAAAGAGGGCAGAGGAGCTAAAGGAAAAAGCGAACGAACACTTTAAAAGTAAGTGTACGTCCCTGCTACTTCAGTGCCGGTAAATATTATTGCCGATTTAAATACAGATATGTTGATAGTTCCTTTATTCATATAACTCTTGAGAAAGCTCCCTTTTTTTCGTATCTTTAATAGGAAGAATTCTTTTTATTTTTTCTGCCTATGGCCTTGAAGCAGCTCACAGTTAGCAATAGAAGTAATATTATATAGATTACGATTGTAGTATTAAGGATAATAAAATAATGGCATAGTTTGTTAACTCAATTTTTTTTTTTTGTTTCATTTGAAAAGCTAAAATTTACTCTCTGTTGTCAAGCAAATCATTTCTATTTTCAACTTTTTGTGAACTGTAAATATTGTTTTATTATTTGGTATTATATTTGGTACTTCTTTACGGTTATTCCAAATTTAATATATACATATATATTTATGTTAGTAAGTATATATTACAAAGTTTCATAGCAAATTCATACCAATGTTTCATAACAATTTCTTACAATGCTTCACAGGAATAACAATTTCTCTTTAGTAGTCACTTTAGATTGTTGATCCACTTTGTACATTTTAAAAAACGAAAATAGTTTCTAATTATTGATTCCATATATTTTTTAGTTTTGTTAGTGTCACATGTTTATAAATATATGTTGACCATGGTTTAAGATAATTAACTTTTTAGAGAATCAGATATGATCATCAACCCTAATTTTACATCCTAGACAAACATGACTTAGATTCACTTTGTCTCATACTGCTGAGATAAAGTGTTAAAAGTAGAATTTATTTATAACCAATATTTTAAAATACTTAAATTTCATAAAGGAGAAAATATCGTCAAGTATTCTAAAAAAAAAAAAAAAAACTGTTTTAACCAAGGTAGGTGGAAGGCAATATTTGGCGTTACAGTTTGGCAATAGTTTTTTGTTATGAAAAGTGGTCAATGGGGTAATAGAGATGTACCTTTTAAAAAAGTACTAGAAAACATAAATTTCAACTTTCAGATGAAAGAAAATAAAAAATAAGAAATCTTAATATCTTAAAACACTAATCTTAAAACAATCTTAAAACACTGATAGAAAAGAAGGTACTTCTCTATTATCCCGTCGACCACTTTTCATAACAAAAAACTATTGCCAAACTGTAACGCCCAATAAATGGGAAAACGTTGCCATTGGAATATCAAAATAAATAAAATATAAGAATTTAAGGACACAGTTGTTATTTTAATGAATGAAATAACTCATAAATCAGTAAGACATAATGAAAAATACACGCAAATGTCGAATTAAAAACCACTTGATGACATAACAGACACGCATAATGCTTCTGACATCCAGTCAATAGGACTGCATTTTTGGCGTTTAATCTTACAGTTTGGCGATAGTTTTTTGTTATGAAAAGTGGTCGATGGGATAATAGTATTTTATTTATTTATTTTGGCTGTTTTGCATAAGGTGGAATATTGTCTACGGCAGAAAATTTCCGTGGTCCCGATTGATTCCGCCTTAGACAGAGTTTACTGTATTTACATTTCTTTCGTTATTTATTGAGAAATAGTAACAAACTTAAAAAAATCACTTAAATTATAATTAACTTTTAAGCGTATTTTACTCCCAAAAACCTAAGTATTGCAGCATATACGTCTTAAATATCTATGTTATATTACATACAATACATCTACTAAGTATATCTAATCTATTGTATGTTCTTTATAGGTATAATTAAAAATATGATTGAATTTTTTTTTTTTTTTTTTTTTTTATATAACAAGGGATAAATATTAAACTTCTCATTATGCTTAAAAAAATTAAAATTTGCTTGTACGGCCCTATTAAGACAATTTTGAATACATTAATTTTAAATTTAACAGATTACGTTAGTTTATGACAGGTACTTTTTGTACTTATTGATACACAGCATAAAAATATTAACTTGATTCCTAAATTACCCTCTTATGGTAAAAATGGGTAGATAAAACCCATTCAGGGTATGAAAGTTAAAGGGGGGGGCAGGGCTGCCATTTGCGACTAAAATGCGACTAAAAGCGACTATTTTCAGCATCAGGCGACTATGGCGACTATTATAGGCCAAAAACCATTAAAAAGCGACTATTTCAACTAAAACGCAAAAAAAGGCGACTTTTTTCAGGTTCCAGCGACTATTTTTAATGAAGAATCGATCTTTTTTTTCTCCCTCAAAGCGCCTGTAAAGTCATCTTCCCAAACGCACTCGGTCACCTGCCTCGCTGTTTCCTCCTTCTGTACGTACGCAAGCAGTTGCTTCTATTTGCAAATTAGGGGAGGCAGGTACTGTGCTGATGGGATCGTTTCTGAATTCCAGGGAATGTTCAAGTTTCGGCAGGAATACGGAAATTCCAAGCAGATTTTGGTCGGAGAAAAACTAGTTTGGCTTAGTAGGTGGAAATCACGTTTGGTGGTAGGTGGTTTTGGAGCCCAGAAAAGCTTGGTGTCTAGTATACATAGATGGCAACAACTCCGGAAATGCGTGGTAAAATACGGTAGTACGGAAATAACGTTGAAAATACAGAAATTGCGTCTTTTACAGCGATGCCGTGGACGCGCTATAGCGCGTAAATTACGCGAAAAATTGGAATTGGGACGCAAAAAAATAGTTCTTACGCGACGTGCAATTTTTACACGCGTAAATTCTTCGAAGAATCGAGAAATCATTTTGTCGAATAATCCGAAAAAACGGCAAATTTCGCCGTAGGATCGCGAAAAAAACGGCAAACTTCGTCAAAGGATCGTTAAAAAATGGCGAATTCTGTCGAAGCATCACGAAAAACGGCAAACTTCGTCAAAGAATCGTAAAAAAACGGGGAATTTCGTTGAATGATCGTGAAAAAACGCGAAATTAATTCATTAAAAGATCGCGGAAAATGGCTAATTTCGTTGACAGATTGCGAAAAAAACGCAAATTTAGTCAAAGGACCGTGAAAACACGTGAATTTCGTCAAAAGGCCGTAAAAAAACTGCATTTTCGGCGGAAATTCGGCGAATTTTTCCGCGTTTTTCGGCGAAATCACGGAAAAATGCGAATTTCGCCGAAGGGCCACGGAGAAAACGCCAACTTCGTCAAAGGATCGTGGAAAAAACTGCTAATTTTGTCGAAGGATAATGGAAAAACGTCCAATTTCGTCATCGGATTGCGAAAAAACGGCTAATTTTGTCGAAGAATCTCGAAAAAACGGTAAATTTTGTCGAAGGATCTCGAAAAAACGGTAAATTTCGTCGAAGGATCTCGAAAAAACGGCAAATTTTGTTGAAAGATCGCCAAAAAACGGTAAATTTCGTCGAAGGATATCGAAAAAACGGTAAATTTCGTCGAAGGATATCGAAAAAACGGTAAATTTCGTCGAAGGATATCGAAAAAACGGTAAATTTTGTCGAAGGATATCGAAAAAACGGTAAATTTCATCGATGGATTTCGAAAAAACGGCAAATTTCGTCCAAGGATCTTGAAAAAACGGCGAATTTGGTCAAAAGATCTTAAAAAAACGGCGAATTTTTTTTCAGAATATTTTTTTTTTCATATATTCAGAAAAAACTTCAAAACCCCGTGGAATCAATTTTCCTTCACAGATTCCTAGTTTATCTTTCAAAGCTGAGGACTCTTATTTTATTCTTTATTTTGTTTACCAAGTTCATTTTCACAAAAACTTTGCAAAATTAGTTTATTTATCATTATTGATCTTCGAAATGACGCCGAACTATTAAAAAAGCATATCTTCAAAACACTCGTATGACTCCTGAAACGACTCCTGAATTGCTTAAATTTTACTCCTGATGGATGTTCAAAACTCCTGAAATGTAACTATTTTACTCCTGATGTAGTTTTTACAATGTTGGCGTCTATATTTATTAAGGAGAGTTCAGAACTGTTTACACAATTCGTAGCATTTTTTCATTCATATCATATTCATTTTTATAGAAATGTGTATTTTTTTTATAATAAAAGTATAAAAAGTGACTTGGGCAGAAACATAAACACTGAAATAAGATGTGGACATTCATAAAGACCCTTCAGTTATTATGGAAACTTTTTAATATTGTCCTTTTTTTAGGTAAGTATGCGACTATTTTGGCTACTATTTTTGTACAAATGCTACTATTTTGGCTACTATTTCTTTCTTTGTAGGCTACTAAAGCTACTATTTTCAGTGTCATTAGGCAGTGGCAGCCCTGGGGGGGGGAAGTGTTAGGATTTTCAAATAAAATTTTCACTATACATGATGAATATAAATTGTCTAATTAACAAATTTTACTGTGTAAATATAAAAACATTTCTTACAGTATTATTTGGCCAAGGCTGAATAATGGACTTGATATTTGGCCGAAGCCGAATATTTGGCACACAGGCTGAATGGGCAGAATAATCGTTGCATCTCTAATTTATATTCATTTTTCCTAAATTACAAAATAACACTAATTTATATTTAGTATGTGCTTTCTCTCAATCCAATTATGTTCACCTAACTGATTTGTAATTTATTTAAAAAAAATATGTATATTGTCTTATATTTCTCAGTTATTTTCTTTGCTTTGTAGAAAGAGAATTTGACAAGGCAATTGAAATGTATTCTAAAGCAATAGACCAAAACCCATGTGTAGCTGCCTATTACGGAAACCGCAGTTTTGCTTATTTAAAAACAGAATGTTTTGGATATGCTCTGAATGATGCATCGAAGGCCATTGAACTGGATGAAGGCTATGTAAAAGTATGTTTTGGATTCCGTTGCTTTTTAGATTCTGTTAATGCTGTTGTTTAGTATTCTTTTCAGGGTTGGGTTTTTAACATGACAAGCGTCAAAAATGGGTTTAAACTGCCAGAAACATGTAACACACTTTAAAACATCAATAGGTCAGAGTTGGGTTTTTGACATAAAAAATTAGTTTTCAACATGACAAGTGTCAAAAATTGGTTTTTTAAACTGTCATAAACTGGTTTTAACATGTAATAAAACTATTAACAACAATCCGTATACATTAAATATCATGATGATTATTTAAAATTATAGTAATTTCATAATTGAAAAATTTTTTAAATTATTAATTGTAATAAAATATTTTTATTTTTTGGAATTTTCAATCGGAAGAAAATTATGGTACACAGGGGTGATTGTGTTCCTGTATTTTGTACACCACTAAATTTAGATAGCAATCTTTTTCTTGTTTAATCGATAGATTCTGTGATGACCAACTAAGAATATTGCTAATATAAATTTAGTGGTGTGCAAAATACCAGAACACAATCATGCCTGGGTACAATTAATAATCGGATCCATTTTACCCCACTGCATTCTTTCTATAGCATACATTTTGCACTATTTATTGACACCCAAATGATTTCTGAGTTTAGAGAGTGTATAAAACTGAAGTTTGAAAATCAGGACTTGATAGCAAAAGCATTGCTAGTTTACTAAGTTTGGAGGCAGGTTCAATGAAAACTATTGGATCTTGATAACTTTCCACCAAGTCACCTGCTCTCCCTGTACCTTTAAATAAGGAGGAGAGAAAAGAGGAGCTTTGTATGCAATCAGCACAGTACATCCAATTGATTCTCCCTGTAGCTTGTATGTGAGGTGAATCAATTTGTGCATCAGTCAACCCTTCACCCTTAAGGTTGGGATGAAAAATATAAACCATAAAATGCTATGGTTTCATGATTTGATCCATTCTTTTGTGCATTTTTTCAATAGGGGGCTTATAGGTGAAATTTCTTTAGAAAACTGAGCCAAACATGACATGTATGCAGCAGTATCTCATTGAAGAATGTCTACAAGTTTTACCTAAAGTAAAAGATCTTTGCACCGTTTATATACATTAAAATCATTAATCAGTTGAGAAATTCCAACATTCATTGCATCCTCATGCTCTTCCACTCTTTTCTGAAATATTGGCCTATTGTATAAAAAAGTTTCAAGGCAAGTGAGTTGACTGTTCTTGCAGATATCACTTGGATAATAAGAAATTATGGTTGAATCCTCAAACAAGGGCGATGCTTGGCTGCGTGGAATTTGGGAAAGCGATAAATAAGTTTTTCTTGCTACCGGTTTGTTTCTTGCATTTCTTCCCCGCCTATTGTAGTTTGATCTGGAAATTTGATTGGCTTATGAGTAAATTACGTTCGTTTGATTGGGTTGGTTGGTTTATTGTGTGCCGTATTGTTGGATTCAGAGAGTAATGAGGTAGAAAGAGATGCCCTATACCGTAAAAATGTTTTTGAGTATGAAGCCAGTAATTTCGGAATTTACTACACTGTTAAAAATATTGTGAAAAATTACCTCTGTTTTTAAAGGCTCTCTATTTTCTGACCAATGAGAACGCAGCATTCTCATTGGTCAGAAAATAGAGAGCCTTTAAAAACAGAGGTAATTTTTCACGATATTTTTAACAGTAGACCCAAAAAAAGAAAGCATATGGATGAAGGGCCGAATTTATTGGACAATGAGAAGTTTTCAAATCCAGTCCCATGTTGTTTAGGCCGACTTTAGGGTTGCATCACGGCAAACCAGGGTTGGGTTTTTGACGTCAAAAACTGGTTTTTGACATGACAGTGGTAAAAACCGTGTTTTTACCGGTTTATTCCGTCAAAAACCTATCATTTTCGATTGTCCTCCAATTTATGGTGTAAGTGTAGCATACAATACATTTCTAGATTGATTTTACCTTGTTCTTGTTATTATTATTATTTACAGTTATATTTTTTAAATTTATTTAAAAGAAGATCATTTCCTAAAATGGGAAAGATTTAAAAATACAAGAATAAAAGAAAAGAACAATATTTGTCATAATCTTCACCAATATAGATTCTACTAACTGCAATTTACATTAATATTAAATGATAATAAAAGGTCATTATAATTATTAAATAACATTCAATATACATTTTTAATAAAGTGCATTAAAATTATTTTAGAGATGCAAAAATGTTGTTACATTGTATGAAAATAGATGTTAAGCTAAGACTGGCAGTGAATAAATTTGAATATTCTTAGATAATATTTTAAAATGCATATCTTATATATTTAATAAATGCAATTACGGCGATTTTCATTTGCAGTTCAATAAGTAGAATCTTAAAGTTTTGTTTTCAACAATGTAATAAATTGTACCGAAATTATACACTGTTTAATCTAATACTTATAGGTTACAGGATTTCTTCAAAAAATCTAATTTTTTTAGACTATGCCAAATTGCTTAAGATTATTGTAGAGATCTTTTAACAGAGATGTAACACGTATTATTCTAATGCAATTCTTTTTTGTTTTTCGTGGATGTATAAATATACTTTAGAGTCTTTCTGATACTCAATATTTCATGTAAAACAACTTAATATTAAAGATAGAATGAAAAAAAAAATGTAAAAACAAACTACTAAAAAAATGGGTTTTTGACAGTTTTTGACAAGGTTTTTGACATGACGGTAAAAACCATGGTAAAAACCATCATGCGTCAAAAACTTGCCAACCCTGCGGCAAACGTATACATCGCATGTCTATTTTCGTTTGAACTGTCGGTTTTGCGAAGTGAAGTGAATTTAATCTTTTGACGTGTTGTTTTTTTATGAAGAATTCTGCAATGCGCTAAATACGAATTTGAAATAGTGTGCGGTGCGTGTATTGTTAATGAAAATTTAGGTTATTTGATGTGTTTTTATTAGATTATTTAGGGGTAAGTTTGAATTTTGTCGTCTTGAGTGAGCAGTTTAAGGGTCATTTTTGTATAAATACTGCTGCATGATCAGAAGTAAGTGGTGATAGTGTTTATTACAAACTGCCCCGGTTTGAAGACGGCTTAAAGAAAAAAAGGTACATTTGAAAAATAAAAGTAAGTGAATTTTTAGTGATTTTATTTGGTAATAATCGTGTGTTGCATTTTAGACATTACTGTAGAGGTAGTTTCATGCATTGAGTGATGTTTTTTTGTTTTGGATAATGTGTACAGGATACATACATAACTTATTGATTTTATTTGATAATAATCGTGTGTCTTGCATTTTAGAGAGTACTGTAGAGGTAGTTTCGTGCATTGAGTGATTTTTTTTTTGTTTTGGATAATGAGTACAGGATACATACATAACTTATTGATTGCTGTGTGAACTAATTTCGTACATTCTAGAGATTGCTGTGTGAACGAATTTCGTACATTCCAGAGATTGCTGTGTGAACGAATTTCGTACATTCTAGAGATTACTGTGTGAACGAATTTTGTACATTCTAGAGATTGCTGTTTAACAAATTTCGTACATTCTAGAAATTGCTGTACAGCGAGTTTCATGCATCCAGTGATGTTTTTTTTTCGGTTAATGTACGCAAAGCGTGCATACATAAGTTACTGATCGCTGCGTGAATGAGTTTCATGCATTCTAGAGATTGCTGTACAGCGAGTTTCATGCATCCAGTGATGTTTTTTTTCGGTTAATGTACGCGAAGCGTACATACATAAGTTACTGATCGCTGTGTAAATGAGTTTTATGCATTCTAGAGATTGCTGTACAGTGAGTTTCATGCATCCAGTGATGTTTTTTTGGGTTAATGTACGCGAAGCGTACATACATAAGTTACTGATCGCTGCGTGAATGAGTTTCATGCATTCTAGAGATTGCTGTACAGCTAGTTTCATGCGTCCAGTGATGTTTTTTTCGGTTAATGTACGCGAAGCGTACATACATAAGTTGGTGACCACTACTTGAATGAATTTTATGTATTTAAAAAATTAGGAATTTAGAAATTTAATTTTCTCCAATTATAATATTTGTGCTTTGTGGCAGAGAAGTGATTATTTACACAATTTCTATGGGAGTTTCTTTCACGACGTAAACGTTGCTTTTATTTCGTATTGTGGCGATTTACAAAGTTTAAGGGGTATTTTCTTAGAGATTTTTTATTCGTTAGGAAAAAATTGACTGTTAAATTTGGCAATTCTTTGTAAAAATTGTTAGAAATTTGTAAAATTGGAAAAAACTATTAGAAAAAATAGTTAAAAATTTGTAAAAATGGAAAAATCAGGAGGAAAAAATAGCTGAAAATTTGTAAAAATGGAAAAATCAGGAGGGAAAAAAAAGCTGAAAATTTGTAAAAATGGAAAAAATAGTTAAAAATTTGTAAAAATGGAGAAATCTGGAGAAAAAAAATAGCTAAAATTTTGTAAAAATGGAAAAATCTGGAGGAAAAAATAGCTAAAAATTTGTAAAAATGGAAAAATCTGGGGGAAAAAATAGCTAAAAATTTGTAAAAATGGAAAAATCTGGAGGAAAAAATAGCTAACAATTTGTAAAAATGGAAAAATCTGGAGGAAAAAATAGCTGAAAATTTGTAAAAACGGAAAAATCACGAGGAAAAAAAAAGCTGAAAATTTGTAAAAATGGAAAAAATAGTTAAAAATTTGTAAAAATGGAGAAATCTGGAGAAAAAAAATAGCTAAAATTTTGTAAAAATGGAAAAATCTGGAGGAAAAAATAGCTAAAAACTTGTAAAAATGGAAAAATCTGGAGGAAAAAATAGCTAAAAATTTGTAAAAATGGAAAAATCTGGAGGAAAAAATAGCTAAAAATTTGTAGAAATGGAAAAATCTGGAGGAAAAAATAGCTAAAAATTTGTAAAAATGGAAAAATCTGGTGGAAAAAAAGCTAAAAATTTGTAAAAATGGAAAAATCTGGAGAAAAAAAATAGCTAAAATTTTGTAAAAATGGAAAAATCTGGAGGAAAAAATAGCTAAAAATTTGTAAAAATGGAAAAATCTGGAGGAAAAAATAGCTAAAAATTTGTAAAAATGGAAAAATCTGCAGAAAAAAATAGCTAAAAATTTATAAAAATGGAAAAATCTGGAGGAAAAAATAGCTAAAAATTTGTAGAAATGGAAAAATCTGGAGGAAAAAATAGCTAAAAATTTGTAGAAATGGAAAAATCTGGAGGAAAAATAGCTAAAAATTTGTAGAAATGGAAAAATCTGGAGGAAAAAATAGCTAAAAATTTATAGAAATGAAAAAATCTGCAGGAAAAAATAGCTAAAAATTTATAAAAATGGAAAAATCTGGAGGAAAAAATAGCTAAAAATTTGTAGAAATGGAAAAATCTGGAGGAAAAAATGGCTAAAAATTTGTAAAAATGGAAAAATCTGGTGGAAAAAATAGCTAAAAATGTGTAAAAATGGAAAAATCTGGAGAAAAAAAATAGCTAAAATTTTGTAAAAATGGAAAAATCTGGAGGAAAAAATAGCTAAAAATTTGTAAAAATGGAAAAATCTGGAGTAAAAATTTGTAAAAATGGAAAAATCTGCAGGAAAAAATAGCTAAAAATTTGTAGAAATGGAAAAATCTGGAGGAAAAATAGCTAAAAATTTGTAGAAATGGAAAAATCTGGAGGAAAAAATAGCTAAAAATTTATAGAAATGAAAAAATCTGCAGGAAAAAATAGCTAAAAATTTATAAAAATGGAAAAATCTGGAGGAAAAAATAGCTAAAAATTTGTAGAAATGGAAAAATCTGGAGGAAAAAATGGCTAAAAATTTGTAAAAATGGAAAAATCTGGTGGAAAAAATAGCTAAAAATGTGTAAAAATGGAAAAATCTGGAGAAAAAAAATAGCTAAAATTTTGTAAAAATGGAAAAATCTGGAGGAAAAAATAGCTAAAAATTTGTAAAAATGGAAAAATCTGGAGTAAAAATTTGTAAAAATGGAAAAATCTGCAGGAAAAAATAGCTAAAAATTTGTAGAAATGGAAAAATCTGGAGGAAAAAATAGCTAAAAATTTGTAAAAATGGAAAAATCTGGAGGAAAAAATAGCTAAAAATTTGTAAAAATGGAAAAATCTGGAGGAAAAAATAGCTAAAAATTTGTAAAAATGGAAAAATCTGGAGGAAAAAATAGCTAAAAATTTGTAAAAATGGAAAAATCTGGTGGAAAAAATAGCTAAAAAATTATAAAAATGGAAAAATCTGCAGGAAAAAATAGCTAAAAATTTATAAAAATGGAAAAATCTGGAGGAAAAAATAGCTAAAAATTTGTAGAAATGGAAAAATCTGGAGGAAAAAATAGCTAAAAATTTGTAGAAATGGAAAAATCTGGAGGAAAAAATAGCTAAAAATTTGTAAAAAGGGAAAAATCTGGTGGGAAAAAATAGCTAAAAATTTGTAAAAATGGAAAAATCTGGAGGAAAAAATAGCTAAAAATTTGTAGAAATGGAAAAATCTGGAGGAAAAAATAGCTAAAAATTTGTAGAAATGGAAAAATCTGGAGGAAAAAATAGCTAAAAACTTGTAAAAATGGAAAAATCTGGAGGAAAAAATAGCTAAAAATTTGTAAAAATGGAAAAATCTGGAGGAAAAAATAGCTAAAAATTTGTAGAAATGGAAAAATCTGGAGGAAAAAATAGCTAAAAATTTGTAGAAATGGAAAAATCTGGAGGAAAAAATAGCTAAAAATTTGTAAAAATGGAAAAATCCGGAGGAAAAAATAGCTAAAAATTTGTAGAAATGGAAAAATCTGGAGGAAAAAATAGCTAAAAATTTGTAAAAATGGAAAAAAATCTGGTGGAAAAAATAGCTAAAAATGTGTAAAAATGAAAAAATCTGCAGGAAAAAATAGCTAAAAATTTATAAAAATGGAAAAATCTGGAGGAAAAAATAGCTAAAAATTTGTAGAAATGGAAAAATCTGGAGGAAAAAATAGCTAAAAATTTGTAAAAATGGAAAAATCTGGTGGAAAAAATAGCTAAAAATTTGTAAAAATGGAAAAA
Source organism: Maratus michaelseni (assembly GCA_963931845.1). NCBI lineage: Eukaryota > Metazoa > Arthropoda > Arachnida > Araneae > Salticidae > Maratus > Maratus michaelseni. The sequence continues at coordinate 475,148,147 of OZ007587.1, forward strand.
TCTGGAGAAAAAAATAGCTAAAATTTTGTAAAAATGGAAAAATCTGGAGGAAAAAATAGCTAAAAATTTGTAAAAATGGAAAAATCTGGAGGAAAAAATAGCTAAAAATTTGTAAAAATGGAAAAATCTGGAGGAAAAAATAGCTAAAAATTTGTAAAAATGGAAAAATCTGGAGGAAAAAATAGCTAAAAAATTATGAAAATGGAAAAATCTGCAGGAAAAAATAGCTAAAAAATTATGAAAATGGAAAAATCTGCAGGAAAAAATAGCTAAAAATTTATAAAAATGGAAAAATCTGGAGGAAAAAATAGCTAAAAATTTGTAGAAATGGAAAAATCTGGAGGAAAAAATAGCTAAAAATTTGTAAAAAGGGAAAAATCTGGTGGAAAAAATAGCTAAAAATTTGTAAAAATGGAAAAATCTGGAGGAAAAAATAGTTAAAAATTTGTAAAAATTGAAAAATCTGGAGGAAAAAATAGCTAAAAATTTGTAAAAATGGAAAAATCCGGAGGAAAAAATAGCTAAAAATTTGTAAAAATGGAAAAATCCGGAGGAAAAAATAACTAAAAGTTGTAAAAATGAAAAAATCTGAATGAAAATATTGCTAAAAGTATGTAAAAATCGAGAAATCTCGCAAAAAACTTTTCAAAACTTTGTAAATTGCAGTAAAAGGAAATAAAATCAGTATTTACTTTGTGAAAGAAATTGGCCTAGGAAGTGTGTAAGTAGTGACTTGTCTGCCGAAAAGTACGTGTTCTGATTGGGTGGAATTTGGAGGTTGGCACGTGTCAAAAAAAATCGCCAAATCGGGGGTCGCCTTTGTTTGAGGATTTTGCCGAAATTATATTTAAAAAAAACCCCTAGTTTAAACCAAAAAAACCTGGTTTAAACAAAAAAAGCCGTTTTTTGTTTAAACCTTTTTTTTACCAACCAGTTGGATATTTTATAAATTAACATCTTTCAACTTAAAAAAAAAAAAAAAAAAAGAAAAAAAAAAATTACCACTTGGATATTTTATAAATTAACATCTTTCAACATAAATGCAATTATGTTCCAATTATTTTGTATTGTTTTTCTTTTATTGCATAGTATTCTTTATTTATGTAATAACATCACACTATATTCATTTTGCGGTAATATTTTTTGTATCACTTATTTAGAATTTTTTTATACCTGTGTTATAATGCACTTAATTTTTAGAAAATGAATGCAGAGTCAACTAGATCTATAAGAATTTTTTTATTTAAAAAAATAATAATAACATAAGTAAGTGGACCAATTGATTCTCATGTTTGCTGTTCCAAGGACTTCTATTAGTTTTTATTCTAATGTTTCACAGATGGTTTCTGGATTAATGATTTGCATTTTAGCTTTCCATTTCTAGCACAGATTCAATAGAAAGCTTCTTGTCTCTTCAGTGTAGAACAGGGTAGATGAACCTATGGCACGCTGCTGGGACCCGAGGAATATTTTTAGCACGCCGTTGAATTAAATTCAAAATCAAAATAATGGAACTTCATTATTTTTCTTCCATTAATTCTTGAGCTTGACTGAAAATAGCTGTTGTTTGTCATAAGTGCCTGTTCACTGGTCATATCATTGAATCTGAATCTCATATCATTGAATCTCTCTCTGAAACATCTGACCTCTGACTCCCTCTGAAAAGGTTCGCCGATCCTGGTCTAGAAGTAAACTTTTATTACTAAATAAATAAAAAATCATGAAAATTTGATAAAAAGTGCTGATCTATTTTTAAGGTTAGAAAAAATTATTTAACTTCTTAAAGACAGCTGTTTATATTTGATATGTATACAAGGGTTGATCCAGGAAAATTTTGGGGGCTTAAGGCCCCTTCACAAAAATCTATTTAATAAAATGAGCCTTTATTTTTTACAAAATTCCCTAGAAAAAAAAAAAAACCTACATCAACCCCTGGTATACCACTTAGTATAAATTGTACAACTGACACAGCTTTGTTTTTGAAACATTTATTGTAAATATAACATGAGGACATTTCCATTTCATTATAAAAATGTGATGCGTAAATGAAAATGCAAATAACCACCAAAGTTATCCTATAGCAATTTTAATATTTTATAAAATAGCCATTTCTTCAGGGCGAAATGAAAAAGTGGGAAAACAGCAGCAGCACAATCACCACACAATTGCTGTGTGAGACCATTAAAAGCAAAACGTTAGAAATAACTACGTTGAATAGGGAAATAAGTGAGTTGATTCATTGTAAAGAAAAAGATGTAGTACACAGTCAATCTGATTTCTCCAGTATGCATTTGTGTTGATGCTATTGCCTCACTCTGCTGTATTCATTCAGTATTGAATAACTGGACTCCTTTATAAGACCTTGAGATAACTCTGTTCTTAATACTATGTCAAAATATCAGATATATTTAAAAAATGTTTACGAACCCTGATCACTTTTACCAAATGATAATCTTTGCATTATTTAAAATTCCAGGAATTCTGTAATTAAATAAGATCAAAATTACTATTCAGAAATAGTGGTACTTAAAAATAGTACTGAATGACAGCAACAATGTTTTTTGCCCTGTGAAAACACATATGCATGATGTTGATCTTAAAGTGGCGTAGGATGTGCATATTCTTTTCTTTTAACATATTTAAAATTCTTGGTTTGTTTTTTTACAGGGCTATTACAGAAGAGCAGCCGCCTATATGTCTCTTGGTAAATTCAAGCAAGCTTTAAAAGATTTCAGCGCAGTAAGTTTCTTATGTTTGCTTTGTTTCCTCGTAAAAAAATATTGATAGACTGTGTTTTTCTGTTCATTCACAACTCCCTTTTTAAAAAAATGAACTTTTTTCCAGGTAACAACTGCTAGGCCAAACGATAAGGATGCTAAGGCGAAATATTCAGAATGCTCAAAAATTGTGAAGAGGAAAGCCTTTGAGAATGCCATCTCTGTTGAAGAAACTAAGAAATCTGTTGCAGACTCGCTTAATCTAGAAACTATGAGTAAATATAATACACGTCTTTTCAGTTCTTACTCTCTCTATATTTACATATCTTGTTCAAATTTGCAATCGTTAATAAAATACTTTGTATTCATCCACTCAAGTTCAAATACATTTTTTTTTTAACTTGTAGTGGATGACACTGGATGTTAATACAATTTTTTCAAATATTAATTCATTTATTAAATTTGATTAATTAATTTTAGTTTTATAGGGGAGAAAAAAATTCCTCCCATTATTTTCATAAATGAAATGAAAGATTTTCCTCAAATGAGTGATGCCACAAAAATAAAATACCGCAACGATGATTATAAAAAAATTTCAATAAAGATAACGTGGGACATTAATACTGCATGGGTTTATTTTATATATTTATGATTAAAAAGCAAAATTCAAATTTGCTCAAATTATTTTTTTTTCAAGTTTTCAATCGTTAATAAAATACTTTTTATTCATCCACTCAAGTTCAAATACATTTTTCTAAACTTGTAGTGGATGACAATTGATGTTAATACAGTTTTTTCAAATATTAATTAATTCACCAAATTAAATAACCAAACTTTTCAAACAAACAAAGCATTCAAAACTCAAAGATAAATGAGCAGAAACACTCCATTAGGTTCCACTCTTCGAAAGAGCTGCTATTACATGAAACTGTTAGCATGGTAACTGTTGACTCGTGATTATGTTTTAATGTTATTTTCTATACTGTTTCATATTCTTTTTGGTACTTGCGTATTATCCGGGCCATTCTTATATTATTTATTAAAATGGATAATTGCAAGTAAATTCGCTTTCTATATTGCCACTTAATAGTGTGATTCTGTCCTATGTATATACATATTTATATTAATTGTAATTATTTAATAAAAAGTAACTAAAATAAAATTTTTCTTTGTTAACCTAAGTAGGAATTGACTTTTTTTTATATTACTTGTTTTTGGTACTTTTCCGTTATACAAACACCATTGTCTGCAAAATAAAAAATTCACGTGAATCGAAACATTTGAAAAAAAGAAAATGTTGATACGAAAGTGAACATTTAAAAATACAGACATTTACATACTATTTTGTTAAATCAACACAAATATATTCTTAAAATAAGAGAACAAATAACTGTTATACAAGAAGGTAATCAAATAAAACTCGTATGGCGTAAAATTACAAATGTCTTTTGTTAGGCCATGGAATCTTTAGTCAATGTGTCTTCCTTATTGTGTGCTTAAAGTAGTGAAATTAAAGTGGTGAAATCATTCCAAAAAGACCTAGCATTAAATGCAACTTTCTTTATTTAAATTAATCAACATGATTAGTATAATTCTTTTAAAATGAAGTAACAAGGATTAGTTAAAATTAAATGAGCCCAGCTCATATCCACCATCTTGGTACAGTAAACAACAAGAAAAAAAAAAATTATCAATTAACTCCACTAGGATTCTCATTCTAACAAACTCCACAGCATTCAAGTAAGCCTGGAAGCAAAAACATTAGCTAGCCAGCAAAAGTGAACATGTGGTCACCAAGTGTACTACTACATCAGCAGCTGCTCTATAAATACAGAATACAACAGTTAAAGTTACAGATGAGTTGAAGAAACACAACTGCAGTTAACAACAGGTTAATTATGCAAGGGGGGAAAAAAACATACCAACACTTTTCTTAGTGACACAGAAACTGAATCCAGGTGAACTGGTTTAATCTCACCTAACAGAGGTTAAAGTTGCAGTTTGATGAATTTTGAGTCCAGCATTTCACTTTACTGTAGTGGCAATCATATTTGTTTACATTTTTAGCACTACTTTGCTACAACTTTACATGATGCAGGTAACACTTAGTAACTACATTTACTTTATATAATACCATAGGTTTTATTTTATAGAAACTTTACTATTTAAGAAAACTATTACAAACTATTAATTTATGAGAATGTATATTAATTTATGAAACTTTAAAACTAGTCAAACAATAACACATATGCAAATTGGTTGGAGAGAGAGCTGGGAAAACTTATTGGGAAAACTTTATAAACATAATAGATTACTTATTTTACATTAACAATAAAAATGAGTTGAAAAATTTTAATATAACCCAACACATGGCCCCCTTTTCCCAGAGTCTCTCCTCAACCAAATAGCCAACTTCTATAAAAAGAAAACTTGTCACCTTGCAAAGCTTTGATGAAAATATCTGCTACATTGACACTTCCAGATACATATTTTAAAATAAATTTATCCAAATTTTCCTTTACAAAATAATATCTTGTATTGATATACTTTGTTTTACTGTTCTCTATTTGATTCTTGGAAAAACTAATAGTGCTCTGGTTGTCACAATAAAGAGTAGGTCTATTTGAAATTAACTTCAAGAAAGAAAAATTTTGAGTTATCCTTAGTAACCAACATAATTCTTTCATGCAGTCAGATAAAGCAATATACTCTGCCTCCATGCTAGAGAGAGCTGTGCATTTTTGCTTAGTGGAACTCCAGATAATAGGCACGTCATCTAAAAACACAACAAAGCCACTTACAGACTTCCTATCAACAATATCTGAAGCCCAGCTAGCATCTGTATAAACATTTAAATTACAGTTCGATACCCTAGATAATTTTATTGCCAAGTCCTTTGTGTTTATTACATATTGCAAGATTTGTTTTAAATACTTCCAGTGAGTATAAGATGGGTTACCAGAAAACTGAGCCAAAGCTATTACAGCAAATTGAATATCAGGGCGGGATCTGGATGCAAGGAACAATAAACAACCTATCAATTGTCGATAGGGAACATCTTCAGCTTTCTCATCATCATTAGTTGTATTTAACATTACACCAGGAGTTAAGGGTAATTTGCAATGTATTTTTGGCACTTTAAAGATTTCTGAAAGTTTTTCAGTATAGTTCTTTTGATGCATGTAGTATTCACCATTTATCTCTTCAAAATTTACACCCAAGAAATGCTTGATTGTTCCCAACACTTTTAATTCAAATTTGGACCCTATTAATTTTATGGCCTCTTCTAGCATATTCCTATTTTCTGCAAAAATCGCAAAATCATCAACGTACACCAATACTATTACTTTTGATTTAAAAATATAGATACAGTTACAATCTTCTATTTTATTAAAACCCAATTCCATAAAAGTGTTGTTTAACTCTAGAAACCACTCTCTTCCTGCTTGATGTAGCCCGTAAAGAGCTCTTTTCAATTTCCAAACAAAATTTTCTTTATCCTTTTTAACAAATCCTCCAGGTTGCTCTACATAAATTAGCTCAGTTAATTTAGCATATAAATATGCCCCCTTGATATCCAAATGTTCACAAATCCAACCTTTAAAAACAACAAGTGTTACAAAGAAAAATCTCACTAAAGAAAATGAAACTACTGGTGAAAACGTGTCAAAGTAGTCTATACCTTCTACTTGTCTAAATCCTTTTGCCACATACCGAGCTTTGAAATTTTTAATTTTTCCTAATGAATCTTTCTTAACTGTATAAACCCACTTTGCTCCCAACACTTTATTCTTTTCAGGTCGTGGCACTAGCTCATATACATCTCTTTCATTAAGGGTTTCTAGTTCAGCTCGCATGGCTTCTACCCATTTCCCTCTTTCTGGCATTTTCTGAGATTCTTTATAGTCATTAGGAATTTTTACTTCAATGCAGTGTGCCTCAGCATCGGACTCTGAACTTTCATCACTACATTCTGCAGTGTCAGTGGGCAATTGTGTATTTTCATGGGGCAATTGTGAATTTTCATGGGTATTTGACGGATTAGAGCTATTTGGCTTAAAATTGAAATTTTCAGGGTTAAACACTAAACCTTTCTTTTTACAATAGGCCTCAACTTCATTTTTGCTTCTTAAGCGGGTGTTATCTTCTGGATAATAATAAACATCAACTTTACCAGCAGTTTTCCCCTTTTGTCTGACTTTTTCTACTCTGTTCCATTTCACTGAAGACGAATCCTTAGCGCCTATTTCAATTTCATTCTCTACAACAGGACTCAATTTAAAAGAAACTTCTCTCTCCTGAGTTTTAACTTTATTATAAAAACATCCCTCAATTATTTTTACATGCTTAGTTTCTTGAACATTATTTGTGCCAGGGTACCATATTTTATACCCCATTGTACTTGATGCATACCCAATTAATATGCCCTTCTTAGACCTCTTTTCTAGTTTATTAGTGTACCTTTTGGGTATATGCACAAATGCCACACTACCTATTACTCTTAAGTGACGAATGGAAAACTTTCTTCCTATCCAAACATTTAACGGAGCTTTACCTCCCAATTTTGCATGAGGACATCTATTTCTTAGGTAGTTTTGTGTTTCAACAAGTTCTGCCCACAAACTAGGAGGGAGTTTTGCCTGTATTAACATAGACCGGACACCTTCCATTAATGTGCGATTGTACCGTTCAGCGACACCGTTCATTTGCGGCGAATACACATTCGTTCTCTCAGGTTTAATACCTTGTTCTGTTAAATAAGATTTAAAATCATCAGAGAGAAATTCTGGCCCACAATCAGTCCTTAATCTTTTAATCTTTCTACCAGTTTGTCTTTCTACATATGCTTTAAAACCTTTAAAGTAATTAAAAACCTGACTCTTGTATTTTAGAATATATACAAAAGCATAGCGGGAATAATCATCTATGATACTTAAAAAGTATCTAGCTCCCCCCAATGAAGGTTCTGGAGAAGGGCCCCAAACATTGAGGTGTAATAATTCCAAAATTCTCCTCGTTTTTATTTCCTCTAAAGCAGGAAAACTATGCCTTGTGCTTTTAGCAAAATTACAAGTATCACAGACCAAATCTTCTCTTTTAAGTTTGTCGAATCCTACTACATTGTTAGTTTTTGAAAATTGTACAAGATTTTTAAAGTTTAAATGCCCGTATCGCTCATGCCACAATTTCAGTCTATCACAATTTACCATGTTTACTTCATGAGAGGTTACACATTTTGCTCTTACAACGTAAAATTTATTTATTAAGGGTACTTTTAAATATTCTAAATCATTTAAAAATAAAGTTGCACAAGAGTTATCAAACAAAACATTAAAATTCATCTCTGACAAACATCTAACAGATATTAAATTTCTAATCATCAAAGGAGCATAATAAACATTTAAAAGTGTTACCTGCTTAGTTGTAGTGCCGTGTTTTACCTCTAATACAATATCACCTACTCCCTTTATTTCCACTGAGCCTCTCGCAATGCTGGCTTTGCTTTGTATTGACCTAAAATTTGAAAACAAACATTTGTTATTACAAAAGGAGTCTGTTGCCGCTGAATCTAACAAGAACTCTGTACAGGCATCTTCTGTGACCAAAGCCGCAACAAAATGGGCACCTCTTGATTCAGATTTGGGAACAAGCCTTGGTTTTTGATGCACTCTACGACGGCTGCCTCTGCGGGAGTAGTTAGGGATATATTGCCGACAGTCTTTCATCAAGTGACCTGCTAATCCACACTTAAAACACTTCCTTGATTCAGACTTGACATGAGGATTTCCACTCGATATCAATGCTTTGCTTTCAAAATGACCAGGCATTTGAAATGATTTATTAACTTGTCTGTCATATTCAGCCAATAGAAAAGGACGAATACCATTCACTGTGAAGTCGTCATCTGCCAATTGATATAACTGCATAATCAAGTTCTCGTAACTTGCCGGTAAATGTTCAATTATCTGGAAAGCTATTTCATCCTCAAGCACCTTTTTCCCAACTTGTTCTAGATCTTTGACAGTTTCAAGCACTCTATTTATATAAGAGCTCATGGTTTCAGCTTGATCAAATTTCACTTCCATAAACTTTCTTCTAAGTGAGGCTACTCTAGCTCTTGAAGATGGTTCATGATGGAATGCTACAGAGTGATCATTTGAATTTAAGTCTGACTGCATAGGATTTACCACTATATTGCTGTTTATTGATTAATATGAGTATTTTAAATTATCCGAGACGTATAGTATTTATTTTGCACCTATGACTCTAAGGATCTGATATGATAATTTATACTTAGATAATTTTATTAGACAAATTATCAATTAATTATAGAAAAGAAAAAGTTGCGTTGTGAATTATTTTTGAAGTTCGGATCCTCTTTGAGCCAATTACAATCATCAAAGGTTACCTGCAGAGAGTTATGTAACATTAAATAAATAATGGCTTATTTTAAAACCTAGATTGTAATATTAAAGAAAACATTTCCTAAAATAAAAGACTTAATATTAATTCAATAAATTAAGTAAACAAAAGGAAAACTGACTAAGATTAATTGAATATAAAATTGAGTTTATTTACAAGGTAATTATAAGCATATAATCAAAAACAAACATAAATGTTTAAAAAAAAATATTCAATCCTAGTTGAGAACTGTATTCTCAACATTTATTTTCTGAGAATTACAGTTTATCTTACTGAATTAACAAATTCGATTTTGAAAGGCAGAGTTCCATACCCTAGAAGTATTTATTTGATTAACCTTTTTATGTTTAGATCGGGGTAGGATCTTCATACACACGTAAATTCGTATTATTAAAAGAATATAGCTTAATTAAATAAAATGGAACAATGGTGAAGGAAGATTGTTTGTTACCTTATATTACTGGATAACGTTGACAGCAGGAGGTGATGGCTGACGCGTTTTCGCTTTTTCTTAGTGCGTACATTTCCGTCTATTGGCACACACACTCAAAATCTGTTTTTTAGTTAGAGAGCAGTCAACCTTCTACTTTTCCATCTTTTTTTGAATCTCAAGTCTCAAGAAAAATCACATTCTTTTCGTGGAGCAAAAAAAAAAAAGGGATGGAACCATTTTTCCCTTTTCACATAAAATTAAGGCCTTATACGTTTTAACTTCTTGAAAATTTGCATGTTTCGGCCATACCTCTGATTTTAGAGAGATGACCATTGGCAGGCGGGAGAAATTTGGTACTCCTCTTGAGTGTTTCATAGGTCCGTCGGTACAATAGCGATTCCTCTTGACGCCGTGCTGTGTCTGGGAGGTAAAGATGCTTTGACTTGGGAGGTCTTCGTGCCTATTTAAGCTCTCATAAATAAATGTGTCATATTATTGTTCTGACAATTTTCTCCATGACATTTTTATTAGGTGTAGTTAAATCATTCGTGGGAACGGAAAACCAAATATTTCCTTGACTGCCGTGGTTCACTTTGTTCCATAATTATCTATCTGTATGCGCTGATCCTAAAATGGATCATTAATTTGTATTGTTCACTGTTCACTGATTAAAATGATACCAAATACTCTGTTAATATGCAGAAAAAAAACCAAATACTTTTTTTTTTTATAGTGTGTGCTAGTTTAGATCTAGATGGTGGTATTTCTCACCATCATCTCTTCCCCCGACATTAGAAAAAAAAGGTCAACAGTATCTTTTTTTTATATATATATGTAGCCACAAAGTACTCGATGAAAGTCCATCGTCGTATTATATTGAAGATCAAAACTGAAAATGTTCACATGGAAAAGTCTAGGAACTTGGGATAAGCTGGAGTGTCACTAGGTTTGGAGTGTAAGTAGGTTTGCAACACCAGAAAAAAGTTTTACACATTGGTGAAATAAAGCGTAATCAAAAGTTCACTGTTGAAAAATCTGATGAAAGACATGACTTCTTCAGCAAGTTATCATGTGTAGTTGGTTTCAATTTCCATTGTTCCAAAAACATTTATTAAAATTTTGAGTTTTAATAGGTCCAAATTCAAATAAAGCATGAAAATTTGAATAAGCCAAATAATAAAATAAAGTGCCCGAGAGAGGAAAGAAAAAAAATTAATTTTATTTTCCACTCTTATATTTTTAGTTATTACATACATATAAATTGGCAAATCTTTTATTTTAATTATTACAGGCTAATTAGGTACCCATGAATGGAAACACAATATACAGAATCATTTAAAACAAATACTCAATATAATCAGTAAGCTGTATGCATTGTTAATGAATACCATACAATTAAAAAAAAAAAATTATATAATATATGAAAAACATTGAGAGAAAACACATCTATATAATCACATGTCTGTTGTACTACAATCTTTATTATAAACATTATACTATAATTCTCACATGAATTATTTTCTCTTGAGCAGAAAGGAAAACTTCTTTATTTTTTTTTTATATATATAAAGAAAATGTTATGTTAAAAAAAAAAAATCTTATCATTCTTACTAAAACAATTGTTTTGGAATATGTGAAAAGGCTACTTTTCTGAATGAAAGATATTCTCAATAATAATATATTTTCATAAAGGAAACAGATCGAAAAAATGAAATTTTTTTTTCTTCTTTCGATACCAAAAATTTAAATATCCATCGATAAAGTCAAACACAATACCCTTTTAAACTGTCTGCCTTGGAATGAACGGGGTTGGGGAAAAAAAAAAAAAAAAAAGGGCAGAAGAAGAAAAAGAAAAAAAAAAACAGTAATCTTTTCTCCCTCTAATCCATCACCGCTAAGCGGAAGGATAGAGAATGACAGCTAGATGACCCTACCTGTGGACAATGACCCATCTCCCTACCTTCGGATTCAGGTGTACACTCGGGACGATTTGCGAAATGATAAGCCGTGTATTAGGTATCTTTCCTCACCTGTGGGCAATGTTTACTAAACTCCTGGATTACTGACCGTGGAAAAAAAAAAAATCAGTGAAACGATTTGATTGCACGTGTGTCTGTGAAAAGGATTACTCGTGAAAATCCAGCCAAGGTTTTTTTTATTGTGAAAATAAAATTAAATGTGTGATTAAAATAAAAAAAGTCGTGTATACCCGGCTTGGATTTAAAAAAAAATGGGGTATGTAATTAAATCTGTATATCTGCTTAATTACAGAAAATATTTTCTATAAAAAAAAAAAAAAAAATCTGTACACGTGTAACGTGGTCAAATCCGTTTGCATCGCACTATCTTCTCGTCAATTTATATATTTACTTATTTATTTATATTGTGTATAAAAACGTAATGTATTATAATATATATATATATATTTTTAATATAATATTGATTTTCTAGTTACAATTTAAGTTAGCGAGAACAAGCGTTGCTTTGCACAAACGAAAATGTGCATGCAATTGTAAAGTGTTTATTTAATTATTTATTCTTCTTATTATTATTATTTTAAAATATATTAACGTGTAAATATACATATTTAAGGAATGGAAAGCGAGCGTTCGCTTTTCTTTTCTCTTATTTTTTTTTGTTTTATAAAATATTACATATAATAGTTAGAGAAAAAAAAAGATTAAACAAATTCTTTTTTTTTTTTTTTGTAAAGTTTGGAAATTTAGTTAATTAGAAATATCTCAGCTAAATGCATTATTAGATGCTCTGCACAGATAGTCTCAATTTCGCCTGCAAAAACGAGACTTTAACATCCAATAAATTGCTGAAATGATCATTGACATGTATCCAACACCTTTTATTATTATTATTTTTTAAGTATGAAATAATTTACCTAAATATTTAAGGTATAAATTAAACATCCAATTTATGTTTTGTAATAATTGAAACGTTCAATGGTATTTTTTTATTTTTTATTTTTTTTGTAATTAAATTATCTGAAATGTTAATCCTTAGGGACAACTAATAATTTTTTTTTTTTTTTTTTTTTTTTTTTTTTTTTTACTTGTTTGTTTTATAATATGAAATCGTACAATTATTCTAAAATTAAAATTGAAACGCGTTGTTCTAACCAAGTTATAGATTATATCATAAATATTAAACTAAAATAATTTTGTAAAATCTGACCGATTTTTTTTTTTGTTATAATAATTCAAGTGGATTCGTCAATCCGTGGCTTTAAGCAAAGGATGAATTATTATAAATATTGGTCAATATAAAATGTTGTATTATTATTATTTATATTTGTGTCGCCGAGTGAATAGATGTTGACTTGTAATTTTAAATCGATTAGTTATATGTTTTGTGCTACATATAAAGACTTTTATTTTCACTTTTAGTAGAGGGGGTAAGGTTATATATTAAAAATTTTTTTGTTTTGTTATATAAATTAGTATAAAATGGGTTTGAAAGGGTGATACCCTGGCAAGGCTGCCTCTGTTTTTATTTTTACCGTAATTATTATTATTATTTTTTTTTTAACGTGCATGTTTGTTCATAACTCCCTCTGACGAGCCATATTCCTCAGTAGTACATTGTGTAGAAAAGAAAAAAAAAACTTGCAGTATCCTCCCTAAACGATCTTTTTTTTAGTAACCTGTCCTCAATGTACTGTAAATAAACAATAATGGAAAATTATAAAATGTGTACTAAACTAAAGTAAAATAAGACATCTATAAACAATAAAAAATTTAAAATAAACATATACATATTGCCTCGACAGCAATAAAAGAGAAAAAAAATTTCTCGCTTCCCTATCTAGGAATTTATGTGTATAGTCTGTGATTCCACTTTCGTTGGTGAGAATAATTTATTTATGTGGCGTTTAATAGTCGCTTTATCTGGGAATGCAATTTCCTTTAATAGGTAATTGTTATTCCTAAGCTTCCTTACCACCTCGAATGGTCCCAAGAATTTTGGCTGAAGTACGCCTGGTTTACCCACGACTTTTAAGTAGCATTCTTGTCCCGTTTGTAGAAATTTTACTTTTTGGACTGGGGTACTGTCGATGTACTCCGCCATCATTTTTTTTTGGTTTTGTAAGGCTAATTTCTTTATTTCCTCAATATGTTGGACTCTATTTTTAACGTAGGTTTTGACAATTATGTCTTGGTCAGGCAAGTGTATGGAAAAAGGGGTTCTTACTTCCCTACCGAAAAATAGAAGTGCCGGAGAAAATCCCGTAGCTCTATGCAGTGTACTGTTATAATTAATTTAAAAAAAATCAATTCTGGTATCCAATTCCAGAGAGTTTTTACACATGGCAACAATTGAATTTTTTAATATTTTATTAGATATCTCACAGAGCCCATTACTGCGTGGATTATTCACGGACGTAAAATCTAGGTCTATGTTAAGAGAATCCATGTATTCTTTGAATAAATCGGAGTGAAAATACCGGCCATTATCCAATTTTATGGATCGTGCCAATCCGAAATTACTAAAATAACGATTCAATACATTTAGAAGTGTTTGTGATTCACAATTGCGAACCGGTACAGCCTCCAAGAATCTTGATGTGGAATCAATAATCATAAATACAAATTTATTTTTGCGTAGCGTCATTGGAAGCAAACCAATTAAATCTATATGCAAAACTGATCCGATTTCTTTATCTTTGATTATTTTTTGTGTGGGAACTTTAATAGTTTGATGTTGTTTAGTCGTGTTACATGGTATACATTTAGTACAATAATTCTTTACATCCCTGTACATCCCGTGCCAGTAGAATCTAGCTTTTATTATTTGATAAGTTTTAAAAAATCCGAAATGCGGTTTATGAGCTTCCTGTATTCTTTCAGCTTTAAGTTTATCCGGAGCAATTAATAGTTCATTTGTATCAGAGCCTGGCTTTAATATTAATATTTTTTTTTGATTGAGAGTGAATTTTTTAGTGGTTTTGTTTTGTTTGTCAGTTTTAATTTTGTTTATTATTTTATTCAATTTTTCGTCTTCTAATTGTTGTAGTTTAATGTTTTCATCTGATAGAGCTTTGTTTACCGTAAACAATGAATTTTGCAATTTTTCTCTTGAAATTATATTATTAATGTTCCTCGAAACATAATCAGCAGGATTTTTAGATCCCTCGATATGCTGAAAAGAGTAGTTAAAAGGGGACAAATTGTCCAACCACCTTGCTACAATGTCTGGTTGCTTTTCCAAATTTAAAAAATACGTTAGCGCTTTGGAGTCTGTATAAATATTAAATTTTCTCCCTGCGAGAATATGCTTGAAATACATCACCGCTTCATGAACCGCCAGTAGTTCGAGTTTGAAACTGGGGTAGTTCTTTTCGGGATCCCTTAATTTTCGCCCAAAATGTTCAATTGGCAGCTGTTCTCCGTCGTATTCCTGTGCTAAAATTCCAGAAATAGCTGTTTTAGAAGCGTCTGTGATTAAAATGAAATCTTTTGAGAAATCCGGGGGTTTTAATGTGGGATTTTTAACTATCGCTACTTGGATTTCTTTGAAAGCATTTTCTTCTATGTCAGACCATTTAAATTTCACTTTGTCTTTAGTAAGATTAATTAATGGGTCAACTATTTTAGAATAGTCTTTAATAAGCGATCTAAAATAATTCGAAAGACCAAGTAGAGATTTAACTCCCTTCTTATTTTTAGGTTTAACTAAATTTTGAATTTTATCTATGTTTCTTTTTGAAGGAGAGTATCCTTCGCTGTTTAGGGTGAAACCGACAAATTCGATTTCTGACATACAGACTTGTATTTTAGTAGGCTCAATAGTTAAATTATTTTCAATAAAAGCTTTAAGGACTTTGTCTAACAGATCTAACATTTCTTCGAGTGAGTCGGCTGCTAGGATCACATCGTCAATAAAATAAGCGACTTGATCTTCATTAAAGTGGCCCAACACTTTATCAATTAATTCTGCAAACACCGCAGTACTGAGGCGCGTTCCGAAAGGCAATCTTAAAAAGGAGAATTTACCGTGCTCCGTTATGAAAGCTAATTTTTCAGTGTCTTCTTCACGTAAATTTATTTGGAAAAACGCACTGTGTAGATCCAGTACTGTATAATATTTTTTTCCACTCATTCTCCGCAGAATCTCTTTAATTTCGGGTATGGGGTACGCATAATTTTGAAGTATTTCATTTAAAAGTCTATAATCGACCGCCATACGATATTTAACTTCATTAGCCTGTTCGTTTTTCTCCAAAGATTTTTTTTAATGAAAATAACAGGGAAAGCGTAATCAGAGTTGGATTTACGAATGATATTTGCTCTCAAAAGTTTTTCAATTTCTTTTTTAGCATACTCCTTAACATTGTGTGCAGTTTTGTATGGTTTAGTCTGCAGAGGATAATTATGTATTAAATTAAATCTTGGGACGACTAATGAAGATTGTCCGAGTGTATCATAATTCTTAGAAAAGGCATGTGCATTATTTAGAAGTATTTTTTTTAATTTTTCTGCTGTGTCCGAGTCTAAATGTTGTAAATTAAAGTCGTCTGATCTAAGTTCTGCTTTTCTCCGTTCACGAACTTGCTCTAAATTCAGATTATTAATGTGCACTACCTGCTTCGTTACTTCTTGACCCTCAGTGTCAACTGATTTTATTTCAAAATGTTTAGAAATTTTGCCAATGTTCATTCCCTCTGTTAAGATTAATTTTTGTTGTGATTTGTTAGTGATTATTATATGAATTTTATTATCCTTGGCAATTTCATGAATTGATGTTTTATAATAAATTTTCATATTATGTTTAATCGGTTCCAAGAGTATTGTATTTGTAGTTGCGAATTTATCTGGATCTAATAGTAATGCAACAATTTTTTTTTCGCCTGGTAGTAACTCCGTTGTCTGTGTTAGTTTTGCTGTAACAAAATTTTTGTGCGAGATACGTTTTTTTTTCTTTTTGCGTATTGTTTCTTTATTTTGATTCTCATTAGAGTTAGCAGTTAAGTTACTTATCAGACTTTGAGGTTCATTTTCTAGAAATTGAAGTGCAATGTTTTTGTTTTTTAATTTCATGGTTTTATCTTCAAAATCTAGGATAATATTGTTTGTTTTGAGGAAATCGAATCCCAATAGCATATTGTAGTTCCGACCAAAATCTTGAGTTGTAACATAGAATGCCCCCGATACAAAAACGTTTTTCAATTTGAAAGTTAATTTAATGCATTGCTTAAAAGAGATTGTCGAATTTGTTAATGTTTGAATTTTTACCTGGTTACAGAGATTTTTATATTTTACGTGTGCATTCTTTAATTGTTCGAACAATATAGGTGATGCCAAAGTTACTGCCGCCCCACTGTCTGTCAAAGCATTAATCTTAACACCATTAATTTCAAAAGTAATAATCGGAAGTTGAGAATTGTCATTACTTTTGACACTAGCAATAATTTTGTTATTTTTTTTAGACCCGCAGTGAGACTTACGCGGGTGCCTTGTATTTGAGAATGTAAGTCCCGACTTTAGTTTCCCTTATTGTTACTAGAATTCTGATCATGATCTTTATCTTGTTTATTGTTTTCAAATGTCTGCTGTGAATTATTTTTTTTTGTATAATCATGTTTTTTATAATTATTTTGCTTGTAGCCCCCTATATGCCCTCTATAATTTCTTCGCTGGTCATATGATCTCTGTTCGTTGAAATTGCCTCCATAATTTCCGAAACTGGGATATGATATCGGCATAAATTGTTGGTGGGGTGGGGGTGGTGCATAGTACATGTACTGAGGAGCAAAATATTGCATAGGGTTGAAGTTTTGGTGCATGTAATTTGGGGTTTGCTGAAAGTTTCCCTGAGCTTGTTGGTTTCCCCCTTGATAAAAATTTGGTTTTTCGATTTGAATATTCTCAGGAATTTTTTTATTTTCGTCCACGTAATTACTGCTGTTTTGTTCGTTGCCCTTGTAAAACCAACAATGTGGGTTCGTATGGGATGTGGATTTACAGTACTTGCAAAACCTAGTTGTATCATTGTTAGTGGCATTTACCTTTAATTTTATGTTATTTAATTCCGCGGTTAATAATTTTATATTCTCTGCACTTTCTACATTGAGTTTAAGCAGTTCATTTAACAAATCAGAATCTTTAGTTTTGGAAATGTTGTTGATGTCCTTTAAATTGACATGTGAATAAGCCTCCTCTAATTTTAAAGCTATGTTGCACGCTGTTTTAAAGTCCGGCGGAGAGTTTTTTCTTACTTCCAGACTTAAATCACTACGAATTGATTCCAAAAACTGAGATAATTTGATCATTTCCATGAATGTAGAGCTGTTAGCTCCTATATCTTGCCCACTTTTTTTTAGATAAAGGTCTGCTACCGCATTAAATTCTAATATAAATTCGTTCATGTTTTGTTCCGGTTTTTGTTTGAAATTGCAAAATTTCTTTTGCGCTTCTAGAAATGTGGTTTTGGGTTCGAATAATTGTTTTAACTTTGTTTTAAAGGTTTCTAAGTTCTGTTCCACGAACAAATTTTGATCCCTCATCAATTTATCTTTAGCAGGTCCTACAATTTTCGCCTTTAATATAGTTAATTTAGAATCATTATTCAATTCAGTTTTATTGATGAGATTGTCAAATTGTAAGAAAAAATGGTTAATATTTGCTTCCTTTTTTCCATCATAGTATGGAATCAGATTAATTAGGCTATCTGCATTTGGGGTGTCCATTGTAGTAATTTTAGGAGTAGCTTTTTCAGAATTTATAATTTTCTTCTCTTTCTTTTTTTTCTTCTTATTATTATTATTATTATTACAAATAATATTAGTGTCTACAGTTTGATTATTTAATTCGCGTAATTGTTGTCTAGTTTTGACACCAGTATCTATTCTACTAATTCTTTGACTTTTACGCTTATTCATCCAATTAAAGTTCAAAAATCATAAAATAGAGAGAGAGCAAAAAAAAAATTGTTTAACATAAAATAAAAGATACCCAATGGTGAATTGTTATGCACTGTTCGAGAAATTAATTATATATAATATATATCATTTCAATATTTGAGCATTATTATGTATTTATTTTATATTTGCTGCTGTTGCAGTATATGTAACACAAGTCATATTTTCAATTCTTTGTTAATACAAATCAATCCAATAACACTTATTATTATTTAATATATCATTATATATTTAGTGAGGTACCCAAAAAGAGTTGCCAAGTATATGCATGTTACAGAGTGTGTATGAAGATTCCCCAATGAATGCTTAATTTTTTTTTTTTATTAGTTGTTGAAAAGAGGCAAAAAAAAAATTTTTTTTAAGAATTTTAAAATTAAGAACATTTATGTTAGCAAAAAATTTTTTTTTTTTTTTTTTTTTTTTTTTTGCAGTCTTAATATTGCATATATATTTTTATATTTAAAAAAAAATTATACAATAACCTAAAGTTCTATTTCTAAAATTAAATTAATATATTAAAATAATTTAGAAAGAGGTAACGGTACCACTTCTAATTCGGTAAACCCTATGATGGAATGCTACAGAGTGATCATTTGAATTTAAGTCTGACTGCATAGGATTTACCACTATATTGCTGTTTATTGATTAATATGAGTATTTTAAATTATCCGAGACGTATAGTATTTATTTTGCACCTATGACTCTAAGGATCTGTTATGATAATTTATACTTAGAGAATTTTATTAGACAAATTATCAATTAATTATAGAAAAGAAAAAGTTGCGTTGTGAATTATTTTTGAAGTTCGGATCCTCTTTGAGCCAATTACAATCATCAAAGGTTACCTGCAGAGAGTTATGTAACATTAAATAAATAATGACTTATTTTAAAACCTAGATTGTAATATTAAAGAAAAAATTTCCTAAAATAAAAGAATATTAATTCAATAAATTAAGTAAACAAAAGGAAAACTGACTAAGATTAATTGAATATAAAATTGAGTTTATTTACAAGGTAATTATAAGCATATAATTAAAAACAAACATAAATGTTTAAAAAAAAATATTCAATCCTAGTTGAGAACTGTATTCTCAACATTTATTTTCTGAGAATTACAGTTTATCTTACTGAATTAACAAATTCGATTTTGAAAGGCAGAGTTCCATACCCTAGAAGTATTTATTTGATTAGCCTTTTTATGTTTAGATCGGGGTAGGATCTTCATACACACGTAAATTCGTATTATTAAAAGAATATAGCTTAATTAAATAAAATGGAACAATGGTGAAGGAAGATTGTTTGTTACCTTATATTACTGGATAACGTTGACAGCAGGAGGTGATGGCTGACGCGTTTTCGCTTTTTCTTATTTTTCGCTCTTTTCGTACATTTCCATCTATTGGCACACACACTCAAAATCTGTTTTTTAGTTAGAGAGCAGTCAACCTTCTACTTTTCCATCTTTTTTTGAATCTCAACTCTCAAGAAAAATCACATTCTTTTCGTGGAGCAAAAATAAAGGGATGGAACCATTTTTCCCTTTTCACATAAAATTAAGGCCTTATACGTTTTAACTTCTTGAAAATTTGCATGTTTCGGCCATACCTCTGATTTTAGAGAGATGACCATTGGCAGGCGGGAGAAATTTGGTACTCCCCTTGAGTGTTTCATAGGTCCGTCGGTACAATAGCGATTCCTCTTGACGCCGTGCTGTGTCTGGGAGGTAAAGATGCTTTGACTTGGGAGGTCTTCGTGCCTATTTAAGCTCTCATAAATAAATGTGTCATATTATTGTTCTGACAATTTTCTCCATGACATTTTTATTAGGTGTAGTTAAATCATTCGTGGGAACGGAAAACCAAATATTTCCTTGACTGCCGTGGTTCACTTTGTTCCATAATTATCTATCTGTATGCGCTGATCCTAAAATGGATCATTAATTTGTATTGTTCACTGTTCACTGATTAAAATGATACCAAATACTCTGTTAATATGCAGAAAAAAAACCAAATACTTTTTTTTTTTTTATAGTGTGTGCTAGTTTAGATCTAGATGGTGGTATTTCTCACCATCAGTTCATAAGCAGCTTTCAAGAATTTCCAAGCTTCAAATGGATCTTTAGCTTCATATACTATGCTTTTAACTTCCTCATTCATACTCAAACAAATTAGTGCCAGTGCTTTCTGTGATCTTAATCTATTTTTATCTTCATCTATTGTCTTTCCATCTGTATCAACTTTCACTTCTAATTTTTCATTCTTTGATGTAAATTCATTCAGTCCTTGACTACAAAGCAGCATGTTGACATTAAAAGACCAGGCTTTAAAATTATCTTGACCCAACTTGGGAAAGGACATTGATGGACTTTCACCAGCCATTTTTCAATATTTATATTACTGCAGGTAGACACATAAGCCACGCAACTCTGCTACCACTATGTTAGGCCATGGAATCTTTAGTCAATGTGTCTTCCTTATTGTGTGCTTAAAGTAGTGAAATTAAAGTGGTGAAATCATTCCAAAAAGACCTAGCATTAAATGCAACTTTCTTTATTTAAATTAATCAACATGATTAGTATAATTCTTTTAAAATGAAGTAACAAGGATTAGTTAAAATTAAATGAGCCCAGCTCATATCCACCATCTTGGTACAGTAAACAACAAGAAAAAAAAAATTATCAATTAACTCCACTAGGATTCTCATTCTAACAAACTCCACAGCATTCAAGTAAGCCTGGAAGCAAAAACATTAGCTAGCCAGCAAAAGTGAACATGTGGTCACCAAGTGTACTACTACATCAGCAGCTGCTCTATAAATACAGAATACAACAGTTAAAGTTACAGATAAGTTGAAGAAACACAACTGCAGTTAACAACAGGTTAATTATGCAAGGGGGGAAAAAACATACCAACACTGTTCTTAGTGACACAGAAACTGAATCCAGGTGAACTGGTTTAATCTCACCTAACAGAGGTTAAAGTTGCAGTGATGAATTTTGAGTCCAGCATTTCACTTTACTGTAGTGGCAATCATATTTGTTTACCTTTTTAGCATTACTTTGCTACAACTTTACATGATGCAGGTAACACTTAGTAACTACATTTACTTTATATAATACCATAGGTTTTATTTTATAGAAACTTTACTATTTAAGAAAACTATTACAAACTATTAATTTATGAGAATGTATATTAATTTATGAAACTTTAAAACTAGTCAAACAATAACACATATGCAAATTGGTTGGAGAGAGAGCTGGGAAAACTTATTGGGAAAACTTTATAAACATAATAGATTACTTATTTTACATTAACAATAAAAATGAGTTGAAAAATTTTAATATAACCCAACATCTTTTACCATTGCCACAAACATTTAAATTTTAGGGTTCCGTGCTTAAGAAGTAAAAACGGAACCATTATAAGATTACCCCTGTGTCTGTCTGTCAGAGCCTTTTTTCTCGTAAACTATGGGACGTGGAAAGTTCAAACTTGGAAAAGTTATAAAGCCTTTTTACCCGCCTATATTCAGATTATTAACCATTCACAAATATGTTTAGGAAAAATTTTGGAGAGCTAATTAAGTTATCAAAAAATGTTTTATTTTTGTATATCGTGTGGGGTATTGTGTGAAATGTGGGATATTGTGTGCTTTGAAAAAAATTTCTTTCCGAAATTCACTCCGATGACTTTTGTTTTTGTGCATACTTTAAAATTCTGCAACTCGGTGGAAAAGACAAATTGCACACAACAAGGGTTACATTTGACTGTAAAGGCAGTCTTCTCTTTAAAAGAATATTAATATTAACCATTTCAAAAAAATAATTGACTGGAAATCTCTTCTCGACTCCTTGACACTCTTTTTTTTCTATTCAGAAAGGAACTAAATATTGATATATTGATTATTTTGACACAAACTTTTTACATAGTCTTTGGACATGTAATTATATCAAATACAAAAATTTTTAAACAGTCAGACAATTCTAAGTACTTGAAACTAATTAAAATTGGCTCCACTGTTCGCTTTACTTTTCAGGTAGTCAGTGGAGGAGTTGATGGTATCTATCGACACAGAATCATCCAAAGATATTTGATAATGATTTTGGAAAAAAATTATCAGTAATTAGCCAAATCAGTTAAGTTACTTGAAAAAAAAATCCTTTTTATATATTGTGTAGGGAGGGTATTGTTCGAAAGATCTGGTAACTTCTAACTCAAAAATAGGTTTGTTTTAATTTTAGGTATTATATTTTCAGAGATATTGCCGAAAGTACTGGAAAAATACCCCCCTACCCCATCACTCCTATTTCTGAATCTACTGAAACAAAAATTGTGAAAAAAATAGGGGTAGTAGGAGTTTATTAATTAATATATAGTAATTAATAAATTCAATGTTCCTTTGAGTGCGAGTTATACTCGCACTGGACCGATTTATTTTTGATATATTCATCAACACACATTTAAAAAAACCGATTTTGATACTGTTCTCATGTGTATACTTTGTTGCAAAGTTCACCTTTTTCTTTGGCTAGATTATACAAATGGCTCTCTATACCTACCTATTGGGGAGGGTTGCAAACCAATTTGAACCTTTTAAGATGGGTGATCATGTTTGGGAACTGCTGCTTTAGAAAATGAATGACAACAGTATTAGAGTCATTGAAGCTCTCCATGTTATTAATTACTTACCCATCATACGTAGTATAGGGTAAGTCTTGTAATCGTTTTGAAAATCGGAAAAAAAATTGTTGACGGATTTACACGTTTCAGACACTGGAGATTCCGAAAAACATATTTTGAGAAAAAAAATTTTGCCGTCCGTCTGTCTGTGTGTCTGTAAACGCTCTATCTCCCGAAAAAATTGAGATAGAAACTTGCAATTTGGTATGTACTTAGTATGTAATAATGGGAAGAAGCCTATTTCATTTCAATAACCTCGATTAACCGGAACTGCTTTTTTCAGACTCTCGAAATATTCGTTCTGATAAAAGGTATATAAAAATTTTCAAAATGGTTTATTTTAAGAAATGGATATAAAAGACAATAAAAAAACAAATTTTGCATAAAGCATGAAGTCGATCGGATCATGAGTTGCTGAGATATTTGGAATCCTATTTACCACACTCTTCGATTTTTCATGACCCTGTATTTCATCCAAATTTCACTTCAAAGATATATTTTAATTGGAAATTTGACGCTTCATCAGATGCAATAAACCGCTAGTGAATAGGATTATTATTTTTGGAGTTATAAGGATGTTTCTTTCAAGCCATTCAGTAATCGAGCCTTTAAAGTTTGTGACGTCATCAAGCCACGATTTTATTTGAATTGCAATGCATTTTATAAGTAGTTTACACATTTTAATTTTAATATTTTACATTATGCGTATCAATGATGGGTAAGTATTACAGTGGACCCCAACGACTAGTTTTATTTCTTTAAATTTCTGTATGACATGCTGTTCTTTTCATAAAACAATTTTTTCAAGAGATTAAAAATTTGAACAATTCGATAGAGAAATCTATATTAATCAAAAGAAAGAGTTTGCATGCTGGCTAAGAAAATCTGCCACATGTAGGCCTGAAGATTTGGATGATGATAGACCACAGCAAGTCCTAATGCACCTGAGGCTCAGATTTTTCAATTTTTGATAATTAGCCGAGCTAATAATTAAAAACTCCAACAAAACACTCATCAAAAAGACATTATTTTTCCCAAAATTGTGTGTGATACTTGTTCTGGAAGATTGCTAGCCAGGGTTGTAGTGGGTAGCTGCCCAGCTGGGTTTAAAAAAAGAGTTTTTTGCAACCATAAGAGTTGTAGTGGGTAGCAGTCCGGGTAACCACCCAGCTACCTGCCCGAGCTGGGTTTTTTACAACCCTGTTGCTTTTGCTTGTGATACCACATTGGCTAAACTTTTAGAAATAGATCAAAACAAATCAGAAACAATCTATTAGAGGGTATACTTTAAGTTCTCTAATGGCACAATCTGTTTTTAAAATATTTATATCAACTATTTCAAAATAATTATTTTTGAAACTTCAATTTTCAAGTGTTTTTCTCTTGTCTTCCAAAGCTCGCATCTGCCAAATGAAAATAAACACAGAGGAACAACTACACGAAATTAAAGATTGCAGTTTCAGTCAACAAAAATATGTTAATCTTTTTTTTTTAAAGCCGTTTTTGTGTTTTTGCAAAGTTAAAAAAATCTGTATCCATGCTTCAGAACAAAATAATATAAAAAAATGATACACCCACTGCATACCTGCAAGTTTAAAAAGAAGGCTTCGGTTTCAAAAAATATAAGTATTAAATCTTTCAAAACAATTATTTTCCAAAACTCATTCTTAAAATTTTCATCTTTTTTTGCAATGTTTTTTGCAACCAGCATCAAATGGTCTTTTTTTGCAATGTTTAATGCACAAGTCCTTCTTAATTGGAAAAAAATAATAAAAAAAAATAATTCTACACTCTTAAGCATACATTTAGCTTTAAAAATATTAATATTAACTCTTTAAAAAAAAATTTCTTTCCGAAAGTCACTCTGATGACTTTTGTTTTTATGCATACTTTAAAATTCTGCAACTCAGTGGAAAATCCAAATGCGAAAAGACAAATTGTACACACTTAACAAGGGTTACATTTGACTGTAAAGAGCAGTCTTCTCTTTAAAAGAATATTAATATTAACCATTTAAAAAAAATAATTGACTGGAAGTCTCTTCTCGACTCCTTGACACTTTTTTTTTTTTTTTTCTAGGCAGAAATGAACTAAATATTGATATATTGATTATTTTGACACAAACTTTTTACATAGTCTTTGGACATGTAATTATATCATATACAAAAATTTTTAAACATTCAGACAATTCTAAGTACTTGAAACTAATTAAAATTGGCTCCACTGTTCGCTTGCTTTGATTGTGAATCTCTCTGGTAGCTTTTGCTCTCAATGTGAAATGAAAAAGAAAAAAAAATTAGAAGAACACTTCTTTTAGAACTAAATATCCATATTTGTATGCTGCTGAAGGCAGTGGGGACCCCAGCATTAAGATCATTTGAAAAGATTTTTATTCAGATATATAAAATATTCAGCACTGATTTTTGTTATATTTAAGGTTATCACGGGCCCGGGCAATGCCAGGCGGGTCAGGTTTGTAAAGTGTACATATTATTAAATAATAAAAAGAAAAAATACCCACAGTCAATCCTGTTAGTTTAATATTTTGGATATTGAAACAAAACATCTTAAAAATTTAAAAACAGAAAATTAATAATTTTGAATTAGAATTTTATTACAATTCAGCTGTTATGTTTAGAAAAAATATGTTTATATTGATTTTTAGGTGCATTAGTAATTATATAAATACGTAGCACATATAGTCATTGTCTGGTTCGTCTGTCTGTCCGCCTACAACAGTGCAAAAACTACCCAACCGAATGGTTTGAAATTTAATATGAGGGTTACACTGAAATTATTGAGATACGTGCAGACGAGAATTTACAAAATAAAAATAACGGTTTAATTTTAAAATACAAAGTATTTTAACACAGCAGACGATTTTTTACTGACTTACTTCAACTTGTTTAGCATAGAATAAATTTTAAACAGAAGAGAAAATGGAGTTGACGCGAGAACATTTTCGCGCTATGATTTTCTACGATTTTAAGGCAGGATTAAATCAAGAAGAATGCGTTCAACGGTTGAAATTAGCATTTGGTGATGAATCTCCAGCTCGTGCTACTGTATTCAGATGGTTTAAAGAATTTAAAAGAGGTAGCAATTTTCTTCAGGATGAAGAACACACAGGAAGGCCGCCGTCGGCAGTAATCCCGGATAATGTGTCTGCCATACGAAAAATGTTAATGGATGATAATTGCTGTACCTATCAAATGATACAGAAGGAACTTAACATTAGATCCGCAGCCATACACAAAATTATTCATGAAGAATTGCATATGAAAAAAGTAGTTTGCCGTTGGGTTCCCCATAATCTAACTGAGCACCAAAAAGAGGAGCGTGTCAGAATCAGTAAAGAAACTCTTAAATTGCTAAATGATGGTGGCCACCGCATCATTTCTAAAATTGTAACGGGTGATGAAACGTACATACCGTTTTTTGACGTTCCAACACGTCAAGAAAGCAAAGTATGGGTCTTTGAAGAGGATCCCACGTTGATAATGGTGAAAAGACAACGCACACTGAAAAAAGTGATGTATGCCGTTTTCTTCAGAAGTACGGGATTGGTCAAAGCCATCAAGTTGGAAGGACAGAAGACAGTAACAGCAAACTGGTATACCACTAAATGTCTTCCAGAAATTCTACAAGAAGTGAATGTTAGGGGACTAATGCTTCACCATGACAATGCATCTTCACATACAGAAGGATTAACAGTTGAGTTTCTTAAACGAATTAAAGTGATAGAACATCCGCCGTATTCACCTGATCTAGCTATGTGTGACTTTTGGTTATTCTTTAATCTAAAAAAGAACTTACGTGGACGTCGTTTGCATTCAGAAGAAGAGATTGATGTGGCTATAAATGCATGTTTTTCATCTATTCCAAGAAATGAATGGCTTGAGGCATTTAATCCGTGGAAAATCCGTCTACAAAAGTGCATTGATGCTGGAGGAGACTACTTTGAACATACCTAAAATTTTGTAAGTATAACTTTAAAAACCTAGTTATATCTCAAAAATTTCAGAGTGACCCTCGTATATATAATTGTTGCAGAATTTTGTCGTCATTTCAAATTTTATGAAAATAGAATCAAAACTTAAAAAAGATATTCATAAAAGTTTTCTTCATTCTATTCAATCCTATCCTACGTCATTCATTCAATGATATCCTATGGTAGGTCATGACTCTAGGTTGCCATGGCGATGACATCCTATTTAAGAGGGAGTCCTGTTATTTCTGTATGACTGAATTTAAAAACTGAATTTGTGTACTAAAATTGTTTAATGATAGCAATCCTATAATGTACCAACAGTTTTTTTATACATATTTTCAGAGAAATAAATATGGAAAAAGAGTCTCAATAGGGATTTCAAGTTCTGAAATTTTCAAAGCAAGGCTTCAGTTTCCCTTTGGAATTTTCAGTCCATGTCAACAAAAGATGAAATGTACTTATGTTGTTACATAAATGAATCCTGATAACAGACGATAGAATTCATTTTTTTTCCTGAAATAATAACGATGATTTTTTTTTTTTTTAACATTATCTTGTATTGTATATTTGTGCATAGTATCATTTTAATGTAACAGAATTGTAATTAATTGTTTGTAAAAGTGTATTGATAAAATAAAATGAATATCTATAATATGAAAAATAAAATAAATTTTGTATTCATATATTTTTGCATACGAGTGCAACAGCTATTGCATCAAGATCTGAATATTGATCAAACGAGTTGTAGTACAAATATACCTCATTTGTCACATTTAATGTACAATTTCCAACTTTTTTTAAATTTTTGCATCCTTTTTCTTTTTTTTTAAGTTTCATTTCGTACTAGCTTTTCGATTAAAGTCTTTGTGTTTCAATTTAGCCATTGAAGATTGCTATAGCGGGCCGTGCTTAGAGAATGGTAAAGTGACGCTGGAATTTATGAAAGAGTTAATGGACATCTATAAAGATGGAAAGAAGCTACACAGGAGGTTTGCTTATCAGGTACTCGACTCCTTTTAAAAATTTCAGCATACAGTGTGTTCTGTACAAACTTCAAGAGGTGATATGCAACAAAGATATTTTTGTACCAGTGGACACATGCAAGGATTTCACACTGCGGTCTAATAATTTTTAGCAATATCTAATATTCTTTAAATGCTGATTTAGACTTCTAAAGAAAAATTAAGGATAAAAATATCTGCAAACAACATGAGTGAAGCCAGAATACCATCTCATTGATTCCATGAAAGCTACAATAACAACTGATTGAGCATAGCAAAAGGCATGCGCAAGAAAAAAAATTAAGTCGTATTTTAACTGCATTAGACTATAGTATCATCTGCTTCTTCAAAAACATGACACAAAAAGAATTTATTGAGTGCATAACAAAGTATACTTTTTTTTTTATACTACTGCTTCGATCAATCGTGTCTTTTTCTACTAAACATTTCAATTTCAGTTTTGCTTTTTAACTGTAAATCTAAAATATACTCATGTGGAGAAATCACACTTTTTGTACTATTTATTTTTTTATGCATCCTATGATGCAGTATTTTATTTTTGTGGCAGCACTCATTTGAGGGAAAACTTTTCATTTCATTGATGGAAACAATCCCGATTTAATTTTTAATGAATTGCAATTTTTAATCCAAAAACATGTTTTAACGAAATGGAAGTGTATACTTATGTCAGAAGCCGCTTCAAAAACCTTTCCAATGGTACCTCATTCATTGTTGTGCAGTTCGTAAATTAGTAGAAAAAAGGATGTTGACAACAGAAATAATACACTATATTGCCAAAGGTGACCAGTCACTTGCGATTTTTGACGTTTTGTTAACTATCTAGAAAAATACATGAGGAATTAACCTGAAACTGCAGGTGTGTAAACAGTATAGTATAGGTTATATATTTCCACGAACATTTTAACCCGAAACCCCATAGGGGACTGTCAACAAATTGAAAAAGAACGAATATCTTTTGGATTACCCTGTAAAAAACTAATGAATCAAAAGCGTTCAAACTCTAGATTATTAATAAGTGGCTTATTGTAATATAATGTGTTCATTTTTATGAGGATAGCATGTATACTCGAAGAGAAATTAAAGTTTTTATAAAAACAGTCCCAAATTTTGCCAAGTTTTTTGCTTATAATTTGCAGAGTTCTTAATATAAAAAAAAGTTATTTTGAGAAAATATGTCAAACAACATTGTACATAATACTCTGCCATTGGAATTAAAAAATAATAAAAATTGGATGAAAAATGAGCAGGTTTACTAAAAAATGTTTCACTGTGCATGCGCGAATGCAATCAAAATATAATGTGCATAATGTATTAGCTAAGTATATAGTGTAACTTTTGTGAAAATCTCAAAATCATAGCTTGAAAATTATCGTCGATAGTATAAGCTCGAAATCCGTTGTTCCCAAAAGGAAGCAAAAATATGAGGGGTTGTATCCAAATACGTGCAATATTGTGTACGCTATCTTGGCACTAATCAACTGATATTTGATACAACCCCTCATCTTTTTGCTTCTTTTGGGGAACAACGGATTTCGAGCTTATTCTATTGACGATAATTTTCAGAATTTTCAAGCTAGGATTTTGAGATTTTCACAAAAGTTGCTCTATATACTTAGCTAATACATTATGCATATTATATTTTGATTGCATTCACGCATGCGCAGTGAAACATTTTTTAGTAAACCTGCTCATTTTTCATCCAATTTTTATTATTTTTTAATTCCAAATGCAGATTATTATGTACAATGTTATTTTCCATATTTTCTCAAAATAACTTTTTTTATATTACGAACTCTGCAAATTATAAACAAAAAACTTGGTGAAATTTGAACCTGTTTTCATAAAAACCTTAATTTCTCTTCGAGTATACATGCTATCCTCATAAAAATGAACACAGTATATTACAATAATCTAGAGTTTGAATGCTTTTGCTACATTAGTTTTTACAGGGTAATCCAAAAGGTATTCGTTCTTTTTCAATTTGTTGACAGTCCCCTATGGGGTTTCGGAAAAAAATCTTCGCAGAAATGTATAACCTATACTATACTGTTTACACACTTGCAGTTTCAGGTCAATTCCTCATGTACATTTCTAGATAGTTAACAAAACGTATAAAATCGCAAGTGACCGGTCACCGGTCACCCAATATATTGTATATATGATAGGAAACTGGAGTCACAATTCACAAACATTGATTTTTATTTACAACTTTAATAGTAATAAAGCTATTGTAATGATATTTTCAATAGACTTGCATTTCTTTCAGTAAAATGGGATAATTCCCAAGAATGGCTGAAAAGGGTCACGATTTCCATCCTATGGAAATGTAGGCTCACAGTACATAGGACTAAGTAAAATGTTTCTGTTGAATCTCTTGATAAAATATCTGCATTGTTTTAAAGGTGTGAACAAAAATCCACATTCAGCTTGCAACACCCTGTATTGATGGATTTATCAGTGGATTGCTATCATCTCTTAAGTTTGTACACAACCTTTCAGGATACTCTGTATCATCCAAATGATTGTGTTTCCTCTGTTTTCTTGAGTTAAAAATAATTTTTTGCACTCTTTGGTTTATTTCTAATGTTTATATGCTTTTTTGACACTTTCTAAGCTAGTTGAAAAGTGTTTATGAATTCAGTTTCTCTGTCTGTCTGTCCATGCTCTAACACACATAAATATATTCAGTTAGTCATGCAATTGATATATGTTATTGAAGTTTACTATGGCATGTTCGGTATTGAAAATGAATTTTTTATTACCATTACATTACAGTCTATGGGAAAAAATCATTTGATGTTTATTTTAATGCAGTTATGCAATATTAAACCAAACATAAATAAATAAATATATACCACTGATGTACATTACTAGAGGCTTACTATAGAATAGGGTATGCATAGCACTTACAGATCCTTTACGGGGACACTCAAAAGAATACCGTTACATTACTGTCTATGGAGAAAATCGTTTGGGGTTTATTTTAATAATGTTTCACTATTTCGAATATATTGAAATTGATATGGTATATCACTAAGGTGCATTACAAGAGGCTTACTATAGAATATTTTGTGTATAGCATTTATCGTTCATTTACAGCAGGCATGTCAAACTTGTTTACCGCTGCAGGCCAAATTAAGCATTATATACAAAGGTGCGGGCCACATAAAAAAAGTAGATAATATTATTACCATTGCATATAATAAAATTTGTACGCACAAAACACAGCTATGTTAAACAAAGATCCACTCAAAGTTCCAAAATTATTATTATACATCTTATTTTCCTAAAAAATACTCAAAATTGCTTTTTTTCAATTAAATTTATAAAATTTAATGAATTTCCGAAATTGTATTTATTTTAAAAATTGACTTTGTGCTGTTACACCTTAATGATACATTCTTTCCAAACTTCAACTATGTCTACATATCAAACATAAAATTTCAGTTTTCAATTGAATATAATTGTGTTGTAAATCACTTTTAAAAAATCTGCAATGTTCATTTCAATGTTATCATATTTATTCATAGTGGTAAGGAGTTTTGACATATTTTTTTATCATAAATCCCGGGATGTATGAGAGTATGTCAATAAAATGTGTGTGTATCAATAAGAAATGAAAGAAAGATCACGCAGAATTCCAGAAAGATCATACACAATTACTAACTTAAGTAATGAAAAAAATTAAAGAGCTTAAATTCAAAATCCACGTGCACGACTAAAGCCCAAGTGAAGAACTTGGATGGCATATTCAGGATTTTTGTGTCAAGCACAAAAACAATAATTTGTGTCTTTCAAAGCGACTCATTTAAAGCAATTTAATTTTAAATTTTGATTTAAAAAAAAAAATTTAACTGTCTTTAATTAGCGCCGAATTTGATTAATTTTACATTTCTTAGTATTTAACTAATACAGCATATTATTTTATAGTAGTGACGTAAAATCGAAGAGAGTAGTGAAATGAAGTATTAGTTTCAACATTAAAAAAAAAAAAAAATCGGTAAAATGCTTTAAAATTTTACAAATTTTCAGATTTTCACAGTTCAAGATCTGCATTTTGCTAAGTTCCAATTTGTTATCTTTGTATCCACATTTTTGTTGTGCTAAAATCTAAAAAGTGAGTTATATCTGTCTATTGCCAGATGGGCGGGATTTTATTAATTCAGAATATTAACACAATCTGAAGAGAAATATTCCCTTTAGTTCAAATATTACTATTCAAAAATAGTGCTAGCATTCTGAATAAAAATAAAGTCCAAGAAACTGGTAACACTGATATACATATTTTTCTAATGTTTGCCATGTCTAAAACCACGGTTGGTGCAAGTGTCTTAGTGCACAGTGTATTTTCAGCATGAGTGTTCTAACAACTAAATTAAGAACAGATAAAATGTCAGAGGCTTCGCGGGTCACAGATACATTTTTGGCAGGCCAGTTGTGGCCCACAGGCTACGTGTTTGACATGCCTGATTTACAGGGACACAAAAAAATTCAATACTGTATGTTAACAATTGCTGAAAGTGTGTTTTCAGTTGCTAAAAGCATTTTTAAATTTAACTCATTTTTTGTATAAATTTTATAGGTCATATACAGGGAAGCACAAAAGTTCTCACGTACATTTCCATTTATTGACAGAAATTCCATAAGGATTAGTTTTTTCCTACCTGAACTAAAATTTAGCATTCTATGTAGCGTATATACAATTCTATTGATCCTATACAGGGCTGCACAAAAGAATTCGGATATATTTCTGAATATTGTCGGTAATTCCTGAATTTGGGTTTTTAAATATGTTATGTGTTTTCCAAATTCATCTTATAAAACAGTAAAGTTATGTAAAATTAGAGATATACAATTATTATACAGACTAGAGGTCTGCACGGGCCGAAATTTCCAGGCCCGGGCCGACCCATACAAAAAAAAATTTGGCCCGGCCCGATACAAAAATTAAAAGTTCGGCCCGAGCCCGGCCCGGCCCGAACGATTCTGAAAGTGAAAGTACCCTTATATAAAAAAAAAACTGGAACCAAAATCGAAAAAGTAAAAACTAACAACGTTAAGGATTGGCCTCAGCTATCCTATGAAAAAAAAAATCATTTATAAATATTAAAATGCAAGTGAGAAATCTGTCAAGAACCTTCTCATGGACTTAACATTAGTGTTTGAGTTTCTTCGGATGACTAGCGTAGGCTCTTAAAGGGCTACTTCAGTCATGAGAAGACAGTCACAAGCTAATGTTAAACCTATTAGAGCATTCTCTTAAAATATCTCATTTGCATTTTGATATATTTTTTTCTGTATTTGGTAGTTTAGCTTGATTTCTACAAAGGTCATTTTTTACCTTTTCCATTTTGGTTGCTGTTTTTTGCGGTTACTTTCGAAACCATTCTGAAAGTGAAAGTAACAAAAAAAAAAAAAAAAAAAAAAAAAAAAATGCAACTAAAATTGAAAAGAAAAAAAGGGACGGAGGGCTTTGTAGAGATTTATCAGCTATCCAATGCAAAAAAAAAAAAAAAAAAAAATAATAATAATAAAATTATCAAATGCAAACAAAATATTTTAAAAGAGTTTTAACATTAGTTTGTGAGTGTTTTTGCGTGACTGAAGTAGCCTTTTAACAAAATTCTTTGACTTACAGAACCAGAGTTTCCCCCATGTTTAAAAAAGGGCAGGGTGCTGCTGGTAAGGAAAGGGCACTTTTTTTTATTCTTAAGGGCACTTTTTGGATTTTTGAGGGCACTTTTCAGATTCTTAAGGGCACTTTTTTAATTGTTAAAGGTATTCTTTTGGTTTTTAAAGCCACTTTTGATATTTCAAAGTCAAAGCACTCTTTTTAAGACAACACTGAGTCAGTTTTTACTATGAAAACAAATTTTTTAATGCAAAAAGGAGAAAGGGCACATTTTTTGCTATTTCGTAAACCAAAGGGCAGGAAGGGTGCAGCACCCTTCTGAAACTCTGTACAGAACCCTTCATAAACTTTTTTTTTTCAAAAATGTACTCTCGATCCATTTAATTATCTTTAAAATAAATAAAATCGGACATGTCACAGAACCGCTGTTATCATCAAAGAAAATTATATATTAATGTCAATATGCATACATATAAATTTATATAATCTAAATTTAATGCATTTATTATTTCTTCATTAATATAGGGTATTGTTATAGTAATTATCTAAATGAATACTAATTTCAGATTCACAAAATTATGTTTAGATTTTTCTATTATAAAAATCTTTTTCACAATTTTCACAAAAACAGGACCTTGGGAGGAAAGTTAGGCGTTGCAGGATGTTTTTAACCCAAACCATCGAGTGCCATGTATGAAATTTGTCCAGATGAAGGCTTCAAGCCATCTGCTGCAATGGCAGTGATGTTTTTTGTTTAGGGAACAAACTTAAAATTGCCACTCACCAACAAAATGTACACATCAATAATTACCCACTAGGAGGATCATGTGCACCCTATAGGATTGGATTTATCTCCGATTAATCTAGTGCCATGTATAAGACTTTTTAGCTTATAGGCTATCAAAGCCTGAGAGCTAGTGTGCCCACAGGTTCTGTATGTATGTAACGCAACAACTTTTGATAGAAATATCCGCTTTGCTTCCGTTTTTGTATATAGGTTCATTCTGATGTGGGTTAATTGGTTAAGTGTAAAGGGGGAGAAGGTCAGGGGGCTAATCACCCTTCCCATTAATTTAGATAATTGGGTTTTTCATGCAGAATTATCAGATTTGCTTCACATTTTGTATATAGGTTAATTGTGATAAGGCACTCCCCTGATTAGTTTTAGGGGTTCATTGGTTACGTATAAAGGGATGCTAATCCCCCCCTTAATTTATTTTTCAAGGGGCACTATTCTTTGAAATAAGAGTATACTATACAACGATTGTGAATAGCCTGTGAGCTCAATGCCATCTGTTTAACTAGGCATTTTTCTTTTTATTTTAAACATTACCTTCTGCGTCCCCCTGTATTTTACTTCATCTAATAAAAGCAGCTGTAAATAAATCTACTGCTTTCAAAATTACGCTTGTATCTTTTGTTTAAAGGTTTTTGTATGACTTGATTTATTTCTAGTTTTTTGTTTTTTGATACACATGTCTGTTCAAACTAACCTAATTTTTCTCTGGGACAATTTCTTCATTTGAATGTTCCTGTTCCTTAAATCATGTTTCATTGTTTTCAGATTCTTCTGGATGTGAAAGCCTATTTTGAAAATCAGCCTACCATGGTCGAAGTCACAATTCCCGATGTATGTATTTATATATTTCTCAATTTAAATTCTTTAGCCTTTTTGTTTACTTTCCATGTCACCCAGTAGTTCAGTGGTGAGCACAATTTTGTGCCATGTTACAGGTCTAGGGTTCACCTCCCTCTTTGTGCATGATTTGTTTAATTTTTTATTTCTTCAGGGTCAATTAGCTGAGAATCGAGCTTGCTTGGGAACTAAACTGTGAGGGTTCCATGTGACTTGGGACCTATACTATATAGCACCTCAGGGCTCATGGTCAAGAAATCAGTGTTGGATCCTTAATGGATTGTAGCACTTCAGAAGGTAGTTTAGGCCAGAGTAACATATTTTCAGGTGTTTGTTGTTTTTTTTAAAACTTACTTAGGTTGTAATTATTAATTTATAAAAACTTAAATGATCTGAAAATTAGCAGTATTTTCACAATTTAATGAAGTAAAATTTCATTTATTTCTTATGAGATTACTTAACAAAATGTAAAGCATGAGAAATGTAGGTAGGCTGTATGTGTACTTTTAACATTTGTTGCTGTGTTTTTGTGCTGAGGGAATTAAAAAGGTGATTTCCCAGTTTTTCGGCAGGAAATATTGCTATCCCACTCTAAGTTTTAGGCTCTTCTTACAGACCAAATTAAAAATTAATGTATAATGGTACATAAATTTTCTTGTAATACAGTACGTAAATTTTCATAAAATAAGATATGTAAATTTTCATGAAATAAAATATGTGAATTTTCATGGATATAATTCAGATTATTTTAAAGCATACAAATAAAATGTTATAAAAGTAAAAAACAACCTACAATGCAAATATAGGACTGGGGAATTATGATTGGCCTTCAACAGAACAAATTGCTCAAATTGATAATTTCTCAATAAATTTCTTTTATGATAATTTAAAATGCTTGCAAAAGAAAAAAAAAATCTTCCGACCAGAGCACTTGAAGGAAGACTCGTATTAAACATATGTAGTAACTCCTCTATACCGACCTGATTAAGATGTTGAGTGGTAGCGAGATCAGATCATTGGTAAAGAGAATTATCTTGCATAAATTAAAAAATAGAATTTATTGCATACCAATATTAATTCTAATAAAATTATGTACAAGAAAGTTAATTACAGCATTTAATTATTTTTCGTGAGTCAATCGCTTATAAATTAATGACCTCTTGACTCTCAGTGCAACTCGATCAATCAAAAGTCTCAGGAAATTACTGTCAGTCGTAACTTCTAAAGAAAGTTCATTCGGAACAGGGCTCGTCCGTTCCTTCTCTTCGGAAAAATATACTAAATCACGATGCTTCAGAGTTAAAGAACTCTCACTATCGCACTTGTCGTGCTTTTTCACTTCGCTGGGATTTTCACCTGATACCTGCTGTATCTATAGAGGTCAGACCTCACTCTTTCCAGAGAGTCACCACTCTCGTTCAGATCTATCCGAAAAACTGTCCTCTCTCACTTTTTCATTCTCGCAGGAGAACTCCTTCTAGGAGCGGGGGCTTTGTCGAGGCGGGCCCCTCGAAACTCTCCAGCCTCTTAGCAGCCTTGAGATCCCTCTGTTTCGTTTTCACTAAGTCCGTCATTGGACATTCTAAGACAAAGGGCAAAGTTTCGGGCACAAACCTAAAAATCGTGTGCAGAGATCGCTTCTCTCGCAGATGAACTCTTTCCCACGAACTCGGCAAGGATCAAAGCATAAGACTCCTCTTTGGGTAACGCCTTACCACTACATCACTGTCCGAACTTTCTGCTCACAGTACAATAGAATTCAGCGTCTGCTAGTCTTCAAGGCAAAAATAGCGAGGGAAGGTATGCAGTTAAGTGTACTCACAGGAAATGCTAGAATGACACATCGCGCACCTGGATGAGGAGGCCCAATTCTTTACACATAGAAAAAGAAAAAGGAGTTCATTCCTTATAGGTTCAACATTTTCAGACGCTGCAATATACGAAGTTCTACAGCATTTTGAGAGTGTGACGAAAATGATGTGCAGTTGTTATATATGAACCAGTCGTCACATGCAGCAGTTTTACTTTCATCACATTCCCCTGGCTGGTTCATCAAAGGCTATGTCAAATATTTTTTACAGAATATTTTTCTACAGATTTTTTACTTATATTTTCTACAGAAAAATGGAAATTTTTCTGTAGAAAAAAATTGCCAACCCTTGCATTTTAAACATTAGATGGCAGCAGACATAAGTGATAATCTTAGATAATCTCATTATCTAAGTTCAATTTCAGTAAATGATCCATCATTTTTTTATGATAGCTGCAAGTACTTTTTACAGCTGTAAATCTTTTATAACTTTTAGTATAGTTTGCACAGTAAAAATTGTTGGTAATTTTCTTTAACCAAAGAAGAAAGAAAAATCCCTTTTGTGAATTTCTGATCTGCAGTTTAAGCACGGCAGTCTAAGAAATGTAATTTAAGTATTTTAAAAATACAAAATACTTGGGGAAAAAACAACAAAAAATGCATTACCAAAATACTTAAGTTTTATCATTTTAAAATACAAATACGTGTATTTCTGATACTACTTGTTACTCATTTTATTGACACCGAAGTCATAAAAAGTTAAGTGAATGTTCCTCAAATCCAAAGATAATCTAGGGCCTGTACAGTAGCAGTACAAAGTGTTAACCACTGAGTTATTGAAGAATGAATATAAAAGTTTATTTGTGTATTTAACCTTTCCTACTTAACATAATAATGTTCATTTTCATAACATCTTCTGATAAATGAATCACTACAGCTGTTGTAGTAATCCAGAGTGATTCTTAATTTCCTCTGTGTCA
Organism: Maratus michaelseni; assembly: GCA_963931845.1. Taxonomy (NCBI): domain Eukaryota; kingdom Metazoa; phylum Arthropoda; class Arachnida; order Araneae; family Salticidae; genus Maratus; species Maratus michaelseni. The sequence goes on from OZ007587.1 coordinate 475,186,399, forward strand.
TAAAAAAAAAAAAAAAAATGACAAAGGCAGAAAAACAAAATCATATCATTATTTTATGTTTATAAATACAGGATTTGCTGAAAGACGATGCACACATTGTCCTCATAGTTATTGACCATAAGACGTTGGGATTAATACGGCTTAAACTTTATTTTAGACTTGATGTTCACTGCAAATTATACAGCTGTAAGCTTATTACAAAATGTGATGTATGTATATTTTATTTACCAATGAGCTTACAGAACCCCAGAGCGAATTATGAATTACCCTGTATTTGTATACATAAATCTTAAGTAAAGGCTATACTTAGTTTTCTCTGTAAATTTGACAAACTTTTAAATGTTAATACAAATGGTTGAAACCAACTTTATTTGAGCTTTTTATGTCCTCAACTTTATAACTTCTTTTTACATCTATATTAATAAAATAAAGTTTTTGTCCGTATTTGTGTGTTTGTTGTAGATGATTGGGGAAATTTATTGCACATATTGGATTCTGGATGAATGAAGACAATTCCAAATGTACCTGAGGCTCAGATTTTGAATTTTTTTATTAGATTTTTTGTTATTACTTACCCATCATACGTAGTATAGGGTAAGTCTTGTAATCGTTTTGAAAAAAAAAAAAAAAAATTTTGACGGATTGACACGTTTCAGACATTGGAGATTCCGAAAAACATATTTTTAGAAAAAAAATTTTGCTGTCCGTCTGTAAACGCTCTATCTCCCGAACAAATTGAGATAGTGACTTGAAATTGGGTATGTATGTACTTAGTATGTAATAATGGGAAGAGTCACCTCGATTATCCGGAACTATTTTTTTCGGACTCTCGAAATATTCATTCTGATAAAAGGTATAAAAAATTTTCGAAATTGTTTATTTTAAGGAGTGAATATAAAAGACAATAAAAAAACATAAATTTTGCATAAAGCATGAAGTCGAACGGATATTGAGTTACCGAGATATTTGTAATCCTATTTGCCACACTCTTTGATTTTTCATGACCCTGTATTTCATCCAAATTTCAATTCAAAGATATATTTTAATTAGAAATGAGATGCTTAATCAGATGCAATAAACCGCTAGTTAATAGGATAATTGTTTTTGGAGTTATAAGGATGTTTCTTTTAAGCAATTCAGTAATCGAGCCTTCAAAGTTTGACGTCATCAAGCCACGATTTTATTCGAATTGCAATGCATTTTATAAGTAGTTTACACATTTTTTATTTTAATATTTTACATTATGCCTATCCATGATGGGTAAGTATTATGGTGGCCCCCAACGACTAGTTTTATATTGAACTGCAAACTTCACCAGGCATTTTGATCCACTCTCTAAAGCAATCCAAATTTAAATCTTTTTATCCGATAGAGTAAATTTTGTTCTTTTTTTTTTCAATAAAGTGTATTCAGAATTCGTACATCAATTTTTAAATTTTCACATTTTTTAAAAAGTATTTTGTTGAAAATGAGAACTTTGTTTTTTAAAAACAAATTTTCTTATGATGCTTTATCCAATCTTATATACCTGTGTGTATATCTGTGTGTGGAACAAATTTTCAGGAATCTTTTTTTTTTTTTTTTTTTTTTTTTTTTTTAATTAGATATATATTTTTTTAAATTAATTATTAAAGAATTTAAGGGCAACAATTTTTTTTTTCTTTTCTGAAACAAAACAAAGAGAGGAAAAAATTTCTGTGTTGGTTTCCTAACTGCTTTACCGCCAAAGAAATTATATGACAAAGCACAAACCAGTCAAGAGCTTTCTATTTCTTATTCAGTGGGTGGAAAGAGGCGAGATGCGTTTGGAAAACTAACTAGCGATGCAAGATACTATTTAAAGTAATTTTGGGAATAAGGTTATTTTAGAAAGTGAGTCTATTTTTTTTATTCAGTATGGAAAAATATATAATTGGGATTTTATGCTTGTTTATGGTGCAAGAAATCCATTCCTTACCCGTTCACTATGCTGCAGGTTTCACTGCAATATTAACATTATTTAAATTAATATAATTCTACAAATATAATGTAGTTTTAAATCATTAAGTAATGCTTAGTAGTCTCAAGGGTTATATTCATATACGTAATTAAGTTTTTTATATCATGTTTTTTTAGCATTTAAAAAAAATGAAAGAGAAAACAACATTGCAATTTTGTCTTTTTGCTCGGCGTTCAGAATGTTAAACATGAAAATTAATGAGCGAAATTATTTCAATAATATACCAGAAATTTAATATAAATTTTGACACATGAATTTATTTTCATTGGCATAGCTGCAATTTTTCATGTAAGCAGATGATAATCACCAGAAATATCTAACTATTATTAGAAATGCATTCTTTTTTAATAACATGCAATTGAAATTATTTATTCTTTTCAAGCTTTTTTACTCTTTTCTTTCTTTACCTTAAATATATATTCTTAGACTTGTCTAACTGTTTTTTTTTTTTTTTTTTTTAATATAAAAAATGCATACAAATAGATTTAGCAAAGAAAATGTAAACAATTTTCTGTGAAATTTTTAGTTGAAAACAATTTTTATAAGTATTCAAAAATCCACCTGTTATATGACTTTTATTAAAAAATATACTTTCATATTAACAATCTAAAACTTAAACCAAACATAGTTTTGGATTGGGTTTAGTCTTAAAAGCTATACCAAAACTAAATATACAGGAAATAAAAATTCTATTTGTAAGAAAAAATAATATTGTAATTGGGTCATTCTAAAAATAAATGTCCCTTTTGAAAAAAAAAAAAAAATAAAATTTTTTTTCACAAAAATTGAAGTAAAAAAATCTTTGAGAGGATTGTATACACCTTCAAAAATAGAAATTGAATATCAGCAGCACACTTTTTAAAAAATATTATTTACTACACTTAGAAACGTAGACACATTGAATGAAAAGTGTCTCCTGTGTTACCATATTTTAAATAATCTCCCCATTTTGTTTTATGAATGTAAAAAAGTGTTTTTACAATTTTAACATTTTGATATGAATGTTCTTTCTCACTGCCATATAATTTTTTGTTTATGTATATATTTTTCTCACAAAATGGACATATTATGTCCCCTGTGTTACCTTTTTAGTATTCTCACAATATAAAACTTTACATAATTAGGTAAAAAGTATAGCAATATAATAAAATCTCAGTCAAACTTATTTATACATATTAGTCATTACATATTTAACCCTCTGAATCTTAAGAAAGTTTTTTCTTTTTGTTAAGACACAAAAAATGTCAGTAACACAGGGGACATACGGTAACACAGGGGACACCAAAGTAACAAAGTGCACACATGTTCAGCACTAAGAATGCAAAAATCATTGAAATGTGCTTATATATTAATTAGAATTTTTTTTTTTATATTTTCGAATGTGAACTGAGAGAGCAGCTACAACATAAAATTGGTAGTTTGCAGTAAAAGAAGCATGACGATATTTTCCACTTTCTTAGAAAAAACTAACTTAAAAAATATGCAGATTGTATTATTATTAGAGTTAAAATAACATACAAAACTTTATATGTAAGTTTTAGTCACACAATTGCCTAAAAAAAAAAAAAAAATTAAGCCCCTGTGTTACCTCATTGTCTCTTGCGTTACCAACATCATGGTAACACAGGGGACAAAATGAAATAAAAATATTATCTTTATAATTATATTTTTATAGAAACAATGCCAAAGTCATATGAATGTTTTCTTTTAACTGAGATGTACAATTTAAACCGAAATTAATTAAAAAAAATATATATTATTAATGTAAATTGATGGTAACACAGGGGACACATAAAAAACACACCTACCTTCAAAAATCACTTTAGCTCAGATAATATTTTTCAAAATTTAACATATGAAATAATGACTACTTAAGATAAATGATAGCTCTAAAAGAGCATGACTGACTGTTGTTAACAACATTTAGGTTACAAATTCTTGTTATAATATTAAGAACAAAGTAGAAGTAACACAGGGGACAAATATTAGGGGGCACAAGAACTTTCCTTCTAAAATGAAAACATATCTAAAAATATATATTTAAAGTATGTAGATATAATACTAAGACTACAGAGACTTAAAAAAATATAATCAGACATAGCTTTTAAAATATATATGGTGGAAAAATGATGGTTTGAAAATAAAAAATTGCTCATGGGACAAGGCTTTTTATAGGATACAATTTTAAGTAAAGCTATTTAAAAAGTAATAAATGCAATTTATCTAAAATTTCAGAATTGCATTAAAGAAAAATATTTCTGAAATATCTTTTCAAGTATTTGAATTTAATTTTGGAACAAAATTGTGGCAAATATAACCTTACAAAGTGTCGGACCCCAAAAGGGTGCTTTATTTTTGGAATGACCCAATTACCAAATTTAAGTAATAGAAGATTTTAAAATATCATTTATAATGTCACAACTACAACAGTTTGTTTCTTTAAAATGGCATCATTTATATATTTAAAAAACAATACTATATACAGGGGCGGTATAATGCAGTTTAAATGCACTATCAAACTGCAGTGATATTAGTTAAAACTCATGAGATTTTTTTGTTGTTGTTATTTGTTTAATGATCTCTACTGGCAATTGAATAAATGCAACTGAAAAATACATTTCAACAGAGACATGATATATTACAAATAATGGTTTTAAATTAAGCAAGAAAAGCTACTGTCAAAATTCTGAGGCTGAAAGGCTAAACTTTTAAAAGGTGACTTTTCTTTTTTGTAACATATTTATGTAAAATAATAATAATAATTATTTTTTTTTAGTATGCAGAAATTTTTAAAATGTTGATTATTTTGTAATTTTAAGGAAAATATAAGTTATTTTTTGAGAAACATTTGTAAAAAATCTATTTTCCCAGAAATAAATGTGGGATTTTTCTGTCACTTCAAAATTTCCATAACTTTTACCCCATCTCTAGGGGAGTGTACTCTCCTCTTTTCTTTTTCTCTTCAACTGGTCAAAATTCACATCTGATGGCCTGTCACTTCTGAGTTTGATTTCAAGGCTGAGGTCTCCTACCTCAAAGCATTTGGATTTGTTTTGAACTGTCCGGACACCACTCTTGACCTAGTCTCTGACTGCACAAGTTTTGAGAACAGCTTCAGGGATCTGTTTAGGAAAAAATTGGGTCCTTTAAAGGAAGGACCCTTCACAATTCTTTTTATTTCAAAACAGGACCCTTCACAAAACTATTTTCCCTAAAACAGGACCCTTCACAAAACTATTTTCCCTAAAACAGGACCCTTCACAAAACTATTTTTCCTAAAACAGGACCTTTCACAAAATTCTATATCTCAAAAATAGGTTTTTCACAAAATTTTTTCATCTTTAAACTGGATATTTCACAAATTAATCATTTAAAAGTAAAATCTGATCTGTCACTTTTACACATATAAAGAAAATATATGTATTTTACATCAATATATCTTCTTAAAAATGTATAACTAAGAACCTGAATATAACGATCATTTCAAATTCAAAAAATTATGACTAGATTTTTCACAAATATAAAAAGCTGTTCACAATTTCACAAAAACAGGACCCTGGGAAAAAAGTCTGGACAGATCCCTGAGCTTTATTGGTTTTAAAATCTTCTTTTTAAGATGCATAAAATCTCAACATTTGTATAACTCTTTATGTGACCTAAAAATGAAAGAAAAAAGCCAGTGTGATTAAAGAAATATAGACGGGCATGTATCCTCTTTAATAACATTTTATGTTTAATAACAGGGGTGAGAAAGTGCCAGCTACATGTACTTTTATGAAAGCATAAAAAAAAAAAAAAATACCTTTGATACAGACTAATATTTAAATGATATTTCCATTCAGTAAAATCTGTATCTTCAGAAAAAAGGACAAAAAAAAAAAAAAAAATCTTGAAAAGCTCATGCAAAATGGGTTTCATCCAAAGAAGAAATAATAATTTTAAAGTTTTTCTATTTTTGTATTTTAAAATGCTTTCTGTGTCGTTTCAAAATGCATGCTTGAATATTTGTAACTTATTTTTGCAGGACAGCAAGTTCACAGTTTGCGGAGACATCCACGGACAATACTATGATTTGTTAAATATATTTCAAATGAATGGATTGCCATCCGAATCAAATCCTTATGTATCCTTAGTTGCTGTTATTGTCACTCATTCAGGGAGGGGTTTAACCAGAATTTTTTCTTTTTTTCTGTAATTTTTTTTTTTTTTTTTTGCGGGAGTTAGAGGTGTATTATGACAATTCTGTGGAACACTCCTTGCAGATTTTAGATCATTGTTCTGGTTCTGTTTTTAAACTTCATCAGTATAATTTAAGAAATATATATTATGTTAATTTTTATTAGCATTTATTATTTATATCTAATGAAAATTGGGTACTTTTATGTTAGCTGGGTGCCAGTGCTACTTGTTTGGCATCCTTTAAATTGCAACCCTTTCCTGTCACTTAATAAGCAAAGCTTTTTATATAACATAAGTTTCAATTTTCATTCCTTTAAAATTAGATACGATGCTTTCATTATGAAATAAAATGTTTCTAGTTTGTGTTATATCTTATTTTAACATTTTTGTAACGGACTAAGCCTAACCATTAATAGACCCGATTACGTGATATTTTGTTATTTGTATTGATATGTTTGTGTTTACATCTTTCGTCATTTTAGCTATTTTTAAGTAAGTTTTTTAAGATATTATATTGCAATGTTAAAATATTGGTGAGGAAAAAAAAGATTGGTGAGATTTAAAAAAAAATAATTGTTGATCACTGGTACCCAGTTTAACATAAAAGTACCGAAAGTACTAAAAAATCTATTGAGTGAATTTTGGTAAATTATAATTATTACATTACAAATTATAACTTGTTAAAAATTTGATAAATAGAACTTTGATTTTAAAAACATCCATTTTATGTTTTAAAATATCTCTTCGCAACCTGCAAACAGTCAGCAGTTCTTGTTCTTTATAAAAAACATGACCTTTTTTGGAAAATGAAATTTATTTGGATTTATTAAAGAAAGGATAAAGTATTTTGATAAGAATATTAAATAAAACCCTTTGTGCGATCTTCGATCACACTTACCCACTTGTTATTTATATATTTCCCGGCATAACATATTTTTATGATTGCTGCATATCTGGATTACATTCAGATTCAGATATTTAGTTTCACTCTAATCACAAAGTGTTGAATGCAAAATTTTATCAGAAAGATTTTAAACAACTTTGTCAAAATATCAAACAATTTTTACATTGTATTTTAAAGATTTTTTTTCTGTTTGTTCTGATGAAAAGCTGATATTTTCACCTTCTGTTCTGTATTGTTGTGAAGACGCGCCTTTCAATCTTTGTGTATTTTTTTCCTGTTTCTTGTGCTAATAACAATCTATTAATTTCCTTAACCACTAGAACAGCTCTTCAATGGTGACTTTGTCGACAGAGGGTCCTTTTCTGTCGAGTGTATATTTACTTTATTTGGTTTTAAATTACTCTATCCTAATCATTTCTTCATGTCTAGGGGTAAGTAAGCTCTTTAACTTCCATGCTTATTTAGTTGTTTATTCTTCAGTCAGGTTTCTTAAATAAGTTTAAAAAAAACTATCCTTTATAAAAATTCCTTAAGTCCTTCTCCTTTTTAAAGTATGATAATTTTCCGCATTTAGGCAGATTTCTGATTCTTTGAAAATTTGATCTAAATCTCCTCCTCCCCCAACACATGGAGTTTAAAAATGATTAGAACTGAAAGAGTTAAATTAAAATTCTTCCCATTTTGTATTGCCTCTTCCTCCCCATCTCCAGCAAAAAGGGTGTGTGGCAAAAAAATTTCCTGTTTTCTGCTGTTCACCCCTGCTTTTATAAATTGGTAAAAGTTCCCAGTGCTTTATTCATTTAAAAAAATACCCACAATTCTATTGTAATTATTTCAGTAAAAAATATTTTAAGATTGTAATTTGATAATGTATATTAATTAAGTTTCATGATTTGTGTGAAAGATGTAGAATTGGATTTCTTTTCTTTATAGAAAGTTATTAGTTGCTGTAAGTAATTACTAATTATGTTATGGAGAAGAAAACCCTTTTTTATACATCTGAATTATTACAGTATTCCCCCCACCCCTTAATATCATATTTTAACATACATTTTATAATTGAATTATATTTTTCCCATTTTTAAAATGTTTCATTCTATTATCAATTGTATAAATTGTTAAATATAATTTTGATGTATCACATCTTCTGAGTTGAAACAACAGCTCACTGTAATAGAGCATAGATTTTGAAATAAAATTGCTATTTTTTGTTCAACTGTAAATCTGCATATGTAAAATTCCAGACTGTCTAGATTCTAAAAGAAAAAGTGAACGTTAAAAGTTATCAACTTTTAAAATACCTAGTAACTTTTAAGTTGTCCTGTTTTAAACAAACCAGCAAATATTTTTGTTAAATTGTTTGTTTGTAAATTACTTTTATTAAGAAAAATGCATCGTCTAGATTTGGGAGGGCTGGGATTCATATGCCATAGCTGAAGCATTTAAATAGTTGTGGAATCTAATTATCTATTTAAATGATAGAGCCAATTCTTAGCCCACATTTTACCGTTCTCCTATATAACAAGACAGCTCAGATTGATTGAATTTTCACATTTTTTTATTTTTTGCTCTGCTGCTAAAATAGATTGCAAGCTTAATTAGTGTTATTTGATTTGCAATCATCTTGTGTTTAGTTTTAATACTTTTTTTTTTTTTTCGGAGGTGAAATTTTTGAATTTGAGTAAGTTTTATTATTTTATCTGATATGACTTTTTTTTTTTATATTAAATAAGTGTATGAACAAGGATCAATCCAGGCAATATTTGGGGCCTATTTAGGGTCCTTTTACAAAAATCTGTTTAATAAAACAAGCTCCTCCACAAAAATCAATTTAATAAAATGAGCCCTTTCATAAAAATTAATTTGATAAAATGGGCTCCTTCACAAAATTCCTTTTAGTAAAATAGGTCCTTTCACAAAGTTCTATTCCATGAAAACTTACTATTTTTATTAATTATTTTGTTATGTTTTAAAATGTGCAATTTATAAACTAGTTCACCAGAAAGGAAAACTATCAAATAGGTCTTTAGAAAGTTTTTGTTATGTTGATAAATGCTTGTTTGAATTTGAATAACTGAATTTCAACTTTTGTTACAATAGGTCATTTTTCACAAAAATATAATAAATTTCACAAAAATAACCTTTAAAAAAAAAAAAAAAAACCTGCATTGACCCCTAGTGAAAAATAATTTTTTTCTGTCTCATCTAGTTTTTTTTTTTTTTTTTTTAAGCTAGAGACCTCCCACATAGCTCACTTTCACCATTCTCATTTTTTAGTTGCTCTAAATAGGCATGGCATTAGTGCATCAAATATATAAAAAGTTATCAATATATTGGTGTGGAAGGCAGGAGTTGGATATTGATATTTTGACATCCTTCTAATATAAAGGGTAAACCAAAATGTTTTCCCTGATTACAAATGCAGGGATAAAAATTGTAATTTGCCTAAAGTTCCTAATTTCTTAAAATCTGTCCTAGTTTTTTAATGATTGCCCTAATTATTCAAAACTATAAAGAAATTATTTTCTAACTTTCCAAAAACAAAATAATTTGAAATACATATAGGCTTAAAGTGATAAAAACAGAACAACAAAAAAGCTTATAAAAACCTTTTAATAGAATGATCAACATGTTTCGAACGCACATAGTTGATATGGCTCTATTGGGTCTATTTTTTTTACAAAACACACTTTTTAATTTTATAGGTGGTTTTTGTGATAAGGCATGTATTGAATTTTCTAAGTTTATATTCCAATCTTTCAAAGAATCCAGAGAAATAGTGTAAAGTAGATAACTTTGAATTTTGTTTATTGAAGTTTTTCTTCTCCATGCTCGTAATTAATTTATTAATAGTGCTTTCTTTATACCAGTTGTCTCTTGTTATTTCATGTATTTTGTTTGTTTTATGGGTTAACTGATCTGGAGTACAGAGTGTAAAAGCTTTCTTAATAAATTGCCTAAATGCAGAAACATTGTAAGAAAAAGGGTTCTTGAGCATTATTGTTTATCGTGTAGATCTTGGTAATGGTACCGTTTGTGCGTTCGAAACATGTGGATCATCATAGTGAAAGATTTTTAAAGGCCTTTTTGTGTTCTGTTTTTATCACTTGACACATTTACATATCTGTATTTTAATGATAATGAATAATTTTATTATATGATTATGCAAATTATTTTGGTTCCCTTGACATTCTGTCTTTAGTCCAGTCAAATTAGGTTTTTTTGCCATAATTAATGCTAAGGAGATAAAAATTGGTCCAGTTGTTCATTGATGGCTACTGATGACTATGTAAAAAGTCCCCATGGATAGGAGGTGAGCAGGGGGAGGGGGGTGGTAAACAAAGTATATTTTTTTTTTTTAGTTTTTTACAAATATCTCAGAAATTGTTGTTTTTCATGAAAAAACTACTCCGACATAAATTAAAGAACATAAAATTATCTACAAATGACAGGTATATACAGTGGAACCTCGATTATCCATCAGTCAGAAGACCGGAGATTTGATGGGATTTTCCCCCAAAAAATCACTAAATTTCAAATTAATTTATTTAATGAACAACTGGACTGATTTTTATCTCCTTAGCATTTATTATGGCAAACTGCTCAAAAATTGGCTAATTTGACTGGACTACTTAGCAGATCTCATGCATTGGATTTACTTACCTTTACCTTTTTACTATATTTGTTATTCTTATCTTAAGATTTTAGAAAAATAATAAATAAAATATATGTTTGAAGAAAAAATAAACCGCTCTTAAAATTGCACAACAAGTGTCTTAAAAGCGTCATAAAATTTTATAAAAATTATGTCCTAATATTTTCAAAATTTCACTCCTAACTCTGCAAATGGCAATAAATTTGCTGTAAAAATAACTGCAGAAAGAACCAATCTGAACACAATACAGAAGAAAGTTCATAGTTTTACTTGTGTATTTCATTTTATTTGTGTATATTGTATTCTGTTCCTTTTTTTTATTCCGCTTGGTCACACAGACATAATCCAAATGGCAGTAGATTTCAAGTCAGACATTGTAAAGAATGATCATAATTGCTGATGCCCAGCATCGCTATCAACTTGTGGCCATATCAGAATAACTGCTGCATATAATAAAAGAACCATACAATTTTCCTTTCAAAATAATGCTGCAAACATTGATTTAAGGTTTTTTTTCCTATGGCCAAGGGGAGTCACATTCAAGAGTTATAAAGTAAGCAAAGAAAAGTTTGAGCTTCTTTCTGTATTGTATTCTTCAAATTGTTTCTTCCTATCATTGTTTTCAACAAATTTACTGTCATTTATAATTAGGACTATCACTTTGAATTGCTCTATATATCAAATATTGGCATTTTGCATACCGTACTTCTTTGGAATTAATATTTTACATGTGAAATCTACTTCAATCATCAGGGGTCTGTTCAGACTTTTTCACAGGGTCCTGTTTTTGTGAAATTGTGAACAGCTTTTTATATTTGTGAAAAATCTAATCATAATTTTGTGAATTTGAAATGGTCGTTATATTCAGGTTCTTGTTTATGCATTTTTAAGAAGATATATGGATATAAAATACATATACAGTATAGGATCCGTTATCCAGAATGCTTGGGACCTGGGGCATTCTGGATAAGGGTTTTTTCCGTAATTCAGAACACTCTTTTATAAGTATAAAAAATTTACGAAATAATTTCATAAAATAGTGATAAATATGAATAATATATGTAAATACATTACTTATAAATTTGTGCATTTAATACATTATTTGCACAAAAAAAAAAAAAAAAAAAAAAAAAAAAAACATTTTAAATTACAAAAAATAAATAAAATTTCATTTTGGGAGTGGGAGCAGAATCTTTTGATTTGGAGATAGCGACGGCATCAACTCAACTGCTGTCATTTATCCAGCTTGTTTAAAATTTATACAAGTACCCTAGATTGAGGCTAAAGATATCTGCTGGAGTGAATTGCAGCTGCGCATATTGGAGTGTGGAGTCATGTGTATAAAATTTACTGGAAGTATATTCTAAAAAAGAATTTTAGTTTTTTATTCAGAGAAAATCCCTCTGACTGTGAAAAATTTTTCAAATCTAAATTTACAAATTATCAAGTAATTATTATTTTATGTATAAAAAAGAAATGTTAAAATCAATGCGTAATCTGGCAACTTTCCATAACTTGTTATTATTGAAGCTGATCGCAATGGCGGATTCGCCGATTCTTAGCATAGAAATAATTTTTCTAGGCTCAATTTTACAAAAAAAAAAAAAAAAGTTAGTCTGTTTTCTGCTCACCATATTTTTCCGGAATAACACCGTGGCATTAAACTACGTTTAACTTTTTTTAATGAAACTTGTAACAAAATAAAATTTGTACACAGACATGTTTTATTTTTCTAACGTAATTGTTTTTATTATTTTTTTTTTATTGTAATGTTTTTCGTATCATAAATTTTTTTATATTTATTTATTGAATTTATAAATTAATGAATGAAGGCAATATCATTTTGTTATTTTTTCTTTTACTGACACTTTAATTTTTATGCTTTTTTTTTTTTTTTTAAACAATTTTTCTTTTTTTTTTTTAAATGAAAAAAGATTTTTTTTTTTTTTTTTTTTTTTTTTAGTGTTTTGCATTCCGGTTTTTGGAGCGTTCCGGATACCGGGATGCCGGATAACGGATCCTATACTGTATTTTCTTTATATATGTAAAAGTGACAGGTCAGATTTTATTTTTAAATGATTAATTTGTGAAATGTTTGGTTTAAAGATGGAAAAATTTTGTGAAAAACCTATTTTTAAGACAAAGGATTTTGTGAAGGGTCCTGTTTTAGGGAAAGTAATTTTGTGAAGGGTCCTTTTTTTAAATGAAAAATTTTGTGAAGAGTCCTTTAAAGGACCCAATTTTTTCCTAAACAGATCCCTGATCATTCATCACATACATTTTATTTTTATGTAAATCTAACTAAATCAATTTTCAGAAAAATAATTTATCAAAACAATAATAATAAATGATTAAAACTTATATTCATAAGATATTGAAGAAATGTAGATTTCCAAAATAATTTGTCGTCTCTTGTAGAAATCTTGCTAAACTTGTGTGCTTTTTGAAAAAAATGTTAAAGCTGTCATAATGGATACAATTTCTGAAACATGATAATTTTGAGGTTGGTGGAAGTAGTTTGGTATAGATCATTTTAAAGTAAATTAGACAATGTTTCAAAAAAAATTGTTTACTTCAAAAATTAATTTAAGAAAACAGAAAATATTTTTCGCTTCAAAAAGCAATTTTCCCAGTTTTATACACAGACATATAGCATACGCATAACATATACATAAAAAGCACTTTTCAGATTTTTCTGCAGCTTTTCTTTTAATGTAACTCAAATAATATAAATGAAATTTACTTTCTCTGTCAGCTTGTATCTAGTTGTAATGTAAAGCATTTCATACATTTAAGAAACTTTTTAAACAATTGTACATATTTTTCTTTTTGATGCAAGAACCTTTCTAAATTTATTTGTATACTTTAGCTTTCGTTTAGTACTTTACTAGTATTATTAATAGACTATTAATCTATTAGGACTTATTAGTATTATTTAATAGAAGCATCAGTATATGTCTTTGTACAATGTTATAGTGATTATGGTCTTGCCAAGTACTTTATCGAGATGTTTTAATACGTTTACAATCAATACATATGCAAACAAAGTCAATTACATGAGGAATCTTATCTATTTGTTACTAAATATATATATATATATATATATAATCTTTTGTTCAAGAGAAAACATTTAAAATTCTTTCAAAAATGGATCAATTATAAAATCTTTAGACTCCCAGCCTTCATTATCTTTATTCTGCTTGTCTGTGCTCTTACAGCCTGCAACGGATAAAACAGTTGCAAGATATTTTAAAATAATTAAAAATTTTAGTTTATCATGCAAACTACAACAATGCTGTGTCATATAGCATTTAAGTAATACATATAATGCTAATACACTTCCCCCCCTTCTATTTTGTCTTATTTGATTTGAATAACAAGTAGGTTGTTTAAATTTTATTATATTCTATGTCAAGGCAAAATTACATATTCCAAAAGAGTAAATTTCAATATTAATAATAATTAAAAAAAAATCAGACTGATTTTAAATCAAGATTTTAATCAGCCTGATTTAAATCAGCATACCCTGATTAATTTATAGTTATCAATTTTAGTACTTGTTCCCTTTCCTGGCAACTATAGAAACCCTATCCTGTAAAAATAATTTGTTGCCAGGCGGTGGGACTTATTACCAATACTAGATAAGTGTGATGTCAAAACATATTTATAAGTTGTTTCGTTGGTTTTATGGAAACTGGATTCGTTTTTGACAAGCGTGTAAATGTTTCAGATAGATGTGTGGATATTAAGCATAATCTGTCTCCAAACAGTTTGGTTTAGCTGAAATAGTGAGAAGTCATTTGAAAGAACAGATTGCTCTGTATTGAGTCAGAAAATGAAGAAATAAAAGCAGCAGCTGTATCATAATGTTTCCTTTCTCATTTAATCAGTGTTCATTTGTTTGACCAGCTGTTAATATATTTTAGTGCAGTTGCAAGTACAATTTTTGAAGCCATCAAACCAGCATAGGTTTTTAATAAATTAACCTCTCACAATTTTTCACATTGTGTCACTATTGTTCATCCGTATAGTCTCATAATTTGGCCATTAATGCACACTTTTTTATACTTTTTTTCAAAATGCAAGAGGAAAACTGAGAAATAGAACATATTTTCCATTACAAAAACTTTAACTGGCTTGTCTACAAAATAAATAGAAATGAAATATAGGACAACAATGGACATGACATCGTGCTTAGGCATTATTGATATTAGTTAAATCACATTATTAGGCGACAAATTTGTTGGCCATAAATGGTTAACAAGAATGTAAACCAAGTACCTTAATTTTAATATTCAAAATGAGTATATTTTCTGTATTTAATTTATTGTTGTTTATTTGATGTTTATGATTTAAAAAAATATATATATCAAAGTGCTTATTTTAAAATGTTTTTGTTTGATTTAGGTAATCATGAAAGTCAGACTATGAACCAAATGTATGGCTTTGAGGGAGAAGTCAAAGCAAAATATCCTTTTACGTCTTAGAAAAACAATTTTATTTGCAACCGCAGAATTGATTATTTTGACTCTGTATAATTTTCTTCCTTAGAAGGGAAACCACTTCTGATGCTGCTCGCACCAAGCAGTTGAGGCCTGGTGCGTTTTAAAGCCGTATATTACAAAGTTTGAGAATCAATAAAAAAATTTCTGTTAAAATAATATTTTTTTATTTTACAGCAGCATAACTTTCTCGAAATGCAATTTTCAAGATCACTTATC
Organism: Maratus michaelseni; assembly: GCA_963931845.1. NCBI lineage: Eukaryota > Metazoa > Arthropoda > Arachnida > Araneae > Salticidae > Maratus > Maratus michaelseni. The sequence continues at coordinate 475,201,857 of OZ007587.1, forward strand.
GGACTATTAACATAGTTTTCTTGAAAAAAGTACTTTGAAATACAAATTAGTTAATAATAAGAAAAAAAATATTGAAAAAAGTTCAGAAATTCGTTCAAGAACCAACAAATTTCATTTTGAAAAAATCCAACACTATAATTATATTTTTGGCGGCATGAAATTGGCTTATTCATTACCGTAAAAATTTTTTTCTGGCAACCCTGGTCGATTGGCATTGTCGTCTACGTGAGTAGTGGTTTGGATTCGTAGCTTGGCGACTTAAAGCGTGAAATCGTCAATTAAAATCCAATAATAAAAAAATAAGTAAAATATGATTTTAACAGAGAAATTTTATTGGTTCTCTAACTTTTATGTAGAATGCTACAAAATGCACCAGGTCTCAATTTAAAATAATGTGTACATACATTAATTAATAATAATATCATCAAACTGTCCACTCCTTAAAGTTGGGTGAAAATAAGTAACTATATCCAATATACAGATACCACACCCAATATTCAATATACAGAGAAATCTCATTTTGATTAATGTCCTCACGTATTTAATACACAAAAACTGCTAATTCTGTTAATGAGTGATTCATACAAGCGACATATATATACTGTAATACTTTTTCTGTGTAAAAGTTTCATACGTTACAATGTTGGAAAATGTTTGCAACTTCACACAGGTTCAGCACACACAGGTAAAAAGATTCACTATACTGAGGTTCTGAGAGTAAAAAATTCATTCCTTACATTTTTAAAGGAGATATGGGTGTAGTTACTTTTTTCACCCAACTTTAAGGAATGGACAGTTTGATGATATTTTTTATTACTTAATGTATGTACACATTATTTTAAATTTACAATTAATGTGTGTGTTTTTGAACAAATGCACTTTTTTTGCTCATTTGTTGTTTCGTTTGAATGGGCTTGTTTTTTTGTATCAGTCTCATGTCCATTTTTTTCCTGTTCATTTATTATTTGTGTTTGTTTGCCTGTCACTCTGTTAAAGTACATTGTACCAGTTCATATTGTAAATAGTCGTCACATAGTTTTCTTACAGAGCACATCAAAATTTTAAATCTGTTGTCTCTGTTACATTACTACAAAATTTGAATGGGTTTCTTCTGATATGGATTGCAATGATATCTCTTTTAAAAATCGGATGCATGTTATAACACATACATTTTTAAAATCAGGGATCTATATTATAAAAGTGCATATCGCACATCCATAGAGCTGACCGCTTTGCATTTTATATGCTAGCTGGTCATTTTTTTTTTCCCTTAAAAATTAAAACTGACTTTTTTTAGGAAGATTGTAAAAAGAATTTGTATTTTTGAAATATGAGATACCTTCTAAAATGTATATATTTAGAATTACCAGCATTCAAAATTTCATCCATAACAGCTTTACCGTAAACAAACCGCTTTCAAAAGAGTAGAATTAATTGTGATTTTTATAGTTCCTTGAAAGCTTGGTGAACAATACTGTAGGATTTAAAGTTTATTTTCCCCTTCCTTTCCATCCAAATTATAAAAATGTAAACCTGGATTCCGGTATCTTTTCATTTCTTTACTTACTTGTTCTCTTCAATTCTATGATTATTTCTGAAGAATTCTTCGATTTCTTTCAAAGTCTTTCTGGCATCTGTTTACCTTTCACGACTCAGCGTAGTTGTTTTCGTCATGGCGCATTCTTGTTCAGCATTCAGCCATTATGGATGAGATTGCAATCGGCACCTCATCATTTTCTTTAAGTATTCAAAAATCACTTTTTCATGTTTTATTAACTTTAAATTACATTATTATTACTTTTAGTAACCTTTGTTAAGTTGTAATAAATTAATGTCATTTAATCTTTAAAAGTAAAACTGTTAATTTGCGTCAGCAATATGCAAATTCCATGCTCGCTTTTCATTGGCTGTCACCGCATCATTATCACTTAAAAGCTAGTAGTTTCGTGCTTTTGGATGCTAACAAGCATCAGGTAATCAAGACAGACAAAGTGTGCTAAATTGTACTTATGAAGTAAAAATGAGATTCTTGCCCACATTAGTTGCAACGTTGGCTAAATGAAAGAAAAGTTTGAAATTGCATATTCGTTAGAGGAGAGTAAATTATCTTATTGGATTAAAGTCTTAATACTATTTTTATGAGAAGTTATCCATCGTAATATGGATTATTATTGCAGTAAAGTGAAATATCATACTATCTACAAGCTGGAGTCCAGGACTACCAAGAACAAGAGCTATCTTATGCACTTTAACCAAGCTTTCATTTTTAGTTGAGAGAAAGTAGGGTCTCGTCCTTATTGTGCAAATACTTTATCATTTCTACATTAAATGTTGTTTGGGTCAAGTACTATGTTTGTGCTTTCTTCACACCACAACTTGACATATTGTAAGTACTTTTTCTATTATTTTTCAAGTAAAACATGAAATACAATAGTGGTGCAGCAATTTCGTGTCAATCAATATTTTGTTTATTCTGCTGACATTAAGAAGGGGTTACAATGGTATGGAAACTTTGGTGTGGTTTCATCCTCTTTTCTTTTAACCAATTTAAAGAGTTGGTATGTGTCAATCAATATTTTGTTTATTCTGCTGACATTAAGAAGGGGTTACAATGGTATGGAAACTTTGGTGTGGTTTCATCCTCTTTTCTTTTAACCAATTTAAAGAGTTGGTATGTGTCCCCCCCCCCTCCCCCCCCACACACACATATAACCACAAATATCCACTTTGTTCCCATGCAGGCAGTGTTGAATTCAGACACTTTTCTTCGGGAGGAATTTCTGTGACTCCGGGGGGAATATTATAGAGTTCCGGGAGGGAAATTCCACTTTTTGACTGTTGAAAGTATAAAATCTCAAATCTTCCGGTGGGGGGGGGGGGGGATGTTCCCACTGGGCCACCCCCCTGAATTGAATACTGCATGGGAATAAAATTGGAAAATACCTTTCACGTTGATCGCCTATGAACCAATGAAGCCCGTTTTAAGTGAAGTTTTAGACGACTCAACTCACTTTTTGCATATTGATATCTTAAATGGAAAAACAGAATTACATCACAAAATGACTGTTACTGGCTTGCTGGAAATTATCGCAGTGGCAAAAATGAATTTGAAAGTTTTTTGCTCTGTTGATAAACTTGCAAGCTAAGGCAGCTCATTTCATTAGACACACGCATTCTTAATGGAATTGTTTTGCAATGAATTCATTTAACATTAAAAGATGCAAAGTTTTGGAACTTTGCAGCATTTTTTGCTGCACTATTATCAGCCTCTATTTAGGTAAGTCATTTTTTTTAAATGCTGTAAATGAAACAAAAACATTTTGTAAATATATTTTTTTAATGAATGGATGCAAATTTGTTTAAAACATAGCTTGTGTGTTACATAAATGTACTGTTTGCTCTTCCTCAATTTCACTTAGTTTCTCATCATGTGACATTATGTTCAATTAATACACACTGTTTAAGATCAACGTCTATTAGCATTTGTGTACACTGATGTGTGTATTATTAACCTTTTCACCGCCGTGAACTGATATATCCGTGCACTATGCTGTAGCTTTCACTGTAATAGAAGCTTTATTCAAATTAATATTTACAGATATAATGCAGTTTTAAAACATTGAGTAATAAATAATACTATCAAGGATTATATTCATATACGTAATTAAATTTTTTATATCTTGTTTGAAGTATAATCTTTTTTTAGCATTTAAAAAAAATTATAGAGAAAACAACTCTACAATTTTGCCCTTTTGCTCGGTGGTCAGATTGTTAAAGAGGAGTTTGGGTTCTGTTTTTACAGAGGCTGAGCTTGATCCCAAGACTGAAAAATTCTGTGTCATCAGTACCCAAGTCTGATAGCGAATGTATAAGTAGAAAATTGTCGTTAACATTGTTAAAATTGTTTCAAGATTAATTTTGTCATTTAAAAATCTCTTCTGACATAGAATCCTAAATACAACTTCATGACAATGTTTTGTGATTTTCATGTCCCAAAAAATCTGTTTAAAATAATCAATTTGTTATGGATACCCAACCACTGGGGCAGAATTCTGCAAAAAGTCACCATTCTTATTCTATTAAAATATATCATTGTTACAACTATGGCAGAAAGACTTGAGTTCTGTATTTCAAACAGAAAGCGAGGATAGACAAGGAATATCCCATGGCTTCTTTAATTTACTAACACTGATCGTGCAAAGTTTTTTCAGAATAAGATAGAATATTTCTCTTTATCCCTTTCGAACTGATTTTTAAAGGATTGCAAAATACTTTAGGAAACTTCTAAATGACACTTTAGACTACATTCTTATTTCTCAAACAGCAAGTTCTTTTCCTTCTTTCAATTTGGGAATAAATAAAATTTGCACTTGGAGCCTGAAGACTCCGAGTGCATGTCTGACCCATACTCGGGCTAAGACCGTCTCATCTCTAATGTGTAGCTAAACAAATATTTACTAACAACACCAACTTTTGCACTATTTTATGAAAATCTTTTGCTTTTACATGCTTGCCACTTCTTTTTGTTATCACTTTCTTCTATTTTTACAAGAAGAAAGTATTGGACTCAAGAAAATTTTCAACCTATTTATACATTTTATAGAAAGAAGGTCCTGAACACGATTGGACTGATTTTAGAAAGTGTCTGTCAGTGACAAAAATTTTGTGCCTTAAGAACTAATGCATGGAATAAATTCCATGCATAAAACTTTAGATTCAAATTGCTCAACAGGTGGCGCTGCTATGCTACATTTTTCACGATAGCTCTATCTCAATAGTTAATGCACAAAATTTTATCAAACTTCAGATTCTGTTAAACATTGACATAAATAGATGCTGATTATGTTTTGGTGTAAATAGGCCACCAAATAACGCTGTTATGCTGCATTTTTTCATGATTTTCATGAGAGCTATTGTTTCGCCATAATTATTTTTGAATTCGACAACACTAATCTTAACTTAATAATTGGCATTCACTCATAAATAAAGCAGGCATCTTTTTCTCTTCTTTTAATGGAAGATATATACAGGATAAGTATTTACATTATTTACAAATAAAATTATATTTCTACAGCCATTTTCATCATTACATTCTTATGCCACTACATTCAAAGCCCAGGGAGAAAGGCAACCCCAAAATAAACAATAGCCATTGTCATACATTTATCGTTTCTTTGGCATTAAGAACATTACAATTCTCTACAGCTCTATATCAAAAACTAATGCACAAAATTTCATCAAACTTCAGATTCAATTAGGCGTTGTCATAAGTTGTTTTTGATTAGGTTTTGGTGTAAATCTCCCAACACTTGACTTTGCTATGCTGCATTTTTCAGGTTTTACATGATTTTAGCAATAATTATATCTCAAGAACTAATGAATGGAATTGAATCAAACTTGAGCTTCAGTTAGACCTTGATATAAATGGGAGCTGATTCTGTTTAGTGTATGCGAAACCTGTGTGAGATAAAAGAAAGTTTTGGGATTGGTGAAAGTTTGGGGTTGCTTAGAGGAAATTGTCTGTGAGCTCATGAATAAAGTTTATTTTCATATAATTTAGAAAAAAGTATCTAATTTCTGCTTGCATCTGTTCTGTTCTTAAAATTCATAATGTTCAATAAATATAATTAATTTTCCTTAACTGTTAATACATACTCATCTCAAATGTCAGATTTGTTTACAGAAGTATATAACTGGTTACCACTTTGTCATTTGCTCAACAAAAGAGTCCTGGTTTGTATTTTCATTTTCACATGCTTAATATTAAATAGTTTTTTAAGACTGGTCATTTCACTCTACACTTTTCACTAGTAGACTAGATTAAACATCTAGTCTACACATTTCACTACATTTCACTCTACACCCACTGAAGTGTGGTCATGTACCGTGTAAAGTGGTCATTTCTTTATTCCATGTTTCATTGAAAGGAAAGTGAAGATTATTGTAAATTATTTCTCATGTGATGTGCATTTTATGTTTGGTAGACTTCAATATTCTTATCTATTAGGGTAAAATGAATGAAATTACCTATACTAATTGATTATTTTTTTCATTATAAAACTGTGTCAAGCTTAATTTGTCTTTTTGGACTTTATTATTATTTTCTGATTTCCATTTTAAAGTTACAATTTATTTGTTATGTTATTTGGGTAATATCTGGCAAAAAAAGTGAACTAAGAATTTATTTCCCTAAATGCACAATATTTAACATTTCATAACTTTATAACCAGGGTTTGTAAATATCCTGATATTTTTGAAAATATCAAAAATATCTGATGTTTTGATATATATCTGTTACTTTTTAAATATATATCAATATTTTCTGACTTAATATAAATTAAAAGCTAAAACATATTGTATGAATTTCAACCATGAATGCTTAATAAAAAAAAAATTTCTAAATATCTGAGTAATTCTAAAATATCTTTTTTCTTTTTTCACTTGTAACAAAACTGAAGATATTGAAAGCAGAAACAATTTTCTGAATAGTTATTTTGCTCTTTACACTCAACAACAACAACAGGCTTCAGTATCAAAAAAATTTTATGTTTTATACAACAACCTTTTTAAATAATTTTTTTTAATTGAAAATTTTGAACATGAATGTAGTTTTGTCTGCTTTTTTATTATTTAACTTGTTAAGCAGTTTAAACGGAACTGAACCAAAATTAGAAAATAATCTCCCTAATGGAGCTGTCAATAACGGTTATCTGAATCAGACAGTTTATCCTTCAGTAGCTGTTTCTAAGTTAATATTATCCCGCATAATTATGGGTGCTAAATTTAAATATTCAGCTTCAAAGATAAAGCCTGAAAAAATTTTTTTTTTTTTTTCGATTGTTGGCTAAAAATGTCACTAGGCAAAAGTTCTTTGTCTACAGAACGACGATACAGTCAATAAAAGTTGAAAAATTCGTTCATACTTGTTTTGACTGAAAATATCATGCACATTTTAAATATAAATTTTTCAAAAGTATCAGAAATATCAAACATTCTGATATTTTGAAAATAATATGGTATGTATCATGATATATATCACTAAACACTGTAACTAAATAAATTTGGCAATTGAGTTATTGAATTTTAATTTACATTTTTTCAGTTTTGTAGTATCCAGGGTTAGAAATTCGCAGTCAAATGCTACTAATGCAACTAAATTATTGCATTTTACGACCACAAAACTGTGCATAAGTGGGAACTTATGGTACTTTAGCATAAGTTCCCCCCCCCACTGCCTTCACTTTAAGAGCACTTGTTTTCGATGAAAGATTAGGCAGTGGCACGTGTCTTAGACTCCCTTGCACCTGTCAGTCAAATCCTCTAAGTTGACTTCACTTTAACCAGTGACTGATAAAACTGATCTTAGAGATTACATCCCTAAAATTCTTGCAGACCTTGTTTGAAAGCATGGTTCAAAATTAAAGTTGTCAATTCAATGCAGTACAGATTTATAACTTGGAGGTGTACATGTGCATTTTTAAAATGGCGAAACGCAAATGTATCTTCCTACTTTATTGTTAACATGGTTGTGGAAAAAAATGAGAAAATAGGATATAACATAAAATTTCAACCATGAAATGCAGTTTGGCATCTAGAAAAAAAAAATTGTAGACATCATTTGGTGCTTTGCTTAGAGTCCCTAATTTCTAACCCTGGTAACATTCATGACTTCTTTAGAGATTTCATAAAATGTAATCACATTGTAAACTTGGGAACAAAATCTGAAATCCGGAACTTTAATGATTCTGGATTGTGGATCCACACTCTAGAATCAAATCAGTCTGAATGAAGCTGCACAAAAATTTTGTAAAAATTGAAACTTAAAGGTTTATTTTGATTTATTAAACATTGTCACACACAAGATGTAGATTATCTTATGTGGATTGATAAATTTGTTTTTTTCTTTTCAGGTGATGCATGGTGGTCTATTTTCTGAACCTACCGTAACTTTAGACGATATTAGGAAAATAGACAGAAATAGGCAACCTCCTGAGAAAGGTATTATTTGTCTTTTATCTGTCTATTTTGTAGCAAGTGATAAGTATATTTTGTCAGAAAGAGCTGTTTAATTTTCCATCAACGCATGAAGATCATTTGTGTTTATTTTTCAGTATCCACTTTCAAAGTCTTTTCATTGGCTTTCTCCTTTATTTATTTTTTGAAATTATGCCAAGTTGCAGTACATTTCCCCGAGCTTCTGAAGCGTGAATGTAGTGAACACATTTAAGAGAGATAAAAATAAATACCATTGCATTATATAATATATTTTGTGTTAAGAGTCATCTCCCTTCACACTAAAACACTTGTTCGCTAATGTTAATCCTATAGGGTATTATTTTTCTAATATCTCGTTTGTGTTTCAGTATTTTTGCATTGGATAGCAGAGTTCAATCTCTATTTTCACCATTGATTACTTTTTCGATTTTCTTTACGAAGATACTTTCACTTTCGGAACCAGTTTCGAAAGTGAAAGCATCTTCAAAAAAAAATCTGCAAAGAAAATAAAAAAAGTAATCAATGGCGGTAATAGAGATTGAACTCCAATCAATCTAATGCAAAAATAATCATTTAAAAATATTGAAAAACAAACGAGATATTAGAAAAATAATGCCCCACAGGATTAACATTAGCGAGCAGGTGTTTCAGCGTGAGAGGAGAGGGTGGACTCCAATTTTGCAGAAGAATCTGTTATTTCTGTTGAAATGGCGACAAGTAGTGAATTTGGTACTTCTCTATTATCTCGTTGACCACTTTTCATAACAAAAAACTATCGCCAAACTGTTAGATTAAACACCAAAAATGCAGTCCCACTTATTTGATGTCAGAAGCATTATACGTGTTTGTTATGTCATCAAGTGGTTTTTAATTTGACAAATATTTTTTAATTAATTTAATTTGACGAATATTTCTGTTGAAATGGCGACAAGTAGTGAATTTGGTACTTCTCTATTATCTCGTTGACCACTTTTCATAACAAAAAACTATCGCCAAACTGTTAGATTAAACACCAAAAATGCAGTCTCACTTATTTGATGTCAGAAGCATTATACGTGTTTGTTATGTCATCAAGTGGTTTTTAATTTGACTTATTTCAGTCCATAAAATAACAATGGTGTCCTTAAATTCTTATATTTTATTTATTTATTTTGATATTTCAATGGCAACGTTCTCCCGTTTATTGGGCGTTACAGTTTGGCAATAGTTTTTTGTTATGAAAAGTGGTCGACGGGATAATTGAGAAGTACCATGAAGAATATTATGACTTTATAGCGAGAGTCAAGGAACTAAATTTGAGCCATTTGCCTGTAGGAATAGAGCTGGATACAAAGAAGAGTTGTAAAATCAAGTGCTTGAATTATTGAATTATTTATTTTTATTCTTTTCTTTTTACTGACTGCACTTTGCAATACGCACCAAAACTCTGAATGATCTTTTCTGTCTATCGCATAACAGTATTTTGTAATTCATATAAACAAATGTTAAGAATCATAAAAACTATTTTTTTAACTAATTCAGCAAAATTACTTCTGCAATCTAATCATTCTATTTATCATCCTCTTTATTATTGTACCAGTAATTACTATCTTCTAAATGCGAATACTAGATAAAACTGACTGCAAAAATAATTCATTACTACTACAACACATTTTCGTAATTTCTTCCCCCATAATATTAAGAAATATATGCAACAGAGGAAAGTTTAGTATAGAATAGAACTTATTACTATTTTTACATTGCGGTAATTTGAAGAGTTGCAAAATATAGCTAACATACATTCTATACCTGAAGTTTTTAAAAGACTTCTTAAAGATTCACTCGCCTTGTCAGTAAATCCACTCGCCAGTGGCGAGTAAAATGATGTAATTCCCGAACCTGAATAATACAGGGTTATTACAAAAGACTCATCGGGTTTCCGAAGTGTTTATTTCGGAACATAATTGAGTTACAACAATGAGTTATAGATAAAAATAAACTGAAAGTATACAAGATTGACATCCATACTACAGATGTTCAATAGATGCTCCTTGAGTGATACGGCAGATGTCAAAGCGATAGTTCAGTTCGCTCCACACATTACTCAGCATGGTTGCAGTCGTGATGTCGTCACATCTCAGCCAAAGTGATAGGTAACGGTGGTACGTAAACAAAGTCTTTAACATATCCCCAAACGAAAAAGTCACACAGCGAAAGGTCCGGTGGCCATGAAAACAGTGTCTTGTCAATTAAGGTAGTCATGAACCTCTTTGTGCCAGTGTGTCCATCCTGTTGGTAAATGAAACCGTTGATATCGTGTTCCAGTTGCTTTCTGCTGTCCAGTCGCTATTTTGAATATGACGTTCACGCAGCAACCATGGCAACCACATACGCAGCACGAAACTGCAGTTAACACCCTCTCGTTTTAGTTGTCATGGAAACATATACATTTCCTAGTTCGCACGTAATAACGTATCATAACCCGATGATTCATTTGTAATAACCCTGTATAATAACTACTCTTCCTTTTTTGTAGGCTTAATGTGTGAGCTCCTCTGGTCAGATCCCCAGCCTCAGTGCGGCACCTCTCCCAGCAAGCGAGGGGTGGGAATTGAGTTTGGGCCTGATGTCACTAAAGCGTTCCTCTCCAGAAACAAACTCGAGTACATCATTCGTAGCCACGAAGTCAAAGCAGAGGGCTACGAAGTCACGCACGATGGAAAGTGCATAACAGTCTTCTCCGCACCCAACTACTGGTAAATTAATTAAATCTCAATATTTCTTTTTTCAAAATCCTAAATTGTTTATTTAGTTTTGAAAGCCTTTTTTAATTATTTATTCTGAACTTGAACTGATTGATTAAAATAGTTATATTTTGGTGAAGTTGTTCTTTGGTTTATATGTGAAAAAAATGTTTTATACTTATACTGTGATGCTAATAGCTTCATACTTATTTAGTCTACAGCACTGGTTCTCAAACTGAGGCAATTTAAAAAGAGTCACTAACCCATATCTTTTTTTAACGTTAAATCTGTATTTGAAAAAAGTTTGTATATTGTAGTCTTTAAAAAAAAATAAAATAAAAAAAAGTAAGATTGTAAAAAAATGTTTTTTTTCTTCTTATTATTATTAAAAAGTCTAAATACTGCTATTACTGGGAGGATTGTCACTTGTGTATTCTCTCTTTTTATGTTTAAATATTTTATACAATTTTTGGGGCTATTCCTGTATTTTAAAATATTACACAACTTTTTCAGTTGGTTATAAATAAAATGATGTTTTTTGTTTCTATTCCCTCTGCAGTATCTCAAATGAAGAAACTTTAATCCATTAAACTACATAAAGGTATTTCTAAAACTGATTGTCTCAAAACATTCAGCATCAGAAATATTTGAAATTTCTAAACTAATGAAAATTTATGAATCCCGAAATGGGTATCACAGAAAAATATTATATAATAGTAAAATTCTACAAAGTAAACAATAAACATTGTGACAGATGCATCACATAGATGCCAACATCTCCAGAATTTCTCTGGAAATGTATGGTAAAGTAGGGTAGTATAGTAATAAAGTCAAAAATACCAAAATCTGCACTTGCAGTTTTAAGAAAAAAAAATCTGTAAAAATTTCAATTTCAGTTTCCTGTGAGCCACAAAGTTCCTCAACCCACAAATCTTTTGTGGAATTCTACAAAATTAGTATTTTGGGATTGATCGGTGCAAAGAAAAAAAAATTACATGCCTAAATATAGTTTTAAAATAATTTTTGCATTTCTCAAAAACATTGTCCACTCATCATAAAAAAAAAAATCAAAAATTTTGTTAATTGGTTGCAGGAAAAATTGTGATTTTTGTCAATTAGATGCATAAAAAATTGCAAATTTGGTCAATTGGTCATGGATGAAAGAAAGAAAAAAAAAAGTCATAATTTTCCTGAATCTGTCGCAGAGAGAAAAAAAAATCAAATCAAGAACTTCATCAATCGGTCACACAAAAAAATCATAAGTTTCGTCAGTCAGTCTCAGAAAAGAAAAAAAAAAAAGAGATCATGAATTGCGTGAATCAGTTAGTGAAAAAAATTGCGAACTTTGTGAATCAATATGGCAAAAAATCAAGTTTTTTTCAATAAGTTGTGACAAAAATTAACCAATTTCGTCAATTTACCACGACAAATTAGTCAATCAGTCATGAAATTTCATGCAATTATATGAATCAAGAATTTTTTTTTCTGTGGGGATAAAAAAATTTTAATTCTTTTTTTTTTTAATGCATTTTTTGCAGCTAATCATTTATTTAAAAAAAAAAGTAAATTTTGTAATCTTTGTTTCAATGATGTTTGTATGGAGATATGGAGTGCATGTGTAGTAAAGGGTGAGTATTCATAGAATATTTGTAAAAACTATTAAAAAGTAGAGCTTAAAATAATTGTTAGACTTTTGAAATTATAATGTTTGACTCTTGAAAGATGAACAAAACTCTTGAAATGTAACTGGATTATTCCTCACAGTCTTTACAATGTTGGCACCTATTCTTATTAGCTTTAAAAAAATGCAACTAAAATTTAAAATTGGAATATGGCAAAAAGAAAGCTGCTCTAACAGGTTATAATGGGAAAGAAAAATGATTATTTAAAAATTGATAAAGATGAGAAACCAGAAATGTTTCTTGTGCATTGTGTTATTCATAAGAGAGTGTTATTCAAAAATAGTCTTCATATTTTTATAAAATATATCATTGATTTCAAAGATAAAGCTCATTTTGTAAAAATGCAGAGCATATGAAATTTTTTATTTCACAGTGAAATAAACTGCCTAAGGAACAACAAAATTCTTCTTTATGTTTAAAAGGACACAATATATTGCTCCATTGTTTTTATAGTGTTATGTCAGAAACATATATTTGACAAAATTGTACCTGTTTCACAGGATAAAAAATGTGCAATGACTGGTGCTGCAGCACTGGTCATTGTTAATGCTCTTTTACGTTTCCTAATGATTTTTATGTTAATCAGAAGTTATTTTGACAATGTAATATTATAATAGGTTTAATAAAATACACTTTTTAAATGAAATGCATTTTATACTAGAAGAAAACTTGCTATTGTCAAGTTTATTATACTTTATTATTTACAAGTGTAAAGAATTTTTTAGAGGTTGTCTCATTTATTGAATGGACAAAATATTTTCAGAAATGTTGCAAATTATGTTCATCACAGATTTTAATATTTTTTCACATGATTTTAAAAATTTAGAAAATTTATAACTTTAAGCAATGATTAAAAAAAAAAATCATCTGATTTAATTCACTGATTTTAATCATCTGATTAAATTATTGCCTGTTTAAGTTTTACTTCTGAGAAATTGTCTGCTGTAAATTCTGCAACCATTTTAACTTTCATTTAACTGTCTCTTAAATTTTAATTTCAGTGATACCATGGGAAACAAAGGAGCATTTATTACTATGAATGGGAAAGACATGAAGCCTAATTTTGTCACTTATTCAGCTGTGGTAAGTGGTTTTACTTTATTTACTTTGTTGTGAAACAGCAGCAACATGTAGCTTTGTTTGTTGCAAATACTAACAAGGAAGGTCTCCTTATAGCACATACTCAAAATCTTTTGAAAAAAAAAAATGCTAATGACACTACTGATGTACATAATAAATCATCTGTCAAATTTAACTGCAGGAATCCTAGTAGAAAATCTTTAAAAAAAATAAAATACTTTCGAGTGTTTGGTGCAAAAAGATCAATGTTCCACATGATTTGGCAAACAGCATGTTTCTTTGCCAAATGCAAGCAATTTTAATGCATTTGGAAATTGCTTGTTAAATGGGTGTTTAAATGTGCAATACTTAATGAATTTAAATGTAAATGATGAAATAGTTTATTTAAATATACACAGTTTCACTGGTTGGGTAAGTTTTAAGTGTATTTTTAAGTAAAAGCCTGTTTAAGAACGCTGTTGCTATACATTTTTGTATTAAAGAAGTCATTTCCTTGGCAACAATAGTTTTTTCGTTGTATCCAACACTAACAAAATCAAAGCCAAATTGACAGTGCTAGGAATCAGACCTTCATTTTGAGTTTGAAACCATTTTGTCAATTTAAAATTTGTTCTAAACTGCATAATGATTGTTAAATTTCATTATATATACATATATAAAAATCTGTTGTTATATAAATGTATTTTTTGAAGTTAAACTTACTTAAACTAGTTTAGTGCAAAGAGTAAAAAAAGTTTTACCTTAAAAGGTATTTAGCATAAAAGTATAAATTTTGAAATTTCATTGTGTTGCCAACTGGCAATAAATCGCCAAAAAGGAGAAAAAAAAAAAAAAAAAAAAAAAATTTTCACAATTTTTTTACAGACGATGTATAGAGATTCTGCCGACTTTTTTTTAATAAACATATATATCTAATTTTTCCAATATGCAGAGCTTCCTTGTAAGTAACATAACATGATAGTAATTTTTTTTCTTACATATGCCAAATCCATATGTTTAGATAAAATCAGAATAACAAAAAATAAGAAAGTAAAATTTTTAGTATTTGAATTTTTTTGCATATTAGTTCAGTAGCCCCTCAAATGTGTTTTGTTATATTGCTTTTTTTTTTTTTCTCGTCTCCCAAAGAAAACATAGATAAATAGCTCTAATAACTTTTATGCACTTATTAGTGTGTCCTAACAAGCACAGTATAACAAGGGGTTAATGTTTATTGATATTAAAATGAAAATTTAGTAGTATTATGTTATCCAGGCACAAACCTCACCAATAGCATTTTATCTCTTGCCAATAGCAGTTTTTACTTTTTGCATTGTAAATAATTAGAAACAATGCTTTGATTTTGAAATAAAATCTCTTGTTTTATGGTAATATTTCTTATTTATTTATTTATTTTTGTATTTTAAATTTTAAATGAAAGTTGTGTATTTTAAATGAAATTAACTCATTACGAATGATGAAGATTTAAACAATATTTGGCAATTTATGACTAGTGACAGGCTAACATAAAAATACCGAAAATTCTTTTCTGGCATTTGCAATGTTACTCAATTAAAATTTTTATACAGTAAAATATTTTTGAAGAAATGTTTTATTTGGTGTGGAATTTTTCAAGGTGTTTTTTTATGGAATGAAATTTTTCAAAATAGTTACTTTTATATGGAATGTAATTTTTCAAAATAGTTACTTTTATATGGAATGTAATTTTGTGAAGGGTAGCGAAAGACACTAAATTTTTCAACCTGTTGAACTTTTAATATGAGAAAGTGTATGATGACTTTATTGCTTGTTATGAGTATTTGGATTTTTTAATGTTTAAAAAGTTGTTGTCTCAGATTAAGGGTCTGCATGGGCCGAAATATCCAGGCCCGAAATAAAATTTTGGTTAGCCGGGCTCAACGCTTGAGAATACATTGCTTTTTGGTATAAAAGCAAAAAGTTTAGCTTGATATTGGCTAGGTATAAAATGATTTAAAGCCTGGCCCGACTAAATTTCTACAAAACATGCCAATATTTCTGAAGCAACATTATCCTACAATTGAAATTATTTAAAAAGCACACTTATTTGTGCATAGATTTTATTCCCAGATTATGCTGGGCCTCATTTTACTGGGGCCAGGAAGAAGTCTGGCCCGGCTTGAGTCTTGTGAATGAAAATTGGCCCGACCCAATAGGATGATCCTATCGAGCCAGATATGCATCAGCTCAATAGGATGGTGGCAGCATTCTCACTGCTGATCGTCATTGCCCCAAATTGTAACAAATTATTTCTTTTGGCAAGAAAACAAAAAACTTTGAAATCGCCAAATTGTGAAAATTACCATAAAAAAAAAAATGGTAACACTGTCAATCCTATCAATAGAATTTTTTTCTTCACTTTGCAAATTATCTGGAATACACTTGCTTTAGTTATAAGTTTTTACAGCTAATAGTTTAATTTAGATCCATAACTAATATATAAATTGCTGGTAAAAACACATTGAAAAAGGAATACATTGGAATGATTTTAGGATATGTGTTTCACAATCAGTTAATAGCTAAAATTATTTTCATTTGGCTATACTTTTTCTTTCATGATTTTCCCAGATTGCAGCTCAATTAAACTCTATTTCACCCTAACTTGATGGCACTATTAATGCTACATTGGCCGAATCTTAGCCATTGTCATAGAAACCAGGGTTCACTCTAAGTTCAGGGGATTACTATTTAAAAGCAAAATCACCATTTTGGCAACATTAAAAAAAAAAATGTGTTTGCAAAACTATTCTTAAATAGAACTTTTTGTCCAAGATTTTGTTGGAATTTTTCCCACTTTCACAGAATGGTAGGGGGCATTATCAATTACAAATACACTATTTGGCTTTAATTTGGGAAGGACATTTTCAAACCATTTTTCAAAATGGTTGCCATCCATTTCTTTGTGATTATCACCATTTTTTTCCCCGTCAAAAATTTCTGCTGCATCACGAACGAAACCTTCGTCGCTTCCAGTCCCTTTGCCTTTCGGTGCCATCAAACCTACTGTTAAATTTGAAGAGGAAGCTTCATAGCTGCTTTTGTCGTGTCTTGCCATACTGTACTCTAAGTATGCCCTTCATTCACCCCTGTTTCATTAAGATAATAAATCACCGCACCTTTTTTTTTAATATTCTGTAATTTTTCTCCGATAATTTCTGCATCGCAAAATAATTAATCAGAACCTTTCCTTTCTGTTTATCAAAAGAAAATCCCAAGTCTATTATTCTGTGCAATGTGATCTGGCTAACATTTTTGCGAAAAAATTTCTTCGTCGTCGTTTACAACTTCTAAAACTTTATCCAATGTTGGTATTTCATTTCTACAGAAAAAGCCATGGACTTTTTGTCAAATGCAGGATATTGTGAATTCATCATGTTTTCCTATGCATTTACCCCCACAGCACCAGGCCGTTTCTTTCCGAGTGTGTTTAAAGAGCTAGATGCTTTTTGCTTTTTTTAAACTGAAAACTGTTTGTTCCACAACACCTGTAAGTCGGGAAACTTCCTTTACAATTTCATTTAATTGAATTTGGGGATTTTCTTGATGAAGTCGTGAATAAACACATAATATATTTCTGTGAGCTCCATTTTTGATAGACTTTCCTCGCCTTGAAAGTTAAAACGTGGTTGGAGATAATGTTTTATCAAACATTTTTTAATCCAAATAAGTTTGAAGATTCGCATAAATATAAAAAAAATTTACAATAACTATAGCAAATTTACAGTAAAATAGAAAATATGAATGCGTTAAACAGTAAAGTAAAAATGAAGCAAGTGTGAACATAAGAACAATGACAGAGTGAGTGCACCGAGTAACTGATAGTACACAGAAGCTTTAAAAAAAGCACCAGATATTTTAGCCTTGAAGTTTCGTTCCTTGCCAAAGGAAAGTTCTTTACGTCAAAATTTTTACTTTATACATTCGCTTTAGATAAAAAATATTTTTTAATTAAATACTTTTAACATATGAAATATCTTAAATATATGCTTCAAAATCACAAATTCTACAATTTATAATCATTATTTTATAAATTTCTGTGCATTTTAGTCATTTAAGATTAAAAAATAAACTATGAACTATTTTTTAAGGTGGAATGTTACAGTTTCTGCCTTTCCCAATGCTGCCAACTTGAGGTGAAACAGTGTAGTAAAAAGCCAGTGAGAACTGTTTATGGCATAAAGAGATAACTGAAATTCTTGTGAAAATTTTACATATTTGTATTCACCGGATTCTTAGGTGGGCGGTCTTATCAGTTACAAGTCCGAAATTGCAATTTTAGAGGAAAGTGATTAGTTTAACTGAGTACAGTACAGGCTGTTTTGGTTAAGCATCCTGTCCCCTGCATCCGTTCGCTAATGTTAATCCTATGGGACAGTTATTTTATAGTATCTTGTTTGTGTTTAAATTAGGGATGAACCGGATATGGATTTTGCCGGATATCAGATTTCGGATATCCGAAGCTCTTTGCCTTCCGGATATCGGATATCCGATCGGATATCCGGTACTAGATATGCTGTTTTTAGTTATGGTGTATGCTTACTTATTTCTTTATATAATGCCACATCAGAATAATAAATTACAAACATGTTTCACACATCATTAAAACATTTTAAATATATTGAAATATAATTTACAAAAACTATATATCTTTAAATATATGTATATTAATAATGTTGCTTAAAAAATGTAATTTAAACATTAAAATATTCTATTTATTTGTTTGTACAATGCTGTCAGAAGTAAACATATTTTAACCATAACACATTTATTAATATACCTATAATTGTAGAGTATTTTCACAAAAAAATACATACTTTTTTAAAATTTTTATTTAAGCATAAAATATCTACTAATATGGTTGAAGAGTTATTTTCTTCAAATACAGGTTTAGTTGATGCTTTTTTTCTGTTTTAATTATTTAATACTGGTTTACTTAAAGTCACATTTAGTTTTATTTTAAGTTAAATTACTTTTAGAGATTTATAAGTAAAAAGAAAATTACTTTTAATTTAAAATATTTATAATGAAGTTATATTTTCCCTTGTAGTTTTATACAGTTATGAAACAGAATTTCAGGTTATGCATTAAAATTCCTTTATTAAAAACTAGCTGACCCACCCAGCGTTGCCCGAGCCCATGATAACCTTAACAGAACTGAAGTTTGAATGATTTTTTTAAAAAAGAAGCTGCACCAAGGGCCCCAAGAAGGAGATTAATATTCAAAATTGGTTGTAGCTGAGGTCCGAGAAATTTTTTGTCTTTCAAGGCACAAAAAGTCAAGCGCCCCAGACCGGGAAGCAGGGTCCTAAGTGGAATGTAGAAATGAGGGAATAACTAAATAAAGAAAAGGCCCCCAAAATGAAGAAGATCGGATTAAAAAGGGGCACGTTATTAGCAACTTAGAAATAAAAACTTCAAGGGGCCTTGTACTGGGCTCCAGGGAACTAGGGTCTTAACTGTTATGTAGAAATGGGCAAATAATTAAATGGAGAAATGGACCCTAAAAATAAAGAATATCGGAAAAAAGCAAGGGGCAACTTATTAACAATTTACGGCACAAAAATTTAAACGGTGCCTGGGTCTTGTCTGAGAAATTTTTTTGTTGTTCATGTAGTAGCTGGAAGTCCTAAGAAGTTGTTAGAAAAACAAGTTGGAAACCATACGTCAAACATGACAAATTAGGTGTGTCCGTACTATAACTAGTTTCAGTGAAATAAATTATACCATGTATTATTATGATAGGATTAATTTCCGTAATAAAATGTGCATTTTAAGTTGGCAACATTTTATCTTTTGTTGATATTTACTGAAAATTCCAATGGGAAACTTAAGCCTAGCTTTGAAAATTTCAGAACTTAAAATCCCTATTTACACATTTACACTCTTTTTCCATTTAATATCTATTTCTCCGGAAACATCTATCCAAAAAACTGTTGGTAGATTATATAATTGTTATAATTAAACAATTTTAGTATGAAAATTCGGTTTTTAAATTCAGTAAAAAGGAAATACAGTGGAACTCCAGTTATACGTTTTGCTCGGGATCGGACAACGAAACGTATAACTCAGTAAAACGTACAACTCAATTAATGGTCTACCAGAATCATATTTTAAATATATCCTAAAAACTTTGCTCTGCTGAGGGGCTGAGGAGTTCCAGTTACCTTTTATATCGAAAACGGAAGTTTCCTAAATATTACTGCACCCATGACATAAAGTTTCGAAAATGGAACAGAGTAGATAAAAAGTACATAAGAAAAGTATACATGAAATTATTTTATTATAAAAGTTTTATTAAAAATATTTTTAATACACATAGTGTACTTAAAAGAAATTATTGGAATCGCCTTGAAATGAAAATCATTTATGAAAAGACATTTCTGTAGTTTACTGAATCTTGTAGAATTAATCACTAATATTCGATTGTTTCTTTTCGGCAGTGCCGACAGTAAACAGTAAACTTTGCATTTGTGTTAATAATGCAGCCGCCTTCTGTTACTCTTTTTACTACTGACGAACTGATTTACCACGTCAAAAGCCCTTAGTTAGAGTGAGATCTTTCAAATCATGCTCATCCGACGCATCGTCAATGTTTCCGGTTACAAAATGCATAAATGAGACAAAATTTTGGCCGGGGCCACAAAAATGCAACGTATAACTGAGGAAATGTACAACTCAAAACGTATAACTCAGCTAATTTTTAATGGCAAGTGGCCGGGACCACTGAGTTGAAACGTATAACTGAGGGAAACGTACAACTCAGGTAACGTATATCTGGAGTTCCACTGTAATATGACTCCATCTTAAATATGATGTAATCACCATGGCAACCAAGAATTATTACCTATCGTGGGATATCATTGAATTAATTACGTATGATAGGATTTAATAGAATGAAGAATGTGACTATAACTTGGTTATATATGACTATAAACGTCATACATGTCAGATAACTTGGTGATACATCTCAGTCACTTGATGAGTAATCCTCGGAAGCTGCTGTAACAAAGAAGTACCGATTTTTAAAAGATTCAAATTACTTACTAAATATTTTTATTAATATCTTTTTAAGTTTTGATTCAATTTTCATAAAACTTAAAATGACTTGACAAAATTCTGCATTGATTATATATATATATTAAATTTCAAACCATTCGGTTGGGTAGTTTTTGCATTGTTATATGCGGACAGACCAGCAGATGACTATAGGTGTTACGTATTTATATAATTACGAACACACCTAAACAGCTAGTGAATCGGATGATTTTTAAGAAGCTATCGTAGAGGACCCAAAAGGAGCCAACTGATAGTTTTGAGCAGGGCCGCAAGAAGAAAACATTTTAAAAATTTCCTAGTATTTAGCACTTTAGATCTTCAATTAGTCGAAATTAAGCATAAGGTATATCATTAGAATAAAATTTTAAAGAAATGCTTCAAAAATTGGGCCCTAAGAACCAATAAAATTATGAGGGTAGTGGCCTTGAGAGAAGTGTCCAAGACTCACCTTTAAAGTTACCGTACATACTCGCGTATAAGCCGACCCTCATATTCAAGATGAAAACATGTTTAATTCAGAATGGTTTTCTACGTCTTATTTCACCCCATTTAATTCTAAATAATTTAAGGCGCGAAGAAAACTACTGCAAAATATTGGTATTAAACCTGTTTTTATCTCGAATTTGGGGGTTGGCTTATATGCGAGTATATACAGTATGCATTGAGAGGGTAACACAATTGGGTGGTGGGGGGGGGGGGGGGGGAGGGTAAAAACGCATGGCACACAATAAGTTCAAGAGGCCCGGGTTCTAACTGGAATGTAGAAATGGGGAATAACTTAATGAGAAAAGGCCCCCAAAACAAAGAAGATCGAATTCAAAGGAGGCAAGTTATTAACAATTTAGGGAACAAAAACTTCAAGGGGGGGCATACCGGGCTCCAGCAGGCCAGGGTCTTAACTAGAATGTAGAAATGGGGGAATAACTAAATGGAGAAAGGACTCCAAAAACGAAAAAGATCAGATAAAAAGGGGGCAAGTTATTAACAATTAAAGGCACAAAAACGTAAAGGGACTCAGGTCACAAAAAATTAAGTTTGATCCTCAGGTGCATCAGGACCTGCCGTAGACTATCCTCACCCAAATTTTCAGACTCCTATGTGATTTTGGTAGCCATCACATACACACAGAGCAAAACTTTCTTTTATTAGTAGATAATAAGTAAAAAGTTTTTTTAACATACAAGTTAAAAAACAAAAAAATAAAAATAGGTCTGTTTAATTGTTTAACTTAAAAGTAAGAAAGAAAATTAATAAAGTCATACTTTAATAAACAACTTCATATTTTATTTTACAATCTGACAGTAAAGAAACAATTTTCTAAAAGATGTAAACGTAAATTCTTAAATTTATTATAAAGAGTTCAAATGTCTATATTAGGAAAGCTGACTTTAAACTTTTGAGAGTTAGAACCTTTTACTCGGGGATGAGGAACTTACTATTATGTTTCATATTTTGCATTATAAACAAACGTCACTTTTATCAAGGATGTTTGAATACAATTTGCCATCATGTCCTATGCATATTATTGATAGAACTTATGTAATAGAGAACCGGATATCCGGCAGAGAAGTCGGATATCCGATGATTGTGATTCGGATATCCGATGATATTTCGGATATTGAAAAATCAGCCGGATATGCCGGATATCGGATATTTACCGGATATCCGTTGCATCCCTAGTTTAAATATTTTTAAGCTTTTTTTTTTGCATGGGATAACTGTGGTTGATTTCTACAATTCTCTCTCTTTACTTTTTCAATTTTCTTTGTAGATTTTTTTTTTTTTTTTTTTTTATGAAAATACTTTCAAAACCGGTTTTGAAAGTGAAAGTATCTTCATAAAAAATTCACAAACAAAATTGTAAAAGTAAAAAGGAGGCACTGTATTGATTGATCTCAGCTAAAAAAAAATAAAAAAATGGTTTTAAAATATTGAAATTCAAATGAGATATTGTAAAATAACTGTCCCATAGAATTAACATTAGTGAAGCAGAGTTTTTCGTGTGAGTCAACGAAAGCCTTAATATCAAAGTATTTAATCTGGAAATGTGTTTTGATAGTGTTAAGTAATAATTCTTACTTTTTGGTTTTGTGCAGTGAGTACTGTAATATATAATAGCTTTCTTGTACTAGTTTGTTACCTTCCACCTTGACTCTTTTAACCGTCCATAGATATCCTATTTTCACTGTGAAATAATTGATTTTACCTAAAACTGAAACCTGTACTGTTAAGACCGGCCACCTACGAATGATATTCTTGTGTAAAAAAAAATAACTCATATTTATTTCTATCTTTTGCAGCCGCATCCGAACGTGAAACCGATGGCTTACGCTAGCAGTCTGCTTGCTTTTATGTGACAGAGGTCGTGCTAGATAACTATTAGATCCTCAGGAATGTTTTGTAAATACAATCAAAATGAAAGAAAAAAAAAAAGAAAATCTGTTATTACATCTAAAAAAAATATTAAATATACAAAAGCACCACCAAGAGGTGTACATATTTAGTCTGTATAACAATTTTAATAAATTACTGTATATACTTTTTTAAAAAATTCCAGGCTCTCTTGTTTCTTTGTGCTGCTGATACCTAAACACTGTAGAAAACTTAGGAAGTGGGTCACACATTTATTTATTTATTTGTTCTTCCAGATATTCTTTTAGCTGCTAGTAAGTAGTTTTATTTTTATTTTTTAAATTGAACTGGAAAACAGAATAGTGTGGAAAAATATTTTTTGTACTAGTTTTATTTTATTATACCCTTTAGCAAAATGATTAAACTTTTCTATTAGGTTTGTAACTATGACTCTGCCTTTTTTTTATTTTGAGTAAATCAAAGACACTTGTTTTTTGTCAAAATGAAAGATTTATTCAAGGTATTTGCCACGAAAAGCTTCGATGTTCGCCCGTCTGTCAGACAACCAAATAAGTTCTAGTTTGTTTTAAAGTGTTATAAGGCTCATCAAGCCAATTTTTGGTTTTTGCATAAAAACTGAACCATTAGAGAAACTAATGGTGATCTAAAACAGCGTTTCTTAAACTGTGGTCCGCGGACCCCTGGGGGTCCGTGAGCTTACAGCCGGGGGTCCTCAAGTCCAATGTTGAATTTAGATTTTTTTTCTTCAGAAAAAATTTCTGTAGCTCCAGAGGAGAAGGAATTTGCAAGACTAGAACTTTCAAGTCTAGATCATTAATAACCTTAAAACTCCCTATCGTTTGGGGAAGACGTTTCAATGCTCCGGATGTGGAATATGTGCGAAAATATTAAGAACCGGTTGATTCTACATGTAAATAATCAGCCCTTATTACGCATTGCAACTAGATAAACGTTTAGACATTTCTAATACTGTAAGTTTGAGAATTTTCTTTCATTATGAATTTTGTAGTAAGATATGTGATGATTTTTTGTTTTGTAAATTCCTTCCAACTTACACAACAAGTACAGCGCTATTCACATGTTTAAAGTTTCATACAAGAAAATTATGAAGAACAACTGTAGAACTCGACGGCATGTTAAACCAGTCCTATTTAAACATTGAACGAGATGCTGCACATCCAGTAGCAAAAGATAAGCAGCATACTTCTCATAGCAAATAGTACTATGTATATTTTAACTGTTTTAAAATGCAAATTATAATTATTTTTCTTGTTATTATTTTTCTTGTATATATTGCTATTATTATTTTTCTTGTAATAATGTAACTGATTTTTCTAACACCGTTAACTAAATATAGAATATGTGTAATGAAAAATAAATAAGGTGTATATGTTTAAATAATTTCTTATTTTATATTAAGAAAAATATTGTTGGGGGTCCCTGAAATGCATATCACATCAATAGGGGGATCTGCGAGTTCACAAAGTTTAAGAAACGCTGATCTAAAAGATCTGGTGGATACCGCAAGGATCCATACCTTCAGTCATTTTGGATTGTTGCAACAAAACCATTATCTACTTTTTATAAGAATTCAATACAGACAATCTTTTTTTATCTTTTAAGCAGCAGATCATATATGATTTTTTGACATCCCATATATATTTAGGAACAGATTTCCCTGCTTTTAAAACATGCCCGCTGCATGTAGACATTGTGAAGTGCATGATATGACAACAGGATAATTAACAAGCATTTCAAGGCAGCAGGAGTTCGGATTGTGTTTGTCAATGATCTTCATCAAGGATTGAGTTAATAATTATGTTCATTGATGTTTCTCAGCTTCTGGTCCTCAAGACCCAGGCATTTCTAAAAAACTGGGTCCTTCTAGGTAGCTTTCATTACAAAAACTTCAGAGAAAAGCAATTCTGGTACATTTTCATCAATCATAACCCCCAGATGCCAAAATCCCCCTCCACTCAAATGTTAATTTAGGTACGGTCGAACCTCGTTAAGACGAAAACGCTTAATACGAAATTTTGCTGAAGACGAAGGAAAATAGTTTCCCCATCACCCCATATCTTGGAAAACAATAATAATTGCATTGTTTAATATGCAATTATTATTGTGATATATGTCTTATTGTGTTATATGTCTTTTAACAGTAAGACAAACTCTCCCATTTAAGACAAAGTAAAGTAAATATTGCACCTAATAGAAAAAATTTCCTTGTTGCGACTTTTGCAACAAGTTTATCGCTTTTCCTGTATTGGACGAGGGAGGATTCAAATTTTAATTTTCATCCTTTTCATATCGTTCCTTCTCTGCTGATGTTAAAACTCTTTTGTGAGAGATTCATTTCGTTGCTAGCACGTGGTTGATCAGTTGATGTGAATAAAGTTGTTTGATAGAAATATTTTATTGATTTAATACTAGTTGTATTGGAGCTCTAGTTGTAAAAAATTACCTATCTATGTTATTGGAAAATTCGCAAAATGACGTTGCTTTAAGCACGCAAAGACACTACCTGTGCAGTATACATTCACTAAAAATGCTTGGATAAATAAGGAAATTTTTGCAAAACAGTTATTAGAATTAGACTCAAGATTTACCAATCAAAAGAGAAAGATATACATTTTGTTGGATTGTACATCCCACAAAGATGTAAAAGGGCTAAAATCAATAAAATGTGTTTCCGTCCCTCCAAATACTATAACAAAGCTTCAGCCATGCGACCAAGGCTTGGAAGCCATTTAGTGTTTAAAAACTCACTACAGGAAAGAAGTAATTAAAAAAAACTTATCGAGTGCTTTGACAGACACCATTTTCTTTCGATCTCTTAGAAGCTATGTATTTCCTAAGAAGTACATGGAACTCTGTTACTCCCACTGTTATAAAAAACAGATGAAACGATGTGATAGAAGAAGCTTAAAAAAGAGGAATAATTTCTCCCCTGTCACTTGAGGATTACACTCAAATTGATGAAAATGTTATGAATTCACAACCCATGACAGATGAAGATATTCTGGCCGATTTAACTGAAAAGGAGAATGAAGAAAAAAAACTGAATAAAATGGAGGCTGATGCAGAGATCGAAATTCCGTCTGTGCCCTTCAATCAAGCGACAGAGGATTTAAAAACTGTTCAGTTGTTTCTGTTTCAACAAGAAAATACCAATTGTGCTTTGGACAATGTGGAAAAAGTGCCTTTATAAAAAAATGTAGAGTGAAAAAATTGAAACAAAAGTCAATAAAAGATTTTTTTTAAAGTCTAACTTAAAGAGGTAAATACATTTTTACATTTTATTTCTCCTTACTCATTTATTTTTTATAAGAATATTGCAGTACATATAGTAATTACTATCGTCATGTGTGTATCTGTGTGAGTATGGGTTTTGTGTTTGCATGGTGATGTTAGAAATGTATCTTTTTGGACAAAAATACCAAATAACATAAAATGACTAAAATATTTCTCTGCAGATATCATTTACATTCTTAGATGTATTTTTTTAGTGATTTATTTTTTAAATATCCTAAAAGCATTTGCTGTTTTATCGGTAAAAGATTCTTGCTGCCCTTCGACTTTGTCTTAATGACTTCCAAGTGTCAACAGGTTGGCTTGAAAAATTCAAACTACGATACGAGATTTCTCAAAAAGTTTTGTGCGTGGGATATTGAATGAAGTTTCAGCTGAAGTGGTGGAGAAGTTTATTGAAAAATTCCCAGAGTTTGCTAAAGGTTTTAAAGATGAGGACATCTTTAATGTTGATGAGTGCGGTCTCTTCTTTAAAGCAATGCCTGATAGAAGTCTAGTAATGAAGGGTGACACTTGCAAAAGAGGAAAACGTTCAAAACAGCATTTTATTGTTCTTATATGTGCTAGTATGACTGGGGAAAAATTCAAGCCTACGGTGATCGGCAAATTCGCAAAACCTCATGCATTTAAAAATGTAAAAAACCTGAAGACCTTCCTGTTTTTTGGAGAGCGAATAGATCCACTTGGATGACCAGTGCTTTGTTCGAAGAGTGGGTTAGAGGAATTGATGCAGAAATGAGGAAAAAGAAGCGGTCTATTCTACTTACCGTGGACAACTGCCATAGCCACCCGAAAGTGAATAATCTCACATATGTGAAGCTAAAATTTTTGCCTCCAAACACAATTTCGAAAACCCAACCTTTAGATCAAGGCATTATTTAGTCCTTCAAAGAGCACTGCAGAGCTCAACTTCTGGAATGGGTGATCATGAAAATGCAAACTTATGGTCCTTCTGCATTGGCTTCGTCAACAGCTGCGTCAATAAATGCTTTGAATGCTGTTCATTGGATTAATTCTGCTTGGAATAAAGTTACGCAAACCACAATTAAGAACTGCTTCAAGAAAGCTGGATTTGTTACAGCTATAACATCGGTGCAAGAGGATGAGCTTCCTCTATCTCCCTTGCCAGTTTTTGATGGAGTTGATTTTGAAGATTATGTTACCATGGACGATGAGTTAGTAACATGTGTTGACCCAGAGGCAATCTTCAATGAGATACTCTCTGCAACTAAGCACAGCGAGGACTCTAAGGTACAAGAAATAGACGGCGAAGAGAATGATGATTCAAGTGACGACGAAACTGAAAAGTACCCAACTCTGAAGGAAGACAATGTAAAGCGCATGATGGAGCAACTTAAAGATTTCGCTGCAGAAAAATGCCCAAGCATGCTTAATGGACTTGTAAACTGTGAAAGTGCTTCTTGCTGTTACCTAATGAACAGAAAGAGGACTCAAACAAAAATTGAATTATTCTTTCAAAAATTGTAAAAATGTGCTGTACCTTCAGTAAAAATAAAAATGAGTAAGTGCTAATTTTTTTCTAAATTTTTCCTTAAAAAATACTAAAAAAGTTTACTAAATTTTTTCTAATATTGTACTAAATATTTTCTAAAAATTCCCTAAGTTGACCACCTCTGTATGTTGACCATTTAGTTACAGTCCCTTGGGTGGTCAACTTATGGAGTTTCTACTGTATACAAAAAAGTTAAAAATTCAAATTTATTTTTTGTTTAAGTGTTAGGCTTTGATACAAGGCATACAGAGCATATTTTGTTTTGCCTCTATCATAAAAAATGGCTGAGATATTGCAGTTTGAAATTCTAGAGTGGCTGACATTTTGAAACATGACAGCAGATTAAAATAAATCAGGGATTAATTTGTGAGTTTTAGTGACCATGATTTCTTGCAAATTTTATTCTCTTTCTTTGTTGTAATCATTTTCCCAATCATATGCATAAAACTATATTCATATCCATTAGTGTCAAATTCTCGCCAAACTTGGCGATACTTGGCAAAATATTGCCCAATTGGGTGACCCAAAATAAGTTTCCATAAATGAAGACAACTTGGCTGTAGTTGACTAATTTGGCGAATTTCTTATTCATATTCAGTATTAATGAATCTTCTATAATTGGATTCTTTGCATTTTAGCTTGCTCCTTTAAAGCAACATTAGCTAAAATTATAAAACAAATATATAGGAAAGCCATCTTTTCCTTTCAGTACAGACCTGAAGGAATTTTTTACATAAGTGGGTTCTTTTTCTAAAAAATAGATTCATAATTGGTAATGAATACAAAATATGCTTCTTTTGTAATTATCAACAAACATTTTATTCCCTGCTAGAGACAAATGGTGCATCACAATTTTTGTATGCAACCCCTCCTCAATTTTTTTCTTAAATGATGCGATTGCACATGCACTATAGCACATCTCCATGGCTTGTACATTTAGCAAAAACCTTGAAAATTTGAAAAATGTCGTAACAGTCCTCAAATTGCTAATTATTTGATCAGCATTTTTTGCTACTAAATAAACAAATAATAATAATAATAATAATTGAAGGAAATTATTTGGTTTTCTTTTCTTTTCTTTTTCTTTTTTTTTTTTTTTTTTTTGTATTATCTTAAATTGTTTGCAAGGTAAAATAAAAGGTTGTACAACCCTACTCTAGTGTATACCCTCTGTAAGTTTTTTTTACTACAGCACTGTGTACAATCACTGTGTTGATTATTGAATACAAAATATGCTTCTTTTGTAATTATCAACAAACATTTTATTCCCTGCTAGAGACAAATGGTTACAAAAGAAGCATATTTTGTATCACCCAAGGACCATTTGAAACTAACTGTACCACAATCTATCGATACTGGAGTTTAAATGAAATATTTCCTTGTTTTAAGCATTAAATTTGTGCCAATAATTGTGTATTAAAAAAGTGTACAAATACTAGGGTTCATACGCCTCCTGGAATTCCATTTTTTTCTTCAAGGCTCCTTAAAACTCCTGGAAATTAAAAAAAAAAACTCCCGGAAAAAAATTAAAAATATGATATTTTAATTATTATTTTACTCTCTATAATTTTGAGAATATTAGACATTAAAAATTTATTGATTTTGAATGCAAAAAAAAATTATTATTTCGTCATGAAGCAGTGTTAACTACAGCTGGCACAGTTCGCACAACTGACGCGAAAAGTGTATTACGCAGTAAACATGTGCAACCGGCAGCTAAGAAGAACAATTGAGCTCATGGGGAAACGCAAAATTAAATTAAACTGGGAACTTCTAATTCTTAACAGTGAATTTAACATTAAAATATTGAGGGAATTTAAACAAAAATTTTTAATTAATTTTTGTTTCTGATACGTATCAACTGGAACTTAGTGATTAATAATGAAAAATCAACATTCTCTTAAGCCTCATATTTCCAAGGTTTTTTATTATTTTAAAATTTAAAATGAGTAAGATTTTTCAAGATTCACATTTCAGGAGGAGCAACCCCATCCCTGTATATACAATCTTGGAAAAAAAGATAAAGAGGTTGTATTAAAAACTCGAAGCAAATCTCCTGGAAAAAAATTTTGAGACTCCTTGAAAACTCCTGGAATTAACTTTGTTAAAAAGGGTATGAACCCTAAAATACTGTTTTCGTATTTTTTTTTTTTTTTTTTTTTACTTTCTTCTATCTATAATAGAAGAAAGTATTGTAATTGTAATGTTAAAATCAATTGTTGTGTTTTGTTTTGGCATTCATGTTATAAAAATGCATTATTATATTGCAGTTCCTTAAATTTAACATTTTTTTTTCGTCAAACGATCTTCTGCTGAAGTCTGATCCGATTAATTGTGAATACCATTTGAGCTCAAGACAAGGTTATCACACTTAATATGATCTTCAATAATTTGAGATCAATGATGAATATATCACAACATTGATGAGCTCAAATCAATCAATCAATCACATCAGAAGTAATATCATCCATTAAAACATTGCTATTTTTTTTTAAAAAAGAAAGTTCCAATCCCTGTGGTTCTGGTACAATTAAAAAGTGAATTGGTAAAAAGATTCACATTTGTGAAAAAGGAAAACAAGGCGAATGAGAATACATCGAAACAAAATCCAAGAATGTTTTCAGTATTTTAAGGCAACTGTTTGATTTAAATTGTCATTTCTCATTGTAAAATACAAATGTGGAATTAAAAAATGGAATTCTTACTACTCGCTATTATTAGAGTACTTGGCCAAAATTTAGCAGAGTACTGAGTATATACTGAGTACTCAGTACGGCTCTAGTATTTACTAATAAGTCAACAGCAATGGTTTTAACTTTAAAACTTATGATAAATAATTTTGGCCAAGATTTTGTCTCAAATACTCCACTGTGTGCCAGTTAGTGCAAAAACCTGGGTCGAACGCTCAAATTCACATCACCATTAACCTGATTGGACATGATCGCGGCTGAAGTCCGATCAGATTAATCGTGAATACCATTTGAGCTTTTGACAAGGTTTTCGCATTTAACCGTCACTTGAGATCGATGGTGAATAGGAGCGTTAATATGAAGCTTCCAAGCAAGGTTAGAAATTAGCGGTTGTTAGTCGTCAAATGCAACTAAATTATTGCATTTCATGACCACAAAATTATGCCTAGTCATCAAATTTGATGCCTAACTTTCTTTCTCTTTAATTTTTGTTTGTATAGAGGTGAGTGTGTGTGTTTAAAAATAGCGAAACATGATGTATCTTCCTACTTTATTTACCATTTGCAAATGTATTTTGTATGTACCATTTGCAAATAAATGTTTGAAAATAAGTGAAGGAAATAAAGAACTGCTGAATTCTAGCAATGCAAATTCTAGAAGAGTTTTCAAAGAAGTGTTTTACCCCTCCAAGAAAAAAATACTTATGTAGGATTTGTGATTATTTTTAAATGCCACACCATAATTGGTATCCAAAGGTTAATTTTTTTTTAAATTATTATTTTCTGATGTACTTTCAGTTGCAGGATTTTTTTAAAACTAGGTTTATCCCTGGTTGTATCTAAAAGTACAAATTTTCTTTCTGTGAACATAATTGCTTGATAATCTGTTTTGTATGGCCTATTAGCTTTATAAAAATAATTAGTTAAACATTTTTATAGAATCCAAATATTGCAG
This sequence comes from Maratus michaelseni, assembly GCA_963931845.1. NCBI lineage: Eukaryota > Metazoa > Arthropoda > Arachnida > Araneae > Salticidae > Maratus > Maratus michaelseni. The sequence continues at coordinate 475,233,253 of OZ007587.1, forward strand.
TTTAATCAGTGTTTACTCTTTTTATAGAAACCCTTGTTTTTATTTAGTTTTAGTCATTAACACAGAGATAAAGTGTTTAATGTGTAAAAGCCCCCTCCCCCTTCCTCTCAACACATAAAAATAGAAACAATGTGGTTAGCATGGTTGTCAAAAGAAAGGAGAAAATTTTATATAGCATAAAATTGCAATCATGAAATCCAGTTTGACACCTAGAAAAAAAAAATTGTAAGTATCTATCATTTGACGCTTTACTTAGAGTTCCTAATTTCTAACCATGCTTCCAAGGTATATCATACAAAAGATATCCAGTAGGTTAACTGCTTCAGAAGGGTATCTTCTGTCAAACCACCATTATGGTTTCAAAGGAACCCCACTTCTGAAGCATTGCGTTAGGCTCATTGGTTTGATATATCTTGGGAGCTTCCAGTCATATTGAGTGTTATAACTACTTCTACACACTCTTTATGATTGTGGTGACAGATAAAGATTTTATTTGGTTATACGTTATTTGCGAATCTACTGAGGAACTCATCATGGAAGCCATCAAAAATTTTGATTATTGCAGCATTTCTATAGGCTTATAAACGCATCTTTATATTTTGCTATTACAGATGATAGTTCATGCGAACCCTTGAGAAATACTTGTATCTGCTGCAGTGATTTGAAAAATGGTAGGGGTTGTTAGCCAACACTTAGAAGTATCTGACTTTACAAGGTTCAACAGACATGCATAGGATAGCAGCCGAATAGGATTTGATATTACTTATCTGAGATTCTTGTATGTAGTTGCCGTGAAATTTTGAAGCTCTATCCATGTCATTTGCTTCGTTGTCTTCTCGGTAGTATTTAAAATCTGAAGAACATAACTCTGACACCAACGCCAAGATCAGGGATCATGTTGCCTAAAGAATTCCAATGAGTCACTGAAATATTCCATAATGTCATTCAAGGTGTTATACACTCTCTTGGCGGAGAAAAATTGACATATTTTGGAATTATTTTTTTTTTTTTAGGAAAGGAGTAAAATAAATTGAAAAACCAATCATTCCACATTGTTTTTTATTGCTTCAAGTATTTAAAAAATTTGTTTTGTTGTTAAATTGGGTCATCTATGACGTTAGAAACCTGCAGACCTGTACCTAAATATCCGGACTTGTTGGGCAGCATTGAAATTTGAAAAATATTTCAAATACACAAAATAGAAATTTGAAAAATAAGAAAATTGGGTTATTTTGAATTTCATTTTCCGTTTAAAAAAACTTTAAACTTATTGAAAAAATATAAAATTAAAAAAAAAAGGCTTGATAGTGCCTAGACATTCTAACTTTGCGTAGATGAGCGCAAATTTTATCCAAAACTGTTAAAAATTGTTCAAGTTATCATGCTGCCCATGTTGAAAAATGTAGTTCGCAGATAATCACGTTTAAAGTTTCAGAAGGAAAAAATACACTGGTGTCCAGAAATTAAGGGGCAGTGACCCATTTCAGACGTTTGGTTGAATATCTTACTGAAACCCTTGAACTTTGAAGATGTAAAGAACATGTTTGACTTCATGTTTTTCAATGCAGATTTTGTCACGAGGACAATTAGGGGGGGGGGGGGATAATAACAATAATAACTATTAATAATAAAATAATATTTTTGATCACCCAAGTAACAAAAAATGCTCAAAATAGTTTGTCGCTGTAGGAAATGATTATGTAGGTCCTGTTCAAAATGTTTGTGCATTTGTGTAAATGTAGCACGTATATTCGTGAAAATGTTAACGTTGAAGATGAAAAATTTAAAAGTTATTTATTTATTTTTTTTTATATAGCATGCAAAGTTTTCGGCCTCTTTCCAAAAACTTGACAAAAAATCGTAGAAATACGTGATTAAAATATTAATATATTGAATATTGGATGAGATATAGGTATTTTTATGAAATAAATTTTAACTGCGCATGCGCGAACTACAGCAAAGATCTTTTTTGTCATGATTTGACAGTTAATACTATAAAGCAACTCATATAAAAAGACCAGTGAAAACTCAAAAAGTTACAGCAATAATTGAAAAATTGAGGAGGACATTCCATAGGATTATAGGTTGGTTTTTTAACTAATTTTTTTATATAACTTGTTCTTTTTTTCTTTGCCTTAATAATTATTTAATTTTTTCTTAGATAATTTTATACTATACAGATACCGATATATCTACATACATTATGAATTCATAGAAGTGCCTATTTCAATAAATTTATCTTCATCTAAATGCTCATTTCATATTTTTCATTTTTGGAAGAAACGATAGGTTAGCATCTGTCGAAAGGATGCATTCGAATAAGCATTTGCATAATAATGCAACGCTCACAAACATCTCTATTGAATGCATAATAAAAATAGAGTCTAAGTCATTGATTTAATACATATGCATGAAATAACTTATACATATTATATCTTTCAATTTCAGACATGCATTTTTAAAAGATACTGTGTATTTGAGAAATAAAATCATTTCTAAAGCTCGAGTGATTGGAACAAACACACACCTTGCGTGAAAGTCGCCCCTTTTTTTTATGAAAACATTTTTAAACGTGTAATTTATTTTCAGTAGGTATTTTCGCATATTTTAAAAAATTACATCTTTTACTTTACTTCAGAAGCGCGTTTTATAATCCTCTTTTAAGTTTCTCGCTATTGAATTATTCATAGTATCAAATTATATAATCTTTCCGTATGAAGTTGCAAAGACGGATTTTAAAGTTTTACATTTTATTTATTAGTCATTTTCTTTCAGGTTTCGGTGAATGCAAAAAGAGATAATGCCTCATTTTCGAATGGATGTTTTATATGTTATGCTTATAATTCCAAACTGAGTAAGAACAGCTTATGTTAGTATAAAACAAGTTGGAAATCGTACGTTAAACGTGACATATGAGTATGAGGTGCGTTCGTTTTATAACAAAAAATCCTCCTCATTATTTCAGTGAAATGATTTATGTCGTCTGCTAGGAGCGAAATGAGCATGCCTTTTTTTTTTCTTATTACGTATGCCACGTTTACAGATGCGAATTCTTTTTCACCATGGTGATCTTGCTTTGCGAATGATGACCTCCATGGTTTGATATTTTTAGGACTCATAATAAACGAATCTCCTGTGTCCATAAGGACTCTAACGGATTGAGATATTCGATTAACCTCATTTCCACTGAAATTATCTCAGAATCTATACATCTTTTAATGTCACTCATCTCTCAAGCAAGCAATTTTTTTGAACGATCTTTCTAAAAATGTCACTTTTATGCCATTTTATTAGAAAAAATAATTTGGAATAAAAATAGGCGCTTGGCATATGAAAAAGATGGGGTTAGCAATTATTGGTTTTAGTCAGTCACATGACTTGCGCTTTTATTACAGTATAACCTCGATATCTCGAATCTCTGGGGAAGAGAAAAAAAATTCGAGATATAGAGACTTCGAGTTATCAAGGTTTGGACAAAATTAAAAAATCTAAATCTTAGAAATTGTGTTTTGCTGTAAAAAAATAAGATTAATTAAAAAATTACTATTTTCAACGTTTATAATTTCAAAATTGTGTTATACGGTTTATAAAACCTTCCATTCTCATCCTTTAAGTCTTTATATCAACAAAGGAATAAAAGAATGCTGCAGCAGATAAGTCAAAGAGGAAAAATAATATTAATTTCTGTGGAAAAAATTGTGATAATCAAGGGTTTTGAGAAATATATTTCGAGATAACTATGGAAAATACGTAAGTATATTGATAAAAATTCAGGGGGAATTTCTTTTTTTTTTCGAGATAAGGAGGTTCGATATATCGAGGTCCGACTGTATATAGATTATGTACGATAAGATGTAACAGAATAAAGAAAACTTTCATTGATAACTTTTTAACAGTTTTGATATCGATTGTTCATAACATTTGAAATGACTCGACAAAATTCTGCAACGATTCTATACATTCAATTTCAAACCATTCGGTTGAGTAGTTTTTGCTCTGTTATACGCGGACAGACGGACGGACCAGACGACGACTCTAGGTGCTACGTATTTATAGAATGACGAACGCACCTAATGAAAAACAAGTTGGAAATTGTACGTCAAACGTTACAAACGAGGTGCGTTCGTACGCACGTTTTAGAATTAAATTCATGATATCCCGTGCGTAGAACGGGTTAAACAGCTAGTTAAGTATATATTTTATGACACTGTTCATACAAATATCTTAACTAGTTATATAAATATTCAGATATATATGTATCAGCTAGTTATATAAATATTCAGATCTTGATGATTTTTAATTCTGTGAAATGAATTATATCGTCTGCAGATTCATTTCTGTATTAAAATAAGTATCTCGGTCGCTTGACGATTAAACTTCGGAAGCTCCTATAACAAAAAAGCACAGATTTAAAAAAAAAAATTCAAATTTCTTAATAAATATTTTTATTAATATCTCCTAAAGTTTTGATTCGATTTTAATAAAATTTGAAATGTCTCGACAAAATTCTGCAAAGATAATATATTTTAAATTTCAAATCATTCGGTTGGGTAGTTTTTGCGTTGTTACATGCGGACGGACGGACGGACAGACAGACGGACGGACCAAACGACGACTATAGGTGCTACGTATTTATATAATTACGAACGCACCTAAAAAGGGGGGGGAATCATTTAAATAAGTGCTAATGTAATTACTGTCAAAAAAGACGGATATTTCTTAATAGGAAAATATAATATAACCACGATCGAAAATAGATAAAGAAAATATAATGAAAGAAAACCATTCTTTATATTTAGAAACCTCAGAAATAATCTATTTTTGAGATTGAAAGAAGAATTTATAAAAACAAAGTTTATTTTAGCGCAGAAAAATAAATTTAAACGGTGAAATCTAATGTTCTGCAAACTTAAATGACAAAAATACCTTGTATCTTCAATGCCATTTTGTCGTTCTATTTACTAAATACAGTGGGTGATCGGTTAACGAACAGATCGGTTAACGAACACTTTTGCGAGAGATTTTTATGTTCGGATAACGAACACATGTTCGGTTAACGAACACCTCACAAAACAAAGCCAATAAGAAGCACTGCCGGTGGTGTTTCAGATTTGCAGAACTGTAGTATTTAACTGCATCTACTATTATCGACTTGGAGAAAATTTTAACAGTTGTGTAGTTATAACCTAATTAATTCAAGAGCTACCCGGGTCCTACATTTTAGGGCCCTCAGATTAGAATGAACAGTACAAAAACATTATTTTTTACATTTTGTGTCCCTTTTTAAAGAAATATTTTTAATAGGAAGTTAATTATTTTAAAAGAAATTTAGTTCCTAAATTATTAACAGGCTCTAGGCTCCACTTGATCGGGCTCTGCAGTAAATACAATCTTTTAGAGAACTAATGGAGTTTTTGATAGGTCAAAGTAATAAACTTATATGATTTAATACTGTAGTCAATGAATGTGATTCTAAAAGTTTTTACAAAGAGTATGTCATTTATTTTTTTAAGTATGGCACGACACGGTCAAAGCCATGAAACTGCGATCTGTCCATATTAAATACGGACGTATATTAACCCTATTAAAATAGGAAGATTGAAAACTCTAGAAAGAAAAAATAAGCTTCTGTCAAATATTTAATGCCCAAATAAAACTAGTCGGATGTGTCAATCCCAAAACTTTCTTCTATCTCACAACACTAAAAACGAATCTCTCAGCACCCATATATATCAAGTTCTAACTGAATATAAAGTTTTATTAAATTCCGTGCATTATTTCTTGAGATATGACGATCGCTAAAATCGTGTAAATCCTGCATAGCAGCGCCACCTGCTGGGCGATTTTTACCAAAAGCTAATTAGCACCCATTTATATCAGAGACTAACTGAATATAAAGTTTTATTAAATTCCGATCATTAGTTCTTGAGATAGAGCTATTGCGGAAATCGCGAAAAATGCTGCATAGCAGCGCCACCTGCCGGGCGATTTTTACCAGAAACTAATCAGCACCAATTTATATCAGGGATTAACTGAATATAACGTTTTATTAAATTCCGAGCATTAGTTCTGAGATAGAGCGCCCACAAAATTTGTGTCACATACAGACAGACAGACAGAGTCACAGAGTCTCACACGGACATTTTCTAAAAATAGTAAAATCGTGTTCAGGACCTTCTAAAACGTATAAATCCGTCGAAATCGGGAAGTCGAAAATTTTCATGAATCCAATACTTTCTTCTTGTAAAGATAGAAGAAAGTAAAAAAGCATTACTGAAGGAAGGAAAAGACTCTATGTATGTAATGTATGTTTTATTATTATTTCATTTAAATAAATTTAGGGAGAATTTATATTAATTTTTATATACCGGGTGATTATAATTAAAGTTACGATTTCAAAAATCGATAATTTTAAAACTACTGGACTTGATATTTTAGCAGAACAATCGTGAGGCAATGGAATTTTGTTTGGCGAAAGAAAAAAAATAGTTCCAAATTGTGCCGATAGATGGCGTTGGCAGGGTAATATCAGGGGAAAGACCAAAAATGTATTCTTGAACCCTTTCCGGCGCGGAGTAAATTTGTTTGCAAAATGATGAAATAATAGACTGACACCGGAATTTACAAACGAATCCATTAGTAAAAAGAAACTTGCTTATTTTTCTGGTTCTTAATGAAAGGAAAATTTTAATTAAATACCGGGTGATTATAATTAAAGTTACGATTTCAAAAATCGATAATTTTAATTAAAACTACTGGTCAGATTGACTTGATATTTTAGCAGAACAATCGTGAGGCAATGGAATTTTGTTTGGCGAAGGAAAAAAAAGTTTCAAAATGTGCCCATAGATGGCGCTGTCTGGGTTCATATTGTCTGAAGATATGCAAATTACTAATACGTGACATGCGCACCGCAGACATAGCAACCATAAAAATGCAGAGCAGCAGCTCTTTGCCTGAATGCTTCATCATGACTCTGACTATGAAGGATCGCGCTCTGCTCTTGAAGCTTTTTTATAAGAACGATGACTGCGCACTTACAGCTATTAGGAAGTTTCGGACATTAAAATTCATAAAAAAAGGTCCAATAACAACAAATGGTCTGCAAAAAATGATTGCTAAATTCGAAGAGACCGGTTCATTTGACGTTAAACGGGGTAGAGGAAGGAAACCAGTTTCAGCTGCGGCAGTGGAAGATGTGGCTACAGCATTACAGGAACATACTGACAGTGATGCTGGAATCAGCAGTACAAGGGGGATTGGCCGAATGCTGGATATGCCGAACAGCACGGTGCGTAAAGTCCTACGGAACGTCTTACGCTGTTATCCGTACAAGATAACTCATGTGCAGGAGTTGCTACCTGCTGACCTGGAAGCACGTCAATCTTTTGCACTACAATTTCTTGCCCGGATGGAAGTGGACAACGGATGGCCATGGAACATTCTGTGGTCTGACGAAGCCCACTTTAATTTGCAAGGTTCTGTAAATACGCAAAATTGCAGGATATGGGCGACCGAGAATCCGTCCCAGCTACAGCCATTACCACTTCAGTCTGAAAAGGTCACTGTGTGGTGCGGAATAACGGCAGCGTTTATCGTCGGTCCATTTTTCTTCGAGGAGATCACACCTGCGAGTCCCGTTACCTGCACAGTTACTGGCAAGCGGTATGAAGCACTTTTGCGTAACCATGTTCTTCCGGCACTTCAACAGCGTCAGTGTGTGAATCGCATAATATTCATGCAAGATGGCGCTCCTCCGCACATTGCTACTACTGTGAAGCAGCTACTGAGTGATAATTTCGGAGATGATAGGATCATAAGCCGCCATTTTCCAACAACGTGGCCGCCACGTTCCCCCGACTTAAACCCGTGTGATTTCTGGCTTTGGGGGTACCTGAAGAATGTTGTTTATAGCGGGCGGATTCAGAATCTAGCCGACTTGAAGGCAAGCATCACACAACACACCCATTGCATTAGTACAGATACCCTCCGATCTGTTGTGGAGCATGCCGTTTTGCGCTTCCAATTAGTAGCGGAACAAGGCGGAGGGCATATTGAGCAACTTATACCTTAATAATCAGTAAGGTGTTTGTTCCATGAAGCTCTTTTTTTTTTTTTCATTTTTTGTCATTATCGCTGTCGTCGCTGTAAACACGTAGTCTTGTCTTTTCGCTAATAAATTTTTAGTAAATCTCTGAACCGTCCCCTTTCTGAACTTTCCCCTTTTTTTCCTTTTGGCAACATCATTCCTATGTTTAACCCTTTAACGGCCGGTGGTCACAAAAAAGGACACCCAATTTTAATTCTAAAACTGACAAACGGCACCAAGAATATTTAATTAAAATTTTCCTTTCATTAAGAACCAGAAAATAAGCAAGTTTCTTTTTAGTAATGGATTCGTTTGTAAATTCCGGTGTCAGTCTATATTTCATCATTTTGCAAACAAATTTACACCGCGCCGGAAAGGGTTCAAGAATACATTTTTGGTCTTTCCCCTGACAACGCCATCTATCAGCACAATTTGGAACTATTTTTTTTCCTTCGCCAAACAAAATTCCATTGCCTCACGATTGTTCTGCTAAAATATCAAGTCATTCTGACCAGTAGTTTTAAAATTATCGATTTTTGAAATCGTAACTTTAATTATAATCACCCGGTATTATTTAGCTTTAAAGAACGAATTAATTGAATTCTCATACAAATCTATACTAAATCTATGATCGGTTAACGAACAATTCGGTTAGCGAACATTGTTTTGAAACGGATTAAGTTCGTTAACCGATCACCCACTGTACTAAATAGCTGCGAGATAATATTGTGTGGTCCGCGTTGAATTTCCAATTTCAAAGGTGATCCGTAACCGAAAAAGTTTGAGAACCTCTGGTATAAATGCTTTCCGCGTTGTACAATAGCGCCACCTGTAGGTCAGAAACGTAATTCTTATAACATTTTTTAAATGTTACAGAAAATACATTTTTTAAGAACAAAAGTCTGTGAAAACATCCTCTTTCTACTGTGACCGTAGTTTACTAATTATTAAGTTATCAAAAGTGCTAAAAAATTGAAGACTGTAAACCCCTAACCACTGTGATTAATGTATGTATCAAATTTCATACTTAATTTTTCGTAATTGGATCGGACACAGATTTAAAATTACGTGATATACCTACGTCATATACTTACGTCTTATACCTACGTCATACACCTACGTCTGATACACACGTCATATAACGTCATACACTTACATCATATACATACGTCATATTTATAGGTTAGGTCGTTGTCACTGCCAATATGATTTTAGCGTTACTCTCGGACGTACTTTACTTTATAATATTATTTTAAGATCAAATAAGTTAATCTTTCGTAATTGGATCGGACACAGATGCGTCCATGCTTTAAACTTGCATTACAATCTATAAAAAATCAGTAAATTAAGATAACTTTTCAAGCAAATTGTTTATACGTCTTATAGATACGTCATACCCTACGTCATATACCGATGTCATGTACTTGCGTCATGTAGATAGGTCTTATACATACTTTGTATAAGTACTACGTCCCATACATACTTTGTATAACTGCGTCATATACATACGTCGTACACATAAGTGATAGATCCTACATTATACATCTACGTCTTATACGTAAGTCACACGTTTTCATCATACCGATGTCATAATTATGGATTAGGTCGTTGCCACTGCCAACATGATGTTAGCGTTACTCTCGGACGCATCTTTACTTTATAATATTACTTTTTGATCAAATAAGTTAATCGGTCCTAATTGAATTGGACACAGATTTAAAAACGACCTTGCTTTAAAATTACGTCATATACCTACGACTTATATCTACGTCACATACCTACATCCGAGGCTAACGAAAAAGACAGGCTATCGCGGTACATTCCACTTATCTTTTTTTTACAGACCGCTAGAGTGACGTGATGCTCTATTCGTACGCCTTCATTGGTGCATTCGAGCAACACGTGACTCCGGCGGTCTGTAAAAAAAGATAGGCGTAAAGCACCGCGGTAGCCTTTTTTTTTCGTTAGCCTCGCCTACATCTCATACCTACGTCACATACATGCGTGATACACCTACGTGATAGACCTACGTCTATCATATACGCTATATACGGTCATATAACGTCATACGTTTACGTCATATACATACGTCATACACCTACGTCATAATTATGGATTAGGTTGTTTCCACTGCCAATATGGTGTTAGCGTTACTCTAGGACGTATCTTTACTTTATAATATTACTTTTGATCCAAATAATTTGATTTTTCGTAATTGGATAAATTTCGTAATAAAATCAGAACGTATGACGTATCTTTACGACGTATGCGTATGATGTAGCTATGACATATGTGTATGACGTACCTCTATGACGTATGCGTGGGACGTATCTATGCCGTATGCGTAAGACGTAGCTATGACGGAAGTATATGTCATTTATATAGTAAAAGCGCGTTATGTGACTTAAGTAAACAACTGCTGCAAAAATATTGAATTGCTTGTGATTTTTACCATTCTCAAAACACGGTGAAAAGGGTAGACCTTGTTCGTCTGCAGAGAAAAAAAATCAGAACGTATGACGTTTGTGTATAGGTAGCTATGACGTAGGCGTATGACGAAGCTATGACGTATGCATATGACGTAGCTATGACAAACGTATGTGTATAACGTAAGAGTATGACGTAGACGATGCGTATGACATATCTGTTTGACGTATGCGTATGACGAAGCTATGAAGTATCCGCATGAAGTATGCGTATTTCGTATCTCTATGACATGCGTATGACGAAGCTATGAAGTATGCGTATCTCTATGACGTAATCATGACGTAGGTTTTGACGTATGCCTGATACGTATATGACGGAAGTATTTATATAATAAAAGCGTGTCATGTAACTTAAGTAAACGACTGCTGCAAAAATATTGAATTGATTGTGATTTTTACCATTCTCAAAACACGGTGAAAAGAGTAGAGTTTGTTCGTCTGCAGAGAATAAAATCAGAACGTATGACGTAGCTATGACAACCGTATGTGTATGACGTAAGCGTACATCGTATCTCTATGACATATGCGTATGACGTAGCTATGACGTATCTCCATGACGTATGCGTATGACGAAGCTATGAAGTATGCATATGACGTATGTGTATGACGTACCTCTATGACGTATGTTTATTTCGTATCTCTATGCGTATGACTTGAGAATACTTGATAATTGACTTTAGTCTGCTGAGAAAAAAATCAGAACGTATGACGTAGCTATGACGTAGGCGTACGACGAAGCTATGACATACGTGTATGACGTGCATCTATGACGTACCTCCATGACATAGGCGTATGACGTAGGCGTATCTGTATGACGTATGCGTATTTCGTATCTCTATGAATTATGCGTATGACGTATGTGCATGACGAAGCTATGACGTATGCATATGACGTTTCTCTATGACGTATGCGTATGACGTAGCTATAGCATGTGTATATCACGTATCACTATGACGTATGCATATGACGTAGCTATGACAACCGTATGCGTATGACGCATTTGTATAACGTGAGAGTATGACGTATGCGTATTTCGTATCTCTATGACGTAAGTGTATGACGTAGCTATGACGTATGCGTATGACGAAGCTATGAAGTATGCGTATGACGAAGCTATGAAGTATGCGCATGACGTATCTCTATGACGTATGCGTATGACGTAGCTACAATGTATCTCTATAATGTATGCGTATGAGTACCTCTATGACGTAATCATGAAGTAGGTTTTGACGTAGGCCTGACGTACGTGTATGACGGAAGTATATGTCATTTGTATAATAAAAGCGTGTCATGTAACTTAAGTAAACAACTGCTGCAAAAATATTGATTGTGATTTTTACAATTCTCAAAACACAGTGAAAAGGGTTTGTTCGTCTGCAGAGAATAAAATCAGAACGTATGACGTATCTGTGACGTAGGCGTATGACGTATCTATGACGTAGGCGTATGACGTATATCTATGACGATGCGTATGACGAAGCTATGACAACCGTATGCGTATGTGTATAACGTAAGCGTAATTCGTATATTTATGACGTATGCGTATGACGTAGCTATGACGTATCTCTACGACGTATGCGTATGACGAAGCTATGAAGAATGCATATGACGTATGTGTATGACGTACCTCTATGACTTAAGCGTATTTCGTATCTCTATTTATGCGTATGACTTTGTTCGTCTGCTGAGAATAAAATCAGAATGTATGACGTTTGTGTATGACGTAGCTATGACGTAGACGTACGACGAAGCTATGACGTACCTCTATGACATAGGCATATGACGTATGCGTATATCGTATCTATGAAGTATGCGTATGACGTTTGTGCATGACGAAGCTATGACGTATGCACATGACGTTTCTCTATGACGTATGCGTATGACGTAGCTATAGCATGTGTGTATCACGTACCACTATGACGTATGCATATGACGTAGCTATGACAACCGTATGCGTATGACGCATTTGTATAACGTGAGAGTATGACGTAGACGATGCGTATGACATATCTGTTTGACGCATGCGTATTTCGTATCTCTTTGACGTAAGTGTATGACGTAGCTATGACGTATGCGTATGACGAAGCTATGAAGTATGCGCATGACGTATCTCTATGACGTATGCGTATGACGAAGCTATGAAGTATGCGCATGACGTATGCGTATGACGTAGCTACGACGTATCTCTATGACGTATGAGTATGACGAAGCTATGAAGTATGCGTATGAGTACCTCTATGACGTAATCATGACGTAGGTTTTGACGTAGGCCTGACGTACGTGTATGACGGAAGTATATGTCATTTATATAATAAAAGCGTGTCATGTAACTTAAGTAAACAACTGCTGCAAAAATATTGAATTGATTGTGATTTTTATCATTCTCAAAACACAGTGAAAAGGGTAGAGTTTGTTCGTCTGCAGAGAATACAATCAGAACGTATGACGTATCTATGACGTAGGCGTATAACGTATCTATGACGTAGGCGTATGACGTATATCTATGACGATGCGTATGACGAAGCTATGACAACCGTATGCGTATATGTATAACGTAAGCGTATTTCGTATCTCCATGACGTATGCGTATGACGTAGCTATGACGTATCTCTATGACGTATGCGTATGACGAAGCTATTACGAATGCATATGACGTAAGCGTATTTCGTATCTCTATTTATGCGTATGACTTTGTTCGTCTGCTGAGAATAAAATCAGAATGTATGACGTTTGTGTATGACGTAGACGTACGACGAATCTATGACATATGTGTATGACGTGCGTCTATGACGTACCTCTATGACATAGGCATATGACGTATGCGTATTTCGTATCTGTATGCGTATGACGTTTCTCTATGACGTATGCGTATGACGTAGCTATGGCATGTACGTATCACGTACCACTGTGACGTATGCATATAATGTAGCTATGACAACCGTATGCGTATGACGTATGTGTATAACGTAGAAGATGCGTATGACGTATCTATGACGTAGGCGTATGACGTATATCTATGGCGATGCGTATGACGAAGCTGTGACGTAGCTATGACAACCGTATGCGTATATGTATAACGTAAGCGTATTTCGTATCTCTATGACGTATGCGTATAACATAGCTATGACGTATCTCTATGACGTATGCGTATGACGAAGCTATGAAGTATGCATATGACGTACCTCTATGACGTAAGCGTATTTCCTATCTCTATTTATGCGGATGACTTTGTTCGTCTGCTGAGAATGAAATCAGAACGTATGACGTTTGTGTATGACGTAGCTATGACGTAGGAGTACGACGAAGCTATGACATATGTATATGACGTGCGTCTATGGCGTACCTCTATGACATAGGCGTATGCGTATTTCGTATCTCTATGAAGTATGCGTATGACGTATGCACATGACGTTTCTCTATGACGTAGCTATGGCATGTACGTATTACGTACCACTGTGACGTATGCATATGATGAAGCTATGAAGTATGCATATGATGTATGTGTATGACGTACCTCTATGACGTATGCGTATGACTTTGTTCGTCTGCTGAGAATAAAATCAGAACGAATGACGTTTGTGTCTGACGTAGCTATGACGTAGGCGTACGACGAAGCTATGACATATGTGTATGACGTGCGTGTAAGACGTACCTCTATGACATAGGCGTATGACGTAGGCGTATCTGTATGACGTATGCGTATTTCGTATCTCTATGAAGTATGCGTATGACGTATGTGCATGACGAAGATATGACATATGCACATGTCGTTTCTTTCTGACGTATGCGTATGACGAAGCTATGGCATGTGCGTATCACGTACCACTATGACGTATCTATGACGTATGCGTTGGACTATCTATGACGTATGCGTATGCCTATGAAGTATGCATAACGTACGTGTATGACGGAAGTATATGTCATTTATATAATAAAAGCGCGTTATGGTACTTAAGTAATCTACTGCTTCAAAAATATTGAAGTGATTGTGATTTTTGCCATTTTCAAAACACGGAGAAAAGGGTAGATATTGTTCGTCTGCAGAGAATAAAATCAGAATGTATGACGTATGTGTATGACGTAGCTATGACGTATGCGTATATTGTAGCTATGACATATGCGATGCTAACGAAAAAGAAAGGCTACCGCGGTGCTTTACGCGTATCTTTTTTTACAGACCGTCGGAATCACGTGATGCTCGAACGCACCAATGCAGGTTACGAAAAGAGCATCACGTCACTCTCGCGGTCTTTAAAAAAAGGTAAGTGGAATGTACCGCGGTAGCCTGTCTTTCTCGTTAGCCTCGTGACATATGTGTATGACGTACCTCTATGACGTATCTATGACTTATGCGTGGGACGAATCTATGACCTTTTCGTATGACGTAGGCATGACGTGCGTATATGACGGAAATATATGATATTTACGTAATAAAAGCGCATCATGTGACTTAAGTAAACAACTGCTGCAAAAATATTGATTTGATTGTGATTTTTACTATTCTCAAAAAAGAAAAGAAAAGGGTAGACTTTGTTGGTCTGCAGAGAATAAAATCAGAAAGTATGGCGTATGTGTATGACGTAGCTATGGCGTATTTCTATGACATATGCGTATGACGTACCTCTATGACGTATGCATGACGTACGTATATGAGGAAAGCATATGTCATTTATATAATAAAAGCGCGTCATGTGACTGCAGTAAACAACTGCTGAAAAATATTGAATTGATTGTGAATTTTACCATTCTGAAAACACGGAGTAAAGGGTAGACTTTGTTCATCTTCAGAGAATAAAATCAGAATGTATGACGTAGCTATGACGTAGGTGTATGACGTGTATCTATGACTTATTCGTATGACGTGATGATTGTGATGACGTATGCATATGACGTAGCTATGACGTACCTCTATGTCGTAGCTATGACGTATGCATATGACCTAACTATGGCATATGCGTATGACGTATGCGTGGGACGTATCTATGACGTAAGTGGGACGTATCGCGACCTACGTTATACACGGCCGGTGCATGACGTTTAAAACGTCACATGAAGTGGATCATTTTTACACAACGATTGGTGCAATGCCGCGTGCCCACCGTTTTCCACCAATCGTTGTGTAAAAATGATACACTCCATGTGACGTTTTAAACGTCATGCACTGGCCGTGTATAACGTAGGTCGCGCACTTATCTATGAAGTAAGCGTATGACGTATGCCTGGCGTACGTATATACGCTAAAGTAAACAACTGCTGCAAAAATATTGAATTGAATGTTTTTTACCATTCTCTAACCATGGAGAAAAGGGTAGACTTTGTTCGTCTGCAGAGAAGAATAAAATCAAAACGTAGGACGTAGCTATGACGTATGCATATGACATATGCATCGTACGTATCTATGACGTATGCCTATGATGTATGAATGACGTAGGTTATGACGTATATATGACGTAGGTTATGACGTATGCTTGACGTACGTATATGACGGAAGTATATGTCATTTATATAATAAAAGTGCGTTATGTGACTTAAGTAAACAACTGCTGCAAAAATATTGAATTGATTGTGATATTTACCTTTCTCAAAACACGGAGAAAAGGGTAGAGTTTGTTCGTCTGCAGAGAATAAAATCAGAACGTATGACGTATGTGTATGACGTAGCTATGACGTACCTCTATGACATGTGTGAGGTGATGCGCTTTTCGTACACCTGCATTGGCGCATTCGAGCATCACGTGACTCCCGCGGTCTGTGAAAAAAGATACACGTAAAGCACCGCGGTAGCCTTTCTTTTTCGTTAGCCTCGTGACTTATGCATATGACGTACCTCTGTGACGTAGCTATGATGTATGCATATGACGTAACTATGGCGTATGACGTACCTCTAAGATGTTTCTATGGCGTATGCGTGGGACGTATGTATGAAGTAAGCGAGGCTAACGAAAAAGACAGGCTACCGCGGTGCATTTCACTTATCTTTTTTTACAGACCGCTAGTGTGACGTAATGCTCTTTTCGTACGCCTGCATTGGTGGATACGAGCATCACGTGACTCCCGCGGTCTGTAAAAAAAGATACACGTAAAGCACCGCGGTAGCCTTTCTTTTTCGTTAGCCTCGTGAAGTAAGCGTATGACGTAGCAATGACGTATGCCTATGACATATGCATGGCGTACGTATATGATGGAAGTATATGTCATTTATATAATAAAAGTGCATTATGTGACTTAAGTAAACAACTGCTGCAAAAATATGGAATTGAATGTGATTTTTACCATTTTCAAATCATGGAGAAAATGGTAGACTTTGTTTGTCTGCAGAGAATAAAATCTGAACGTATGACGTATGTGTAGGACATAGCTATGACATAGGCGTATGACGCATCTCTATGACGCATGCGTATGACGTTTCTATGACACACGCGCATGAAGTAGCTATGACATATGCTTATGTTAACATTAATTCCGTTCCATTAGGATTTATGGGGAAAAATCGTTTCGTGTGCATTTTAATGATGTTATAATACTTCAAACATTATGAAATGCATCTGCATCACTGAGGTAGACTGAAACAGAACTCAGGAGTTTAGAATATGTATCATTTATAGTTCGTTCACAGGAATGCACAATAAAATCCCACTGCATTATAATCCATGGCGAAAATCCTTTGCTGTGCATTTTAATGATGTTATGATATTTCAAACATAATGAAATTACTGAAGTGCACTAGAACGTGTTTTCTGTAGTTTAATGAGTGCGTAGCGTTCATATCTTCATTTACAGAGACGTCCAAAAGTGTGGGCGATTTTATTGTATTGAAAAATGAAATTTTTTAATAATATTCTGTTTTTGTTGGAAAGTGCTTCATAATCCGTGCATAATGCATAATTTTATGTTTTTTCTTTTTTTTTTTTTTTTTTTTTTTTTTTTTTTTTTTTTTTTTTTTACAGTGAATTAAGTTAGGAGAGAGCACGGTTCATAAATATCAGGATAGTTTCGAAAATATAAAAAAATATGCGATATTTTGATAGACAGGGTGATCGATAAATAACTGGCATTCAATACTACTCTTAACTGTTTTATTGTAAATGCTATGTTATATTAAACTGTTTGCATTGTACTTTAATTTATGTTGCACTATTTGGAGCATTGTTAAATTGACTGAGGTTTACTTACAATCTACCTGTTGTACAATAGGATGTGCATAGCATTTATCATTTATATACAGGGACACACAATAGATTTTGAAACAGTACTTTATCCTATGTATTGTCTATTAAGAGATAATTGCTGTATATGCGTTTTTAGTTATGATATGTGCTTTTAAGTTTAACTACATTTTTCACAATACATGGTGTGTATAAATTCTTTAGATCCTATATGCAGGGCTATACAAAAACATTCGTAAGCATAACTGAGCATTAGCGTGAATTGTATAAAGATGTTTTTAACTTGAGTTATGCATTTTCACTAAGAGATGTTTGTGAAGTACAAATAAAATCATATACAGGGATACGCAAAGAGATGGATACATGGCCGGCTATGAATAGTAATTCTTGGACATGTAAATTCAGGTATAGGTTTGAGCGCATTTTTGCCTGAATTAAATTTTAGCTTAATATGGGGCGCGTATGAAAATCTGTAGGTAATATACAGGGCTGTATAAAAGAATTCAAGTATGTTTCCGTCTATTGGTAGAAATTGCTGAAGGTGAATTTTCAATTCTGTTATGCGTTTTCTTGTTAAACTTTATTTTAGAATACTGTGTAGAATATATACAAATATAAACATCCCATATAGGGGTATCCAAAAGAATTTGAGTACCTTTTCAACTATGGGCGGTAATTGCTGAAATCAGATTTTGAAATGTGTTATGTATTTTCTAAAATATCTACTTAGGTATCTTCTTTACCTTAGTAAACGCGAAGTTTTGTTAAAGCATTTTGAAAATGTTGCATAATCTAATATGCATGATGCTTGATTTTTCTTTCTTTTTTCTTTTTGGTTTCACTTACAACAAAATTGAAGATCAACTGATCTGTAAAGACACACAATTTTCTTTATCAAGTATCAAGGGAATTTCATGTTTTTTACAACAAAATTTCAATTACAAAATATTTTTTTAAATTGAAAAATTTCAACATAAATGTAATCTTGTCTGCTCTTTTAACACTTTCCAACACACTTGAAAAGCGTTTATGAATTCAATTTTTCTGTCTGTCTGTCTGTCTGTCTGTCCCTGATCTAACTCGGCTCAATAGGCTCGGATTGTCATGCAATTGAGCTTTACTATGGCATGTTTGGTATTGAAGAGGAAGTGTGTAGCATTTATAGTTCATTTACAGAAGCACTCAAAAGAATGCCGTTCCATTACAGTCTATGGTGAAAAATCGTTTGCGGTGTATTTTAATGATGTTACAGTACTTCAAACATGTTGAAATGGATATAGATCGCTGAGGTGCACTGAAAGAGGCTTACTATAGAATGTAATGTGTATAGCATTCATCGTTCATTGACAGGGACACACAAAGGAATTAGGTTACAGTACTGTCTATGAACAATCATTGCTGGAAGTCCGTTTTCAATTGTGATACGCGTCTTTAAATGTAACTCATTTTTTGTCTATTACTGGGTGTGTATAAATTCTGTACAGGGCTGCACGAAATATCTCGAGAGCGTCGGAAATGGCTAACGGGAAATTTTCAACTGTGCTATGCGTTTCGTAACTGAATTCACTTTTAGCATACTATTTTATGTCCAAATAAATAGATAGACAAATTTATGGACGAAAGGTAAGCCACCCTGCCCGGTTTGACTTTGACCTTGTTTGCTTCTACATCTTTTTCAACTTATTAATCTGTAAAGTTTCGTTACAGTATTCTGGAAGTGTGTTGGAAAGTGTTTGATAATCTACGCTTGAAGCATGATTTTTCTTTCTCGTTTAATGTCTAACCTGTTGTGCAGTTTAAACTGAACTCAACTGAAACCAGAAATGATTCTTTTCTAATGAAGCTGTAAACAAATGAGATTAGCTAATTGAGACAGTTTATCTTTCAACGGCTGTTCTGAATTAATAGTGCCTGACATAATTATTGGTTCTGCAATCAACAAGTTGGAAATTTAACGTTAAACGTGACAAATGAGGTGCGTTCGTTTCGTGCTACAACTAGTTTTACAATGAAAAAAATCATGGTTATTATTCTAGTGAAATAAATTATATCATCTGCTATGAGCGAAATGAGGAAGCCTTTTATTATTATTATTATTATTACGTATGCCATGTTTACATATGCGAATTTTTTTTCGACACCAGACAGTGCTATAAAATTGACCCTGGAGATCTTACTTTGCGAATCATTGCCTCCATGGTTTCATATTTCTATGACTTACGATGAATGAATCTTTTGTTGATTGACTTTAATGGATTGAGGTATTTGGCTGTTAACCTGATTTTCACTGAAGTTATCTCAGAATCTATACATTTTTGAATGTCACTCATCTCTCAAGCAATCCATTTTTTTGAACGATCTTTCTAAAAATGGAACTTTTATGCCATTTTATTCGAAAAAATAATGTTGAATAAAAATGGCCGCTTGGCATTTCGTGGAAAAAGTTGTGGTTAGCCCGTATTGGTTTTCCTCAGTCCCATGACTTGTGCTTTTACTATATAGATTACGTGCGATAGGAGTTAATAGAATGAAAAAAAAAAAAACTTATTCCAACCTAGTTGAAAAGTGTTTATGACTTCGGTTTGTCTGCCGTCTGCCGTCTGTCCGTGCAACTCCCGTAAATATGCTCGGATTGCTCTGCAATTTTTATATGTTATAGTCGTTATCTATAGCATGTTCCCTATTTCAATGGAAGTGTGTAGCACTTATAGTTTTTTACAGGAACACTCAAAAGAATTCCGTTCCATTGCGGTCTATGGGGAAAAATCATTTGCGGTTTATTTAAATAATGTTTCACTATTTTAAACGCATTGAAATTTATATATATCACTAAGGTGCATTAGAAGAAGCTTAATATGGAATAGGGTGTGCATAGCACTTAGAGTTACTTTACAGGGATAGTCAAAAGAATTCCGTTACACTACGTCTATGAAGAAAAATCGTCTGCGGTTTATTTAAATAATGTTTCCCTATTTTAAACGCATTGAAATTTATATATATCACTCAGGTGCATTACAAGAGGCTTACTACAGAATAGTGTGTGTATAGCAATCATCGTTCCTTTACAGGGACACACAAAATAATTCTCTACTGTCTGTTAACAATCATTCCTGGAAGTGCGTTTTAAGTTACCGAACGGGATTTTAATTTTAACTCGCTTTTTGACTATTACGTGGTGTGTATAAATTCTGTAGATCCTATACAGGGAAGCACAAAAGTTTGCGAACACATTTCCGTATTATTTAACTCCAGACGGAAAAATTTAAACTGTGCTACGCGTTTCCTAACTGAACTAAAATTTAGCATCCTATGTAGTCTATATACAAATCTATAGATCCTATACAGGGCTGAATAAAAGTATTCGGATTACTCAGATGTTATCTGTCAGCTTATTAAACGGTATGATTTGTAAAATTATTTTGGAAGCGTTGGAAAGTGTTACATAATCTATGCTTGACGCATGATTTTTCGTTCTTGTTAAGTTTTGATTCGATGCTCATAAAATTTGAACTGACTCGACACCATTCGGCAACGATTCTTTATATAGATTAAATTTCAAACCATTCGGTTGTGAAGTTTTTGCGCTGTTACATGCGGATTTATATAGTTACGAACGCACCTAAAAATTTAGCTTCCAATGTAAACCTTGTAAAAGATTTATTTTTCTTCTCTGGCTAAAAAAGTCACAGAAAGACACAGTCAATAACAGTTGAAAAATTCATTTCCATTGGTTGAGACTGAAAATATCAAGTATCACCACGCATAATGATATTTTGAAAATAAATATCAAATGTATGTGAGAAGATCGAAAATATCAAGAAATAAATATCGGATATATATATCAGCGAAACCACGTTTATTATAGTTTATATATTAAGTAGATTGCCTTTAAGACAGAAAACTCTCGGCTTTCATAAAAGCCCCCGAACGCATTATCTCGACGCGATCGATAATCAGTTGTTGAGAATCCACTTTGATATGTGAAGAAGTGAAATAAAATTTTATCCGATTTTTCGTCTTCTTTTATTATTATTTTTTTTTTTCTGTTTTTTTTTTTTGCAACGAATGCGCACGACAGAGATGTACTTTTACTCCTACTTTCCCTTCCGAAATCGGATTTTACTTCTGTCAGTTTTTTTAACACTTTCCAACATAGATGAAAATTGACTATGAATTCGATTTGTCCGTCTGTCCAGTGGCGTTAACTTTTGAAAAATATTGGGTGGACTCAAGAATATTTAGGTAAAATTGCATGGCCAGTTTTTTTTTTTCCTCATTGAAAGGGTGCACGATAACTCAAAATCAAATTATCATGTTTTTAAAAGTAAAAAAATAAAGTTGTAATATTATTAAATTATGTTCTTGATTCCTTGAGACACCCATATTTACTATTATATCATGAGTACAATTTGAAAGTGCTAAACATCGAGCAAAACTTTTTTTAAAGTGATTTATGAGTGTCAGTGGGGTAGGAAAAGAAAGGGTAACGGTTATGCGTTCCTCAAATGCTTTACTTAGGCATCAACTTTCATCTTATTAAACGTTGAAGTTCAGTGTTCTGAAATTGTTAGAAAGTGTTTCATAATCTAGGCATGACGTATGTTTTTTATTCTTTTTTTTAATAGGTGCTGTAGCCTATTTTAACAGAGGAGAAAACACGAGAAAACATCTTTCTCCCGATTCACACATTTCAAATACATTAACATGTTGGATCTGTTTACTATTGATATACAAAATATTCCGTGAAAAAACGGAAAGTATGGTGCCTCAATGTCTAGCAAAACCAACATAGGACGGGGTCTCCTGACCATTGCAGTTGAAGTACGGAGGCCTGCCAACTCGGATTGGATGTAAAAATGGAAATTTTCTAATATCCATCCAAATCCGAGCATGCAAATTTTTCAGATACTCATGTGGGGTCAGTATGGCAGGCCTCCATACTGCAATGGTCCTATGTTGGAGTAGTTCGGATGGAGAATGAGGCAGTGGATTAGCACAAGTATGGTTAAGTTGGCTTGAAGATGCAGGAATACAGTGAGGATCTTTCATTCACGACGGGTCTCTTAGCTCTAAGTACACTGGCCTTCAAAAGTTAAGGTACAACCAGTTTTTTGACGCTCACTATTAAATGAATGAAAATAAAGGTAAAAAATAGGGTTTATATGAATGATCATAAGTAACTTCAATAAAATCTTATGAAAAAATTATACCCATCTCAATTATTTTAATGTATTGGATACTTATATATGTTTGTCAGGAGGAACTGCGAATATCCCACTTTGGAAATTTGTGTGAAATTGTTTTATGGTGGATGATCTTGAATTGTTAGTACTGAAATAGTGTTGTCCATGTCTAGGAGATGTCGTTTACTTGATTCGCTAAGATGGCGGGCAATCCGATGGATGGAAATGGGGTTATCACAAGCTGGTGCTGCTAGACGTCTTGATGTGTCTCTTAGTGTGGTCCAAAGGCTCTGAGATCAATTTGAATCCAAAAATTCAGTATGAAGAAAACTTGTTCCAGACCGCTCATGGGTTACAACCCCTGCACAATATCGCTTTCTAGTTCTTTTGGCCCAAAGGAGGAGCATCACTACTGTGGCTCAGCTCATATCAGATCATCGTAAAGCAACAGGGATGACAATACCTGTGATTACGATGCAAACACGTCTTCACAATTAAGGACTGTATGCAAGACAAGCCGTTGTGTGTGACCCTCTTAATCGACAACACAGAAGTGGACGTTTATGTTGGCCAAGAGAGCACGTTACCTGGAACACACAACAATAGGCTTCCGTAATGTTCACAGATGAGTCCCGGTTTGCTTTGGAGAGTGATTCAGTTCGTGTTCTGATCTGGAGAGAACAAGGCATCCGATTCTACCTATGTAACATTGTGGGAAGACACGGTTATAGAGGAGGTGGAATCTCTCTTTTGGTCACAGTAACTTCCATGTGTGCCATGGAAGAATTCTGACTGCTGTAAAATATCGGAACAAGATCCTTGCTCCGTTTGTCACACTGTATGGGGCTGCTATTTGTGATGAATTAATCTGAATGGTTGATAATGACCGACCGAATTGAGCAGGAGTCGTTGGTGAATATCTAGAGGATCAAGGTTTGGAGCGAATGGAATGGCCAGCACAATCTTCGGTCTTTGATCCTATAGAGCATCTTTGGGAGTATCTCAGTAGACAGGTGGCTGCCGTAAGTCTTCTTCCAAAGTCGTTAATCCCTTCGCGACGAGCGTCCTTTACAGAATTTTTAATCTTTTACCACCGGTTTTTCAAAACAGAAATTTTCGCCTAATTGAATCGCAGAAATGCTAAGATTTAATAAGGCAAAGCTTACAATAAAAAATCGAGGATTCTGTGCATCTTATGCGTCACGTATACGTGTCGCTCGTCCCCAAGGGGTTAAGTGAGCTGGAATAAGCGTTACTCTAGGTATGGGAGTTTTTTCCCTTTCCAGTGTCCGACAACTTAATTTACAGTATGAAAAGTCGATGCCACAAATTCATTACAAGTAGGGCCGGACCACATGCCTTATTAAAAATCCGTTTATTTAATTTTTTTTTCACAAAAATGGCTATTTACTTTTTTTATCAAATAGTGGACTTTTGCAAAAAATGCAATTTTTTATTTGTAAATCATGCTTGATGTTAAAATTAAGTAAAATTCGATAAATAACTGTTTAAAGCACAATTCTTCTAAATTTCACGTTTTTATCTTCATTTGTTTTCAAATTCGACACAAAAACTGGCTGTACCTTAACTTTTGGAGGCCAGTGTATGAGAAATCGAATGCCGAGGCTGGACTACTCCACTACTGTCGTATGTTCATTAAGATTCATAATTAAAATATTTAAGTGATCATTCTGCTATAATGTAAGTAAAGTTTTAAGTGTAGGAAATTTAAGAGCGAGTGTTATAGATCCTGCCCGGATGTGTTCCTCGATGTTTATCGTTAATGGAGGTATGAATTATGTTTGTAAATTTATGTTTGTATATAAAAAAAAAGTATAAACATAGAAAGATAATGGTGAATTCATTTCATTCACCTTTCCATAATACATCAGATAGGTATGGCAGGGGAACATTTATTGGATTTATTTAAGAATGTAAACCTAAAAGGAATCGAGATTTATTTATTTAAAAAACAAATTCCTAATTAATTATTTCAAGTTGCTGGATGAAATGAATTCATCATTATGTTTATACTTTTTTTTTATATTAATCTTACTTCGCATTAATTGTTAAACTATCTTTACCCAACAAACTGACTAGTTTTATTCTCTCTTTTCTTGTACAGCGTAATAATATTCCTAGATCCTAATTAATAACTTGAAATACTAAATAAGAGAAATTAAATATAGAATGTAGCGTTACTTAGTCTAGACGGGGTGATCTTCTGTCATCCCATCTAAGTAAGGGCTAGTTGCCAGTTGCGCACGCATAACACAGCACAATGACTTTTTTTTTTATTGTTGTTAATTTAACTTTTTGCAACTGGTTAGGTACGATCACTAAGACTTCTGTAACCAGAAGCCCCTATATATATATATATATATATATATATATATATATATATATATATATATATATAGGTAAGGCGAAGGTGTATCATCCAAATGCACCCATTACAGTAGATGTCTGATGAGTTTTAATTAATTGAAACATTAGTAACCGACTTGTTTAGGTGCATGTGCTTAGAAATCGCCAGCATAAACAAATGGAACCTGGATTCTGCGGTACACAACGGATTCCAGATAAAATATTTATATCTTATATCCATCTAATTAAACACCGTCGACGGACACATTGCTATCTCGACGTACACCTGCTGCGGCATATTCAGTGCCTCTGCTTTTGTCGACTGTTTTCTGGCAGAATTGGATATTCCTAGATTTTCTTCAACCACCCTTTCTGCTTCGACGAACGCGAACGACGACAGTTTGCTCTCCTGCATTGACTGGGAAAACCCTGCACCGCCGACGTATTTCTTCGTCACCACACCTACTTTACACGTACTTCACGTTACAATAGTTCCCTTTCTCCCTCCATCGGGGTCGGAAATGTCAGAAAATTTTCTAAACTTTTTTTATCCTAATTTTGAGAAAATTCTGCCGTGTCAATCGACTACGACGACGTGCAAAATTTAACTAGTGAAATTAATATAAAATGTATAAAAATTTCTTGTCACATTGACAAAAAAAACATAAAATAAAAATCTCTCTGCTAAGGGTTTTACAGTTCTTCTTTTCCTATTTTAATTGCTTTTCTAACCCTTCCTTTTTTTTTTTTCCTTTTTGTTCGTTTTTTCCTGTCTACGCGCAGAAAAGAAGAATAATGTTTTGGAGTGTAGACGATGTATTAATTCTCTGATAAAACGGAAACGAGTGTATAATAAATTAGGCTATAATAAATTCGGGTATAATTAGAGCGTATGATAAACGAGTGTTTAATAAATTAGGTATCAAAATGTTTGTCTTCCCTCCACGAGTGTCCTCTATTTCCTGGTATCTCCGAAATGCTTGTGAAGGGTTATTATTCTATTAAAGTTATGAAAATTTAACAAATAATCATCACCCATCCTATTAAAAAGGCTAATCAATAACTAATAAACAAATTAAGCAAAAAAAAATTACAAACATTTTGCATGAAATCTCAAAACTCTAAAAAATATATCATTTGATTATATCCTAAAAATAGAATATTGTGTGCTGTTCTTTTGTTATTGATCGTGGTTGTTTTTTTAATTTTCTCTAACAAATTGTTATTCGTTAAACGTTTCTAAAACAATCGATGAATGTATCGATTTGCGAGACATTCGAAGTAATGCTTTAATTTTATTCAGTTTCGAAAAGTCAACTGGACTGATTGTAAAAGCCGACGTGAATTGATTGTATCACGTTTCTCGAAAACCGTTACTAACTTATTTTAAAGAGCATCATTAGTTTATTTAAAAGCTAATCGAACTCGAAGACGTTGGGTGAATGAACCCGAGCCTTCATCGGGGTGGGAGGTTAGAATTTAATCATTCAGATAGAAAGTTTAAAGTCAAGTTGAAGATTCTTGTTGGGGGTGACATTTCTGTATCTTTAAAATATTTTGATTAAAAAATCAGTGCTGATGTAACTGTCAAGGCCGGTCATAAGGGGTTACGACAGCTGTTATTCCACCAGGTCTCGCACTTATAGAATATAGAATCGCCCCCCCCCAAAAGGGTTTAAAATCGTTTATTTAAACATCTGAACACCAGGGCCACAAAAGTTAATGCATGAGAGCCCATAGCTATCAAGGGCCTCCAATGCCTTTTATTTTAAACTTTAGAAATATAAATGAAGGTAAAAAGAGTTCTTATTAACACCATAAAATTAGAGGCCTTTGGAATGAACTATGTTTTTCTTCTTCAGGTGCAAAGAAAACGTGCTACCACATGGAAGGCAGGAGCAAGACTGAAAGGAAATGTCACGTTATCTGCGGGTCTATAGAAGAAAAACACCGATAGGCGTGGAGGACAATTTAACACAGCTTCCCCTTCGTCCCATAAACAGTCTTTTTCGGACAGTATATACCCGTAGAGGCGTGGCTGTTGCCACTCGTGGGTAAAGTCCATAGAAGGGAAAAACAGGTTAAAGAACAACAGCCAATAGAAAAGTACAGAGTGGTTATAATTTAAGTTACACTACTTAGATCAATCTGGAGTTGGTTGTGGTTCACAGATTTCGTTGAAACTTGGTATATACTTTATACGGACCATAGGGAAGAGAAATGTCCATTAAAAAAAAAAAAAAACTTCAAATTTCGACCAGCTGGTGAAACGATGGCGTAATAAAGAACCGGAAACACCAAATTGTAAACATAAAACTTTATTTAATCTCAGCATTTGTTGAATGTGCATTCCACTTGTGATGATTCTATGACATGTTCAACAGAAGCAACGACATGGCGTGTTATGTTTGCTTTCTGCTGAACATGTTTGAACATGTCATGGACACAAATGTAATGCTAACTTTTATAGCAGTGAAATGTGTAATATTTGTTTTTGTTGGGTTTAAAATTGTGTACCTCACTTTTTGGGTCACTACTGTCCCGGTGCATGAATTTCCTCCTATTTACACGAGATGGCAGTATGCAGTCATTTTCAGTATTGTTTCCAGTAGGTGAGCACATGTCGTTATTAAAAAGTCGCCATTGCTGGCTGTTTTTTTCATAAAGAATGGGGAAAAGGTAAGTGTACCTTTATTAACCATAACTAATGTCCCCATTGTTAATTTAAATATTCATATTTATAGACTAACCAATATCTAGCCATTGAATCGTAGGTTTGATATGTTTTTGAAACTAGTGCATACAACCTTCTAAAAATGTTCTTACTTAAGTAAAGTTGCAAAATTGCAGAAAATGTCACTGTTGTCCTGTCCCTTACAATTTGTCTGATAAAAACTGCCCTATCCTATTCATTTTTCGATAAAATTTGTGTCCATCTACTCATTGTTATTCTGCAATAACAATGAGTGCAGTGGTTATTAAAAATTCAAATTGAGCTTGAGCATACTATGAAACACTTAAAAATCAGGTATCAGCAGCCAAAGATCACACTTGTGAGATTTTGGGATTCGTATGAAATGTCAAATGGCTCAGATTTTGTTAAAAATCTCAAAAAAGTTCCATCGGACTTTAAGTTATTCTCAGATTATCAATCGATTACGTGTGTGGAGATTTAACTTATTTTAAACAGCGTCATGGGTTTATAGGAATTGCAAATCAAACCTTTAGAATTTATGGTGAATGAACTCCGACATTCACTCCGCAAACTTCGTTGTGGGAGGTTCGAATTTAATTTAAGCACATCGTTAAGACGACACGTTGAGGAACCTCTGTTTTCGGAATTATTTCAGAAACAAATGTTTTAATCTTGGATTCTATTTAATAAACTCCTATTGTATATCCATGATGGGGAATCATCTAAAATATAATGTTGGAGTTTAAGATTGAAAGTAAATCTTAAGTTGGTTTTATTTCTATAACCCCCCCCCCCCCCCTTCAGCCCGTAAAAAATAGAGTTATTTTAAGATAACTGAAAAGTTTGAAAAAAAAAACATTTTCATTAAAACATTCGGTACTTTTATGTTTGATAGGGGTGAGACACCAGTGACACACACACACACACATATATATATATATATATATATATATATATATATATATATATATATATATATATATATATACATACATACACATATATATGTGTAGTATATATATGTCTGCATATAAATTTATAATATCTCTGGCGCACGGCTAACATAAAAGTACCGAATAGTCTGTTTACCTTTCGTCGGATGCATAACACAGTATTACAATGAAGTTTCTTTTCATTAACTTTTACTTTCTTCTATCTTTACATGAAGAAAGTATTGGATACGTGAAGATTTTCGACTTCTGGTTTTCGACGGATTCGTATGCTTTAGAAGGTCCTGGACACGATTGGACTGGTTTTAGAAAATGTCTGTCTGTGAGTGCATCTGTGTGTCTGTGTGGGACAAAAATTTTGTGGGCGCTCTACCTCAAGAATTTAATAAAAATTTAATAAGAATTTAATAAAAATTTAATCTATCGCACGGAATTTAATAAAGCTTTAGATTCAGTTAGTCCCTGATATAAATTGGGCAAAGTGGTCATTTTGACCTTTATTGGAAAAAACCAAATTCTCACTTCCACTTTATTATTTCGTAAAAATTATAAATGCCCTTACATTTCTAAATAGTCACTCTAGTTCTATGCCAATTGTCAGTTATGTAAATGTATTTTAAGGGGTAACAAAAAATCACAAAACCTTAGGGTGACCACTTTGCCCTGCCTTCCCCTATGAAGACGTGTTAAGTTACTGTTTTAAAGATCACCACAGGAACAATGAATCGGACTTTAACTTATTCCAAAATTATACCAATCGATTGATTGTGTGGAGATTTAACATGCTTTAAACAGAATCGTTAGTTTATTTAATGCAAATCGAACGAACCTTTTAGAAAGATGGTGAATGAACTATCGAACATTCTTTACCTCGTGGGAGGTTATTCGAATTTAATGTAAGCACTGGGAGAGCAATTAAATCAAGTTGATGATCCGTTGAAATGACGGCGAATTATTTCCACTCTTTTCCCGTCTATTTGAAATAAAACTAACTGCCGTTCATCTAGGTTCACATTTATCAAACTCCTATTTACAGGCTCGAGTCCAATGAAGAAGTCCGTAAAACACAGGAGGGTGCAGCATTGCCCAGGTCAGAGTTAAGTGAACAAGAAAGAAAAATCATGCGTTAAGCATAGATTATGAAGCATTTTCCAACACATTCAGAATGCTGTAACAAAACTTCACAGTTTATTAAGGCGAGGAATGAATCCATTTTTACTTTTTATGTTACGGAACCCTAAAAGTAGTTGATATTCATTACTTTTTTTTTCTTTGCTAAACATAAAAAAGAAAAGAAAAGAAGCGAAAAAAAAATTAAGAAAGTGTTTCGGATATTTTAGTCATAAAAGTTTCGCAATTAGTGGAGGGGCTAGTATATTTTTTTCAACTCAAATCTCCGATATCATTATTCCAGTAACTGGCCACAGTTTGAAAAATACTAACGGTATAAATAAAATTTTAGTTCATTAAAAATTCAAACAATTTTTAATAATTACCTAAATCTAATTTTCATAAGATTTGTTTTTATTAGGTAAAATCAAAACAAAAAAAATTATTTACCGGAGGCATTGATTCGAAAAAAAAAAAAAAAAAAAAAAAAAAATCAAAGCTTACACAATTTAATTTTATTAGTAAAAATTTTTAAGTAAAAATGGCGAGAAAACATCACCCTATATGAGAAACATCAATTCCATGAAAAAAAAAAATGAACACTTTCTATTTTTCGTAACACATAAAAAAGAGCTATTAAATTTAAAACAAAAAAATCATAAAAAAAAAAAAAAAATTCAAATATTGAACTAAAGAAATGCAGTGTTGTAAATTGTAATATCTTTCCCCCGTAACATAGAACAAAAGGAGCATGATTAAATAATGAGGCAGACAAAAAAAAATAATTAAAATTACTTGAAAATAATTATTTCGAAAGAGATTTTTTAAGCCGTTGTCTACATCATTAGAAAAGAAAAAGTATATAAAAAATAAAATGTCTGGAGAAGCATTTTAATTTTATTAACTGTGGGGCTATTTAAAAAGCGAATTTATGGATGGTCGCGTTTCAGAATTTGATTTGGAAATTTTCTAAAATAAACTTTAATAATAAAAGAAAATTCGAAACTAAAGATTCGTCTTTGTTTATTCGCAATACGAAAAACATTTGATTTTAATCTATAGGTTACTAAAATAGACGTAAGATAAAACGGTACTTTTCGGTTAGCCGGGCGCCGGGATATATACATGTATATACACACACATATGTATATATATACACATATATCTACATGTACATATATATGTATGTATGTATATGTATTTATATGTATGTATGTATATGTATTTATATGTATTTTTATACATACATACATATATATATATATATATATATATATATATATATATATATATATATATATATATATATATATATATATATATATATATATATGTATAAAATGTATATGTACATATATCACTGGCACCCGGCTAACCGAAAAGTACTGATAAAACTAAATGTACAAAATGTCTTAAAAACTTAAAAACATAAAGATCTTAGTAGCACGTAACTCTCCTAGCGCTTTCGGTCTGGTTTTGAACATCTGTGCTGTGGTCTCCGCTGGTCGAAGCTCCTTGATAATGTCTTAGTTTGGAGCCGAAAGCGCTAGGAGAGTTATGTACTAATAAGATTATGCTTTAAAGTTTTTAAGACATTTCGTACATTTGTTTTTATCTTACGTTATCTTATTTTAGTAACATATAGATTTTTATTGTGGAAATTTTCTGTAGGTTTAACAAGTGTATGAACCATTTTAGTTTTGTTTTGGGAATGAAATGATTCAAAATACTTTCGGTCATGCCAAATACCTGCTCAATTGACTATTTTTAGGTGCGTTCGGAATTATATAAATACATAATTATATAAATTATATAAATATATAAATTGGAATTATGTCTTGAATGATGGAACAGTCATTCATTTTCTTTAGAGAAAATGGAATTTCCTTTTTCATTTGGAATTTCGTTTTTCATTTCTTCTCATAAATAGTATCTTAAATATTTTATCCCCATCCTTTGCTTTCAACTCTTCCAACATAATAAATAACAGATTTTTTTTTTGTTGTTAAAAATCTAACAAAAACAAAATCATTTAAACCTATAGTTGGTTCATCTTTACACCAATCTATTTATTGTATATTTTCATGCTCATTTATACTGATGTCAATGCTTTCATCAGAGGTGTCATGTACAGAAATGAAAGTAGTTAAAATTCCTTTTTAACTTGCAAAATACTTGCAAAATAATAAGTTTTAATTGTTACACTATTCAATTCCAAAACAATATAGTCTTCAAATAAAAAATACAAAAAAATTGCTTGTAACATAATTATTTGGATAGAGATATCGATTGGGGGGGGGGGGGGGGGCATGTCCCATCCCTCCTTTAGAGCAACATTAAAAAAATAGGTTTTTACAAGAAGTATGTGGCTTTTAGGCTTAACTTAACTGTTCATTCATAAAAGTTGTTGAGTAAACAATTAATTTAGCAACAAAGAATGAGATTGAAAATTTACATTAAAAATCTGAGTACATTCAAAAACACATACATAATTACGTCTGGATAAATCTAAAATTCATTAAAATAATATTAAACTACAGACTTTAATGTTAAAAAAACATACATAGAAACAATTAAAATTATCAGTGATTAGACGTTTTGTGCACTTACGTACACCTTATCAGTACTACGAACACAACTACAAAGCCACCAGAACCAAAACAAGAAAAAATAGTTATAGTCACAGTTTAGTTAAAAAACATTGTATTCTGCTGGGACCTGTGCAGCCTCGTTAATTGGAGATTTAGATAAAACCGTCATCCAACCCTCCAGGAAGACACGTAACAGTTTGAACAGGCAATTTGCGCGTTTTGAAAACGCATGGTCAAATTCCAATGCATGTGCAACCAATCTCGAGGTTAGAGTGCCTCTATTAAACGCATCCCTATGTTCTTTCAACCTCACATTTAAAGATCGTCCAGTCTGGCCTATATAGCTAGATCCGCAACCTTTGCAAGGAATCCGGTAAACTACACTTGTAAGGTCAAACCTGGAATATTTATGTTTGTAGTCACCCCCCAAAAATTTAATTGGATTTAAAGGCACATAAGCAGTCCTAATGCTCACATTCGCAAAAATAGCAGATGTCTTCTCAGAAATATTGGCGTAAAGATATAGTTCCCACAGGTGTGGCACGTTGGTAAGGTGTGGGATATTTATCCGATCTCTTCGATAGTTCCGATAAAACTCTATGACACCATCTTCGCGGGTAATCGCTAAGACGTAAATAAGCAATTATTCTACAAATCTCATTATTGTAACTGACTTCGCTATTGCAAAATCTCAATGCTGTATTGTACAATGATCTTACCACAGCAACTTTATGTGAAAGAGGGCTATTAGAGTTAAAATTTAGATATTGACCGGAGGAAGTAATTTTTCTATAAACGAAAGTTTTTAAAACATGAACATTGCTGATAAAACTTCTCTCTAGTAGTAGTTTCTGAGAAGATATCTGCTATTTTTGCGAATGTGAGCATTATAGGACTGCTTATGTGCCTTTAAATCCAATAAAAAGTTTTGGGGGATAACTACAAACATAAATATTCCAGATTTGACCTTACAGGTGTAGTTGACCGGATTCCTTGCAAAGGTTTCGGATCTAGCTATATAGGCGAGACTGGACGATCTTTAAATGTGAGGTTGAAAGAACACAGGGATGCGTTTAATAGAGGCACTCTCCTCGAGATAACCTCGAGATTGGTTGCACGTGCATTGGAATTTGACCATGTGCCTGATTTGATGCGCAAATTGCCTGTTCAAACTGTTACGTGTACAGCAGTCGTATCTTCCTGGAGGGCTGGATGACGGTTTTATCAAGGCTACACTAGATACCGGGCTTGCTCATTCACTATCATGACGTCACAAAAGGTGGCTGGCCGCGACCAGCGATTGGTGCAAAGCGACGAGCCCGTCGTTTTGTGCCAATCGCTGTATGTTTTTTATTTTGTCGTTTCGCTTTGTACCAATCGCTGGTAGCGGCCAGCCACCTTTTGTGACGTCATGATAATGAATGAGCAAGCCCGGTATCTAGTGTAGCCCTGGTTTTATCCGAATCTCCAATTGACGAGGCTGCACAGGTTCTAGCAGAATACAATGTTTTAACTAAACTGTGATTAACTATTTTTTCTTGTTTTGGTTCTGGCGGCTTTGTAGTTGTGTTCGTAGTATTGATGAGGTGTACGTAAGTGTACGTAAGTGCACGAAACGTCTAATCATTGATAATTTTAATTGTTTTTATGTATGTTTTTTAACATTAAAGTCTGTAGTTTAATATTATTTTTTAAAATCTGAGTAGTTGCTTTTGATATTGTAAAATAGTCTTTTTAATTCAGGAACTCATAGATGCTTGCAACTAAAAAGATTTACAGAAATAAGTATGATGCAATGATTACTCCATCTGGTGGAAGAGTCATAAATTAAAAATAGTTTATTTTACGCATTACTGCAGATGTCCCATCCCTCCCGAATCTCCCCTAATATATATATATATATATATATATATATATAAACATTTTCATTATATATTTTATTAGTATAGATATATTATTATTGTTTTTTATATACAAATTACTTCTGTTTGTATATAAAAATAGATAAATGGCTTCTTTATATTAAATAAATTGCATAAATAGTGATAAAAAGGGCATGTGTATATGAAAAAAAATTAATAGGTTGCCAGAAAAAAGTTACATAAATTTCCTTCTCTCGCCAAGGCCATTTTCTCTATTTCGCCAAGGCCCCTGTACTGCAAAAGTACCAGAATTGGTAGCTAGTGCGTAACATGTTTCTTTCAGTATTAGAAATTTGGAAAGTTTCTAAAAATACGAGGCAAAAGAAATCCTCTCCATTTTAAAGAAAAGTTGCTAACGCTGCCGCTTTTGTAATTGAATTTCTTGCGACCCTTCACTTTCCGGTTTGTCCTGCAAAAACTATTGCATATAAAAATATGAAAACTGGTATTTTATAGAGAAATGTATGATAAACACGCTAAAACAGACACTTTTTAAATCGAATCATTATTTTAAGTGCTATTTAAGGTTGAAATCGATGAAGATAGTTAAACAAGTTTTATAGTGTCAAAAACTATGCATAACAATTTAACCATCTTTTACAGGCATATACTACATTGCGGTATTCAAAATCCAGTCATATTTTTTTTTAATTTTACAATTTTTTTTCCATATTTTATTCAAAATTTCATTATTTGAAGAGAGATTTAATTCATAGTTCGAGATAGTCATTTTTTTCTAAAGTAGCCCTATTTTAAAAAGCCCAAATAATAAAATTTCCAAACTTTACTTACAGCGTCAGAAAAAACTTGTCTTCTAGATGTTATAATATTGGCAACGACATTTTTACTTGACCGTTTTATACAAGCAGATTTTCAAATATGTTCTTACTTAATCTCGAAAAGATCCGTCAGCTGTCGTGACAACGGCGGCTTTAGGGGTACAAAATTCCCACAGTCAAAAGGGAAATGAATGGCAAACCGATTACAGAAGATCGCTCACTGGTCATGATAATACCTTTCAATCTTTCATAATCGGGTAATATTTTTAAAACAAAGGTATTCAGCGTACTTTTTGTGCCTGCGGTGTCTGGACGGGGTTTGTCGAGCGTAGTTCGTATTATTATGCGAAAAAGAATGTTTTATTATAGTTAAATTGTTTAGCATAGTTTTTGACACTATAAAACTTGTTTAATTATCTTAACCGTTTCAACATTAAATAACACTTAAAATAGCTATTCGATTCTCATACATTATCATACATTTCTCTAGAAGTCAGAACCCCTAGACCTAGCGGTTAAAGAAAAGTAACAATCATTTTTGTGGTACAATGTCAAACTGATTTTAACACAGCACGTAAATTAATTCAATAAATTACCTATCTGAAATTCTTTTTTGATGTTCCTTCCATTATTTTTCGAACGCAGAACTGTCCATTAACAAACGTAAGCATATCGTATAAGTTCATTTTCAGTTCATTAAAAATTCAAATAAATTGCCTAATAATTACCTAACACCTATTTTTTATGAATTTACATTTTTACTGTGATGAAAACCACCATTTTATTTTCATGAGAAACGTAAAAAAATATACCAAAAAAAAAAAAAAAGCTTATATAACTCATTAAATATTTTCCTTTCGTCATTTCTATTAATGCAATGACTTTGTGTTTTTAGCAGCCATTTTGGGTTTATTGGAGATAGAGGAAGAGTTGCAATCTTTGTAATGCACTTTTCACCCAGTTAAATCATCCTCAATCTTAGTTTAAGCTCCTCTGATGATTCCATAAGATATTCATAGTTTTCCATTTTTGATTTTTTGTTTTATTAAATTTCATTCCTGCAGTATCCTTTCCATTGCTTTTTATAATATCTCATTCTTTGTTTTTCACATGTGTTTTCATTTTTAAATATGTATATATATATACATATATATATGTTATATAAAAATTTTATTTCGCAATATTCCTTTAAATTATTCTAAATTCTGACCTATTCATTATTTCCTTATTTCTTAATAATATTTATTCCTATTTAATGTCTTTTTAAAATTAATAACACGTATATTAATAATTATCTTATTCCAAATCTTAATCTAAAACTTTCAACTAAGTCCATTCGCAACTTTTATCAACTATAATGTTTTTAAAAGCCATTTTTTTTATTCCAGGGCTCGCTTCGCGCGCTGCGTTTTTTACTTCAAAATCAATTTCCCTCTGGGTTCGGGATTCTTTCTTGTTAAGGCGGTATTAAAAAACAATATTTTTCCACGATCAACAACTCAAAATTTTGAGACGCATTTTCATACTCATTTTTAAAAGTAACAACAGGAAACTTGGCGGCGTGATTTATAAAGACATTTATAAGGGCCACATGTTTTTATTTTTCGTTCAATTAGTTAGAAATTGATTTACAGACAATTATTTTCACAGTACGATCATTTTTTTTTTCGTTTCCAGCGCTATCGCTTCGGGAAATTCGGTTCAAAGTGTCCACTTTGACAGCATTTTTTGAAATATATTCTGCCTTTATCAAGAAATCGAGACAATCCGGACATTATAAAGTTTCTGAATAAGAGAACCTGCCAATTGGATGTATTTTAGAGCAAAAATGAATTTACGAATGTGTCTCAAAATATGCAGTTTGGATTTGAATACACCCTTAAAACTACTCCATCGCACGTCATTCACTTAGATTAATTTCGCCTCTCACTGAATGGCTCGTGCACGCGTTACGTCGCTTCTGTAACTTTCCGCGTATTGAACAAAAACCGATTGCAAGCGTTCGGAGAGCTGATTTTTGTCGTGTTTTGAAGTGCTGACCAAATTGTTATCAGGTGTTCTGCGACTTAGAATTTCTCAACAGCCACTTAAGATCCATTAAATGATGTAGCGAGTTATCGTCAAGCCTGAGGGCTATAAGCTTATACCTGTAGCCTGTGGGAACTGTTCCAGCATTTCTCCTGTTCCTGAATAAACGATTTATCTGGAAAACTGGCTGAGTTTTTAAGGAGAAACTTCAAAATTGGGTTCCTTTTTGCCTTCATTCCAAGCCACGATTCTCGATTTACTGACTGCAATCGTTCACCACCTTTAACCAGTCTCTCGTAAGTTTTTCTGCAAATTTCTCATGAAAAATTAAATCCTCGTAAAATCTAACATATATATATGTAATTACGAAGTAAAAAATGGCGAGAAAACACCGCCATGTACACACAACACCAACTGCATACACAAAAAAATGAATATTTTATATGTTTCATAAAATTGTTATATATAAAAAAAGAACATATTAAATAAAAGAGTCATTAAAAATTTCAAATACTGAACTAAAGAAACGCAGTTGCAAATGGCAATTTCTCTTCCACTGTAACACGGAACAAAGAAGCGTAATTAAAGAATTATCCTAAAAAAAAAAGGGAACAATTAAAATACTGAAGTATAATTATTATATATATATGAGAGAGGTTTTTTTAAACTGTTGCCAACTTCAAGGAGAAAAAACGTGGACAAAAAATTAAAATAAAATACCGATGTAGCATTTTAATATTTATTAACTGAAACTCTTCTAAACGCTAATTTATTGATCCAGATGTTTCGAAATTTAATTTGAAAGCATCTGTTGGCTTTCAAAAAATGTAAAAGCTGCTTATTTTAATATTGTTTTTAATTTTAATTTTTACACGTTTTTATTTAACAGCATGTTTGGAATTTTGTAAGCGATTTTTCGCCTACTATCCGGTGTGTTTTTACTTTTTTTTTTGTTGTTGTTTTTGTAAATTTCAAAATGCATGCTTTTTACCACTTTTTTAAAAGATTAATATTCGCTTTATATAATGGCAGATTAAGTAAGACTTATTTTTATTTAAAAAAGCTGTAGCAATCTGAATTAAAAAAAAAAATGTAATACTGCACATATGCTTGACTTCTAGAAACTAGTAAATCTACAGATCAGAGGCCTCAACGTTAGCTCTACAAATCATTGATTACACTGGTTTACAAATTTAAACATTTTTTATATACTTTTGATGAAACACCTATTTTCTTATTATACTACCTCTAACTAATGAAAGGCGCTATTTAAAAAAAATCTATCACGTCACATTTTTTAAATTTTTACATTTTTCAATATTCACATTTTTAATTGTATAATACAATCCATCACGTCAAATTCAACTTACCGGCATTCTATATTTTATTTTCTTGTGTTTTTGTGAACTAAAGTGGTTTTGTTTTTAATAAAATGTCTTATAGAGTGTGTAAATTAAATTCTGGTCTTTTTTGTTACGTTTGTGAACAATTTATATTCGCAAAAAAAGGAAGACCGATATCGGAATGTTCTAAAACAGAATATGTGCATTATTTTGGATTCTCAGTGATTAATCAAGATAAAAAGTGGGTCCCACATGTTTTTTTGTGAAAGCTGTAGGCTTACTCTTACATGCTGGGCTTCGGGAGAAAAAAGTATCTTCAATTTGGATCACCAATGCTGTGGAAGGAACCTTCAAATCACGAAAATGACTGTTATTTTTGTTTGACAAAAAAGGCAGGCTTTAATTCAAAAATAAACATAAAATTCCATCAGTCTCAAAAGCGATATCACATTCGGAAACTCTGTCACATCTTGTATGTGCAGATATGTCAAGTGCGAGTTGCCAAGATAGCGACGATCTGTTTATGGAGGATGAAAATGATGACGAATTCGTAATCGAAGATGATAAAACTCCACATTTAATAAACCAAAATGAGTTGAACGACCTTGTGCGAGACTTGCAACTGTCTAGAACAGTGGAACTTATTGACACCAAATATCAAATTAACTTATTACCAAAATCGAAGTCAAATTTTCAGCAGTTATTTCAAAAAAGGTCATCCATAGATTCTTAGGAAATCATTAAGATGAAAATTATGAAAAAAATATTGCTGTTTTATTAAAAAACTATCATGCAATGGGTGTGAACATGTCTCTGAAGGTACATTTCTCCATTTACACCCAGATTTTCCCCCTGGAAACTTGGACGCCGTGTGTGACGAGCAAGGCGAGCGTTTTCACCAAGACCTTAAACTTTTTGAAGACAGGCACAAAGGTTTTTGGGATGAAAGTATGTTAGGCGACTACTGCTGGTCTATTTTAAGAGAAACAGATCAAGAAAATTATAAAAAGAAGAGTAAAATCAATCGTTTCTAATTTTTCCTTTTTATATTTCATGTTATTATTATTTTTAAGTATTTAATAAATATTTTTTTAACTAAACGCGACAGATTTTTTTCAATAATTTTTCCGTACTCAGTGCACTAGAATTTATGAAAAAATACACATTTCGGTGAAAGTATATAAACCGTGTAAACCAGTGTTATTAATCTCACTAATTTTTAATATGATCTATTTTTAATATCCTTACAATCAGATTTTTTAAAAAGTTATATGTACATTTATAAGCATATAAAGAGTTATAGAAGTTTCCGGAAATGTTAGAAGTATCAGATTAAACTATTTTATGCAATGATGTACTCTAAAAAAAATCCGTGAAAATACAAGAGATTTTCCGTAAAATTTCACGGAGAAGTTTCATTTTTCCAAAACAACAGTACAATTTCCGTAAATGACATTAGTTCCGTAAAGGAGATTTCAAATCCGTAAATATGCAGATTTTCCGTAAATTTAATGGATTTTGTCCATATTTCTTTCAAAACAGTACAATGTCCGTATTTCTTCCAAAACAGTGCAATTTCCGTAAATAACTTTTAAGAGGTTTGCGTACAGAAATCGCCTTGTTTGAAATGGGAATTAAGATTGTTGTATTTACTAGAGTTCTTCAAGTATCCAGGCCTGACCAGGCTCGACATGCTGGCCCATTCTAACCGGGGCCATGTCTGGACAGTAATTTTTTGTGAAAATAATAGTAATATTTATATATTTTTAATGAAATATTTAGAAATTGATTTTGTTTTTATAAGTTACAGAAAAATATTTTTTTTAAATCTATTTTTCTATTTTTATTGATAGTGCTTCAAAATTAAAACTTTTTTTTCACTAATTTTTTTAAATTTTATTTTAACTTTTCTAACGTGAGGCAGTATTGGGTTATTTAAAGGTTTCATAACATAATGTCTCTGCAAGTTATTGCTATGTAAATTGTATTAAACTAAACTGATTTGACTTATAAATTTATGAATTAAACTAAAATTTATTATTTTATAAATTACAATTTTACAACGTTTATAATTTTTTCCTTAAATTTATAAAAATAGTTAATATTTTTTTTTTTACTTTTATAAAAATGAAGTTTATAATTTTATTAACTTAATTTATTTCTTTAGCTTATAATTTTATAAATTAAACTAAATTAATTTAAACTAAATCAATAAGTCTAAATTTAAATCTTACCTATCACAAGATCATTAATTTCGAAATTGTCTTTAAGAATCGATATTTTGTTTTAATATTATTAAAACTACTCAGTTTGACAGAACCGTACACAAAAGTTCTCAGCATAGCTGAAATATAATAATTTATTATAAAATTGTTTATTTACGTAAGTTTTTTTAAAATAAGAGATAACGAAAAGTTATTTTTTAATAGCATGTAATAAATACGTCTCCTTCAGATAATTATTGCTTTTATTGGAATTGATAAATAGATCATCAGACAAATAATTAAAAAAAGTATATGTTCAAAAAAAGAAAATGTTGTACTATTACAAAAGGAATGACTCTTAATACAATGTTTTACGCATATAATACATAATAAGTTAAAATTTATCTATTATAAAGCATCATTCAAGCAAGAAAATATTGAAAACCTTGGAACTGAAAAAAAAAAAAAAAAAATCCATGGAACCTTCAAGTTTTTGCATCATAAAAAGCGGCTGAAATAAGTAGTAACGCTGGGACAAGTTGAACATCTAATCATAGCGTGC
Source organism: Maratus michaelseni (assembly GCA_963931845.1). NCBI lineage: Eukaryota > Metazoa > Arthropoda > Arachnida > Araneae > Salticidae > Maratus > Maratus michaelseni. The sequence continues at coordinate 475,274,728 of OZ007587.1, forward strand.
GAAAGATTGCGGGTTCGATTCCAATCGAGGAAGGGTTGGTTGTTTACACAAAACTCACTCAGAAAAGAGAGAGAGAAAAAAAAGCAATATGTCTGTCCTTTATAAAGTTGATCTTGAGAAGAATTTTTTATATATATATATTTTTTTATCTTATAATGTTTATTTTAACATTATAAAAATTTCTAAAACATACGGAAGATATCTGTTATAAAACGGAAATTTAAAAATGGATATTTCAGAAATCACGGAAAATTTCCTGGAATTTACGGATTTTTTCCTTTAAAAAACGGAAATAGTACTGGCGTCTCGATTGCCAGTACAATTTCCGTTATTTTCTGGAATTTTTTTATACAGTGTATTCTGATGAACTGCTTATTCTTGTATTTTTGCAGAATAAGAATATACATTCCTTCAGGGGGGCTCCGCCCGCCTGAACCCGCCGTTTTCACTTACATTTTATGTTCTCAATTTTATTCGAGTATATCTGGATGCATTTACTATTGTAATTTAAATAGATTAATAAGATTAATAAGTACAAAAGATTTTATGCTACCTTTAAAAAGAATACTTATTTTTCAACCACTAAACATCCTATGTTGCTGAAATTGAATAACATTTCGTGTATAAAATACACTTATACAAATGTAAATTTCTTTTATGACACTTATATTCTATTTACACATTAGACGTTTTTATACTTTTTGTTTGGAAAAGCGTTTCGGTCACCTTTCTTTAGTAGTTAAATAAATCCTCATTTATTTAATTAGAAAAAGCATATTCAAAATTAAAATCACCCGTAAATCAGCTATTTTATTAATAAAATTTTGCGTCAAATTAATGCGATTTACTTTTCTTTTAATATCCTTTTAGTTAGGCAACCATTTAATAAAAAAGAGAAAAGAAAAGAAATGCAATGGACATTTTTGTAAAAAATGAGAAATTGAAATGTTTCAAAATCTCTCAAATTAATGCGTAAAATTTCACAATAATTTATACAATTCATTTCGAAATTCTAATAAATATATATTGGCAAATTTTTAAAGCGCGAATCGGATTCATTTAAGATCTCCATTTCAGTAATTTAGCATTCATATTTTAACGTTTAAATCAATTATTCCAATGCGTCGTTTTCTATTCGACGCATGTTAAAATTTGAAAATCGTCTGACTTCTTATTGAAAAGCATTATGACTTAAAAGAAAATGCTCTCTATTTTTCGAACGAATGAACTAAATTTAACCAATAATTATAACAGCCCATTCAGCCCCCCTTGCCAACATACCTTACACAATTACAGGCTGAAAAGATGCTTTTTTCACCAGTTACTGCAAGAAGCAAGACATACCTAAAAACAGTCGAGAAAAACTTTTCGGATCTCAAACAGTTCAGCCCCAACTGACGATTCGGCAATTATGTGCAGTTGCGTGTTCTCGACGGCAATATACTAATTTTATATTACGAGAACTTAATTATCCACGAATAGCTTAATTTTAATTACATTTTTATTATATTTTGAGGGGGAAAAATGTAGAAATCGTGGATAGTTTAAATAAATTTGTAGCAAGATTTTTTAAATCTATTATTATGGGACTCAACAAACACAGTCGAACCCGTTTAAGACGCGTTTCAAGGAAATGGACAAAAGTCGCGTATTAAGCGAGATGGCATAACTTGGTTTGCAGGAAATGAGCTTATTGACACATCTAATCTTCTAAATGAATTTTAGAGCTTTTATTTATAGGTTTGTGGTCGGTCACTTTCGCATACTTAGATTACAATTTAACTGTATTCAAGTTTAACTCAATAGTTTTTATAGGACAGACTGCAATAATGACTGAAAATAAACATGGATTCAAATATGACTTTATTGTTGATAATTACGTTACAAATAAATAAATAAATAAATAAATAATAATAATAATAATAATAATTTTCCTGCTAGCTCAATTTTATTAACACACTAAAAACGTTAAATCTCTGCAACACAACCAAATTATTAAAATCATGTGATAATGAGTTCCATTATAATCAGTTGTTTAGAAAAACTATATTTGTTAAATTTTATCTAAAAACTATTCTTAGCATGGCAAAAAGCAAACAAAACATTGAAAACATAAAAGAACCGAAGTAGTAGTGTTTGTTTAATCTTTACGACTTTGTCTTTTTTTCTTTTTTGCCTGTAACATGCATTATAAAACATAGTAGTGATATAATATACATTATAAACTATCGCCATATATGATCCAATGAAGCGGCTGCTCAAAGGATGCGCACGTCCAACGGCTCTCGAGCTTGTCGAAGGACTACCGTCTACTGTGTGTAATACTTCTACTGCAGGAATTCTGCGTTACCTTCCAGTGCCCGTATCACGCCTGGAAGCATAAAACGATCCACTAGCGCTCAACTCCCGATGAAGACGTTTAAATGTTCGTCGATCGTGCAGATTCCTACCCGGAAATCGTTCCATGCACATCCTTTGAACAGTCGCTCCATATCCTTGCGCAGCCCCATACATAAAATGCATGTCGGCAAGCTCCGCATTGGTGAAACGATGCATGTTGCTCGAAATTCGTGCGAGGAATGGCAATTCAAGCCAACGACGCGATTTAATCCGCCGAACTCGACAGCGCCCTCTACTGCCTCAACGTTGCATTTCCGCACCCACATTCCTATACGAAATCTGCTTATTTAGGTCCCCTCTACCTGCCTTTACATTTTTGACATATAGTTCTGAACCACCCTGTATATACACTTTCATTGCGATGCTGAGAAACTTTTAAAAGTTAATTACAATGGAAAGGATTACTATGAGAACGCCAAACAAAAATAAAATACGAAAAAAAAATGCAAACTGTTGCGCGAGCCCGGTTTTACAAGAAACAAAAATGATGCTGAACGCGAGGAAATGGATGACCATCTTTATTGAATTGCTGCGAGTTAACGCAATGGGAAAAACCCACCCCGAAGAGTAATTGGCATTAACGATGGCAACAAGCGAATTTGGAAGTTTGAAAGACATTATCAAAGGCGCGAAAGAGATAGCTCCTTGTGCTCATGGACATGGACAACGACGAACCCAAAATCCCAACTATTCTAAAATTACCTGTTGTTATACTTTCAACGTCTTGATCAGATACGTCATAAAAATTTATTATGGTTAGATATGATTATATTATTGAATTATTATATTACATGAAATGCATGTCGGCAAACTCCGCATTGGTGAAACGATGCATGTTGCTCCAAATTCGTGCGGAGAATGACGATTTAAGCCAACGAACCGCTTTCTTCCGCCAAAGTAGACAGTGCTCCTCTAATGCCTCAACGCTGGATTTCCGCACCTACATTCCGATATGAAATCTGCTTATTTAGGTTTCCTCTATCTGCCTTTACATTTGTGACATATAGTTCTGAACCATCCTGTATAACGTTTTTGTCAAATCTGTAAATATATAAATAGAAATTTGAAAAAAAATATTGTAAAAGCACGCAAAATACTATGTAGTCTAAGTTGTAGATAAAAGATCTGTTCCATTTTTGCCATGTTATCGTTGCATTGTAAGCGTATAGTTGTATTTGTTTAGAGACTTTCTTAAAATCTATCCTACAGAAGAGACTAAATATTGTACAAAGCACATACTAGAACAGGTAATCGCAACATGAAAGTGGAACAGTCGTAAAACAAATCCTTCTTTTACTATACGTAAGGAAAAAATGTTTGTTAATGTACATAATGTAAAAAATAGAGTTTGAAAGTCAATGACATTGTTTTGCACTGTATTACAATCGTTGGCATTGTTATGGCAACAATTGTAATTTGTTAGCCTCAAGTAGTTCTTTATGCAAAGTTTAAATATATTTATCCATACTTTTTCTTTCTTTCCTCTTTTGTTTTAATGGTGTAACGCAGTAGTTTCCAACTTTTTTTCTCCTCTCACGTACCCCTTGTTTAGACTTGTCGACCTGAACCAAATATTTTTGCTTTTTCGTTCGTTAGTCATATTCAGTACTTCTCCATTATCCCGTTGACCACTTTCCATGAAAAAACTATAGCCAAATTATAGGATTGAACGCAAAAAATGCACGAACATGGCGTCCTATATATTCACTTGACGAAAAATGCGTTACTCGTGTTTATTATGTGATCAAGTGATTTTTAATTAAGCGTTTATATGTATTTTTAATGATGTTTGCTGATTTATTAGTTATTTAGTTCATTAAAATAACAGTTACGTCCATAAACATATTTGGAAATTGGTGTGTTAGAGTAGTGCTCGCGAATATACGTTTAAAACGTATTGAAACCGGTAACGATTTTGGATAGGTATCCTATATAAAAAAGGATTTACTACGTATACGTTAAACGTATATAAACGTATATTCGCGAGCACTATTTTATAGTACTTTTGTAAGACAAAATACATAAATAAAAGAAGTAAATATATAATGTTGTTTCATTTTTTTACATATTTCTGTGTTGTTCCGGACCCTCTGAAGTGAGAATAACAAAGACGAGAGAGCAATAAAAGAGACCAGACGAGAGATGTAAGGGTTATAACCAAGCATTTATTTGTATAATACAATAAATGATGTCAACAGATAGAACGATTATTAGGCTTCCAGTTTTTATTCAGTGAACGTAACTTGGGAAGTAGTTAACACAATATAGTTAATATAAATATTTATTTACCCTTAGCACCGATATTACAAACCTTCTTTACACAGCAAATAGAAATAGCATGCAGCTTCAATTTTATTATTATTGATATGATTCGTGATAATTTCCCTCTCTAACTCTTACTTTTTTTTTTATCAATTAAAGTCTGGAGGACACAAAAAACCGTATTCGGAATATTTATATTTTCCAAGGAGTAAGAAATAAGTGGAGACAACCAAAGACGGAACGTTTGAAGCTTGCACAGAAGTAAGATGGCTTCCACTCTGTCAACTGCGGCTACATCGTTGGCATAACAAATAGGGCCGTCGCGTCGGTGAAAAAATAGGAAACACTGAAGTTGGAATAGGAACAGGTCACCTGAATCCGGGGAAAGGAAAATTATTAAATAAAAAGTTACCAAATGTTGAAATATTACAAAAGAAGTGATGGGATTTTGTGCCCTGAAGAAAAAAAAAGGGTACTTTTCGGTTAGCCGGGCGCCACTGATATATGTACATATATAAATACATATGTATATATATATACATACATATATATAAATACATATGTGTATATATACATATATGTATATATATACAGACATATATGTACATATGTGTGTACGTATATATATGTATGTATATATATATACATATGTATTTATATATGTACATATATCAGTGGCGCCCGGCTAACCGAAAAGTACCAAAAAAAGTTCAAAAAATTACTCATTTCCCTATTGGTAATGAGTTTTGAAACTGATTTATTTTGATTTTTATATTTTAAATAAATGAATAAATAATTTCTTTAAAAATTTTCCGCAGTCACCGTACACTGGCCGCAGTGTATATAGGCGTCTATATCCGTGTACCTCGACTAAGAATATGCCATAGAAAAAAATAAATAAATAAAGGGAATTACCGAGAGGTAGAGGCAACCTAAAGTTCAACAATAAAAAGTTTTCAAATGTGTTTGCGTTTTCTAAAATGTTTTCTTGTGTATCTTACCTTATCTATCTTACACATAACACTGTTGAAAATTCATCTTTAGCAGTTTCTACTAGTAGACGGAAACACATTTGTATTATTTTGTACAGCCTTGTATATTACAGTAAGATTTTTATATACACCACATATTCGCCACATAGGACAACATTTATAAATCTAACACTGGTGACCCTCGTGTATTGAATCGGATCGGAACTTCAACGGATCGCGGATGTACATGACTGAGCGAGTAATCGCTTTTCATCGCAAGTAATTTCATACTGCAGCATGTAATTTCTCAAAAATATGCATTCTTAAACAATTTTTCAATTTTTGAGCCGACTTTAACGTCCATTTTTCTGCGTACAAGGCGAAAGAAGGGTTGCAAAAGTCGTATAAACAAAACCAGTTTACTGTTAACCTAACTATTAACAGTTGTTACTGTTTATCGCTCTTTCTTTCACGTTTCAAAACAACGCTTACCTGTGATTGGGTTATTGTAGGAGAAATTGGCGTTAGGAACGATTTTTCATGATGTTTAAAAAGTAGGGGTTATTCTAATATGGATAACTATAGATTTAATAAGAACAGGAAAGACCAATGCCCGCGAATACTCGTTTGCTCGCTCGTTTTTAGAGTACCTTTATTTATCAGAATAACGACACACAGACAGTGAAATCTGATTGGTTGCGAGTATTCGAGAGCAGAATAAAAGTGCTTAGCGAGCTTGTGCCAAGAAAATTGCCAAGTCTTTTCAATACCATCAACTTCTGTAATGAAGGCAACCACAAAGACAAAACTTCAAATATGAGCACGTTGCTACTTTGATAAATAAACATACTTTATTCCACTGCTTTTCTTCTCCAATCTAAATGTCTGGCGCGAAAGAAAGAAATCCATAAACTTTATGTTTGAATGTCATTATATTTTTCTTACCATTATTTTGTTTTTCTCGCACGTTTATTTATAAAAAAATTATTAACAAGGATTTGTTGAGACAAAGCACTTCCTAACAGTTTTTTTGACAAAAAAGTGGTTAAAACAATAACTTGTTGCTTCAAAGATGTTTTAAAAATCAAATAGAGTCGTGCGTGGTGCCCATTATGATTAAGAAAATGTGAGATTCTACATTGATTTCAAAGACGAAAATAAAAAAGTCTTTTGTCTCAATTGTATAGATTCTGGTAAACGTGGAGACAGATAAAGGCTCAGTTTCAAAATTTTGAAGCTCCCTTCCTTTTCGGTTTTGAGGTTTAAAAAAAGTTTTTAGACTCGTTGCGTCACTTCATAAGCGCAAAGTTTGAGTGCGTAGAGAGAGACATAAGCATCTAATGCCAAGCTCGTGCTTTCTTGTGCACCCGTCGCATCTTTTAAACCAGTGGCGAGGCGTGGATGTGAGTAACCATTGAATGAATTAGAAGCCGGTTAAAGCGGCGTTTCAAGCTTCTGAAAGACGGTTACAGACGCAGGCTAAGGCTGCGTTCAGACAACACTTACTTTAAAAAACTTATACATTATTTTCCTTGGCTTTCTTTTCTAAAAGCTCTGTGGTCATCAACAAAAGAAAGAGGCGATCATAAATATGTAATGGATCTTTTCCACTGACCTGTCTTCCAGAAACAGAAGACTGACCACAATGAAGAGAGGGACTGGCCACATCAAAAAGTGTCCTGTAGCAGGGTGTAGTCCGTTCATAGCTTTGCTGGAAATTCCAGAAGCGGCGGCTGGAAAGGCACGTTCAACGGCTTCCAATCTAGTCACTGGTTATGATTCCGCGTCTTTCTACCGCTTTTAATGATCTGGATTCTATGGCTAAATCTAAACGAAACTAGTTGAATTAAGTTGGTGAGAGAGAATTCGTCATAACAACATACTGGTGTGAAGCACGTTGCTAACTTCAATTGTGTTTCGAGTGCGGTCAAGGCTGGTTTGTGATCCAGAAAAAAAAAAAAAACTGGCATTAGTAACGGGTAATGCAACAGGTGAGTTAAAAAATTTTAAACATCAGATCTCTCTTTTTTTTAAAGAACAATTGAACTTGCTAATGTTTTAAAACTTTACATACTTTTAATAATTTCGTAATTGCTTTGAACGGCAGAATGATGAGTGTGTTCGGAACGAACGAGAAAATTCCATACTGTTGTAGCAACTCAAATTTTACACAAAACTAAAAATGGCGCATTTCCCGCCTTTTGATTTTTTGTTGATTATTCCTAGTACTTTTATTACAATTCTTAAAAGTTTCTGGTAGTTTGTTAAAGGTTTAATAGCAAATACAAATATTTCCGATGCATTCGTCCTTTATAGTCAGTTTTAAGAAAAATGCGCACTCTTAAAATACTCGACCCTGTATATATGTTTATCCAATATTGGTAATTATTCAAAAGTATAAGAAGTCAGCTTTCTTGTTCCTGTTCTATCTCAGTGGTCCACCATCAGAAAATATACTGAGCTTCTTTGCGGTTACCACGTTGGCAATAAGCATAGGATCGCCGATTGGTCAAACGGCTCCACTCCGATTCCATAATGTTGGTTCTCCCGTCTCTTTCTTACTCCTTGGTGTTTTCTTTACGTGTCGTAGCCCAGAATTATCCTCAAGCTCTAAAATTAAACAGACTCAACTGCGTAAAAATAGAATCTTTATCATTGAGAACATTTATGCCTGGAGTGGGATTTGAATTTTCGAAAGAAAGAAAGAAAAAAAAAAGAGGGAACTGAAACTACGGTAACCTCTGGGCATTGAATTGGGCCTGGAACACGTAGCAGTCCCTTCGTTGTCATACATCGTTTAAAGGAAATTGAATATTTATATCATTTGTTCTTTCAGTTTTTCTTTTCTTTGCTGCATATTTCGTTAATTTATTTACAAAATAAACGCTGTAAAATTTTACACTTTTGTACTTTTAAAAATCATCACAGCAGTCACTTTATGGTTTTGATTTTATTACAAATTTGGTCGCTTATAAAATTTTTTATTCATTTAGCTGTCATTAAAACAAGAGATGCTCTTAAATTAACTATTGCAAAGTAAATTACAACTTCGTGTTAGAAAAGCATCAAAGAAAGAAATGTGTGGATAAAACCATATATCGAAACTTAATTTTGATAAATTGCGAAATAGAATGTATTTGGTAGTAAGTATCTTGCTCATGTGGCGAAATTGACGTCACATCATGTGATCGATATAAGCATTAACGTTGTGTTTAAGGTTTCTGATTGTTTTAGTTTTGATTTTTCCTTCACGGAAAAATTTGATTCCGTTTGATGATTCCGAAAAGATGATTTCGTTTTTGACAAGAACTGAAACCGAAATATTCAGCAACCTTCAACACAAATACTACGCTCTCTTCCGGTCATGCCATGTGATGTCACTTCCGCCACACGAGTACACATAGTTACTACTACAGTTAAATAAGACTTTTTTTTTGTTCATCAGTCTTTATAAAAAGAATCTTTTTTACATTTGATATCAAAGACTTCAGAATGAGCGTCTAAGCGAGTCATAAGCGATCCACCTAGCGCCATGACAATGACTCAGATACACGATGTTATTCTTTTTCATATCTATATCAATATTTAAGTTAATACCAACATCTACACCAATATACACATATACATTGATGTTTCTTAGTGACATCAAAAAAGAATATTTGTTTTGTACTTTTACGTATTTTGGGGAAAATGCAGTCGATTTCAGATGGAAGTTTGACTGATATATTGCAGTATATTAATAATAAACCAAAATGAACATTCTAACATGTTTATAGCTGCCCATTGTCCCCAGACGGGGGAACTATTTTTGAGGCACTTTCGTAGGATTTTTAAAATGGAGTCAATCGAGTATGTTTTTTTTTTTTAATTAAATTTTTTGTTCTTTCTCATGCATTATTTAATAAAAAGGGAAGCTTACGGATTAAATGTGAAACTAGTTAAATAAATGTACACCAAGCTCAGATAACACGTTTTACAGTGAAATACATTTTTGGGAGTGCATGAATTATTTGCAAAAAAGTTCTACTTCTAGAACATTTACCAACAATAACAACACCATCGACGGTTTTCCAAAATAGTTCTATCAGTTTAAATACATTTACTAAACTTATGGGTTATTCCGGATCACGTTTTCCTGGCGACCTGTTTGGCAGCAGAAAATTTGCATTTGTTACCTTACTTCGACTTAAAAAGAAAAACTGTTATTCCGTTGTGAACATTTCATATAAATTAATCTCGCTTTTATTCAGCAATTACTTATGCACACTATAACAGAAATAATCGAGAAATTTTAGTGAAAAGAGTACTCATACGGACTCTTTATAAAGGATGTTTACAAAAATCTTCCAACAAAAAAAAGGAGGAATGATAGTACAGGGCAAAATGACAATGTTTATTATAGCACTTGGTTTCTAATCGACTGACTCAGAATGACTCACTCACCGAATGTCTAACATCCATCCGAACAGTAATTTTCGTTTGCAACAATAATTAAAATATTGTCACGTATTTTCAACAGACTTACTCTCGGGATAACCGATAGTCTCTGGATGATTGAAAATGTCCTGTAGATCAAAATGTCACATCTAAAGACGTCCTACGTATGAGCCCTCACAAAAAGACTGTTTGTTGGATAACAAGGAAGCAGTATTGAAACATCCTTCACGGCTATTGCTGTTTATTCTTGTATACCTGTAAGAGTGTCTGTCTTCCTATTCCGCAACATGATTTTTAGCGATCAGCGCGGAAGGATACAGTGACAATAGATTTAGTTCGCGTTCATGGCAAAACATGCTGTTTATCGCATTACCTTATATTGGTAGAGAAGCATTAATTAATTAGATAAGCGTAGCTTAATTAGTGAAGCATAAATTAGGATAATAGTAAATGAGAAAACTAAGATCTCACATTGACAAAGCGAACTATTTTATCCCTCTGCCTTGCAGGAAAAAGTCTAATGCGCTAGTGTGTCCGATAAGAGGCTTTTTTAAGGAGAATGTAATTGGACCCATCTCCATATCCTTCGGATATCTAGTGGATAGTTTTTATAGGGTATGATAATAATGCAGAATCTGTACAATCACTGTAAGACGCTCGGCAGATGTTTGTGGTTGCATGGGGAATGACCGTATTTCTCAGACAAGGCAAAGTAAGTCCATTGAAAATACAAGTAAATTCCAATTAATTTTTCATGAGTGAAATTCGCCCGAAACTACTGAGTAACATACATATATTTCCTTGTAGCTCAGTGGTAGAGCCTCAGAGCGCTATTCTGAGGTATCGGGTTCGATTACCGGTTTGGGACATTTTTCACTCTGTTGGCTTAACGCTCATTTTAGCAATTAAATATCCACTTGTTTATGACTCCATTGAAAATATCGTTACACTATCTTCCTTATTGTTAAAGTTATGGGCGAAAATCCGATTCAGCTTGAAGTGTGGACACCCTGTATTTGAGACTGGATTGCGAGCCTAATAGCGAAGAATTGATGGACACTCTCAGCTCTTTTGTTGTTTTAATAGTTTCTCAGTTTAAACATTGTTTCGTAGATAAATCAACAGGATTTATGAAAATAATATTTTTTCTTTCCTATCAAAACTTTTAAGAGAAGATCCTCCAGTGAAATAATCAAAGTAAAATAAATGCCACATCTAAAAATTAATTAATATTAGTGATAAATTAATTTTAACATGAATTCAAAATTTCTTTTATACATACATTTAGCGCCATCTCTTTTCTCTTGAAACAGATCGCCAAGGAAATGTGACCTCCATAAATGCCAGATTTGAAAACATCAACTTGGCTAATAAATAATAAATACCTCTTTTTACAGCTATTCTTTGGGCAAAGACTGCGATATTAGATAAAATTTTATATTTTATTTTCAAATCCAGTTTTAAAATTATCTGAATCTTAATAGGCTTAATTTTTTTTGGACCGGAATGAAGTTTTTATAAGTCGTTGCAACATGGGATTGCGTGGATTCATTTATGCCATCTTAAAAATGACTTATTTTAAACATTAAAATTTCATAACGTGTTCATTTCTGATGTAAATAAAATTGAAAAAAAGACTCAGTTTTATTTTAATCATTCGATTATTGTTTTTCTAATTTCTAAAATATGAATATAGTATTATTCTGAGTTTGTTAAATAGAAAAGTTTCTTAAATTGGTTCGAAGCCATACAATTATTAAAAATATTGTAAAGATTTTTTTATATGTTACAAATTCGTACGCTCATAATTAATATGAGTTTAATTAATCATAATTTATTGTTTGGTCTTAATTTATTCCTAATGAAATTGATATTATCTTTAATTATTAAAAATAGATTTTGTTTTCATTAAAAAAATATTTTCCCCTAAAATAAACTTTTTTTAAACATCTAATGGTTATTGTAAAAATCAGTGTTTTTTTATTAGTTAATTAAATAAAACGTTTTGTTTATATGTTCTCGATTTCATTTATGCATTTTCAACCAAAGAAACTCAATTTAGAAATTCATTCAATTTTGCTGTGTAACTTTATATATTTTCCTGAAAAATGTCTTATTATTTTCATGTACTTATAGATATTGGATCAAGAATTATAAGCCGTTTTCAATAAAGATGTATTTTATTAAACTTATATGTATTTAATTAATGTATGTGTAATTATAATTGACACAGGAAAGAAAAGTATGTTTTTGATGTGTTTTATATCCTTTTTATATATACACATTATGATCTTAAAATATATGGACATTATATTGTGGACCATGTCATTTATAAATGAAAATACGGAAATTGTCTACGTAATTGTGTATGCCGGTATATTTAACAGAGTTTAAAAACTATTAAAAGTTTTATCGAAATATTAGTTGAATTTTAGTTGAACAAAATAATTAATTACTTAATCTTAATTAAACACACATTAGAAAAGAATGGGTCATAAATAAATATATACTAAACGAAAATTTTTAATAAGAATAAATTAGGACTCAATCTGAGAAATAAAGAATTTAAATATTCTTAAATATTAGTTTCTTTTTATACATCGTTTTTTGATTAGAAGTGGTTTCTTGAAAACTTTATAAACGATCCTCTATCACATTTTTCTCGTTCTATTTTTTCTTTGTTATATTTTTTTTAGTTTCCACCGTTTAACCCTATCGAAGCACGATTTCCTCCATTGGAAAGGTAGTACACGTTTTCAAAGTATTTTTTAAGAAGATGATAAAATGGGAAAAATTGAGACAAGTAGAAATTTTAAAGTTTACCGGGTTTTGAAAATATTTAAAATTTAAGTAGATGTATTTTTCAAAGATATTTTTCTATATCGGCATTGGACGACTATTTTTTGATGGTGAAAAACGTATTTTGATTATTCAATGAGGTGAAATCATCTAATCCAATCCTCCCATAGGTTAAAATGGGATTTCCTGTCAGCGGAAGCGTCGTCCTCTGAATTACTCAAATCACTTAAAATGAAAAAAGTGCTTTCACGAAAACAAATGCCACACTCAAAAATACTTCAGGGATGCGGTTGTATTTAGACAAGTTTTAGCTCTATCAGTTTTTAATATGGAATTTTATTGCAAACTGGGATGTTGTAAGAAGTAGAAAATGCTGTGGCAGGCAACTGCATTTTCCCGCATCTTTCATTTAATAGATTATGAACCGTTCGCCTCTCCTATTACAAGCATAGCAAAATGAGCACAGACATTATTTAGCCCAAGAAATTGGAACTAGGCTTAGTAGATCAATGGGATACGCCAAATAAAATAATATCAGCAGGAAACAACCAGTGCAAGAGATAATGGAAGAATCGGCAACAATGAATAGTTAAAAAGTATCGAATATTCTGGCGTACTTTAAATTTTGAAACTTTATTTTTCTGTTTTACAATAGGTTCGCTAAACTGAGCGAACCCTCTTCTTTGAAAGGAAAAAAAAAATCTTCATGAGGAATGTAGCATAAAATACAGTCAAAAAGTCTAATAACTAGTTGGAACATGAAGAAATGCAAAGCGAAAACATACGATACTCACAAATACACCTGGCTACTTTTAAATCACCTCAAAACGACTGGAATTATCTCTCCTTCTTTTAATTTTTAATATTAATTCATATATCCAGTGTATAACATGCGCTTGTAAACTTTTAATAAATTTTCTTGTGTGAAATGTGCGCGTTATACGCTCAAACAGACGGTCGTTAAAACTAGAGATCGACCGAAACAGGTTTATAAGACCGAAACCGAAACCGAATTTCGGTGATCTTCTCACTTTCGGCCGAAACCAAAACCGAAAGTGTCAAACAAATTAAAAAACCGATTAATACATACATAACTGCATATAATTATTAATTAATTAATTAATTAATTAATTAATTAATTAATAACAAATAATTAATAATTACTTAATAACAACTAATTACGTTACTAATTACGTTACTAAAATAAAACGAATTTATCAATAAGAGAGAAATAATTTCCAATTATGCGAATTTCATCTAATAAAAAAATATACATACCTCGTATATCTTTTAGTATATCCTAAGTATACATACCTCGATATATCTTTTGTAATACATTTCGTAAATCTTCATATGTTTTAACAACATATTTCTCATAAAGCATTCGAAGCAATCTGGAGTTTCAAAATAAAAAAAATTCTATTACTGTTAAGTTTGCAGCTTTTAAAAATCACGTAATAAGCGTCTTTTAAGTTTAGTCCTATGCATTGCTTGCTTTATAATTTACACTCGCATCATGGATCAGTCATGACGGATAATTATTAACAGTGGAGTTCACAGCAATAAACAGTGTTTCATTGGAGCCGATACAACTTATATCAATGAGTAAAGTTGAAAATTTCCAAAAGAACGAACGAGATTTTGAAATACAGTTAGTTTCGGCCAGGCCGAAATTTTGGCAGCAGTTTCACCGAAAACGAATATTCGGCGAAACTCTGATTTTGCGCCGAAACCGAAACCGAAATTTCGGTCGATCTCTAGTTAAAACCCGAAACAATGAAACCCTCTTCAGAAAAGATAAAGCAGAATACATAAAAATGTAACAGAATATTTCAGAGAGAACGGGTCTATTTCTCTGTTTGTTCCTCAATACATAACAAAAGCAAGAGGAATATAATAAACTTGTAAAATAAAATCTTGTAAAACAAAAAAAAAAATCATAAAATAGAACGAACTATAAATATGAAAAATTTAAAACATAAGTGAAATCATCCTAATAATTTAAGGAATATTATAAAGATGAAATATTGAATAAAATGCTATAAAATAAAATGAAATTTCTAATTAATTTTAATAATACGTTTCAGAAACAACTGCGGAAATTTAAGAATTCAGACAGATGTTATAATAGGATAGGCAAACAGTTCAATAAACGATTTTCTAAGAAAATGATATTTCAGTCTTTCATCAAAACTTTTGCCGTTTCTTTCTACTTTGAAAAATGTGATTAAATAAGTTAATTAAATGAGCGATAACGAGCATTGTCATGCTATTATTTTGTATGCAGAAGGTACAAAGAGACAAGTGATTTAAAAAAAAAATTACTAGTTTTGTTACTTTGAATCACAGATTTTTTTTAACTTAAAATTTCCTATGTGTGTAATGTAAACCTTTATACTCTTTAATAGTTATCGATGACTTTGAATAGTTTTGGACGTTAAAGTTTCATGGCAATTAAATAAAGTATCCATAAGTTTTATTTTCTGATTTGTATGTTTGAATGAACTTAGAATGATATATAAAAGACACATATAACAAGTTTTGTTTTTGCAATTTTAATTTTACTGTTTCAAAAAAGCTTCAAAACTTGTTCAAATTATATCTTTATATTTGTATCATGCTGAAATGAGACATTTTTAGCATTAGAACTACCAACTCTATTACAGTAACGAGTTTGATAAGTTTTTATAAAGTATCCCCATTTTCTCACCGGGTGGGGGGGGGGGGTGTAATTCAACTTTTAATGATGCGAAAGAAATTAGATTAAAAATGTAAATCAATATATTTTTATTCCTGTATATACAAAAGTTTAATATTTATTTTTGAAATGGGTGATAAGTATTTGTTTAGCCACGAAGCACTCCTTTTTACCATAAGTTTATCTAATTTCATCTTCCTCAGTTTGTGTGCTTATGTTTGTATCTGTATATTCAAAATGCTAAAAACTTTAACATATATTTCTTATTTTATTTTATTTTATTTTACTGACGTTCCACATGATGGGTTTTATGAAATTAGGATGACGTTAGCAATAATACAGAGAGTTTATTTATTGAAAATAAAAATTTTAAGCCAGTAGTCCGTTTACTGTATTTTTATGACATATTATTTTTCCATGAAACTAATTAACATTTCAGAAATCAAATCCTTCAAGTTAACGTTTTTTTTAAAGGAAATTTAATTTTTTTCAAATTCTTCTAAGAACAGCATAAACAAATATTACTGCAAAATGTTGTCTATAGGATAAGAAATGTTTAATTTTTTTTAAGGAAATTTAATTTTTCAAATTGCACCAACAGAATTGTCTATTTTCTTATAGACTGGGAGGCGGCAGCACAGACAATCACCTCATCGAGTTCATGGCTGAACTTCCAGAATGAGTTAAAATTCGATTCGCATATTAAAACGCAATCGGTCTGCCAAGTCCTATTGGTGGAAAACACCCGAAAACCCGATTTCAGCGGTTGGCTCGTAGATTTACCATTGTGTGTCCCTGCTCCCAGTCCTCCATGTTTTCATACCTTTGGGTGCAGGAAAACACAATGGTAAACCTACGAGTCAACCGCTAAAATCGGGTTTTAAGGTGTTTTCCACCAAGATATGACATGGCAGACCGATTGCGTTTTAATATGCGAATCGAATTTTAACTCATTCTGGAAGTTCAACCGTGAACTCGATGAGGTGATTGTCTGTGCTGGCGCCTCCCGGTCTATTAATGAATTAATTTAATAATGTGCGAAAAGGTTGTTGTAAGATACTTTATTTATAAAAGTTGTTCAAAAATCCCCCCCACCCTGCTCTTAAAAGAAGTTGGCATCTGTGATTAAGTACTGGTAGTTCTAATGCTGGTAGTGTCTAGGTTCAAATAAAAATACGAAAACTTTCTCCAGATTTCGTAAAAAGAAGTTTGTAATTTTCTTCTATCAAATATACTGAATGGGTGCATATCGCTTCCTTTGTACTACTACATCTGTCAGTGGAAATAACTGCAATGGTGTCGGTGTAGAATTTCACAAAATGCCTGATCCAACTTTACAAAGTGTTCATCGGTCTCAAGCGTGGTATATTAGAGAAAAGTATAAACGGGAATTTGGTGGTGGAATAGTTAGTTAGTTAGTTTGTTTTTTTATTTCCAGTTTGTGTGAATGAACTATCCAGGCACTTTCTTGTCTTTGGCTTATTGGAAGACAAGACGACGTTTTTTGTGTTTTTAAATATATATATATATGTATATATATTCTTTAAAATCCACCACAATCGACTGCAATGACTGACTGCGGATGAAAAGAGACAACTGCCCGAGTTCCAGAGAGAAGGGTGCAATTTACCCTTACCGGTGATGCTCGCTTTCATCCTTTTTGTTTTCATCCTTTATTGACATTCTTCCACTTTCAATAGATCATTTTCACCCTAGCAACCTCCTTAACAACCTAGTGTGCATTTTATTTGCCCACTGCTTTTTGTCAGTTTTCATTGGTTGTGAGATAATACAGGCTGGCAAACTGACGATTTTGATTGGTTGAAAACAAGCTTTGTGATCACGTGACTGAAACTGATCTATTCCCTAAGCATTATCATTTTGTTTCGTCTTTTTCTTTTTGTTATTTTCACGGACACGGAGCGTACACATGTTATAGTCATCGTGACTTTAACGAATTCCATATTTTTTCGATATTCCTATGCAGAAAGTTAGATGAACCCACTAATATTTTTTCTTTGTTTGTTTTTACGTGTGCGAAGAGATAATGAGGATCGCCTAATGATCGCAGCATGGACGAATTTCACATTTTTCGAGATTCGTATACAGTGAGATAACTGAATCCACTGATATTATTATTATTATGTAGGTTTTGACCCAAAGTGTTCCTAAAAATATAATAGACAATCATATAATGATCGCGGTTTTATATTTTCATATTTTTCGAGATGCCTGTACAGCGAGTAATTTAATAGTGGATTACTATTAAATGTATTATTAATTACTATTACCGTATTTGCTCCAGGTATTTTCATCACTTTTTTCACCATTATTTCGATTCTAAAAGCAGAGCGGGTGAAAAATCCGCAATTTGTTTTTATAGTATTAGTTTTTCTCGAATGGCAACTTAGAATAAAAAGAGAAATGACCTTCTATAAGGTGAATATAACATTTTAATAACTGAATAATTAGGATTAAACCAAAATGTATTACAGTTTCAAAAGTTCGTCGATAATTTTTAAACTGGGACAAATAAATCTTTTTTTTTTTTTTTTTTTTTTGAGCATTTTATACTTTGAAATATGGAAACGCATTTGAACTTATGCTGCAGCTTAAAGAGATCGCGGGGAAAATAAATAAATAACTCTATTCTAAATTACCGAATTGAAATGTTGAAGAATGAAAAACTATGGAGGTTTATTGACTCAAAATTTCCTTCTATCTTGATGCAAAAATTATGAGAATCATCGCTTTTTTATTCAAATTTTCCGGCAAAAGTACTTGAAGGGTAAAATAGACGAGAGCGCTAATTACGCGAGTCAATATGGTAATTCGTACTATTAAATGTAATATATTGAATGTCTAAAAGTTTCCATTGTAGAACAGAAACTCTTTAACACTACTACTCCCAACTTAAAACGAAAATGACAAATGAAATGAAAGTGGCAGAACTTCAGGATGAAAATGAACTGGATGAATCTGTACCTAATCCCCCTTTACCAAACAGATCTGACGTCACCCCCTTGTTTCTTTTTTAAATCGCCTGATTGTGTTTTAGAAAATACAACCCAGCTTGCTCAATCCTCATGTGATATCATGCGTGTATTTGACACCAGACATCTTTAAGACGTGGCGAGTTTTAATTCATCATGAACTGTGTTATGTTACGTACCACCCATTTTCTTCTCCCTAACACTGTTCTGTACGTCAGTAGTTCACAACCTTTTCTACACTGCTAAAAATTTTGTGCTGCAGTAGTCCCAACATTTGAAGCTATGGTTCAAGCGGAGCTCAAAATGTCGGAACACACGTGTGTAAAGGAGAAGAAAATCAATGTAGGGACATAAAACACAATTCCTACGGTAGTTAAAAAAATTGCCATTCCTTAAAGATGGTTACCGTCAAATACAATTCATTGTACCACAAGAAGGTTCATGAATTAAAATCGGTTTAATGAATAATCTCGATTCATCTTCAATAATCTCGGCTCCAAATAGCTGTAATTGGTTGCCATGTTAATCAACTCCGTATCAAAAGATCTTCCGTTTTTGCTCCCTAGCAGCAATAACTATTCGGCAACATTCATCTTTGTAAAGTTCAAAAGTTAATAATGAACAAGTTTTAGAAAACATAGTGTCTATACGAGGTGGTATCTAGAGATGTAAAAAAATCAACTCAATTCAATGCACATACACTTTAGAACATTGGGAAAGATTTAAAAATTAAAAAATAGTTCATATTTTTGCCCGTAGTGTCAAAATTAGCCCTTCAAAGCGTAGGAACTAAAAATTACACAAAAATCTAAACAATCACGTGAAACGTTCTTTTTTTTTCATATAGTTCTTATGCTTATCTTATCAGTTTGAAATGCCATTTTTACCCCTGGTGGCGAAAATCTAATTATTTTCGTATTGAATATATACCCCATGGTATGCGTTTGCCTCAGTAGAATTTTTACAACATTTGATTTGTTTATGGCAGCCTTGTATTCCAAAGTATGATTTATAAGATTTGAAATGATTTGTATGATTTATAAGACCGCAAAAGGACAGTCAGATTCTTAATATTTCTTGTCAGGTGTTTTGGGAGAGCTTTGTGTTAGGTTTAAATAGAGTTAATAAGACAGCTGTCTAAAAAACAAAAATAAAAGATATCTGACGTGTAGATTGGAAGTTTCCTAATGCACCATTATGGAAGAGAATATTTAATCCGCTCGCGTATTTTAATCCACTTTCAGTTACTTTTCTTTTCCTTCACTGCTTGCGAGCTCTGGTTATCCCATGATTTTAATGAGTTGAAAAAAAAGTGAATTTGTTTCGCGGACATACACGCACACTGTCCACGTAGCGACAAGAAATCGAAAAGTATGCATCGTGTTACATTAGATTTAGATTTTTTTAATGATATGTTATTTTAGTTTTTGCTTCCATTGAAAATTTAATCCCTCAATACTTGAATAATCTTTCTCTTCTTCTCTGTTTAGCTTCTCCTTCGTTAGGAACTCGGGCAGCCCATTGATAACAAAACATGCATCTACTTTCTACATCTGTTTGAAACCTATATCTACATATATTTATACATACATACACGAAGATATTTTTACGCATCTGTATGCGCGTGTACATGCACGGCATATACACGCGCGTACACATCTTTGTAAACCGATAGGATAAGAGTGCGTGTTGTGGAAAATCGAAAATTATGAATAAAAAGTTCGAAAATACAAAACTTTTACAAATATTTCTCCCTAACAGTTTTCACCTAAAACTAGCGAAAAATGAGTGTTGTTATTTTTTTTGTTCAGAGATGATGGGTCTATTTCTAAAACCAGGCTTTACATCGAAGATGATGATCGCAAGTCCGTCCTGCGATTTCACATTTTGCGATATAGAAATAACTGGAAAGGTGCACGCAAAGTGTGAAAATGAATGTTAAAGTTCAACGCTTTTTTGTTTCTGGAACATTCGGTATACGTTTTGTAAAATCGCAACTCTTTAAAAGACAGAATCAGACAAATGCGAGAGAAATGGTTTCAACCCCCTAACACCAAAAGCCTTTTAAAAAAACTGTTTTGTTCCTTCATCACAATAAGTAGCCCATGCATGATAAGAGAGAAAATTATTTCTATAATACCTCTTAAGGGTCATTCTTTAGTTACGTCACACAAATTTCGTGTTTTTTACCTTTCCCTTCCCTTTACATCGCAGGTTGTCACGCTCGAGTGTTGTGACATCACATTATTTACAATTGTTCATTTAGAGCTAATTTGCCTTAAAAAACATTGTGAGTATTCTTATTTTATTTTTTGTTAAAATTTTACGTGTAATAAGTGTAAATCAACTTTTAACAAAATCTGACGTTTTCAATTAGTTGTAATATTGAGTCCATGTCTTTCATATTATTTATCATAGGTATGGCCCCTTCTTTTTGTGTAGGAGTGGACTATTTAATTATTTTCGCAATTTAGATGTGATGTCACAACATAGCAATCCACACCCTGTCCTTGTCACACACTTCGTGGACTCCTTCATGAAGTGTGTCGTAACTAATGGGTGACTCCCAATGATCAGTTTCTTGAACGTCAGCTTACAGAGATTTTTACGTCCCTTATCACATTTTATGCTGATGATCCATAAAGCACGAACATCATGATTGAACACTGATCATGCTGTTAATGCTTTACTACAGCTGCATCTTTTTTTTTCTATGGTAGATAACTTGCAGAGAACTCAAGCCTCTCGCGTTTGCATGGCACCTCCAGTCTCAATTACCTAACCAAGACCTTGTTTTAGAAATCGGCCTGAAAAGTCCTTTAGTTTTTCTGTTAGAGTTTTTTTTTTTTTTGTTGTTGATGTGGCAGTTCTTTTGTCGATACGCCATTTGTACAGTGAGACAAGTCTGTGTATTTGTTCGAATGCGTCGTTAATGATTTATTTGAAAAGTATCTTTCTGAAAGCCTTGCGGAAGTCCCTGTTGAATATGGTGTATATGATGGGATTGAGGGCCGAATTACAGTACCCCAGCCAAAAAGCGACCGCGAATCCCGTTGGCCCGATGTCACAAGCGGCACAGAGAGCTTCCAAGACGTAGAGAACGAAGAATGGAAGCCATGCCAAAATGAAAGAAGCCATAATCAAGCCCAAGATGAGAGTTGCCCGGCGTTCTTTCGCCTTGGCGATGCGACGCCGCTGACGTTCCGCTTCTGACGCCTGGTGTTGTGCGGGGGGTCGCTTAACAGGGACATCTTCCAGCTTCTTCTTGCGGTTCTTGATGTCACTGACATCTTCCTCAGAACGTCCAAGATCGGCCAGAGACAACGTCGACCCGAAGGGAGACTTGAGGAATTTAGGTGTTCTCAGCAAAGAAGGACGTCGGGCTGCCTGTGTCTCGGCCACAAACAGTTTACAGCGTTCAGCAGAGCCGTTGTCTCCTTCCCCTACAGGTTCTTGCTGAGAAGTCTTTTCGGTGGTTGTCTCTTCGATGACTATTTCTGGGGCTTCTACCACAACCGCCGGAGGTCCGTCTCCGTTGCTCTCGGGAATCTTCTCGAGCTGAGACGGCGGTTGCATAGACGGCGGTTGCATAAGCGCAGGTGCATCGGTCCGCGTCGGACTCGCGTTGCTGAAGCTGGTGCAGGTGGTTGTGGTGGTGGTGGTGGATTTGGTGGTTGGATCGCAAGCAGTGGTTGTGAGCTCTGCAGCGGCCTTCTGTCTCTGTTTGAGATGACGCCTCGCCCTGGAGCGTGCGGCTACGAAGATGCGGCAGTAGACGAACACCATGACGAAAGCGGGAACATAGAAGGAGCCGAAAGCTGAGTATAGCACGTATCCTACATCGTCGCTGAGCAGGCACTCCGGGTAGTCCGAGGGCTTTTCCGGCTTCTTCCAGCCTACGAGAGGCGGGAGGGAGATTATAGCTGACAAGACCCACACCCCACAGATCATTGCCATCGAGCGGCGGGGAGTGCGCTTGCGAAGGTACTCCACGGCGTGCGTGACAGACCAGTACCTGCAGAAAATAAGAGAGAGAGAGAAAAAAAAGAATCAGAAAAGTCCAAACAGAAAACACCATGAACTTGCAGAAGCCTTTCACTAGATGCAAAAATTTCATCCAGTTTCTGCAATTATGCAAATATTCTTGCTTGTATTGGATGAAATCTTGCATATAACTGTATGCTTGTGCAAGTTAGATTATAGTTTTGCCCTTTTTGTTGCATACTCTCCACCACAGTGGACAAAAATGTTATTTTTTCCCTACCCAACCTATTTCATTTACAGTTCCTATTCAAAGCTTTCGCTACTCTGTGACATCATCTATGCTCTCAGTAGAAAAATAGATTGTTGAGAGATCATCAATCATGGATGTCAACTAAAAAGTTTCTAAACCTACAAGAATGTTATTTAAATAGTGTTTTGTTTATTAATTATTTCTTTTAGATTTTTTGGCTTAATGCATAATTGAAACACACGTGCCAAAAGATTCTATTTCTTTTGTTTTGGACTATAGTGGGCAGGCTGTAATTAAAAATAATAATAAAATTATTATACACAAATCAATTTATTTTTCTCATTCTGTGAGTGCCCCTTTTAGTTAGAAAATAGCAAATTTAAGGTGTTAGGGATTTGCCACTTTAAAGTATGTAACAACGGGTTAGGTATGCCAGAGTTAGAAAACAGTTGTCTTAAAATTTAGACATATATAAGATGCACAGACCACAGAATGTCACCGCAGCCAACAAAAGAGACAGACGCGATCCTACCCCTCTTGGTTCTCACGTGATCCAATCAGGCTGTATTTCACTAACAGTCGAACTGCTATGTGATAAAAAAAGTAGGCTGAAATCAGCAGAGTGCCACAACCTGTCTCTTTCGTTGGCAATGGTCTGAACACATCTGTCTTATGCTATATTCAATTTATACATATACAGAGTGGTTATAATTAAAGTTAAACTTTCAAAAGGCTGCAAAAAAAAAAAAAAAACACTGGTGAGAATGACCTGATATTTCATCTGAATATACGTGAAGCAATGGGAATTTGATTTTCGAAAGAAAAAAAAAGTTCAAAAGTTGAGCAATAGATGGCACTGTACTCGTCATAAGATGCTAATTAAAAGACGTGACATGCTGTTGTGGCACTCTTTGTTCAAAGCCTATCCATCACGACAAGTTGGTGCCACAGCGGATAGGAAAAAAATCGGTTTTAACTGTCCCTAGGCCACATCCTCCACTAACGTCGAAACAATTGCTTTCCTCCCTCTGCCACATTTCACGTCAAGTGAACCAGTCTCTTCGAATTTATCAACCATCTTCTTCAAACCGAATGCAGTCATCGGGCCAGAGCCGTTTCTTAAACCCTTTCACGTCCCGAATTTCTTCAATTCTTGTAAAAATGTTTCACAATCAGAGCTCGATCCTTCCATGACAGAGTCATGACTACCTTCTCAGACACAGAACTGCATCTTCCCCTCCTTTGTATCACAAGTGTTACGTCTTTTAATTAGCATCTTATGACGAGTACAGTGCCATCTATCGGTCCACTTTTGAACTTTTTGTTTCTTTCGCAGAATAAATTCGCATTGCTTCACGTATATTCAAGATGAAGTATCAGGTCATTTTAACCAGAGGTTCTGTTTTTACAGACTTTTGAAAGTGTAACTTAATTATAATCACCCTGTACAATTTGCATAATACACATTTGTAATTTCCGTATTATATATTCATTTCATCCTGCAACTTGGAATAATGGCAACCGGACACTACTGACCTGTCCAGACTGATGAGGCAGAGGCTGTTAATAGAGGCCGTACACAGGAAGACGTCTAGTGCCGAGTGCATCTCGCACCAGAAGCGGCCGAAGATCCAGTAGCCCATGACCTCTTTGGCTAGCGAGAAAGGCATGACGATGAGGCCGACCAGGAAGTCCGACACGGCCAGCGAGGCGATGAACCAGTTCTGGACCGTCTTCAGCGACTTTTCGGTCGCGATCGCGATGCACACCAGCATATTGCCCACGACGATTAGGATCATGATCACCGTCACGAAGAATGACGTTAGGATGATACCCGTCCGCGAATAACCACTCGGGTATTCCCAGTCGTCCGATCCTTCCAGCATGGGTCCCCAGTCGTACACGGGGGTGCGATAGGTCTCGTTGTTGTAGGTCGCGTTCCAGTCCTGGCGGTAGAATTCGTAGTCCACCGTCAGCAGGCTGTAGCTGCTGTTGAGCAGGCGAGTGCCGTTGCCTTCCATTGTTGGTTGATTGGTTGGTTGCTTGAAGAGAGAGAGAGAGAGAGAACAGAAGACGAAAAACTTCAGGTTGGGCACTCACTCTCACCTGAGGTACCTTGTATTGCTTTTCTTCCTGGGTGATGGTTTTTCCGCATCGTTGGGCTCAGTTTTCTTCCGCCTGCGTTTAGACCTAAGGGGGAAAAATAAATAGAGATTATTGCAGAAAATCAACATATCTAACAAGGAAGGTATCCTTAAAGCACATACTCAAAATATTTTGAAAAAAAAAATGAAGTAATGAATCCATTTATGTACGTTATAAAGGATTAGTCAAACTTAGCTGCGGAATCCGAATAGAAAATCTGTAAAATAAATAAAACATTTTTCAGTATTTAGAAAGAAAATACGAACGCTCCTCGCAATAGGGTGCGCAACGCCTCTTACTCGCCCAATGCAAGCGATTTTCATGCATTTGGAAATTGCTTGTTAAATGAATGTTTAAATGCGCAGAACTTAATGAATTTGAACTTAAACGATTCAATAGTTTATTATGATTTCGATAAGCTTATATAATATATATATATATATATATATATATATATATATATATAAGTTGCGTGAAGCTGCAGTTATTTAATTTTACACGATATCACCGGCTGGATTAAGGACAGTACTCAGAGTCGGACCATAATTTTGAGTTTGAAACAATTTTAATCTATTTAAATTTTGTACTAAACCGTATAAAACTATTGTTTAATTTCATTGTTTATACATATAAATGTATATGACAAACATAGTTATAAAAGTGTATTTATTCAAGTTAAACTTACTTAGACTAGTTCAGTATGAAGGGTAGAAATTGTTTTTCCTTAAAGAGTATTTTTCATAAAAGCATATATTTTTAACACTTTCCAACCTAGTTGAAAAGTGTTTATGAATTCGGTTTGTCTGCCGTATGGCCGTCTGTCCGTTCTCTAACTCCCGTCAATAGGCTCGGATTGCCTTGCAATTTTTATATGTTATTGTCGTCATCTATAGCATGTTCCCTATTTCAACTGAAGTGTGTAGCACTTAGTTTTTTTTACAGGGACACTCAAAAGAATTCCGTTACATTACGTCTATGGAGAAAAATCGTTTGCGGTTTAATTAAATAATGTTTCACTATTTTAAACGCATTGAAATTTATATAGATCACTAAGGTGCATGACAAGAGGCTTACTACAGAATAGGGTGTGTAGAGCAGTCATCGTTCATGGACAGGGACACACAAAAGAATTACCTACTGTCTGTTAACAATAATTCCTGGAGGTGCGTTTTAAGTGGCTGAACGCGATTTTAAATGGAACTCACTTTTTGTCTATTACTGGGTGTGTATAAATTCTGTAGATCCTATACAGGGCAGCACAAAAGTTCGCGAACCCATTTCCGTTTATGGACAGAAACTCCAGAAGGAGAATTTTAAACTGTGCTACGCGTTACCTAATTAAACTAAAATTTAGCATCCTATGTAATCTATATACAACTCTATAGATCCTATACAGGGCTGAATAAAGGTATTCGGATATTTTTCCGAATATTGTATTGGAAATATGTTGGAAATTCCTGAATTTACGTTTTTAAATAGGTTATGCGGTTTCCAAATTGTTTACTTAGATTTTATCTTTCAGCTTATTAAACGGTCATGATTTGTAAAATTATTTTGGAAGCGTTGGAAAGTGTTACATAATCTATGCTTGACGCATGATTTTTCGTTCTTGTTTAATTTGATAGTGTCGCAAACGGACGATAAATTACCAAAAAAAAAAAAAAAAAATGAAAATTTCATTATTTTTTTTTACGGACGCTATATCAAGGTTCCGCGGGGAATTTTTTATAGACATATATATATCATATGTCTGTAAGAATATAACTTATATATTCTGTAATATTTTTTAAATTTTTCTGAGTATGCGGTGATGGAGACCTCACTTATAAGAGAACATACAACTGTTAAATCTTCAGAAAATTTGAGTTTTTTGGGGAAAAAAAGTACCTATGAAAGAGCAATATTTTCTGAGCATTTTAAAATAAAATATTCTTGTAAGTACGCCAGTTAGGGTTGAAAATGGGTCTGTTGTTCTCCCTGTAAGCAATGATTAAAAGAATATTTTAAAATGGTTTATATCAAAATGTTAAAAATTGCGTGCAAGATTTCTTTTATACTTAATACTTTTTCATGCAATTGTATCTCAAGAATGAACTTAAATATATTGCAAAAGATGAACATTTCTAACAAGCAAGGTAAGGATCATTCGAATATAGCAATATTTACGAATGTGCAGATTATATCTGTATCTCCTGAATGAACCTAAATTTTGTTTAGTATTCCAGCCACAAATATTAAAAATTTTGCATAGATAAACTTAAAAAAAATATATGCGGTACTTTCAACTTTATTATAACAAGTTGGAAATTGTACGTTAAACGTGACATAGGAGTATGAAGGTTTATAACTCGTTTCACAATGTAAAAAAATCATCCTTATTATTTCAGTGAAATGAATTAGATCATCTGCTAGGAGCGGAATGAACATGCCTTGTTTTTTTCTTATTACATATGCCACATTTACAAATGCGAATTATTTTCCACACCAGACAGCACTGTAAAATTTATCCTGGAGATCTTGCTTTGCGAAGGATTACGTCCATGGTTTAATATTTTGATGACCGAATCTCCTGGACTCTAATGGGTTGAGATGTTAATGTCATTTCTACTGAAGTTATCTCAGAATCTAGACAATTTTTAATATCACTCATCTCTCAAACAAACCTTTTTTTTTTTCAACAATCTTCTTAAAAAATATAACTTTTATGCCATTTTATTCGAAAAACTAATTTGGAATAAAAATGTCCGCCTGGCCTATGAAAAGAAAAGTAGGCTAGCCCGTATTGGTTTTCCTCAGTCCCATGACTTGCGCTTTTACTATATAGATTACGCACGATAGGATTGAATAGAATAAAGAAAACTTTTATGAATATCTCTTTCAAGTTTTGATATTCGATTTTCATCCAATTTGAAATGACTCGACACCATTCTGCAACGATAATATCTAGATTAAATTTCAAACCATTCGGTTGGGTATAGTTCTTGCGCTGTTCTATTCGGACAGACGGACGGACCAGACGACGACTCCAAGTGCTACGTATTTGTATAATTAAGAACGAACCTAAAAATGGATATTTTGTCGAGATATACACAAAATTAGATGTCTTTTAAAACTAAAAAACTTAAATCGAAGCGAAACAAACGCCGGAACGTGGTCTTTTCTGAATTACGATCATGGTCCGCCATAAATCACCATCAATAATAAACTTGTTCCTGAAAGCGAAGTTCTATACGTTCATCTTACTTTTATGGGAATAACTGAATCGATTTTAACATTCTGAGATTTTATTTCGTTTATTTCTCTCTTGATGGTCAACGTGGAAAAGTAGAGAAATACATTTTACGACGTCATCATCTCTGAAATCTGAAGCAAGTCCTCTGAAACAAGGTGGGAAAAAAAATACATATAGAATCAGATGGATCGTTCTTCAACTCCGACTTTCCCCCAACACTCGCTCGAATCTTTCCGAGTTTCAAGCAAGCATCATCTGGAGAAAAGTAAGTTGCTATGCAATCATAAATGCAATCTTTTTATATTTATTTGACTCGAAACGAGGAACTCCGCACTTGGCGCCTCCTTCTTACACATATTATATTATTTCTTCTTCTTCTTTTAAATTCTTCCCATCTTCGCGACTTCCTTCTCCAAAATTCGAGAGAATAAAAAATATTTCCCCTCCCGTTTCGATTCCGAACATAAGCCTCTTTCTAAGTAGTTCTGGAAATGGGAAAAACAAAATTGCAGATGCTTAATTCTTTCTCCTGATTTTAATTGCGCCGTACTCCCTTTAGATGTTGTCCTGGAACTTATATTAAACTCTTATTTCGTAAAAACGGAACCCCATCTTATGATGCAGTATTTTCTTTCTTTTTTTTTTTTTTGGAAAGAATATTTCTGCAATGCTTCCGCACCACTTAATAGTGTGCTGTTTTAGCCGCTCTCGTATACAGTATAGCTTTTTAAAAGGTTACCCCTGGCTATAAAAATGTTCGAGTATTTAAGACAAAGTTTATGTCGAGCCTTATGTATACTCAAGTGATTTTTAAGTAAAAGACCCATAAAATCGATTTCAAAGGATTGTTTCTAACCTTATTGCGTGCCAGTAGGCTTATTTGAGTGAAAATATTTCGGCACGACAGAATTTGTGATGGCTTTCCTTTACTGTTATTCACAGTCCCTTATTGTTTCCAAAATCGTTCACTTTGGCCATGATGTACTACATTTTTTAAAGCGCACTGTGTAAAACTATACACGGCACGACGATCATTTTAACAAGAACGAAAAATCATACGTCAAACATAGATTATAAAACACTTTCCAACACATACAAATTACTTTAACAAAATTTCACCGTTTAATAAGGTGAAGAAAACAATTTGAAAACCCAATTTCAGAAATTCTGATCTAGAGTCGAAAAATATTCGAATTATTTTGTGCAGCCCTGTATAGACTATAAAGATGTGTATGTATACTACATACTATTCTAGTTCAGTGAGGAAACGTATAACAGAATTAAAAATTCCCCTTCTTCATTTCCGTCCATAAACAATAATGTACTTCAGACCTTTTGTGCAGCCCAAGTAATATGTAAAAAAATAATTTAATTTAAAAACGCACTCCGAGCCATTATCGCTCATACATCGTACCGTGTAATCGATTTTTTTTTGTGTGTCCCTGTAAATGAACAATAAAATGCTATGTACACCCTATTCTACATTAAGCCTCAAGTAGTGCACCTCAGTAATGTATATCAATTTCATCAATACGTTTCAAAGAGTATAACATCATCAAGCTAATATAACGGCATTCTATGAATTGGACCTGTAAACGATCTATGCGTTTTACAAATTATTTACTGACTTTTAACATCAACTTTAACTGGAAAGTGTTTGATAGTCTATGCTTGACGCACGTTTTTTTTTCTTATATTCAACTTGGTTTTTGAATGTAAGTATGAAATTTTGTAATCATTTTTTCACGCGCTTCCTGATACATTAGATTTACAACAAGAACGAAAAATCATGTGTCAAGCATAGATTATATAACACTTTCCAACACTTTACCGTTTAACAAGGCGAAAGTTGATATCTAACAAAATAATTTGGAAAACGCATAACATATTCAAAAACACAATGTTAGGAATGAACATCAATATTCGTTTAAATATCCGAATTCTTTTGTTCCGCCCTGTATAGGATCTATGGATTTGTATATAGACTACAGAGAATGCTAAATTTTAGTTCAGATAAGAAAAACGTAGCACAGTTTAAAATTTCCTCTTCTTGAATTTCCGTCCGTAAACGGAAGTGTACTCGAGAACTTTTGTGCTGCCCTGTATAGGATTTATAGCATTTATACATAAACAATATCATAGACATACATATCATAGACAATAAGAATTAAATTAAAAACGCGTTCAGAAACTGATAAGGTAGTTCCAGCAATTATTGTTAACAGACAGTATCGAATTCTTTTGTGTCTTGTGTGTCCCTGTAATTGAACGATGAATGTTATGCACACACTATTCTATAGTAAGACTTTTATAGTGCACCTCAGTGATATATATCAATTTCAATACATTTGAAATTGTGTAACATCATTAAAATAAACCGCAAATGATTTTTCCTCTTAGACCGTCATGTAACGGAATTCTTTTGAGTATCCCTGTTAAAAAACTATAAGTGTTACTCACTTCATTTTCAATACCAAACATGACATAGGCCACAATAACATATGACCTCTACATGACCTCAATAACATATATCAATTGCATAACAATTCAAATATATTTACACGAGTTAGCAGTGCCATCGCTAAGACTTTTTATTGAGGGGGGAGAGGACCTTAAATTGCCAAGTCAAATTTCAGTATTTGCCAACTCATTGAAAAGGAAAAATAAATAGTTCTCGCCAATTCAACAAGTTTGCCAACTAGTTTTACAATTTACCAAAATACCACAAGTTAGAAAATGTAATATAGTTCTTATTTGTAAAAAGTTTAATAATATTCCCAATTAGATCTGTAACTTTTGTCAAGTCTATTAAAAATAGAGAGTATATTATAGTTTTTATTAAAGTTTTACACAAATTTGCCAAATAAAAGTTTGTACATTTGCCAAGTGTAATAGCATTCACATATGTTTGGGGGGGGAGGCTCCCCCCCGTCCCCCCCCTTAGCGAGGCCCCTGCGAGTTAGAGCACGGACAGGCCGACAGACCGACAAACCGAACTCATAAACACTTTCCATAGTTGAAAAGTGTTAAAAACGATGCACACAGGTGTGATTCGAATGACAATACAACATTTTAATATTTTTAGAACTCAATTAGTAAATAATCAATAAATTCATTTACACAGTCATTTTTATTTTCAACTTACATTTATACGTTCGTCTTACTTTTAACCCTCTGACCGCTTATTCCGCGATTGCCACGGGCAAGACATTTTGTAGCGAAATATGTGTAATACATAATTTTTTATGCCATTTGTTTTTAAAATGCCACAGTCAAAGGGTGAAAATGCAAAGGATAAATTTACCAGTACATATTTCAAATACAAGATGATTTGAAATAAGTAATAGATATTGGTCGAGAGAATTTTGAAAAAAAAAACTGAGTGGTCAGGGGATTACGAGAATAACCGATTATAAAAGTTTGTGGTTTTATACTTTAAGGTTCGTACTTCTCTCCTCATGGTCAGTTTAGAAAAGTGAGGAAATTCATTTTATGACGTCATCATCTTAGAAATCTGCGGCTATGTTCCCTGAAACAAGGTTGAAAAAAATACATATAAAGTCAGATGGATCGTTCTTCAACTCCGACTTCAATTCCTCATCCCAAAACACTCGCCCGAATCTTTCCCAGTTTTACGCCAGCATCATCTGGAGAAAAGTAAGTTGCTATGCAATCATAAATGCAATCTTTTTATATTTATTTGACTCGAAACGAGGAACTCTGCACCTCACGTTTTCTTCTTACACATGTTATTATTTTTTCTTCCTCTTTTAATCCCACCCCCCTCTTCCCATCTTCTCGTTTTCCTTTTTCAGAACTAGAGAGAAAGTAAAATATTTTGTCTCAAAAGTATTTTCCCTCCCGTTCCGATCCAGACATAAGCCTCTTTCTAAGTACTTCTGGAAACCAAGTGAAAAAACTGCAGATGCTTAATTCTTTCTGCAGCTTTTAATTGCACGTCAGCTCCCTTTAAATATTGTCTTGGAAGTAGTATATGAGCTCTTATTTCGTAAAAACGGAACCCCGTCTTAGGATGAAGTATTTTCTTTCTTTCTATTTTTTCTTTTTTGAAAATATTATATATGCGTAGTTTCAGCCGCTTTCCTATGCACGATAACTTCTTAAAAAGTTATCCCTGGGCTATAAAATGTTTCAGTATTTAAGACAAAGTTTATGTCGAACTAAAGACAAATAAAACCTATTTCAAAGGATTGTTTCTAACCTTATTGCCAGCCAGTTGGTTTTTTTTCAGGAAGAAGGATTCTTCACAACAGATTTTTTGATGGCAAGCCTTTACTGTTATTCACACTGACTTTAAAGTCAGTGTGAATAACAATATCCCCCCACTGTTGCCAAAATCGCTCACGTTGACCATGGAAGACCATTTATTACTAGCTGATCCACAAGGCGTTGCCTGGTTCCGTGAAAGCATAGTACGAAACTCGAAAACACTCTAAAAATCACTGTGCGAGACCGTTCCTCTGGCAACCATTTCGTCTTCCGGAAAATAAATAGGGAGACGGACTCCTAACCGGAAGTAAATTCAACACGACTCCCTCAAATGCATGAGTCATTTGATTCAAAGCGGGTGAGTTTTCGGCCAAAATTAAGTTACCGTCCGATTGTCACAAAATTTGCATTTTCCGAATCAGAAAAATTAACTATGTATATACTGTGAGTTTCGAATCGATACCTCCAATAGTTCTCTTAATATTTGAGGATGAGTGAAAATGAGTTTATTTCGTTGTCTCGGATTATCAAATCGGTAATTTTCTTTTGGAGTTTCGATAAAAATAGCCATTTTCTGCGCACGCGCAGGAAAATCTTTTAGTTCCACCTCCAAGGGGCGCATTCTGTTATAAACAATTCTCATTCTGAACAGCGGCTCCTGTACCAGCTGCTACGGTACCGTATATCAGGCGTATTGCTCACGCGCTGTAATATCTTTTAATTTCAATTTCCACCGCTAGGGGGTGCGAAATCTATATCTTACTTAGTTATCTATATCTTAATTAGTTCATATTAAGTTAAATAAACTAATTCCCGTCGAAATCAGACCCATAGAACCGGAGAAATAATTCCCTCCTGGAGATTAATGTTCAGAAATAGTAGTAATCAAGGGCTGAAAAATGATACAGAAGTTTATTTAGTACCTGGGGAACCTGAGAAGAATATTAGAAATGGTTTTGTTTGAATTCGACCAATATTGAAAAAGTTCTGATTTAAGAGGCAAGGGGGAAGGACGGAGTTTCGATCAGAGCATTAACGCAATACAGTCAAACCTCGTTAACGCGAACACTCAAGGGGAAACTTTTTTTGTTCGTGTTAAAAGTAGTTCATGTTATCCGAATTTAAATACA
Source organism: Maratus michaelseni (assembly GCA_963931845.1). Classification (NCBI taxonomy): domain Eukaryota; kingdom Metazoa; phylum Arthropoda; class Arachnida; order Araneae; family Salticidae; genus Maratus; species Maratus michaelseni. The sequence continues at coordinate 475,308,259 of OZ007587.1, forward strand.
TTACATACAACTGGACGGGGCAATCGGAAACAGTTCATGCTAAAAGTAATTCACGTTAAGCGTGTTCATGTTAACGAGGTTTGACTGTATTTAAATTAGGACCGCACAATCCACTCCTCTCTCAAAATTAACCACCTTTAACATTAAGAATTATCGTTAAACAAAATGATGCGCTTGAAACAAACAAAATGACGGTTTTTTTTTTTTGACATACAAATACAGTAAGTTATCGTTGTCAATTTCTGAAATCAAATACATAAATGACGTCACGTACAAGAAAAAACTCTAAAAATCGTTTAAAACAAATCGCGAAAAAGTCACAAATCGCTATTCAAATTCAGAATAATTTTTATTGAAAAGAGGACAAAATTTACTATAAGGAAGTTACAATCATTTAATCACATTTTCATCCGCGAATCACAATTGCCCGGTTGACTTCCAGCCTTGCCTATAATCCTCTCAGCTACTACAGTAATCACGAAAGGGTCCATAAGCTGTGTTTTTGGCACATGAAATAGACTAAAACTCGATTTTGTTATACTGACTTAATTATTTCACTTTTTAATATTATTAGAATGTTTATCCTGTACGATTTCAACAACAGTTTTTGCATTTTGTTCGGATTTATAGGACTTACACAAGTTCAAAGTTCGTATAATTCGTAGTTTTTGATGAAAAATTCGCAATTTCGCTTCATTTTACCTCAATTTTTAATATATTTTTAAATATTTTTTTTCTATGAGAGCAGCTTTGCAACATTTTTATTTTTACATAGAGTGTACATTTTGATGTATTTTATAATACATGTCAAGAAGAAAGAATAATGGAGGTAAAATGAGGAGAAATGGCGTATTTTTCATCAAAAACTACGAATAATACGAACTTTGAGCTTGTGTAAGTTATACAGGGTGTCCGAAAAGTCTAGAAACGGTCAGATAACTCGAGAAATATACATCGGTTTGAAAAACGGCAAAAATGCATGTTCAATAGTTTTGAAAAATCTATTTAGGGATATGAAAGTTGCCCCCTCCCTAACTTTGCCCCCCGGGGGGAAATTGAGGCAACTTTGAAATCTTAAATGATGACCCCCATTTTTTATTGCATATTCGGATTCTACGGGAAAAATACGTAACTTTTGTATTGAACATTTTCTTCGAAACATTGTAGATGGCGTTGTAATCGAGTGCAATGCTGTGAGAATCGTTACCATTGCAATGTCTGGAAACGCTCGAATAACTCGAGAAATATACATCAGATTGAAAAACGGAAAAATGCACGTTCAATAGTTTTGAAAAATCTATTTAGGGATATCAAAGTTGCCATTTTTCTAAAATATTATACACGTATTTTTCCATTTTTCAATCTGATGTATATTTCTCGAGTTATTTGAGCGTTTCCAGATATTTCCAGTGACCACCAACAGTGACGAAACTTGGGATATTATATATCCCACCTAAATTTAATCCTAAAAGAACACAATTGCACCTGAATTTTTTTAATACAATTTTTCTTATATTTCAATTTTTCTTCGCAAAGAGAAGGATTTAATTATTTTGAAATAAATGTGTCGTAATTCCTGGTGATATTCAATCATTTCAACATTTTATCATAAGAAATAATTGGCCACTCGATTCAAATTGCATGTCGATTATTCAACTTTACGAAAGTTAGAGCATAGAAATCAAAAAGAAAAAAACATTAAGAAACAGCCAGACAGACACTATGTTTGTATCCTAATCAAATTTATAGGGGGATCATCACCAGAAAGACCCGAACAACAACAAAAATAATTAAGAGAATCGGAGCATGTGTTTAAAAGTTATGCGTGCACATACACCGGGTGCATAGGAAAGTTCTTTTATCCTAAATGTATTTTTGAACGGGTAAAGTTGTGGAATAAATGCCCACCTACAGTATAACGTGTATGTGCTATTCTATGAGGATGACTATAGCGCGTCATAGTGGCGAAATATGGAAGTCATACTTTCTATGGAACTATGGAAGTCACTCTTACTCAAAAAATATGAGTGATAGCGAAAAGAAGTCATTTACAAAAGTGTAGAAGGTACACGACTTAATGTTAAAACATGTCATACGTGTATTCTTAATCACAATATTCCGAATAAATCCCAATAAATATTAACCTTTTTCCTGCATGATCATCTGACTTTATCCGATGTACACTCAATTTACTTTCAACTTATATACGTTAATCTGACTTTTAAGAGAATAACCGAACCAATTTTAAAAGTAGAGAGATATATTTTAGGACGTTATCGTCTTAGAAATCTGAAGCTAGGTCCTCTGAAACAGGGAGGAAAAAACTCCTATAAAATCAGATGGATCGTTCTTCAACTCCAACTTTCACTCCACTTCCCTCCCTCCACCGCAACACTCTCCTGAATCTTTCCCAGTTTTACGCCAGCATCATCTGGAGAAAAGTGAGTTGCTATGCAATCATAAATGCAATCTTTTTACATTTTATTGACTCGAAACGAGGAACTCTGCACTTGGCGTCTCTTTCTTACAGATGTTATTCTTTTCCTTTTAAACCACACCACCTCCTCTACACATCTTCGCGACTTCGTTCTCCAGAATTCGAGAGAAAGAAAAATATTTTCCCATCCAAACATAAGCCTCTTTCTAAGTAGTTCTGGAAAAGAGGAAAAAACAATTGCAGATGTTTTAATTCTTTCTCCCGCCTCTAATTGCGCGTCGCTCCCTTTAAATAGTATCCTGGTAGCTCTTATTTCGTAAAAACGGAACCCCGTCTTATGATGAAGTATTTTATTTCATTTTTAATTTCTTCTATCTTTACAAAAAAAAAGTATTAGATTCATGAAAATTTTCGACTTCCAGTTTTCAACGAATTTATACGTTTTAGAAGGTCTTGAACACGATTGGACTGTTTTTAGAAAATGTCTGTCTGTATGGGACAAAAATTTTGTGGGCGCTCTCTCTCAAGAACTAATGCACGAACTTTATAATCAGTTAGTGCCCGATATAGATGGGTGCTGATTAGTTTTGGGTGAAAATTGCCCAACAGGTGGCGCTGCTATACGGCATTTTTCGCAATTTCCGCAATAGATCGATCTCAAGAACGAATGCACTTATTTTCATCAAAATTCAAATTCAGTTAGTCCTTAACATAAACAGACGCTGATTACGTTTTGGTGTAGATAGCCCAACAGGTGGTGCTGCTATAGCACATTTTTCATGATTTTTACGATAGCTCTATCTCAAGAACGAATGAATGGCATTTCATCCAACTTTAGATTCAGTTAGACCTTGACATAAATGGGTGCTGATTTGTTTTGGGTGTATGTGTGGGTGTGTGAGATAGAAGGAAGTTTTAAAATTGGCACATCCGAGTAGTTTTTTTTTTTTTTTTAATATTTCGGCAATGCTTTTACACCACTTACTGGCACAGTTACAGCCGCTGTCGTATACACGATAGATTTTTAAAAGGTTACCCCTGGGCTATAAAATGTTTCAATATTTAAGACAAAGTTTATGTCTATTTAAGAAAAAAACCCAAATAAAGCCTATTACAAAGGATTGTTTCTATAACCTCAGTTAACTTATTTGCGTCCGACAAGTCAATCCGTAAAAATTCCACCCCTCAACAACTAAAATTCAACGAACTTTGATACTTGGAATTTCATGCAATTTTGGAGATTGACTACACTAGAAAAAAAATCGTGTTATCTTCCTATTTTGTGAAATATTATTTTCTTCTATTAGGATGAAGTGTTTCTCAGGCAAATCTATACCCACGGAAAAGCTTAAATGTTGAGATTCTAATGTTTCGTGAAGAGAGTAGACATTATTTATTTTATATTTAATATTTTAATCTATAATAATAAGTATTTTCAATATTTAAAAAAACAAATGTTATTAACAGGTTCTTCTAAGAGTACCCTTTAAATGTATCCATGAAATGGACAACAAAAACCACGTCACTCCATATTCTATCAAAACTTTATTTTTATACTCTTTTAGCATTTCCCAACCTAGTTGAACAGTGTTTAGCACTTCAGTTTGTCTGGCCGTCCGTCCGTCCGTGCTCTCATTCGCGTCAATATATCCGGATGGCCGTGTAATTTATATAGGTTATTGGGGATTACCAAGGCATGTCCGAGACTGAAAATGAAGTATGCAGCTATTAAACTTTGTTTACAGGGAGGAGCGGTCAAAATAATGCTTTTACAATATTGAATATGGGGGGAAATCGTTTGCGGGACACTGTTTGAAACCTTTCGAAAATGATATAGGTCACTGAGGGGTTTTACAAGATGCTTGATATGGAATAGGGTGTAGACAGAATTTATCTTTCATGGACAGGGACACACAAAAGAGTTCGGAAACAGTACAGTGTCTACGGGCGTTCACTGCTGTAAGTGCGTTTTCAACTGGCGGTATTCGTTTTAGGTAGCTTTCAATACAAAAAAGTATAAAGCTATGTTCGGAGGAAAGCAATTCCGGAAAATTTTGGTATATTTTCACCGATCATGACCCCCAAACCTCAAAACCACCCTCCGTTCAAATGTTGATTTATATATATATATATATATATGTATATATAGATATATCCATATATATATATATATATATATATATATATATATATATATATATATATATCTGACCTATGTCATACCATAACACTCTTATTTATAAATCAATTTGGATGAAACTAATTGTGTGTATTAAGCTCACCAATGTCTCGACCGAGTTCGTTGGCCAGTTTGGTCCGCCGTCTTGTTTCAAGATGGCGGCCACTTACAGATTTAAAACTAAAATAAATTTACAAAAAAGTTAAAAATTCAAATTTATTTTTTGCTTACGTGCAATCCTTGGTACAAGGATTCCGGAGCATTTTTTGTTTTACCTCTATCTTAAAAAATAGCTGAGATAGAGCAGTTTGAAATTCTAGGGTGGCTGACATTTTGAACACATTACAAGACAGCACATTGCAAAAAAACAACGATTAATTTATGAGTTTTAGTGAACGCGATTTCTCGCAAATTATTTTCTTTCATTGTTGTAATCATTTTCCCAATCATACGCATAAAACTATATATTCATATCCGTTAGCGCCAAATTCTAACCAAACTTGGCGACATTTGGCGAGATATCGACAAATTTGGCGACCAAAATCAGTTTTCATAAATGAAGCCAATTTGGCTATAGCTCAATAATTTGGCGAAATTCTTATTCAAATTCAGTATTAACGAATCTTTTGTAAACAATTTCTTTGCATTTTAGCTTGCTGTTTTCGAGTAACATTAGCTAAAATTTTAAAACGAAGACATAGGAAAGCTACCTTTTCCTCTCGGTACAGGCCGGAAGGACTTTTTAAATTGAACTCATGTTTGGCGCATTACTTGGTGTGTACCAATTCTATAGATCTATATAGAGCTACACAAAAGATCTCGAGTCTATTTCCTTTTGTTGTGGGGAATTTTCAGCTATGCTATGGGGTGCCTAAATGAACTTAATTTTAGCATACTATGTAGTATATATATATATATATACAAATCTACAGAGCCTGTACAGGGCCTCACAAAAGATTTTGGAAAAAGAAAGAAAGAAAAGAAATTTCATTTAAATTTTTATTTAAAAAGAAATTTGAATTGAAAAGAAAGATTTTTTTTTCGGACTATGGATGATAACTGCAGAAATGGGTTTTCCAAATTATTTACATCATCTTTAATATGATGAAAAGTGTTTCATAATCTATGCTTGACGCATGATTTTTTTCTTTCTTGTATATAAATGAACTGGATGCAAGTATGTAAAGAGGGGATTTCGTAATCCTTTTTACAAGCGCTTCATGATAGTCTAGATTTACAAAAATTATGTACAAAGGTGTGTTTTCAATGACAATACAACATTTTAATAAATTTTTAAGTTAATTAATAAATTACTAAATTTATTTAACAGCTCCTCTTACTTTATACAATGTACACAGCCATTAAAATTTCAACTTATGTACGTTCGTCTTACTTTTAAGAAAATACCTGATTTTAAAATTCTCCGGTTTTACTTCGCACTTTTTTCTTGATGGTCACCGTGGAAAAGTAGAGAAATACATTTCGATACGTCAGTAACTTAGAAATCTGTAACTGTGTCCTCTGAAACAAGGAGGGGAAAAAATACATACAGAATCAGATGGATCGTTCTTCAACTTCCCCTTTCACTCCACTTCCCTCCCCCACAACACTCACCTGAATCTTTCCCAGTTTTGCGCAAGCATCCCATCTGGAGAAAAGTAAGTTGCTATGCAATCATAAATGCAATCTTTTTATACTTTATTGACACGAAACGAGGAACTCTGCACTTCTCTCCTTCTTCTTCTTTTAAAGCCATCCCTCTTTCTGATCTTCGTGTCTTCATTCTCCAGAATTCGAGAGAAAGAAAAATATTTTCCCTCCCGTTTCGATCCAGACATAAGCCTCCCTTTAAGTAGTTCTGGAAAAGTGGAAAAACAAAACTGCAGATGCTCCATTCTTTCTGCCTGTTTTAATTGCGCGTCGCTCCCTTTAAATGTTAAAAAATGGAAACCCGTGCAGTATCTTATGATGAAATATTTTTTTTCATATATACATATATTTTTGGAAGGAATGTTTCTGAAATGCTGTACACAACAAGTACTGTCTTATACTTTGCATTTACAGCCACTCTCGTATAACGATAGCTTTTTATTTTTAAAAGGCTAGCACACCCTGGGCTATAAAAATTTGTAGCATTTAAGACAATGTCTATGTTCAGCCTTGCATACATATGTGATTTTTAAGAAAATGTAAATAAAAAAGATTTCAAAGGATTGCTTCTAACCTTATTGCAAGTCAGTTGGCCTATTTTAGTTTGAATGGTTCATCACAACAGAATTTTTAATGTCAAACCGTAACTGTTATTTACAGTGACTTTAAATCCCCTATTGTTTCCAAAATCTCTCATTTTTATCTTGATGCATTACATTTTCTGAAGCGCACTGTACAAGCTACACATGGTATAACGACAATTTTAAAACCTTAAAATAGTAGTGTCTACCTTAACATTCTTTTCAAATTTCGCGCCGATTAGTCAATTTTTATAAAAGTTTGAAAAAAGCAAAAATAAATAAACAAGCAGACAGAAAGACAAGCTCACTATTTTTGAATCCTAACGAAATTTATATTGGAAGCACCACCAGAATGAGGCCATTCGAACAATAATAACGAAACAAGAACAACAAATCATGCGTTAAACATAGATTATGAAACACTTTCTAACGCATTCAGAATACTTCAACGTTTAATAAGATGAAAGATGACGTCAAAGTAAACAAAGTCGTGGTCGAACCGGGCGGGGAGGCCTAATGCTAAATTTGAGTTCAGTTAGGGAACACATAGCGCAGTTGAAAATTCGCTTTCAGTCAATAACAGGACAGCATTCAAGATCTATCGGCAGCCCTGTATACGATATATAAAATTTATACACACCAAGTATTATGGAAAAATTTAATTCAATTTAAAAACTCGTGCAAAAACCGAAAACGCACTTACAGTACTCTCTGAATAATAATTTTAGTAACTGTAACCGAATTCTCCCGTGTGTCCCTGTAAATGAACGATTGTTGTCAATGTAGTCTATGCACTCCATAATCTATAGCAAAGCCTCTTATAGTGTACCTCAGACTGGACACATTTTAAAATTCAGTAAATGATCAATCAACTGGGGTCTGAAATTTTGTTTAAGCAAATAAAAAAATTAGTTCCAAAAAATTCTCATAGATGGCGCTGCTTCTGAAAAAAATATCTAATAGCTAGAATACCTTTATACATAACAATGGAGAAAAACGCATAATGCGTATAGACATTTTTTGCCCAAACTATGGCAACCCACATTCCAGAACTTAACAGTACTCGCCCTCCTGAGTTCGGTTAGACGAGTGAACAAGTGAACAAACATTAGTTTGGTGATAATAATTGTTAAACTCTGGAATGTGGGTTGCCATAGTTTGGACAAAACTGTGCATACGTATTATGCGTATTTCGCCGTTGTTATGTATAAAGGCATACTACCTATTCGATATCTTTCCAAAAGCAGCGCCATCTATGAGAAATTTTTTGAATTAATTTTTTTATTTGCTTAAACAAAATTTCAAATCCTAAGAAGCATTTTCGCCCAAACCGCACTTTCGAACGCCAATTCCTTGATCTTTTATTGATTTTTAAAATGTGTCAAGGACTTTTGGGTCACCCTGTATATCAATTTCAATAGGTTTGAAAAAGTGAAACGTCATTAAACTACACTCCAAACGATTTTTCTCTGTAGATCATAGTGTAACGAAATTATTTTGTGTTAGCCTGTAAATGAATAATTAGTACTTTGCACCCCATATTCTACGTAATACATGTTTCAGTGCACCTCAGAAATGCATCAATTTCAATAGGTTTGAAATGGTATAACATCATTAAAATTAATCGCAAACGATTTTCTCCCATACACCGTCCTGTAGCGGAATTATTTTGATTGTCCCTGTAAAAAAACTGTAAGTGCTACATACTTCAATTCCAATACCGAATATGACATGGTAAACTTCAATAACATATATCCATTGCATGGCAATCAGAGTCTATTGGCGGGAGTTAGAGCACGGATAGACAGACAGGCAAGCCGAATTCATAAACACTTTTCAACTATGTTGGAAAGCGTTAAAAACATAAAGTAGTACCTTCACCTCTTGTACAATTTTTCTTTTACGATAATGTACGCAATCTGTATGTATAATCTACGCAAATAAAAGAAATAAATTTGTTCGTAATTCCTGGCGATGTTCAATCATTACAACATTTTATGAACAGAAATTCTTTGTCCCTAAAAGGGTTAAAACTTTATATTTCGTGTCGAGTGGCCAACTTTATGACAGTAAAGTTGCCTAGAAAGTAACTAGACTTAGCCTAGAAAGTAAAAAACAGAGAAACAGACAGACAGACAGACACTATTTTTGAATCCTATTGAAATTTATATTGGGATCACCACCAGAAAGATAACAACAACAACAGCAAAATCAATTTACTGAAAGTTTTCAACGCTGTCTCGTGGAGTGGAGAATATTTTATCCTTATATTATTATGAAGAAATAATACATTTTTCTCGATGATTTAATTTCGTTCTTTCTTGTGAAAACTCTCAATGATTATCGGCCAGAACAAATAAGTAATAAAATGCGACTGCATGGTCTTCGATTTGATACGGAGCATCTGTTCAAAAGTTATTCATGGACATACATATTCAAAAAAATTAAAATTCCGCACAACATTAAATTTATTCCATAATTTTTCCCTTCTAAATTTATTATACAACTTTAGTTTATTAAATTAGTTCCTATCTTAAACAATATTCAATTTATTTCTTTTATTTAATTTCCTTTCTATTTAAAATGCTTATTTAATATTTTTTTTTTTTCAAAATATTCTAAAAAATATTTCCCGTAATTATTGATCTTCAAAAAACCTTTTTTATTTCTCAATTCTTAAAAAGCCGCATTTATTCTATTTAAAGTTAACGTTTTTTTGTACCATTTTCTTTTTTTAATTTTTATCCCAAAGCTAAATTCACGCCCTTTCTCGCAAAGACCTATGCACGTCAATTTTCTGCTACCATGCAAACAGAGTTTCGCCCTGCTCAAAAGCTCCGATTCGTTATTCTATACGTCTATATTGGCGTAGATAACCTTGCCGGCTTGGATTATTTAACGTCGAACATGAGCTTCGGAACGCAGATTTCTGTGATATTGTTCTCTTAAAAAACATGTTGCTGTCTGGAGAGAGTCATATGAATTATTCGAAATTTGCTTCTTAACATCTTATTAAAATGCAATTTATTGAAAGTTTTTAACGATGTCTAGTGGAGTGGAGAATGTTTTATCCTTATATTATTATGAATAAGTTTTCCTTCGATGATTTCATTTCGTTCTTTCTTGCGCAAACTTTCAATGATTATCGGCCAGAGCAAATGAATATTAAAACGCGACTGCGTGGACTTCGATTCGATACGTCGATCTTGAGTTTTCAGCGGGGTAGATTTCTAAAGATCGAAACATACATAACAAGTATTCTGGGTGTATAAGAAAGTTCCCTTATCCTAAAATAATTCTCGAACGGGTAAAGTAGTGGAATAAATGTCTACCTACAGTAAAACGTGTATGCGCTATTCTATGAGAGTGACTTTAGCGCTCCATAGTGGCGAAATATCGAAGGTATCTACTCTTTCTCAAAAATTCTGAGTAAAAAGAACTCATTTACAGAGCGTCCACGAATTAATGTTAAATGATGTCTTACATGTATTCTGAACTACATTATTAAACATTATTATAAAACATAATAAACAGTAACCTTTTTCCTGATTATAACTGCATGATCATCTGACTTTATGCCATGTACACTCATTTTACTTTCAACTTATATGAGTCCAATCTTACTTTTAAGAGAATTACCGAAACGATTTTAAAATTCAGCGGTTTTATTTAGTACTCACGGAGTAAAGAGGAACTTGAGATGAAATGTTTACGCCTAAAGTCGGCCCAAGCAACTTGCTTTGAAAACCTCTCCCCGTCCAATGAATCCAGTCCTTGTTCCACGTGCAGCCTCTCCGTCCAATGAAGTAGCTTGTTTGAACCTAATGTTGAGCGATAACCGGCTTCATATTATAAACTGTTTTTACGGTTTATTACCCCTCTATTCTTTTTCTGTACAATGTGTTTCGTATTTCCTTCTTGATGGTCAGCGTGGAAAAAGAAGATAAATTTATTTTAAGACGTCGTCGACTTAGAAATCTGAAGCTACTGTTTAGCTCTGGTTAGAAAAACTCTGAAACCGGTCTCCGCTCGGTCAAGTTGCCAAGGTAACTGGTCAGTCGACTTTATTTGAGGGAAGTTCCGTTTTTTCTTTTTGCACCAATTTCCCCGTGTACAGCTGGTCAGCCTGAGAATTATCGCAGTCTGCTCCTACTGACGAAATTCCCTCCTTACAAGTTTTGGAACCTTCGAAAGCAGCAACCCCACCCAGAGTTTTTCTCGTCCCGGTAATACAGTATGTCCTCTGAAATAAGGAGGGAAAAAATGCACATAAAATCAGATGGATCGTTCTTCAACTCCGACTTTCACTCCACTTCCCTCTCCCCTCTTAACGCGCTCCCGAATCTTTCCTAGTTTTCAAGCAAGCGTCATCTGGAGAAAAGTAAGTTGCTATGCAATCATAAATGCAATATTTTTATATTTTATGGACTCGAAACGAGGAACTCCGCTCCTCCTTCGTACACATGTTGTTATTTCTTCTTCTTCGTGACTTCATTCTTCGACTCGAGAGAAAGAAAAATATTTTTTCTCAAAAAAAAAAAAAATTCCTTCCTTTTTCAATCCAGATTTTCTAAGTAGTTCTGGAAACGGGAAAAACAAAATTGCAGATGCTTAATTCTTTCCCACCGTTTTAATTGCGCGTTGCTTCTTTTAAATGTTCTACTAGAAGTATACAAGCTCTTATTTCGCAAAATCGGATTCCCGTCTTACGATGAAGTATTTTCTGTCATTTTTATCTCTTTTAGAAAGAATATTTCTGAAATGCTCGCGCACCCCTTACTGCGTCCGCTCTCATATACACCATAGATTTTTAAAAGTTTATCCCTAGTCTATAAAATGTTTCAGTATTTAAGACAAGGTTTATATCGAGCCTTGTATACATAAGTTATTCAAAAAAATAAATAAAACCGATCTCAAAGGATTGTTTCTAAACTTATTGCCCGCCAGTTATAGTTCGTCACAACAGATTCTTTCAGGGCGAACCTAGAATGTTATTCACAGTCAATTTAAAACCCCAAATTTAACCAAAATCGCTCACTTTGACCATGAATTATCGGAAAGTAGGGTAAAAACGGGTACCTAACGGTTTTCCTTTGTTGGCAAAATTCTAGAAAGGCGAAAAGAACGGAACTCCTCACAACAGTGTTTTGGGATATCTGCGCTATTGAAAAACCACACCTGTTGCCACAATAGAAGTATTCTCTACTTGGGAAAAGGCGTGTTTTATTTTTTTTAAGGTAAAAGGTTGGTTATTTGTGTTTGTTTATTATTTTAAAAAAAGTAATAATCAAAACAATTTCGTCACATTCGTTTACCAGGGTTACTTATACAAAAAACTGTGAGTGTGCAGATACTTTTTTTTGCTCACTGTATGTTCAAATTTCAAAGCGATTCCGATATATAAGAATAAAATCCTCACCCCATTTTGCCGAAATTCCAGGGATGAGCTCCAAGTTTTCTGTGTCTTCCAGGAAACTCCAGACTCGTTCATATCTCTGAGGATGGCTGAAAAGAAAAAGAAAAAAAAAACAGTGACATCAGCATGAAAATGACAAGACCTACACTGTAAAAAAAATCCGTTAAATATACTAGTCAATTTATGTAAAATTAACAAAAACTTTTTGTTTGAGTAGAAATCGTACATTTTCCCAGAATAAACGAAAAATTTTCATTTTCTACTCTCACTCGTCGAATCTTAACAAAATTGTTCCTCCTTTTCAATGGAGAGAAAACGGAAAATATCCAGTTAAATTTCCGTAATTGAAGTTTTGGGCTATAACCAAGCCCTTGGATGCCGCCAGATGGTGCAGAGAACAAAGCATTCACGCGCTATTGGCGAGTATCGAGGTTTGAATCCCACGGAAGGCAAGGCGATAAAAAACGGAAGCGATAATATGCAATACAAATAATATGAGTATGTATAATTTATACACACTTTTTAAAAAATATATTGAACATATTTATTTGTTAAAATAGAAATTTCCCTTCAAGAATAGAGAAATATTTCCATCTGAAAAAAGGGAAGTGAAAAAAGTGGAGACTAACGGAATTGCTGCCAGTGCATTTTTTTTTTTTTTTCAGGGATTTTATTTCTGCAGTGTAATTTGAAAAAATTTGAATCAGTGTTGAAGGAGTAACACGCGATTGCCATCACTTATCTTTCCTGAAAAAGTTTAACATTTTAATTAACAAAAACAAATCGAAGATAAATATCTTAATTATATTTACTTCCCTCAAGGTGGGAATTGTTGTATGATCCGTGCATAATGCATGATTTTGTAAGTTTATGTCGTTTAGTGCCGTTTTAATTTCTGGTTTCAGCTTTATTTATCAAAAATCTGTCGCTATTCAAAACTGTAAAGAAAAACAGATGTTTCTTAATCTAAAAAAATATATAATACACAGGGTGCCTCAAACAAGCTCGGGACACATTTTAAAATTCAATAAAAATTAAGTAATTGGCATACCACAGTGTGGTTTGGACGAAAATGCTTTTTTTTGGATCGATTTTTCTTTTAAATAAAAAAAAATAGTTGCAAACATTTATCATAGATGGCGTTAATTCTGCAAAGCTACTGAAGAGGGAGAATGTACATAACAGACCCTCAGTGCGTATGCACTGTTTTTGTCCAAAGTATGGCAATCCACAATCCAGAACTTAACAAACAATACTAGCGTTCATGAGTTGGATTAGACGAGTGAGACAAGTCAACAAACGTTAGGTTTGACGATAATAGAAAGCTCGACAAGTTGCTTGGCGATTCGTTTTGTTTTTCCAAAATTGTATCGAGCCACCGAATTTTTTTGTCCGTATATCGTCATTATCTTACAGAGGCCTCCTATAAGTCGCCAAACTAATGTTTGTTGACTTGTCTCACTCGTCTAATCCAACTCATGAAGGCGAGTAATATCAAGTTCTGGAATGTAGGTTGCCATAGTTTGCACATAGTTTGCCATCTTTCGCCACTGAAATCTATAAAGCCATTCTACTTCTTTGGTAGCTTTGTAGAAGTAACGCCATCTATGAGAAATTTTTTAAACTAATTATTTTATTTTTTGAAAAAAAATTCGGTCATAAGAAAGCATTTTCGTCCAAACCGCACTCTTGTTCACCAATCGTTTAATTCTTTTTTGAATTTTAAAATTTGTCAAGGATTTTTGGGGCACACTGTATAACCGCGAACACGAGTTTTTCTGAAAAGTTTTTTTTTTTAATCTTTAGAAACGTCATTTATAAAAACAGTGACTTTTGCTGTCACTGGTTTTCGGAAACGTTTCGGAGTCGCTTTTACAGTATGTTAATTAGTTTTTTTTCAAACCGGAATATCGATTTTTAAGATGCGACGAACATGGAATTTCCGTTGAATCTCCAAGCTCTATGTTCTGTTTTGGCATACAAATGTAGACTACAGGGTGATTATAATTAAAGACCCACTTTCAAATGCTGTGAAAAGGGAACCACGGGTCAGAATGATATCCAATTTGAACTGAATACACTGGAAGAAAGGGAAAACGGTATGGCATCAGAAAAAAACAGTTCCAAAGTGTATCAATAGAGGGTTATGTAAGCGTCATACTATGCAAATTAAAAGGCACTCATGCGTCAATATAAACCGAATCATTATGTGCCTTGTTTGCGGTTTTTGGCTCAAGGACCATTAAAAACCGATTTTTCCCATCCAATGGGGTACAATTTTGCCGTGGTGGATGGGCTTTCCACGAACAGTGCCACAACCGTTGACTGATTCGGATAGCATTTTTTTCGTCCAACAACCGAAACACTCATGTACATTGAACAGTATAACGGTTGGTTTACTGTGCAACTCATGTCAAAGCCGTCGCATTTCGATTTAAAATGTCACTTGTAGCCGAATCCACTTTCGTTAGGCCGCTTACAGCGCCCTCTATTGATACACTTTGGAACTGTTTCTCCGTTATTCCAGTCTATTCAGTTCAAATGTGAAGTCATTCTGACCCGTGGTTACTTTTCTACAGCATTTTGAAAGTGGGACATTATAATCACCCTGTATATATAATGTTTACTTGAAAATTAGTAGCATCCGAAAAAACGATCTTCCGGTTTAATAAAAGGGATTCATACACTGTAAAAACGGTTCAGAAACGTTTCCGAAAACGCAGCTAAAAAACTTTGTTTCCATAAGTGATTCTTTAAATATCGAAAATTGGTTTCTGAGGTTTTTAAAGATAAAGAACGCTTTTCGGAATTGTAGATTATTGTCTATTTTCGTTCGTGGTTATATTATACTTTCCTAGATTTAAGAAACATTTTTTTTTATAGTACGTAACACATTAGCACTTGTCTAGATAGATTTTTTTCTCCTCTTCTTTTATTTTATACCAACATAAGCTATTTGGAATGATAAGCATAACATGTAAAACATCCATTCGGAAATGACATTATCTCCTTCTGCATTCACCGAAACCCAAAAGAAAATCACTCACAAACAAAATGTTAATTTTCACGAAACATTTTAAAATCCGTGAGACATCTTTTTCAAATTTTTTACGGAAAGATATCATACTAGCAGACTACGCCCGCTGCGCTGGTCGGTTTCTCCAAAAGAACCTTGAATCAAACGAAATATATCGGTGAATTTAACTTTTTATTTTAAAGTAATCTGTACCTTTACTTGGAATATCGTAAAATAACATAAAAACGGATACTTATTTCACTAATTTATGTTTTTTTAATACGGTTTATTATTACGTTTACAATCCTATTACCGTTTTTCATGATTCATATGTTTTCTAGCTACATTTTTAAATAACGGGATAAACCTATATTATTCACAACTAAAAAGAATGGCGCATCTAGTATTATTTGTCGAGAATTAAATAAAAATCATGCACTCGTGACATCATAATTCACTTTTATATTTTAACAGAATAATAAGGTTACATTAATTTGTGACTCGTGCTGCCACATTGCTGTTGTTATTTTTTTTTTACGCGTGAAGTTTTCGCTTTGGTACTCCGTTGTGAAATTTGGTATCTTTTGAAATTCAATATTTTAAAAACGGCTTAATCATTAGATTTGAAATTTATATCAAGAAAAATACAATATTTTACCTTTCTAACGTAGTTTGTCTAACAATTTTCTGACAAATACTTTTCGAGCAATTAATTTTTTCAGATACTTCAAATGTTTCATTTTCCGAGATTAATCTGTGGCAACGATTACAGAAAATCCCAGTCGTCAGCAACGCATACCTTTTTATTAAAGAGGATAATTTGATATCATGAATCATTCAACGGCTAGAAATTTAAAAGTTGATTATAAAGCGCTCTTCAGAAATAAAGTCAAAAGTGTAATTAATTCTGTGAATGACGCGAAACTATTCACTGAAAACAAATGACACAGCCTTTAAAAATGTTTTCTTTAAAAAAATATATATCTATAACTTACAGGTAATTGCGATAAACATGATATTTGTTTTTGAGAGTTTACTATAACTATTATAATGAAATCCGTAGAGATTATAAATTCGAAAATAACGGCTGTCGAAATGTATTTATTTCTTTAACAAGCAGTTTTGAGTGGCTATTTCAATAGTTTCTTTCGTTGAATTTATATGGATCGCAAATTGGTATAGCAAGATTTTAGTATCCATTCAAACTTTTAGAATAGAAAACACGTTTTTAAAGACATCGACGATTTTGTAAGAGAAAAATAAAATGTTCCCAACTCTTTCAAATTACATTTTTAAATTTATTTTAACTAATAAACTAAACTTTGTTTCGACAATCATCCTATGATAATGTGTTGCAGGGTTGTGTTAAACATTATGCGAAATGTTGAGGTGAACACTGCTATACTGTAAAAGAAGAAAATGCTTTTTTATCTCGGAAAATATAATATAACCACGCATAATTAATATGTTTTCCTACATATTTAATATCATGTGTGTACATACTGTCGTACATAATATATTGGCAGATGTGTATTTCTATAATATGTTTTCAGCGTTTTTAAAAAAATACTTTTGAAGGTAAAGGGCCACCGTAATACTGACCCATCGTGGATATGCATACTATAAAATATGAAAATACAGCATGCGTAAACTATTTATAAAATGCATTGCCATTCGAATAAAATCGTGGTTGGATGACGTCCTTAACTTTAAAGGCTCTATTACTGAATGGCGCAAAAGAAACATCCTTATAATTCCAAAAAGGATAATCTTATTAACTAAAAATTTACTGCGAAGCTTCTCATTTCCAATTAAAATATATTTTTGAACTGAAATTGGAATGAAATACAGGATCATGAAAAATCAAAGCGTGTGAAAAATAGAATTCCAAATATCTCGGCAACTAATTATCCGATCGACTTCATTCTTTATGCAAAATTTATGTTTTTTGATTCTTTTTCATACTCACTCCTTAAAATAAACCATTTCGAAAAATTTTATAGACCTTTTATCGGAACGACTCTTTCGAGAGTCCGAAAAAAATAGCTCCGGATCATCGAGGTGACTGAAATTCAATATTCTTCCCATTATTACATACTAAGTATATACCCAATTTCAAGTTTCTATCTTAATTTGTTCGGGAGATAGAGCGTTTACAGACACACAGACGGCAATTTTTTTTTTCTAAAAATATGTTTTTGGGTATCTCCAGAGTCTGAAACGTGTAAATCCGTCAATTTTTTTTTTTTTTTTTTTTTTTTTTGATTCGTCAAACGATTACAAGACTTACCCTATATAGAGATTTTTCGTTACCCTCTTATTAAAGAAACAATAACATTATTAACGTATAATTACTGGTTAAAGTGATAAAAACATAACACAAAAGACTTAAAAATACCTTTTAATATAGGGAAGACGCATGTTTCATGCGGTCAAACGGGATCTTCTTCAGATCAGAATGATTGTCAGGTTTCTCTGGTAGCTGCAAGAGTTAAAAGCTATTCTTAAGGGATTACCTTATTGTATATGTATCTATTGTGTACCGTTAGAGGCTTGCTTCAGAAAAATCTTAATCCGGAGGAGAGCGAAAAGAAGTATTTCCTTTGCAATGTGGTCTTTCATAGATAAGAAAGATATTGCACCCATTATTTAGGAAGACAGACCCTTGGAAACAGACCAGGAGCCCCGTAGACAGAAAGGTTCTCGGGTGGATGACAAGAGAGTGAAGTGAGTTCTAACGGAGGAGCGAAGGTGTAAGGTCGTTCAGAGTTGGCACTCTGTCTGAGACACGTGTAGGTAGGAGTATCTCTCGAAAGGAAGAGATATAGCGGGTGTGAGATTAATAGAAATCTCGGTGCTGAGTGAGTTAACGTAGCCTAACGGTACATGTAAAGCGTTTTCTGTAATTATTTTGATTTAATATTAAACCGGATAATTTACATCCGAGTTTAAGTGTAAATATTGTTAATAAAGTGTTAGTTTAAGTTTAATTGAAAGAGTTAGGTTTTTCTTGAATATACATCACGTATCGTGTCCGATATCACGTATTCATATCGGTGGTGGCAGCATATCAAAAGACCGGATTATATTTCGAAGTCGTGTGGACGGAGAAGTGGAATCCGACAATGATAAATAAAATATTCTCGCAGAGTTTTTGAAAATGATAAACATAAATCACGAGGTCACATGTCCAATGTAAGCAGGTGCTTAAATGGGTCAAACTGGAAAACGTGAAAATTATTATTATTATTATTGCATTCTTAATTTGTAAACCATCGCGTGCCAAATTTTAGGTAATTCAAAAGAAGCTGATTCGTTGCATATGTTCTCGTTACGTAAATACACTTCTATTGATTCACGTTTAATGGATGGAAAATAAACTCTTGATGAAAAAATTATTTTACTATTCTTGAAATTAATCCGCAAAGGCTCTATTCTATGTAGTCTAGCTCGTGGTTCTTCCGTCCTATTTCATATCTGCCCTATGTTCTTTTATTCTCGTTTTATTTTTTTTGTTTGAAATTCCTATATAGTATTGCACTGTTCCATCTGCCTTGGTGAATGCGATTGCATAAACACCGTTAAGTTGGTCAGGTTCTATTGGATCACTTTTTTTTTCATACTATGTTTTTAACACTTTCCAACCTAGTTGAAAAGTGTTTATGACTTCGGTTTGTCTGGCCGTCTGTCTGTGCTCTAACTCCCGTCAATAGGCTCGGATTGCTCTGCAATTTTTATATGTTATTGTCGTTATCTATAGCATGTTCCCTATTTCAACGGAAGTGTGTAGCACTTACAGTTTTTTGACAGGGACACTCAAAAGAATTCCGTTACATTGCAGTCTATGGGGAAAAAATCATTTGCGGTTTATTTAAATAATATTTCACTATTTTAAACGCATTGAAATTTATATATATCACTAAGGTGCATTAGAAGAAGCTTAATATGGAATAGGGTGTGCATAGCACTTATAGTTACTTTACAGGGACAGTCAAAAGAATTCCGTTACATTACGTCTATGGAGAAAAATCGTCTGCGGTTTATTTAAATAATGTTTCACTATTTTAAACGCATTTAAATTTATATATATCAGTAAGGTGCATTACAAGAGACTTACTAAAGAATATTGTGTGTAGAGCAGTCATCGTTCATTTACAGGGATACACAAAAGAATTCTCTACTGTCTGTAAACAATAATCCCTGGAAGTGCGTTTTAAGTTACTGAACGCGATTTTAATTTTAACTCGCTTTTTGTCTATTACGTGGTGTGTATAAATTCTGTAGATCCTATATAGGGAAGCACAAAAGTTCGCGAACCCTTTCCGTTTATTTACAGAAACTCTAGACGGAGAATTTTAAACTGTGCTACGCGTTTCCTATAACTGAACTAAAATTTAGCATCCTATGTAGTACATATACAAATCTATAGATCCTATACTGATCTGAATAAAAGTATTCGGATATTTTTCCGAATATTGTATATGTTGGAAATTGCTGAAATTATGTTTTTAAATAGGTTATGCGTTTTCCAAATTGTTTACTTAGATATTATCTTTTAGCTTATTAAACGGTCATGATTTGTAAAATTATTTTGGAAGCGTTGGAAAGTGTTACATCTATGCTTGACGCATGATTTTTCGTTCTTGTTTAATTTTGTGGCAGGTTTTGCGATAAGGCACATATTGCATTTGCCTCACACATATTTGCCTCACACATTGCACATATTGTATTGAAGTTTATATTTTAATCTTTCAAAGAACCCAGGAAAATAGTGTAAAGTGGATAGCTTTGAGTTTTGTTCATTGAAAATTTTCTTCTTTTTATTATCCATGCTCGTAATTAATTTATTAACCCATTGACGGACAGTAGGAACAAGTGAAATTCGAAAATTGACACCGGGCTTCTACTTGTACGCCGGTAAATGCACATTTGTGCTGCTATAGCCGTCATGCCACATAGTGAACTTCGCTTTGACGCCGCAAGTGTCCGTCAAGAGCGCATGAAACATATGTCATCTATTATACATTAAAAGGTATTTTTAAGCCTTTTGTGTTATGTTTTTATCATTTTAAGCAGCAATTACACTTTAATTTAAGGTTAACAAGTTATTTTATTATATTATTAATAACATTATTGTTTATCCTATCACGTTAAGTTCTATTTCATTTTCAACAATTCACCATTTGAAACGAAACCTGTCACCCTTTTTCACGTGAATAATTTTATTATCTATATATTTAAAGCGAAAAGCGCATTCTGTCAAATTCACATTCTCTTTTTTTCACACGAAGGCTTCTCCCCTCAGAAACGGGAAACGTTTTTAGCCCTCACCTGTTTAGCCTAGGGAGATTGAAAAGAGTTGATTAAAAACGGATGGCGTAATATGGCCATTGCGTTGAAAGCTTTTTTTTTTTTTTTTTAAGAACACATGTTTTCACTACCAAATATGCCTCTTTTTTCGCAAAAGTTCAAAGAGAGCTTGGATACAGTCATATGTATAACCGATTGAAATTTCAGAGATTTCGGAAGATGAGAACTATTTTTTTTTATTGCTACGTTAAAGGAACCGACGCGAAAACAAACAAACAAACAAACAAAAAAGCGAGAAGAAAATATTTCTTTTACAACTAGATAACACTATATTTTCACGGGCTGTAAAACCGTTTTATTTATTGCCCGTAAAGCTTTCAAAGAGTTTGGACAAAAAGAACTTTTGATTTTAAAACTATGAAACGACCCTACGTGAAAAAAACGTTAATAAAAGTTCTTTTATCACTAAACATGAATATTTTTTCGCGAATTTTTCCTTTTAAAATAAAATTTCACACAAAATCGGGTTAAAGATATAAAATAGTAAAAACTTGTTTTTTTTTTTTTTTAATTATTATTATTATCACGGGCTTGGGCAGCGCCGAGCGGTCCAGCTAGTAATTTCTAATGATTAGTCTTTAAAAATTAAAACATGCATAATTTAAATCAAACATACTTAGTTTTAGTCAATCACAGAATCGCAAATCTCAGTTTTCTTTTATTGTATTTTAGGTCAGTCAGATCTACACAAGCTTACGTGCTGGCTAACCGAGGAACACTTTTAAGAAATCCTATAAATAAACCACTGTTATTTGTCCTTCTTACAGGAAACTGACAACGAACCACGTTTCCGACGTCGAAACAACAGAGAACAAAATAAATAAAGGCCTAACGAGATTTTCTGTTTCTGATTTGAATTTTATCGAAACGTTTTCCACCCCCGGGGGAATCGGACGTTTCGATCGATGGAAGAATAAATTCCTCCCCTATAAAAGTTTTAGGCTTTTTGTTTCGGCCCATGGATCTTAAAACACATGACTCGAATACAAAGCTCTTGAAGATTTTCATTTCAATATACACAAGATTTTAGATTCACATAGTCTTGTGACTTGAACTATTTATACTCTATTTAGACTATTTAGACTTAGCATATTGAGCGTATTGATACCCTATTAAACTATTTATATGCCATTTAGCCTATTTGGACTATTTGTACTCGATTTAGGGCACTTCGACTTTACCCTTAAAATTAGTAACCCAAATGTTCTAATTTGGGCTTATTTAACCTATTTAGACTATTTATACCCTGTTTAGACTATTTAAACTATATATTAAATATATTAGGCCATTTAGACTATTTATACATTTTTTAGACTATTTATATCCTATTTAAACTATTTATACCCTATTTAGATTATTTATATCGTATTTAGACTATTTATACTATTTGTACCCTATTTAGCCTATAACCTGGCTATAACTTTAGACCTATTTAGACTATATAGGCTTAAATAGGCCTAAATAAGCTTAATAGGGTATAGTGCCAGAATATTTTAATCTCTGCCTTGTCTAATCGTATAATTCTTGGATTTAATAAGGCGAAAAATATTATACCGAATTTGGTGCTAATTAAAGTGTCTTTAAGGGCACTTGGTACCAAAAACATTTATCCTCTAAACAACACCAATATTAAATTTTTTGGATCCGGTTTCAATCAAGCAAAATCATTAGAGATAATATAAAAAGCCTTAAATTGTTAATATATTAATATAAATATTTTAATTGAATTTGTTTTTTAAATTAACAAGTTTAAAACTATTTCTCCTTTTCCAATGTTAGTGTTTCAAATTAGAATTTCTTTTATTTTATACTCAGGGTTACTTACAAACCAAAGTATCAGATTTTTTATACAAAAATTAGTTCAGAAGAAAAAAAAAATGGAAATTGTACGTCAAAATGAGGTGCGTTCGTACTTTAACTCGTTTTATAAATATTCAGATCTTGGTGTACTCTTATACAAAAATGCATGAACACAAAGTTTATTTTACGTTATTAAATATTCAGATCTTGGTGTAGTACTCTTATACAAAAATGCATGAACACAAAGTTTATTTTACGTGATGCAGATGTTCATATTATATAGATGTTCATTTTATTTTATAGAAATTAAGTTTCAATACACTTTTACAATTACAATTCATCCCAATTCTGTTACATTAAAATTATAGAATGCGCCAATATCCAATACAAGACAATGGAAAGAAAATCAACGTTATTATTTCAGTGAAAAAATTAATTATATCGTCTGTTATTAGGATACGATTAATAAAATAAGTATATTTTAAATTGTCAACCTTTTATCTTTTGTTGACATTTATTGAAACTTAAGCCTAGCTTTGAAAATTCCAGAACTTGGAATCCCTATTTAGACTCTTTTTCCATTTAATATTTATTTATCCGAAAACATATAGTGGTTGAACGTCGAAGTCCCTAACCATTGGATTGATTGTAATAGTCGAGACGACAAGATATCTTTTTCGCTGGCCTCCACGTTCACCTGACATCACGCCATGCGATTTTTTCCTTTGGGGGTTTATAAAAGATCGTGTCTACGTTCCGCCGCTACCTAATGATTTGCCAGATTTGAGACACAGAATTGAAGAAGAGGCTATTGCTTCCGTTACTCCGGACCTCTTAACCGAAGTTTGGGAAAAATTGGATTTCAGGTTGTACGTGTGCAACTAAATATGCACACATTGAACATTTGTAAAAAGAACTAAGTTAGTTTACCTTCCATTTGAGGTATGATTTGTTGTCAATAGTCTAAATTAAACTGTTATAATAATATACCGTTGAAACTTATGAACATCCTGTAATGTGACATAATTAAAATGCATAGCAAACGATTTCCCCCTTAGACCCTAATATAGCAGAATTCTTTTGTGTGTCCCTGTAAATAAACTATACCTGCTACACACTTCAAATTCAATTCCGAACATACCATAGTAATCTTCAATAACATACATCCATTGCATGTCTAATGACGCAAGTTAGAGCATGGCCAGACAGACAGTTACATAAACAGACAAACCGAATTCATAAACACTTTTCAACTCTGTTGGAAAGTGTTAAAAAGTATCAAAATTTGGGAAAAATGAGAGAGAATATGGGCAGATAGACAAATCGAATTCATAAACACTTTCAAGTATGTCGTAAAGTAGTAAAAATGCACATCTGAGTGATGAAAAACTTCGTTTATTAACCTACTAAGCTTTGAATCAATTATTATATAGCGTTGTTCAAAAAAGATTGCTTAACTCACTGATGCATAAGAATAGTTCATTTATATCCCAGTGTTTACAAATGAAATGTCGTGTAGCTTCGAAAAGCTCGACCACGGATCACACTGTCCTATTCCTAGAATCACTCTACATATGCATATTCATCACACAGCCCCTGCTCTATCACAGCTTTGCAAGTCTGGCAATGTCGATTGAGCGGAATGGGAGATGTGACTATGCAGATTCGGATCTATCGTATCGATTTCGGATACTTTAATGTATACAGGCGACCTTTTAGCATAAGCTAATTGAAGTAGCCTTGTATTCAAATTAACTTATGCTTTTGAAAAGCTTGTATAATTGGAAATTTTATCCTGTCTCTTTCATATATTGATTTTTAATGATTATCTTCTAAATTTTACGACTTAGCTGTCGTATTAGATTGGACGCAATTACTTCACTAAATCGTGTCATTATCTCATTTAGTTATACCCCGTGGCGTACCCAGAGAGTTATGGATAGACCACTCGTTTCGAATGTTCATTTTCATCTTATTCAATCGTATAGTTAATGATTCGATTCAATAAGGAATGAATGACTATTATATTCTTTCTATTTAATAATTTAATTTGACTATTTAATATTTTAAAATTAATTATTTCGAGGCATACACAGCAAATGAGAATCCATTTGGACACTTGAGTTCGCACTTCTAATAGCGAGACATTTTTTTAACACTTTCCAACCTAGTTGAAAAGTTTTTATGAATTCGGTTTGTCTATCTGTCTGTCTGCAGGCTAAGGGCAATCTGATACATTTTACTGCAATGTATTATTAATGTGAATTTAGTTGATATTAAATTCATCTTTTTAACACTTTTCCAACAAAGTTGAAAAGTGTTTATGAATTCCGTTTGTCTCGCTGTCTACCGTCTGTCTGTCTGTGCTCTAACTCGCGTGAATATATTCGGATTGACATGCAATTGATATAGATTATTGAGGTTTACTATGGCATGTTCGGTATTGAATTGTGAAGTCTGTAGCAGATATATTTTTTTTACAAGGACACTCAAAAGAATTCCGTCACATGATGATCTATGGGGAAATAGTGTTTGCGGTTTATTTTAATGATGTTACATTATTACAAATATAATGAAATGGATATATATCACTGAAGTGCACAAAAAAGAGGCTAAGTATAGAATAGGTTCCTTTACAGGGACACTCAAAGGAATTTTGTTACATGACGGTCTAGGGAGAAAAATCGTTTGCGGTTTATTTAAATGATATTTCACTATTTCAAATATATTGAAATGGATGTACATCACTAAGATGCATGACAAGAGGCTTACTATAGAATAGTGTGTATAGCATTCATCGTTCAATTACAGGGACACACAAAATAATTCGGTACTGTCTGATAACAATAATTCCTGGAAGTGCGTTTCCAGTGGCTGAACGCGATTTTAAATGGAACTCATTTGTTGTCTATTACTGGGTGTGTATCCATTCTTTAGATCCTATACAGGGCAGCACAAAAGTCCTCGAGTCCATTTGCGTTTATGGGCGGACATTCCAGAAGAGGAATTTTAAATTTTAGCATTCTATGTAACAAATCTATACATTTGTATATACATACAGGGCTGCACAAAATAAATAGGATAGTTTTCTGAATAGTGTTGGTCATTTGTGAAATTGGGTTTTTAAATACGTTAAGCGTTTTCCAAAGTTTGACTTTGAATTTGTTTACTTAGATATCCTCTTTCACCTTATTAAACGGGGAAGATTTGTAAAATTATTTTGAAAGTGTTACATAATCTATGCTGGACGCATGACTTTCCGTTCTTCTTTTATTATTATATAAATTAAGGACTTGAGAAAGCTTTCAAAAGAAAATTGTTGGTTTCACATTCATTCATATTTTCTCAAACAGAAATAATGTATAAGTTTTGAAAATAACCTTCCGTTACTTACTGCATAGGATAGGCTCATTTGACATTTCCTTAAAAAAAAACCAAAAAACTATTAAGTATATTTAATTCGGTGCTTTTTTTTTTTTTTTTTGGAACGCCCTGTGTGTCAGCTGTTAAAAATAGCTTTTCATCTGTGGTTTAATTAAAAGAGAGAAGGAAATGGGGAAGTCGAAATGAGGTATGGATAGAAGAAACTTAATTAGACTCCCGATGTCATCCTACTATGTCATTCTGTGTGTAACTAGTTAAGTTAGTTAACCCAGACAAGTGGTTGTCTCCTTTTCTACTCTCTATAGCTTTCGGACAGACGACCAGGAAATAAAATCGAAGGGGGAAACTGATTAAGTGTAGTAACAGCATATGGGAAGTTCGGAATCCAGAAAGTCGAACAGGTGGCAGCCATGGACGCGCTCTTTAAAAACCTTTTCACCGTGGAGTATTGGATACAAAATCCTGGCCAAAAAGGCAGAAATTAAAATTGGCTCAACAATTGTAAAAAGCATATTTAATAATGGGCTGACTAACTAGTACATCGATCTATGTGTATTTCAGGAGCACAAAACCTATACGGTGGTTCCTAGCCTCAGTTGAAGTGAAAGTTTATTTGTGAGAAGACGTGCTTTTTTGTAATGTTTAAGCTTTATTATTGTGTTTAAATGTATAGTTTTACATGTGCATTTAAATAATTTTACTTTTCATATAATGAAAAATAATTTAAATTGAAAATGGGATAATATTAATCCTTTTGAGATCTAATTTATTGAAACATATGTATTGAAATATATTATCTAATATATTCAAAGCTTTTTAAAGCTGTGTCGGACCCTTTTTCAATTATAATCGTATTGGTTATAGTTTTAAAGGCAAATGTTAAAAAAATGTTTCGCATATTGTTGCCATTTTTAGATAATGTTTTTTGGGAGGACTGCAAACTTATTAAAACCACTCAAAACCCAATATCTCTAAACTATTGAGACTGAACTTTAGTAAATACTAAATGCAAGTAATATCAAGACAGTCAACAACAGTGGTTTCGCGCCGCGAATTGATATATCCGTTCACTAAGCTCCAGGTTTCACTGCAATAGAAGCATTGTTTAAATTAGTATAATTCTACAAATATAATGCAGCTTTGAAACATAGAGTAATAATTACCACTTTCAAGGATTATACTCATTTACGTAATTAATTTTTTTACATCAAGTTTGAAAGTTCATCTTTTTTTTTAGCTTTTTTAAAAAAATACACAGAAAACAACATTACAAATTTGCCTTTTGGCTCGGCGGTCAGGGGGTTTTAAAATGGAAAATATAAACATAAGTTAAACTAAGACATTTTTCTTAGAACTTTCATGCAAGACAATGTTTAAAACACGTCAGACTTAAAAAGCAATTCTGAAATTTACCAAATAACAAATATTCAAAATCCTTTTACTGTCTTTTTTAACTCCAACCAAGTTGAAGAGTGTTTATGAATTCGGTTTGTCTGGCCGTCTGTCCGTGATCTAACTCTCGAAAGGCCGAGGTCATATGAGCATACGTCAGATCGAATATTTTCGTTCGATACTTGGACTTCGATTCTCGCTGCTGCGAGAACTTAGGTAGAAAGCGAGAGATGTACGATATTGGGCAAAATAAGATATATTCAAAACAAAATTTGCAAACAATTCGGTAACGGAATTACGGTTCAGTGCAAATTAGTAAAATTTATTGGAATTATATAAAGTATTTTTTTCAAGTTTTGTTCCCCGCAAGCACATTTAAGTGTACACTGAAAAATCAAAATAAACAGTTACAACACTGCAAAAAATGACGCTTTCAAATCTGATGTTTTCTTTTTGTTTCAAATAGCACGAATGCTTTTCATTCTGAAATACCGGAAATACTCAAGATATTGAAACAGGGACATACTCAAAACTGAGCACATAGAGGTCAGTTCATACCAGGGTTGTAGTGGGTAGCTGCCCGGATACCCACCCGGTCTGGGCTTTTTAAAAGAAACGGGTTTTTTACAAATATAAGGATTGTAGTGGATAGCTGCCCGGGTATCCACCCGGGATGGGTTTAAAAAAACCCGAGTTTTTTACAACCATAAGGATTGTAGTGGGTAGCTTACCGGGTACCCGCCCAGCTACCCACCCGGGCTGAGCTTTTTTTTTAAACCCGGGTTTTTTACAACCCTGGTTCATACTCATTTTTTAAAGATGGACATACTAAAAAATGATTAGAATCAGTTCAAACTCATTTTTTAAACACGGACATACTCAAAAATGAGCCCATAGAAGTAAGTTCCTACTCATTTCTGGAACGTGAACATACTCAAATAGGATGTTTTATTCTTGAGTGTATGTGTGTTTTCAGAAATACATGTTTCAAACTTGATTCATTTAGATTCGAAGCCATTTTGACCTACTCAGATGCGAGTATTTTTTGCTCAGTTTTGAAAAAGTCATTTTTAGAGTGTATATTATTTAGAAACTTTAAAATGCTTGGTAACGAATTACAAGATATGGATTTCATGTAATTCTGTTACCGAGCATTTAAAAATTTCCAAATGATATTCTTATATAATTTTTAATTGTTGTAAGAGTTTATTTTGATTTCTTAGTGTACTCATTGTGCTGGCAGAAAACAAAACTTGAAAAAAAAAGTTACCTATTTGTAATTCCAATAAAATTTTACAAATTTGCTCTGGACGGTAATTCTGTTGCCATATAATTGCCCTGTTACGACGATTTGATAATAAACTGAAACTGCTTTTTTCCACTCTGCTCGCTACGCTCACCAACCCCCGTTCTGATTTCACAGCCTCTTAAAACCTGGTAATGTATCCTGTTTTAAAAAAATGATATCACGAACGGCGACTTTCTTCTGTAATCAGGTTATAATGCTTTTTCATTTAATTCATCTTTTTTAGTTTTAATATTCATGTGTAAACGCAATTTTTATGACGTAATTTTCTTTATTTCCTGCTTTCAACACGTGATCATTTAATTATTATTTTAAACTTTCATTATTGTTTTTAATAGTCTCGCGCAAATGCATTTTTTATTTGAGATAAAACATAATCCTTTGCGCTTATTTAGAAATTGGCAACAATATAAAAAAATGACTTTTTCAATAAAAGATTTCTTACTCGATTTTTAAGGATTTTTTGAGATTTTATTGTCCGACCGTGATAATTTTTTGAATATCTGAAAGCTTGTTATATTTCGCGTTTAGTGGTATGATTTTCGAATCTGTAGGATGGCTAGAAAAAAAGTAATAGCTCCTCAAAAAAGTCCCTAGTAGTCCGTGGAGTTAGTGTAAAAATATTTCACTTCCGGATACCAGTATGAGATTTGGAGCAGTGCTTATACACATGTTAAGGCATAGAAAACCGCCGAGAGGAAATCGATCAGATGTCAAAACCCTCAACAAAATGGCCGCCTCGACAATGGACATAGGTTCATTTAAATGCTCACATCTCCATTCACAATTATAATATTATGATATTATGATATATCACTTGAAAGCTCTTGAAATAAGCTACAAAAAGGTTCTCACAATTTCGTTCGGCGACAAATGGTTTAGGTGTTGTGTGACGACAGCGTAATACTCAGCCAACTCTTACATTGCTGTGATGTTTTCCAGTATTAATTTTGCACTGGGTGCCACTTGTGCAATTATTTGCCCCTTCTCTTCACTTAGACGTGATGTGAAGTGTTTTTCAATAATTTGTTGTTTTGTTCATGCAATTGATCATGTGCCATCCTGGAGAATTTCCTGTTAGTTTTGGATCCAAACATATTTCCTTTTTTAAACTCGCAGAAAACAGCGGGATGCATCTCTGGTAGTTATAATTAAGTTTAAGTCTGGTAGTTTAAATTGTATAAAAACACTGGCAGCCATCGATCATAGTTGGTTCGGTTCTATCAGGAGCAAACATCCATGGACAAATTTTCCTCCAAAGTGAAAATATAATCTGTCAAATTGTCCTGACGAATACTCCGCACCATTTCTAAAAGCAAAGATTATAACGATTTTGTGATATGCCAATACTTAAACTGAGGCGACTTTTCTGATCTTCGCTGAATCCAATCTTCAAATGTTTCATCAACTTCTTCTTCTGTCCGATTTCTATAGGCTTTCTCCGACAGAACCTGTAGAGTCATAATCGAAACCTCGTGAGCGTATCGACATCTCTTCACGCCCGACACTTTCAATATTCCTTCCGCTCTTCCTGATGTTGTTACATTAGTTTCTACAAGGTTATCAGCCCATCCACTTCCTTCAAGACATATACCTATCGCAGATGCAATGGCCATTTCTATATGGAGACCACCTAACATCATTATGATTTTATCTTCCCCATATTATATGGCATATGGGGTTTATATGGCATAGCCCACTAAAGGGATTTCAGCAAGGCGTAGATAGGTTGGTCAGCTGTGATGACAGGGGTTTGGTTGCGATTAACTTTGCGAACAATATCACACAGAATATTCGTTGCATATCGGACAACCGATGACGAGTTGATGTCTTCATTGATCACTGGGCGCAAGAGTATCCTGCATTTGCTTATCGTTGAATTCATTTGTTCTTTTATGGAGAAGTAGGTAGCATACGGTGTTACAGATTCACATTCCGCAAATTCCCTGCCTTCGTTCAACCACTCGGCGAGTTTAGTTGAAGGTTCATCTCTTACGTTCTGCAGCTCAATGTTAACTGTACTCATTGTTAACTGTACTCATTGGAACTTCGCTTCTGAGTTTTGGAGTTGGAGGCAATGTCGTGTTATTTTCTGGGAGTCGTGCTGTCTTGGAATGGTTCTTCAAGTCTAGTTTCACGGACTCTGGAATTTCTGTGTTCACGGATACATATTGCAGGCTTGCCAACCCTCCGGCTTTTTGCATACCAGTATTATTTTAGAGAAAATGTGGTTCTTTTAAATCGTAGAATGTTCCGATTACGTAAAACAACATTTTCTGTATTAAAATACTAGTGTTCAAAAATCCGGAGACTTGGCAACTCTGATATTGAATCAAAGAAATGGAAGTACCGTGAAAGCTATTAGTGAAGTATTCGATAAAGTGTCCTAATCAATATTATCTATTGCTCCACATGTGAAGACATTACTTGCGATATTAAAGGGACAGACACAATCCTGTTGTTCAAAATGCTCGCAAATTGAGCTTGTTACTACGTTCATCACAGTTTTCACTCTCTGGTACGAAACGCTCGATCCAAGGTGAAAAAACTTGTCAATTACATCGGCTCCACCAGTTTGACTATGCAGCATGAGGCCAATATAGAGAGGTAAAGGTGTTTATCTCTGGAGAGGATGACGATTTGAAGTAGTAGAGATCTTTCGTTCTCTTTGTATGCAGTTGAATCTCACTAGTTGCGCTATAGATACTGCGGCTATAGTTACGGTTGCGGTTAACCTAAGGAGCAAAGAGTGCGAGTTCGCAACACTTGCGTAATCGGATAATCTCTTTTAAATCTATGCAAATGTAGTCTGTTTAGAGGCTGTGGGATCTAGACAGGGGTTAGCGAGCGTAGTTCGTAGGGAACAGAGCTTCTCTGAATATTAAAGTTAATAATTTGTAACCTGATGTAATTTGTCAAAAGCAGAAATATTCAACTTATGCCTTTATAACCTAGAAATCAAATTTAACACTGCGAACATAAGAATGGTTTATCAAAGCTTTAATATACTTTCAAGTTATTGAAAAAAAAAAGATTTTCGAAAAATACAGAAAACGTTTTGAGATTTTTTTTTTTGCTTCAAAAAGGTCATTTATACCCTAAATATCAATATTTCTGCAATAAAATCGTACACGGTCAGTGGATACATATTTTATATAAGATACAAACTTTTTAAAGCTTTAGTACAAAAATAAGTATAAAAAAAATAAAATGAGCTCAATATCTGTCATACGACATTCAACCGCGTAACCCCCCCCCCGGGGGGATCTTGACATCTGATCAATTTCCTCCTGGTGATTTTTTGTTTCTTAGTATATCTATAAGCTTTGGACCAAATCTCATACTGGTATCCGGAAGTGAAATATTTGGGTGAAATTTGTCGCTAACTCCACGGACTATAGTAAAAAAGCGATGAGAATAACCCGGAATATCTACGCAGAATTTGATTGGTCCGTTTCTAAATCGTTTTTGGCTCAGTTCCAGATTACTTTTTTTTAATATAGAAGGATAAGACAGTG
Source organism: Maratus michaelseni (assembly GCA_963931845.1). Taxonomy (NCBI): domain Eukaryota; kingdom Metazoa; phylum Arthropoda; class Arachnida; order Araneae; family Salticidae; genus Maratus; species Maratus michaelseni. Next base: position 475,340,308 of record OZ007587.1, read on the forward strand.
TTATCAGAGTTAGAAGATGGATAGTTTTGATTTTTTAAGATGTGAATATTTTATGTGTATATTTTCCTGTACATATTTTTACCTACTTAATGTAACACTTCAATAAGTGAGTGTCAGTTACTATATACTTACTAGCTGTTTAGCACGGTTTCCAGTTCTACGCACGGTTCACATCAAATAGACATAATAATAATCGAATATGAAACGGAAATTAGCATAAAAACGCAATGACAACAAACAACTTTAAAATATCTAAAGAAGACATAAGAATTCTCCTGTTAAAGGGTTGAGTTGTTTGATAACTATTCGATTTAGAAAAATATTTTTCTACTACTGTGCATTTTTTTAAAATGAAATTTAATGTATCATGTTGCTATGGCAGCAGACGATAAAAGAATATCTTTGGAATAAGGGAATGAATAGAATAAAAAGTTTTGTTGATGTTTGTGATAAAATGTTTTTCTTTTTTTTTTTTGTAAAAGGTAACAATTAAGCGCAATTAGATAATCCCTAATTATTTGCATGCAAAGTAAAAGAATTATTGTAATACAAATTTCAGTCGGAAATTTTTATACTTAGGTAGGGGCTTTGAAAGCACCAATGTTCGAAAAAGATCAGAGCGTACCACTTCACTAACTTTCCTTGAAAGAGTCCTATCATTTCAAAACACCCCTCAGAGACGTAAATGACTGTGCCAGCCAAGAAATCAATCTTAACTTCTCGAAACTCACCCACTGCAAAAACGACACGGCCTTTGTAAAATATTCTAGCTTCTGGATCCTCCGAAGATTTAAGATCGGATGTTTTGAAAAATCAGCAGATTTCATTACGTTTTTCTCTGATCCCGGAATACTTTTTTTTAATTTTTATTTCCCGGACAAATAATATTCTTTTGGGAATATTCTCTGGTGTAAAGCCGCTATATATTCTATCGCTCTTTTTGGCAGCTTCTCTTTTTTTTTTTTCCTTTCTCTTTACGAGATTAAGCCGAAAGAAATAAAAGAGAGAGAGAAGGATTTTTTCAATGGGCGACGGATTCGAAAGATTTCGAGTTCATTACGAATTCGGAGGATGTTGTTCCTCTTTTATTTCATTCCTCCGCTCCGATTCGATGTCTTTTTAGGATTGAGAATGTCTGTAAAGAAGAATGACCTGGATTGATCTCTGAGTTTTAACGGCTGGTTTAAACTCGTCAATAAAAGACGACCCTTTTCAAAAATAAAACAAAAGAAATTCCCCTCTTTAAAGACTGGGGTCCTCTTTTAAGCGCTGGCGATTTATTGCTTTCATTTTTTTTTTTTTTTTTAAAGAAACGAAGCGATATTACAACAAGTTGTAAATTGTACGTTAAACGTGACAAATGAGGTGCGTTCGTACTATAACTAGTTTCAGAGGATAGGATATAAAATAAGTACACTTTAAGTTGACAACATTTCATCTTTTGTTGACATGGACTGAAAGTTCCAATGAGAAAATTAAGCGTATCTTTTAAAATTTCCGAACTTGAAATCCCTATTTAGACTTTTTTCCATTGAATGTCTATTTTTCCGGAAACATCTGTCCAAGAAACGGCCGGTAGATTATAGGATTTGCTATAGTTAAACACTGTTAGTATGCAAATTCGGTTTTTAAATTCAGTCATACGGAAATAATAGGACTCCCTCGTTGTCACCTACTATCATGGGATAACATTAAATTAATTACGTACAATAGGATTTAGTAGAATGAAGAGTGTCATAGATGTAATAAAATGTTATTATACGTCGTATATGACTATAACGTCCTACATGTCAGATAACTTACCGATACATCTCGGTCGCTTGACGATTCATCCGCGGAAGCTGCTATAAGAATGAAGTGCCGATTTTTAAAAAAATTAAATTACTTTTCGATTGTTCATAAAATTTCAAATGACTCGACACCACGATTCTATAGATTAAATGTCAAACCATTCGGTTGGGTCGTTTTAGCGCTGTTCTGTGCGGACAGACGGACGGACCAGACGACGACTCTCGGTGAGGTGTTACGTATTTATATAATTACGAAAGCACCTAACAAGACCGAAAAATCATGCGTCCAGCATATACTATGAAACATATATATAATGATTATATATTATAGACCGGGAGGCGGCAGCACAGACAACCACCTCATCGAGTTCACGGCTAAAATTCCAGAATTAGGTAAAACTTGATTCGCATATTAAAACGCAATCGGTCTGCCAAGTCATATCTTGGTGGAAAACACCCGAAAACCCGATTTTAGCGGTTGACTCGTAGGTTTACCATTGTGTTTTCCTGCACCCAAAAGTATGAAAACATGGAGAACTGGGTGCCAGGGCCGTAAATCCTGGGGGGGGGGGGGTACGGGGGGTGCAACACCCCACACGAAAAAGTCAGTCGGAAAATTTCCCATTCGATCGGAAAAAAGTACATTTAGTCGGATAAAATGGTATTAACTTATAAAAACTTATTAATTAGAAAAACGAAAAAATCAGTCGGAAAAAATACGTTTAGTCGGAAAAAATAGCATTAACCTATAAAAATGTATCAATTGAAAAAACGAAAAAAATCAGTCTGAAAATTTCCGTTTGATCGGGAAAAAGTTCGTTTAGTCGGAAAAAATGGTATTAACCTATAAAAACTTATTAATTGGAAAAACGAAAAAATCAGTCGAAAAAAGTACGTTTAGTCGGGGAAAATGGTATTAACCTATAAAAATGTATCAATTGGAAAAACGAAAAAAATCAGTTGGAAAATTCCCGTTTGATCGGAAAAAAGTTCGTTTAGTCGGAAAAAAAATTGTATTAACCTATAAAAACTTATTCATTGGAAAAACGAAACTTTCCCGTTCGATCGGAAAAAAGTATGTTTATTTGAAAAAAAAAAATGTATTAACCTATAAAAACTTATGAATTGGAGTAATGTTTTTGTAGTTTTTAATTAAATAAGATAAACAAATTAGGTCGAAGAAAACCAATAGAATTTTATTCTTAGTCGGATTTTTTATTTTTATTTTTTGTAGTTTTTAATTAGAAAAATAAGAAAAACTATTTTGAACGAAGAAAACCTACATAAATTTATTCTTAGTTAGAAATATTACGGATTTTCTTTTTCTGATAAAAGTAAACAGAAAAACTTTGATTTGTCGAATATTGTGAAAACCTTGATATGACGAGTAAGATATTTATATACATATTCTAGCAATGTTAATATTATTTGAAACCTTGATATTTTGATCGAAAACCTTTAATTTTCCGAATTTTTTTCTGTGCCCTTTGACTTCGAGATCTAGCTGTATTTATTTCTAATCGGAAAACTTTAGTTTAGACTGGAAATTTTAAGATATACTGACTGAAGTGAAGAAACTTCCATTTTGTATCTAACTTTAAATTTAGATCACGGAATTCAGGTGATATCCTATTAAATTTCAAAACTGAATTGCAGATATTTAGTATTTTTTCGTATCAAAATCTGGTTATTTTCCACTCTACACGAATTATACCTTTAATAAGAAAATAATTATGGTTTTATTTTTTGTACTAACTAATTTTGTATTTTTTTCTTATTTTATTTTAAAAAGATGTGTTTTTTTAAAACTTTTTTACGTAATTTTAGATTGATTGAAAAATGTGTTTCAAGAAATTTATATGATACAGGATGAAAATCAAATACTTTAAAGTTTTATCTCGAAATAATCTGGATATTTTACAATCTATACAAGTTTACTTCTATCAGAAATAATACTTTCGTTTACTTTTTCCTTAACCAATTGTATTCGATTTTTTTATATACATTATTATTGCTACATTTTGTTTAGTCGGAAAAACAGGTATGACACATAATTTTTACACTGCTTTAAAGTATGTCGTTAGAAAGAACTATAAACTTAAATTACGAAATCCCGAACTTTTGACAAATTCATGTCTTTAAAATATTCCTCAAGCAAACAGATTTCAATTTTACTCAGAAAAAAACGCTAAAAATTTTTAACTGATTGCTAAAAAATAGAGAGATAGAACTTCCACGTCTCTTCCAAGCTTTTCCTGATGATCACAATGTTTAAAAGGATATACTGAAATTACTTTTATAAACAAGATTGATTAATATTAAACATGTATTGGTATATTTTGTTTCTCTAATTAGAATCAAGACACACATGTATGTGTGTCTTGACATCAATACATTCAGGTCCAACATTTTAGCATAAATGATAAAAACGAAGAAAGAAAATCTTAAATATCTTACGAAATTATTAAATTTTACAGATGAAATTCACAAAATAATTATGATTTCGCGTATCGAGATAGTCAAATAAGTTTTAAAGGTCTGATGTTGATTCCTTTTGAATTATTAATAAATTTGTCTAAAAATTAGGGGTCAAGGCCCATGATTAATATGTGTAGAAAAATGCGGATTAGAACTCCAAACTGCTTTGTTACATAGCGATATATATTGTTACTAAACATACAAAATTTTATTAAATTTTATTGAAGTACAAAGAAATGGATATGAATTTTGTTCATTCGAAAAATTTCAATCTTTAAATTTTGGCTTTTTTAGGTAGATTTCGTAAGAAATACTACCTATTACATTTTCACCTAAGTTGGAATTTTTGAAAAATTTTTGCAGATCTACGCCGATCATGACTCCCAGAACCTAAAAACACCCCCAGTTCGAAACTTTATCTATCTATCTATCTATCTATCTATGTCACTTTTTTATGGACACGATAACTGCAATAATTCTGCACAGATCTCTTCGAAACTGATACATAAAATCAAGGGGCATAAAATCTCGGTCAAGTTCGCTAATAGGCAAAATCGAACCAGGGGGGGGGGAGGGTGGGGGGGTGGGGGGGGGGGGCTTTTTGTGAAAACAGAAAAAACCCTATAATTTCTTAATTATGATACGTATCGAATCTGTTTAAAATTATTATTACTTCTAGGAGAAGGGCCGAAAATGTATGTATGACAGATTTTTGGTATAATTAAAAATGGCCCCAAGGGGGGGGGGGGAAAGGGGGTGTTTTAGTAGAAAAAAATTCATAATTTCGTCAATTCACAAGATATCAAATCCGCTTAAATTTATTATAAATCTTCTTAATATTATCTAAAACTTTTATATTGACAAGTTTTTTATAGGACCAACCCTTATAGCAAAAACAAATTAAAAACAAAAAAAATCCCTGCCGGCTCCGCCTGCAAACAAGTTATTTTTCGAAGTAGGCGGTTCCAACTCCCACATCTTTTCGAAACTAATACATAAAATCAAGGGGCATAAAATCTCGGTCAAGTTCGTTAATGGGCAAAATCGAACCAAGGGGGGGGGGGGGGGAGCTTTTTGTGAAAACAGAAAAAAAACCCACAATTTCTTAATTATGATACGTGTCGAATTCGTTTGAAGTTATTATTACTTCTAGGAGAAGGGCCGAAAATTTATGTATGACAGATTTTTGATATAATTAAAAATGGCCAAAAGGGGGAGGGAGGGGGGTTTTAGACGAAAAAAATCATAACTTCGTCAGTTCCCAAGATTTTAAATCCGCTTAAATTTATTATAAATCCTCTTAATATTATCTAAAACTTTTATATTGACAATTTTTTTATAGGACCAACTCTTATAGCAAAAATAAATAAATAAATAAATAAAATCCTTGCTGGCTCCACCTGCAAACAAGTTAGGTTTCGAAGTAGGCGGTTCCAACTGCCACATCATGGCAAAAAGGTCATTTCTTCCGCATTTCCCAACAAACAGGTGCCCCACGGTCTGCGTCTTCGAAATCTACATGTGCCTGTAGGCCGAGCCGTCAGGGATTTTTAATGTCGTAGACGTACACGGGGGGAGTCCGCAGCTCTTCAATCCAGTTTCATAAAATTTGGTACATTTAGAAACAAGATATATCACTATCAAACAAAGCAGTCTGGAGTTCCAAACCGCAATTTTTCACACATATTAATCATAGTATTTCGCCACTGATTTTTAGAGACATATATTAATAATTCAAAAGGAATCAATATCAGCGCTTTAAAACTTATTTGACTATCTCGATACCGCTAAGTCATAATTATCTGATGAATTTCTTCTATAAAATTTAATAATTTCGTAAGATATTTACGATATCCTTTCTTCGTTTTTATCATATATGTTAAACTTTTAGGCATGAGTGTATATGTGTATATATATATATATATATATATATATATATATATATATATATATACAAACAAATATATAGATACAGTAGAACCTCCGTTATCCGACCCTCGTTTAACCGGAACTCTCCGTAAACCGACGTCGGTTTCCTGACCCTTTTTTTCACATTCCTTATGTACGCAAACGGTCACTTCCGAACTACCAGTACAGGGCTGCCATTTGCTACTAAAATGCTACTTTTTGCTGCTATTTTCAGCTTTAGGTGACTAAGGCACCTTTTTTAAGTAAAAAAGGCTTGAAATGCAACTATTTCTGACAAATAGGCTATTATTTTATGAAAAAGGAGACTTTTTGAAAATTTTATTCCAGCTTTTTCAAATACATGTTGCAGGAAATATGAAACAACAATAAAATTTTTTTACCATTTCAGTACAATTTTTCTAGGTGTTCGATACCACCACCAAACAACACTTTTCTTACCAAGAGTCAATTTCACTCATTTTTCTCTTAATTAATTGTTCTAATTGCTGCTGCATAGTAACAGTAAGCAAATAAGAAATTATATCCTTTGATCTCCCCAGCATGCGTGGTTTTAAATTATTAAAGTTATATTTTTCAAACGAAAAAAAAAATTGCCCTATTTGTTGCTCACTAATAACAATAAATAACCTCCTCCATTAAAAAATTTCTGATTCCTCTTTTGCCCTCATCCCCACTCTCACCCTCATGCTGTGTTTCAAATCCTTTAAATCTCTATTTATTTATTTTTTAAAGAAAAGACATCTGCCCTACTTACTGATCACTGCTTCTAATAACAATACATAAATAATGATCATCTAAATTCCCATCTTCTTTCATTCAAAATATACCTCCTCCCACAGCATACAAGGAAATTTAAAATCTGTATTTTTATATTAAAAAAATTCTCCTGTCCTACTTGTTGCTCTCTAGTGCAATAAATTAAGTAATCAGGCTTATAAACTACCCCTTCCTTCCAAAATTTTTGGTTCTCCCTTTTGCCCAACCCCTCCAGCTTGCAGATTTTCAAGTATTTCAAAACTTTATTTTAAGAAAAATAATTCTGCCCTATTTGTTGTTAACTAATAACATTAAATTAAAAATATTAATCATCCACCTCTCCCTTTCAAATTTACATTTCTCGCCCTTCCCTCCTCCAATGTAGGAAGAGGTTTAAAATATTTATTTAGAGAAAAAATCTCACCTAATTGTGTTATAATATGGGCTTAAAATATTTAAAACTCTTTATGTAAAACACAGTCTGTCATCTTCATTGCTTTCTAGTAACAATAAATAATTAATCAATCATCTAAAATACCCCCACACCCAATTTCTGTTCTCCCACTTCTGCAATTTTAAAATTTGAATTTTATAAAAAAATTTTTGCTGTATTTGATACTTTGTAAGTAATGATAAATACCAATGATCTAAATTCCCTTCCCCCTGAAAATTTTCATTTGTAAATAATTTTTCAAATAGATTTTCGTAATGTGTAGTGCATCACCCTAAATTGGGACGCTAACTATGTTGTAGTATTCTACAAAAAATGTCATTTCAAAGTAAGCAAATATACACATAAAATAAAAACTTCCCTTATACTGCAGTTTAGGAAAAGTTCCAAGAAAGATTTCTTGAAATTCATTACGAAAGCAAAAAATGCTGGAAATATCACTATTACATTTACAACTAACAAGAGCTATATCAAGTGTTGATCCAAAAGTTGCAGCAAACTAAACTCAAATGTCATGAAAACTAGAATGGATTTACTTTTAACAACTTTTTTACATAATAATTAGATAATATGTAAAAACAGTACTGAATTTGTGCGGATTATAAGGTGTGTCCCACCGAAATAAAGCCACCGTGATTGTGTGTTGTAACTGGACACGAAACAAACCAATGAGAATGAAACAAATATATTAAGAATGTCTATATACAAATACATATTTACAAGTAGTAACTCATTCCCTGCCCCACCTCAGCAAGAAAAAAAAATTAAAATGTAAAAAAAGAGGGGGGAAAAGTGTCCCGCTGAAATAAAGCCACCACCTCTATCAGTGTTTATGGGACCTCCCGACATTCGAGCTGGTACAGGTCAACAGGTTTATGATGTCAGGAAGTTGTCAAATGATGTCAGGAAGTTGTTCAATGCCAGTCGAACTTTGTGCAGACTTCGGAAGGTTGTATTTTCTATTTCTCCTGCAGTATTGCAATGGGAAAGGGAACCCAGCTAGCAGAGTTGAAGAAAGTGTAGATAGCAGCTTTTAAGGAACAAGGTCTTTCTCGTAGATCTAAGCTAATCAAAAGATCTGAAACCGTAATAGACAATTTTGTGAATCAGGGCAATGCGTACGGGTACAAAAAATGGAGGTGTACATGCAGAAAAATGACTTACAGAGAGGAAAGTGATGTGCGTCGTTTTTGGTATTTCTCTAAGACAACTGACCAAACAGGATAACATCCCTGTGACACAATCAACCCTGTCATGGATTGTAAAACGTACAAGCAACTTGCGGTATAAAAAAAAGAAACAGCAGGCCATGTTGAAAGTTATCCAAAAGCAAAGAACAGTCGATTGGGCCAAATATCATCGGCCCTGGAAGGTCCAGTGGCATCGTTTTATATACTCAGATGAGAAAAAAATTCATTTGGTCTTGCTTTCTATTGGTATGACATGAGGAAAGAAGAGGAAATTTTCTCCAAAAGACAGCAAGATGGAGGCTCATTAATGGTGTGGGGAGGCTTCGGCTATGGTGGTAAACTTAACCTGGCTTTTCCCTCAGGCCGCATGAAGGCTACCGATTACCAAGAAATGCTAGAAACCCATTTACTGCCATTTCCAGAGGGAATTGGTGGCCTAAGTTGTATTTTCCAGCAGGACAACGCCCCCATTTACGTTGAAAAATCCTCCTGGCAATGATTTTTGGATAATGAGGTGCATGTCATGGAATGGACTGCCCTTTCCCTTGATCTTAATACCCAAGAAAATATGTGGGGTATCCTCAGTAGGGCTATATATGCCAATGGCAGACAGTTTCAGTCTGTGGCGGAATTGAAGACCGCCATCATTGAAGTCTGGGATAGTATTGATGCTATTGTCCTCCAAGGACTGGTAAATAGTATTCCACATCGTATATTCCAAGTCATATATAAGCATGGCGGATATATTGGCTATTAACAGTAGTGGCTTTATTTCGGCGGGACATTTTTCCCCCCTCTTTTTTTAAGAACATTAATTTTTTTCTGCCCAAATGGGGCAGGCAGTGAGTTACTCCTTGTATATATGTATATAGACTTTCTTAATATATTTGTTTGGTTCTTATTAGTTTGTTTCATGTCCAGTTACGGCACACAATCACAGTGGCTTTATTAAAAACTTTGTATTCTTGTAATCAGAAAAACTTAATCATTTTTAAGGAAAGATCAGGGAATAGTCAGAAAATTTGTAAAAGGGAAATCATTATTTACCCTGATCTCAACACTGTGACTATTTTGGATAATACTTTATATGCAACTATTTTGCTACTAAATCAGCCATGATATGCGACTATTTTTGCTACTATTTTTGGCTTCAAAGGCTACTAAAGCAACTATTTTGAATAATTTTTGGAATGGCAGCCCTGCCAGTACAGATAAATATTTTGATTGCTCTTTCTTAGAATTCCTTTTAAATTAGCTTGAGCTACCGCAAGCTCTGATCCCGATATAAGTGTACTGTTCTCCCCCCCCCCCCCCCTCCCATACACTCCCTGTGTACACGTCCCTGTTCTAAACAAAAACACTCGAAATTTTGAAATTTGGGAGGCCGTACTGCCGAATGCCACAACATTAGAATATTATTACACCCTCTGATTGTAAGCAAGCGCAGGGAACAAAACCCCTTTTCTCCTCTTTTCACAAGCAGAAATTTTCCAGCTGCAGAATTTAAAAAGGGGGAGGAGAATTTTCATGTAAAATTTGAATTTATATATTTATTTAGCAGTTTAAATAGTCATAATAGCAGTTCGATGACGATGTTACATATTAAACTAGATGATTATTTATAAATTCTCGATTATCCGGAAATTTCGATTATCCGATGTAGGTTCGATCTAAATTACGTCGGATAATCGAGGTTCTACTGTATATATATTATATATTAGTCGGCATTTTGTTTTTCATAGTACTCGGAAATTTTCCTTCTTGGAGTCGGAAATTTATTAGTCTACACCCCCCTATGCGACTAGGGTGGTTTACGCCCCTGCTGGGTGCAGGAAAACACAATGGTAAACCTACGAGTCACCCGCTAAAATCGGGTTTTCACGTGTTTTCCACCAAGATATGACTTGGCAGACTGATTACGTTTTAATATGTGAATCGAGTTTTACCTAATTCTGGAATTTCAGCCGTGAACTCGATGAGGTGGTTGTCTGTGCTGCCGCCTCCCGGTCCATTATGAAACACATTTATAATAGTGTAACAAAACTTGACTGTGGTGACAGATGATGTCCAAATTTGGAAACGCATAACGCATTTGGAAACCCAATTTCTTCCCAATTTTTTCCAATTAATAAAAAGATCAGAGCGTACCACTTCACTAACTCTCTTCGAAAGAGTCTTATCATTTTAAGACACCCCTCCGAGACGTCAATGACTGTGCCAGCGAAGAAATCAATCTTAACTTCTTGAAACTCACCCACTGCAAAAACGACACGGCCTTCTTGATCCTCAGAATATTTAGGCTCGGATGTTTTGAAAAATCAGCAGATTTCATTACGTTTTTCTCTGATCCGGGAATTCTTTATTATTATTATTATTTCCCAGACAAATAATATTCTTTTGGGAATCTTCTCTGGTGTAAAGCCGCTCAATATTCTATCGCTCTTTTTGACAGTTTCTCTTTTTTTCATTTCTCTTTACGAGATTAAACCGAAAGAAATAAAAAAAGAGAGAGAACGATTTTTTTTTTCAATCGGCGACGGATTCGAAAGATTTCGAGTTCATTACGAATTCGGACGATGTCGTTTGTAGCCCTCTTCTTTTAACTCATTCCTCCGCTCCGATTCGATATCTAAAAGAACGACCTGGATTGATCTCGAAGATTTAACGGACGGTTTAAACTCGTAAATAAAAGACAATCATTTGCAAAAAAAAAAAAAAGAAGAAAAAAAAAAGAAAAGAAAAGAAAAGAAAAAGAAAAAGAAAAGTCCCCTCTTTAAAGCCTGGGATCCTCTTTTCAGCACAGGAGATTTATTGCTTTAAATTATTGAAAGATGAAAAAAAATAAAAGCGGTATTAGAAAAAAGTACTTCAAAATATACATTATTTAAACTTAATATTCGAAAAAAATATATATATGAATTTTAGCTTATGATTTTTTTTTTTTAAATGAGAAATTTTATACTAGAAGCTTCCAATAGGCGAGCTGAAAATTAAGTATTTTTGAGTTAGGCTTACAAAAACTACCCGCATTGCCATCTGTTTTGCAACGACTCAGTTGAACGTTAAGAGTTCGAATCTTTACACCTGCATAGTTCGTAAACAACTTGACCGAATGACTTCCCGTTTGCCGTGCGAAGGTAAAATTTACTAAACAGTCGAAACAAAATGTCAAAATTACGAGGGAAAGTCATTAAGTAAGTCACAAAAGATAATTCAGTAATAACTTACAATGATATTCACTTCAAAACTATTTTTATTTCTCAACCTATTCTCCACCTATATGGATGCAAGTATATCACCGTTTTATCAGTGCCCCAACACCAGCTGCATAGCATTCTTTGGGTTGCTGTCTCAGCTACATTAGGACTTCCAGTTGAACACAGGAGATAATTTAAAAGTTTGGTTGGCCACTTCTTCAACATCCAACCCACAGCCTCGACTTAGCCCCAAGCGATTTTCATCTGCTTAGTCCACTAAACAACCATCTTGGAAGCAAAATGATGTTCACAAAGGATGAAAAGGTTCAACTTGAAGTCCTAATGTCGCTGAGACAGCAACCCAAAGAATGCTATGCAGTTGGTGGTGAGGAACTGATACAACGGTATAAGTGCATCAATACGGGTGGAGAAATAAAAAGAATTTTGAAGTAAATATCATTGTAAGTTATTATTGATTTATCTTTTTGACTTACTTAATGACTTTCCCTCGTAGGTATTAGCAATAAAAATGTTAAAGTTTGTTATGTAGAAGGGCTCTTAGCAAAATTTAAGGATTGCATTAATTAATATACATTGTATTAATTAGTATAATTGGTTGAAACCAGTCACATTCTTATACGGTGATTTGCGACAGAGTAGAGGGGAGGGGGTATACTTTTTTTCAGGTCTGTGTACATTATATCACTCACTTGCTATAAAAGTGACGCAACTCAAAAATACTCTATTTCACGAGAGAGGGCAACTCATAACTATAGCCCTTAGAATTAGAGATAGCACTTAGAACTATAGGATTCAGCTCTAAAAGCGCACAGTGCATTTTTTAATAGAACAGCTCTTTGTAAGTATTTTGAAGATATCCGGATATTTCACTCGTAAGCGAAGACAAACATTTTGGTGCCACGTTTATTAAAATCCCCACACCCGTTCCCATTCTATCAGGGAATAAAGAATCTTATATCGGCGTCACTGTCAAAAACATGACCCTTCGTTCCTGAGAGCAGTCGGGTAAAAAAACACAAACCATTTTTTTTTTTTCAATTCGCGTCAGACGCGAAGAATTATAGGATTCCAAACATCAGAGTTGATTACGAATTTCGGATGAGGCTGCTCTGTTCTTTTATTCGTTTGCCCTTATTCGATATCTAAGCACGGTGATCGAATTCTTAATGTCAGAGAGAGATAGAGAGGAAAGGATTGGATCGATCTCAGAGTTTTGCGGATAAGTTAGAACTCGTGGATTAAGTATTTGCAAAAAGAAAACCAAATTTTTTAATAGGAAAAATTCCTCTGAAAACAGTATTTTAAAGTGAAATCAAATTTCTTGGTATAGGAGCAACTCAATTATTAAAGAGATTGGTTTTGCTAAAAATCTGTCTTTAATTAGGTTGAAATTGTAAAATGAAATCGAAATAATAAGATCGATCGCAAACACAGATTGATTTCGTATACTTTCTGCTGCATTCCTTTCAGGGCTTAATTTGCGCCGGAGCTCAGCTCCGGTACTTCTCTGTTTTTAATAAATATTTAAATATCGTCCAGAATTCATCGGAGCTTATAATCACTGCGCTCCAGGGCCCAGTAGCATAACGCTTCCGAAAAACGAATCCTAAATGACCCTTTCCTTTCCCTTCCATCTCCTACCTTTTGCCTTCTTTTGTATCAAAACACTTAGAAGTGATCTAAGGTGTCGCTCACGTAAGAGATGGAGATGAAACAGGCTCGATTCGAGCTCAGTCTGTCTTCAATTCAGCTTTTATTTATTTCCATTTTAAATCATTTGAATGCTATTTTGATCAGAATAAAGAGTCAACAGAAAGAGTCTTTTTTTCTATTCTGCATAGCTGCGAACTATTCACTTTTTGTGTTAACACTCTTTTCGAATCGTAATCCTGAGCTTATTGAATCCCAGAATTCTGCGATTCAATAACAGTAAGATTAAGCAAAGGTTACGCAGATAGATGTATTTAAAGTTTTTATTTTGCTAAATAAAAAAACAATCCTTTAAATGTTGAAAATAATGTATGAAATATAAATAGGAAAATTAGAGTTACGCCAGGGGGGGGGGGGGGGCGGTAAGCTACGCGTGTTAGAAGTGCAGAATATCAGGGCTCCGTTACTTTTTTCTTAGAAATTAAGCCCTGATTCCTTTACCTTATTATTTAGAACTTAAAAAAGTTCGGCATAGATTCGCTTAAACCCTGGTGATGTATGGGTATTCTGTCCCTCCTGATGACGCTCATTCATGATCCCGAAACTATGTTTGAGTTCTTTGTTGATTGACTGAAGGTCAAATAAAAAGAAAACTGCCCAGTTAAACTGAGGGCATTGAGCTCACAGGCTATTCACACTATTTGTATATTATACTCTTATTTCAAATTCGAAAAATAAAGAAATCGACAATATATTAAAGGGGATCATCCCCCTCCCCCCCCCCGTTACCTCCCTCATAATTAACCAATGAACCCCCAAAACTAATCAGGGAAGCCTCTAATTATAATGAACATAAAGAAGGAAATCGGATAATTCTGTATGAAAACCCATTTATCTAAATTAAGGGGGGGGGATTAGCCTCCCCTTTCCCCCTTTATACTTAACCAATGAACCCCCAAAACTATTCAGATAAGCGCATTGTCACAATGAACCTATATACAAAATTTAAAGAAAATGGGATAATTCGCATGAAAAACCCATTTATCTAAATTAAGGGGGGTTAGCCCCCCCGTTACCCCCTTTTATACTTAACCAATGAACCCCCAAAACTAATCAGAGAAGCACCTTATCACAATGAACCTATAAACAAAATTGGAAGCAAAACGGTTATTTCTATCAAGAGTTATCGCGTTACGTACCTACAGAACGGGCGAGCACATTAGCTCTCAGGCTTTGATAACCTGTGAGCTAAAAAGGATTTTGAGTTGACATCGTTTTTAGGGTCGTTTACATACATTATTACGAGAAAATGATATTACCACTCTCAAAAGCATTCCAACCCTCTCATAACATTTTTTACCAGTGCAGAAATAGATCTCAGCAATAAAAACTTTACTTATAATAAATAAAAGCTTTATTTAATTATGTATTTTTGGTGTCACACTCCAAATATCAATTCACACTGTCGTAATGAAACTTTTCCTATCGGGGAAACAAATGTGTCGTCTAGTTGCAAAACTGGCCATCTCCAAAAAGTAAAATTTTGAGAAAAAGATGATTTTTTGCCACACTTAGCCAAAATAAGATTAGAACCAAAACTCTTTAGTTTTATAGTCGTTAAGACAGTATATTTGAAAACACAAAATAAGGTGGCAGGGGCACATAAAATGAGGGTGTTATTCAAGTCTTTGTTTTGGATTTGGCCACCTTTGCAACTTACTTTGGAGTTGTACGGTTTTGCAACAAACCAGAAATTAATTTTTACTCAATTTAATGTGATATTGGGTTTTTAGGGGTAGCAAACACACAAAAATGTTCGGGGAAACGTTGAGGAGCATTGGTAAGCTTTTGAAGAGTGCCCACACCTTGGATTTCTTGGATTACCAGTAGGGCAGTACTTGAAAAAAATAATGCCAGAAATTATGAAAATGTAATTACAAATGTATTCTCAGATTTTAACTGTAGCAAAAGCCCGTTTATTCCGCATCTACAATCCTCAAAATACTAAAATTTATAAAAAAAAATTTAATGGAAGAATATTTTATTAAAAAATTAAATAGATTAAAAAATTTTTAAATTATCAGAGAAAATTCACTTACAGTTTTATGAAAGCGAAGGGAGAGGGTTCAAAAAAGTATTTTGCCTAAAGCATAAAAGCATGTTAATCCGCACCAGTATCACAAGGTGAACTTTGGCTTTTTTTCCTTTTCCACGTCGTAGGGTCACTTTTCTTTTTCCTTGATTGATTAGGAGATACTTCCTCCACAAACTTTTCCATAGTCACAGAAAACACCAAACTAAATTATTAGAAACTTTGTATGCACCAAGGAGGAGCAGTCACAAGCAAGAGAAAACACTATAACATTAATCTAATCAACAAGTGAGAGGTTACTGTGGAGAGAAGCAGAAGAGCCATCTAGCGGATATGGAGATGGCCGCTTTTGAACCTCACTAGTTTATGGATTTGGCCGGTTTTGCAGCACATCATGATTTTCAAACGCATATAACACAGGGATTTGACCAGCTTAGGCTTGTTTCTTGTTTCCAGATGGTAGAAAAGTTTACTTAGAACTTAAAAAGCTGAAAAAACACATTTTCAAATTTTGAGGAGTTGGCCGGTTTTGCAACTAGACGACACAAATATTAGTTTTATTAAAGTACATAAAAGCTTACAGTATATATTTTTTAAAAATTCTTCGCTGCTATTGCAAAATTGTAAATTTTTTCCTGGAAAAAACAACTAACATATATATATATATATTAAGTCAATTCCTACTTAGGTCAAAAAGAAATTTTTTTCCAGCGATCTACATGCTTCGCCACTGACGGTATTTATTCCTAAATTTATATCCTGCTAAATATCTTATAGAAGAGAAATTTTTTCTCCCATATAAAACTAAAATTAATTAATTAAATTTAATGAATGAATTAATATTTGAAAAAAACTGTATTAACATCCAGTGTCATCCACTTCCAGTGTCATCCATCCAGCGTTTTAAAAAATGTACTTGAACTTGAGTGGATGAATAAAAAGTATTTTATTAACGATTGAAAATTTGAACAAGCTATATAAATATACATAGGGAGAGTGTGAACTAATAGTAGGAACCAGAGGGCCCGTGCGAGGATTTCGCACTGAAATCTAATATTTTTAGGTACTTCTCTATTATCCCGTCGACCACTTTTCATAACAAAAAACTATCGCCAAATTGTAAGATTAAACGCCAAAAATTCAGTCCCATTTACTTGATGTCAGAAGCATTATACGTGTTTGTTACGTCATCAAGTGGTTTTTAATTCGACATTTGCGTATATTTTTCATTATGTTTTACTGATTTATGAGTTATTTCATTCATTAAAATAACAATTGTGTCCTTCAATTCTTATATTTTATTTATTTATTTATTTTGATATTCCAATGGCAATGTTCTCCCGTTTATTTGGCGATAATTTTTTCGGTCGACGGGATAATAGAAAAGTACCATTTTTTATCAATATGTAATACTTCTTAGATGCAGGTTTAAACTTCTAAAGAAAAAATAAGGATAAAAATATCTGCAAACAACATTTAGTTTTTTGTCAAGCCAGAATATCATCTAATTTAATCCATCAATGTTATAGTAAAAATTGATCCAAGATTGCAAAATGTACGCGCGAGAAAAAATAAATAACAATCGTATTTTAACTGCATTAGAGGATGACGTCATCCGCTTCGGGAAAAACATGGAACATAGAAATATAAATCTAAACATTTCAATTTCGCTTTTTAATCATAAATATAAAATAAACCCGTGCGGTGTTTTTTATAATAATTGCTGAGCATCACATAATGTGGTATTTTATTTTTGTGGCAACAATAATTTGAAGAAAACCTTTCATTTCTTTCACGAAAACAATGCCGATTTAATTTTTAATTTTCAGCAAATTTCAATCAAAAACTTGTTTTAACGAAATGTTAAGTGTGCTATGTCAGAAGCCTGTGCACAATCCTTTCATATGGTATCTCATTAGTAGTAGGAAAAGAAGAGTTCTGGCTCAGGAGAGTTCTGACTAATTAATATAAAACTCGTGAAAAACACGGTGTAAAATCATTGGAATTGCGTAAAATTTACTAAGTATAAGTTAAGATTATTTATTTTATCCTATAAATCCTTATTTTCAAATGTAAATTAGTGATGTAAACAGGAGTTTAAATAATTACTGTTAAATATTTCACGAAAAGTAATCTAAAGGTGAATACTTTTCTCTGTATTGTAATCACCTAAGAAATAAAATCATACCTGTTAGTGTACAATAATACCGAAAACTTGTGTAAAATTCATTAAAATTCACCCTTTTTCGTTAAAAATCGGTATTTCTTTTGTTTTGTATAATTGTTAGCATCGTGTAGCAGATGGAGGAGGGTAAACTTTATTAAAATATAACTCATATCTATCTCCCAACATGGATTTTTTGTAAACATTGATAGCGAATAATATTTATATTATAGTAAAAGTTGTGACCTAGACGGTCATTGTTATGCTCCCCTTTTCCTTAGAATGTGGGGTGGAATTATTATCCCTCCTCAGAAATGCTACATTTTAGGAAAGAAAAAAAAAAGTTTGCGTATTAAGAATAAATAAACAACTGGTTTTTATTTAAATATGGTTCTTATTTCAAGTCTAAATGATATAAAAAGATTATATTACGTACGTCTAAACAGAATTAAATCAAGTATACACAGTAAAATTAGATAATGGTTGTTAAAACTCCTATTATTGTGCGGAAAATCAATTGATTAGGTATAAAATTCATTCAAATTTTGAATATTTTCTGTGTATTACGGTTGAAAAACTAAAAAATATAAGTGTAATTTCCTCTTATAAGTTGATATTCTCATCTTATACTTGAAAAATTCTTAAAAAATCAGCTTTATACCTTACAATTGATATTTTTCAATTGTTTCGTCTAATTAGTAATACTCATTAAAATGTTCGTCATTTAAAATGATTATATATGTTTATTCTACGGCTTATGATTTGATATCCACATCTTATAGTTGAAAAATTCATAGGAAATCATCATTTTCGTTATAAGTAATATTTTCTTTTGCTTAATTATTATACTCATTAAGGTGTCCATTGTTCAGAAACTATAATATAAGTTTAAAATCCATCTTATAGTTTGATATTCTCATGTTATAGTTGAAAAATTCATAAGAAATCAGCAGTTTCGTTAAAATTGTTATTTTATTTTGCTTAATTATTATTCTCATTAAGGTGTCCATTGTTCAAAAACTATAATATAAGTTTAAAATCCATCTTATAGTTTGATATTCTCATGTTATAGTTGAAAAATTCATGAGAAATCAGCATTTTCGTTAAAATTGTTATTTTATTTTGCTTAATTATTATTCTCGTTAAGGTGTCCATTGTTCAAAAACTAAAATGTAAGTTTAAATTTCTTCATATAAGTTGATATCGTCATCTTATAGTTGAAAAATTCTTAAGAAATCTGCTTTTTTCGTTAAAGTTGATATTTTTCTATTGTTTCGCTTAATTAGTGATACTCATTAAGGTGTTTGTCATTCAAAATTAGTATATAAAATCAATATTCATCTTATAGTATGATAATCTTGTCCATTTAACCTTTTCTTAGAGTTCTTATTTTCACACCTCGTGTTACAGTAGAAAATTAACCCTTTTCTCACAATTTCCATTTTTTCCCGCTAGGGTGCGTTGCGGGTGCGGTCGGAGGGTCGGTACCTCCGGCCGGTGGCAGGGTGCCTCCGGTCGGTGGTATGGTGCCTCCGGCCGGAGGCACGGTGCCTCAGTGGCTCCGGCTGAGCCAGAACTCTCCTTTTCCTACTACTCTCATTCGCCGTTCTGCGTTTCGTATTTTCTTAGAAAAAGGGATGTTGACAGGAGAAATAATATATATGATTGAATAAATGATTTTTTTTCTTTGGTAATTTGTAAATGCAATCTTATATTTTAAGACATCCTCACCGAGACATAATTGTCTTAGAACTTAAAATGTTTAAGATGTCAATCTCAACTTCTCGGAATATATCTAGTGCAAAAATGCAATTAATGGAAATTATATTTTCCCTAAAGATGGCTATTGCTTTCACCCTGAAAACAAAACTAAAGGAAAAGATTACACTGCGTTTCACCATGAGACCCCAGTACCATGTACACCCAGTAATTTTGTGATATCATGGCAAAAATCCATAAATATTTTATCAGAAAACGCTACAAGGGACTAGTTTCAATAATCTCTATATATATAAAACGTTAAGGTACGTGGTGGCGGCGAAGAAGCGGTTATCTCTCTTTTGCCGATGACAACCATTGGTTTGTTTAGACAATCAAGCCTGCTAAGCCTAACTTTAGCTGGCTTCGTTATTTGTTGTATTAAGAAAACTATTGTAGGGTATCGATTCAAAACTCACACAATATACGTAGTTGTTTGTTTTTCTGATTACGAAGAAGCAAATTTTATTAAAATCGGACGGTACCTTTTCTTAATTTTGGCCAAAAAATGACCCGCTGTGAATCAAATGACCCAGGCATTTGAGGGACTTGTATTGAATTTACTTCCGCTTCGGGGTTCGTCTCTTTATTTACTTTCCAACAGACGAAAGGCTTACCAGAGGAAGGGTTTCGTGCATCGATTTTTAGAGTGTTTTCGCGTTTCGTACTATTTTTTGACGGGACAGGGCAAAGCCGGGCGGATTAGCTAGTCTTACATAATACATAACGACAAAATGAATATCAAACTTTAAATTAATTTGAAATATAAGTTATCTTACAAAATACTGTTGCAAAATGATACGAACACTGACTGAAATTACCATAAAACGAGCATCTAAACAGTGCAGGAGTATTGAATGCCATTCCGAGAAGAAGTAACAGAAATATGCATATTAGTTTACAGTATAAAGACATGTCGCACATGACTTGGCAATTTTTAAATGTGAATACAAAGTTAGGTCAAATGTTATGGGTCGTAAAAACGCTTTAAACGGGTTTGAGAAAACATAAATTGTAGCTTTTAGTGAAAAGGCAAGAAATTCGAAAAGATCTGTATATGCAATATTAAAGTTTTTTCTATTACAAGACAGTTATTGAAAAAAGAAATCTGCAGGAACGTCTGCCAAAACGGTCCAAAAACGCCATTAGAAAGAGATTGAGAAATGGGAAAACAACTTTAGGCGAACTGGCAAGAGATCCACTGATAGCGGTTTCAAAAGTCTAGAGTAGTCAGCAGCCCTAAGATACTGAATCACAGGAAAAGAAAACCCAAACCACTGGGCGAAAGATCCCATGTCCTGCAAGTTCGAATCTATTTTCTGATGAAAAAAACCCAACATGGATTATCCTGACGATTGGTCTTATTGCCACGATGTGCGCAAGGTACGTGAAATATTTTCAAAATAGCAGCAGGGGGCGGGGCTCACTCATGGTTTGGGCTACATTTGTATTTTGTCTGCGTTAGGTTTTCCTCAGCCGGAATGAATGCGGTTAAGCTACCAACATCTACTTGAAGATAACTTGTAGACCGGGAGGCGGCAGCACAGACAATCACCTCATCGAATTCACGGCTGAAATTCCAGAATGAGTTAAAACTCGATTCGCATATTAAAACGCAATCGGTCTGCTAAGTCATATCTTGGTGGAAAACACCTTAAAACCCGATTTTAGCGGTCGACTCGTAGGTTTACCATTGTGTTTTCCTGCACCCAAAGGTATGAAAACATGGAGGACTGGGAGTAGGTACACACAATGGTAAATCTACGAGCCAACCACTAAAATCGGGTTTTCGGGTGTTTTCCACCAAGATATGACTCGGCAAACCGATCGCGTTTTAATATGCGAATCGAGTTTTAACTCATTATGGAATTTCAGCCGTGAACTCGATGAGGTGATTGTCTGTGTTGCCGCCTCCCGGTCTATTGTTGTCTTCTGCTGAGGAAATGGATGGACCTTTTTGGATGTTCCAGCAGGACAATGCATCCATCCATCCACACGGCCCACATGCTGTGTGTGGCTCCTGAATGAGGGTGTGTCTAGTGTGCCATGACCGTCTTTTCTCTTTATATTGAGGAGTTAAAATAAGTAAGAATACATATTCAAAAAATGAGGACGAGTGAAGGCCAGTTTACACATTTAATTAAAACTCACGAACACGATACGTAACATCACGACATCAAGACATACTGCTGATAACAGCAGAGATAACCAAAAGCAAATAGATGGCGTTCCCATACAGACAGCTTTGCAAATTTTAGTGCTGCCATCTAGAGACAATTAACTGAAATTCAAACACCATACTTTATTTAAACTCAATGGAAAACGTGTGGAGTCTACTGGTTAGAGAGATTTATTCAAACCTAAACATTCCCTAAAATTTGTAATACGATGCGTAGCATCACAACATCAAAACACGCAGAGATTACTTACAGCAGAGATAAAGAAAAGCATATTGATGGCGTTATCATACAGACCGTTTTATAAATTTTAGTGCTGCCATCTAGAGACAATTAGCTGAAATTCCAACACCATACTTTATTTAAACCCAATAGCAAACGTGCTGAGTCTACTGGTTAGAGCGGTTTATTCAATTGGAAAACAACAGGCCACAATTTTAGAGTTAAAATCTGCTACCATCTCTCGATGAGAAGAAATCGATCAAGTTAAGTTAAATAAAAGATTGTGTAAATGGCACAACCTTTTGTAAATCTTCTCGCTTCTTATCCCCCCAGCGCCGAAGACTCAAAAATCAGAGCTTTTCATCACATTTTTCTTCTCCAAAAACGAAAGTTCTATTTATTTTACAAACATATTTTGTTCTTCTTTCGCGATTATCCCCTCGTGCAAAGCTGCTAAAGTTTTTATCACTCTGTTATGTCTGTTAATTCCTTTTTTCCCTTTTCCTTTCAGGACAAAAAAAAAAAAAAAAAAAAAAACAGAAAATACAATTTAAACGTTTTCTTTTTTAAATCCTACGAAAAGGATTGGGAAGAATTTCGAATTCATTAACGAATTTCGGACGATGTCATCTCCTGGGTTGCTGTTTTCTGTTTTATTTCATTTGTCCGCCCTGATTCAATACCTAAGGCACTGTCTTTTAGGATTCAAAATACCTGAGAGTTTGGATCGATCTCGGAGTTCTGCGGGCCAGTTTGAACTCGTCAGCAATGCGACGGCGATTTGAAAAAAGGTAAAAGAGAGTCACTCTTTCTTTTGGTAAAGAAACTATTTTTAAAAAGTGACTTAAAGAGAAATCTCTTTTTTAGCACTGGGGAGCCATTATTTACATCGAATGAAATACAAAAAAGAAAAGAATCGGCATTACAAAAAAGATATTTGAAGATCAATTTTGTAGAACTAAGATTTTTTTTTGGGTGCTTTTACGATTATAAGCCCCGTTAAGTAAATTTCGTAAACTTTGATACACTTTCTGGTTCTCCGAGATTGTAAAAAAAGATAGCATAAAGTACATTTAAACAGTGCAGAGTAGATTATTTAGGGTGTATTTTTATGCAATACAGACAATCTGATAAATTTTACTGCAATTCAATATGAATGTGAATTGAGTTGATATTAAATTTATCTTTCTTCCTTTGCCGTTTATCTGAATAAGTAGTATTGAATGTATAATTAATCCATTAGTGATTGGCCATGCTCACACTAAGAAGTTTGCATTATTAGCCGAAAAATTAGCCAAACTGGAAAATCAATAACCAAATTTCATAAGTTTAAATCCTAAAAACAGAAGTACAATTCACAAGTGCTAAAATTCATTTATTGTTGTTTAGATATTATAAACACTAAAGAACACATACGTCAAACGTTTTCAGCTGACATTCGGTCATGATCAGGGATAATGCTGTGTTTTTTAGTGGTTTTAGGTGCGTTCGTCATTCTATAAATACGTGTAGTCGTTGTCTGGTCCGTCCGTCTGTCCGCATATAACAGCGCAAACACGACCCAACCGAATAGTTTGAAATTTAATATATATAGAATCGTTGCAGAATTTTGTCGAGTCATTTCGAATTTTATGAAAATTGAATCAAAACTTAAAAAGAAATTAATAAAAACGTTTATTAAGTAATTTGAATTTTTTAAAAATCGGTTCTTGCTTGTTATAGCAGCTTCCGAGGATTCATCGTCAAGCGACTGATCGCATATATGATATTATAGTCATATGTGACGTGGATGACTTTTTATAACCACTATGACCAAGTTATAGTCACATTCTTCATTCTATTAAGTCCTATCCTACATAATTAATTGAATAATATCCCATGATAGGTCATGATTCTAGGTTTTGCCATGGTGATGACTCCTATTTAAGACAGAGTCACTATTATTTCCGTAGGACTGAATTTAAAAACCGTATTTGTATACTAAAATTGTTTCATGATAGCAATCCTATAATCTCTACCGACCGTTTTTTGGATAGATGCTTCCGGTGAAATAGATATTAAATAGAAAAAGTGTCTCAATAGGGATTTCAAGTTTTTAAATTTTCAAAGCGAGGCTTCCGTTTCCCATTGGAATTTTCAGTCAATGTCAACAAAAGATAAAATGTTGCCAACTTAAAATGAACTCATTTTATTACGGAAATGAATCATATCGTAATAACAGACTATATAATTCATTTCACTGAAAAAATAAAAGTACGAAAGTACATAATTAGTCACGTAAGACGCACAATTTCCAACTTGTTAATATCTAGACAACAATGAATGGATTTGAACACCTCCTAAATTGTACTTATTTTTTTTGTGATTTAAATTATTTATTCAAGGTGAATTTGCACCTAAGTGAAGTTTATAACTTTCTTTTTTTGAAATTTTATAAGTACACTGGGGAGAAAAATTAAATGAAGAAGCATAAAAAGGTCTATTAAGGGGACTTCAATGAAAGCTGATTGGGTGGTAGTTCAATGTCAATGTTATCACGTAGTTCAATGGGATAACCTTCGATACAGAAAAATATGTAATTTTTTGATCCCGTTCTTTCGGCATGTGTGCAAAAGAGTGTACGTGGGTGATTTGAAGTCTAATTTCAAGGACTATCCAGTGCAGTTGGGTAAATTTTTCGTTTGTAGTAGGTGGAATATGTCATACAGAAGATATTTGACTGATGGTGAAAAATAGCGTGCGATACGGAGAATGGCAGCAGGACAGGCACTGACAAGGGTCTGTAAAGACTTAAAAATAGCCAAAAGCGTCATGTGAAAAATATGGAAACGGTTTAAAGAAACCGGTAATGTGTACAGACGTCCAGGTCGAAAACGTGCAACAGCAGACTCTAAGGACCGTTATTTGGCAACGATTGCTAAAAGAAACAGGAAACTGACGTCAGTTCAGATTGCAAGAGAGTTCGCTGCAACAACAGGAACTGGACTATTCAGATTTAGTGTGAGTGACAGGCTGCATAAAATAGGGAAGTACACGAGGAAACCCATGATTTACATTCCACACTGTAAAAAAATCGTGAAATTTCAGTAGATGTACCGTAAATTAACGGTACTTGTATGGTTTTCACTCTTTACGGTATGAGTACCGTACTTCTAAGGTATATTAACCGTAAAAAAAACCGTATATGTGCCATTTCGAATATAAACGATATTTATACCGTAATATGATTGTTTTTCAGTAAAAAATAACTATTTATACCGTAAAATAATTATTTTATTGTTTTTCAATAAGGAAAAAGCTGGTAGTCCCGCCTCGGTGTGCGGCAACCCCTGAAATGATGCTCTTTCTCTTGTAACGTAATGTGTGCAGGCCTGAGGAGAGGGGGGGGGAGTGCAGCCGGTACATATACTTTAAATATTTTACGGTACATATACCGTAATTATTACGTTAAATTACGTTATATATACTGGTCACAAAGTTGCCAGTATATGTACCGTAATTGTTGACCAAATTTTTTTACAGTGCACTAACTCCGGCAGTGAAATGCACACGGTTAAAGTGGTGCAGAGATCATTGTCATTGGAGTGCCACGGCCTGGAGCCGAGTTCTCTCTACCGATGAATCCCGATTTTGTTTCGAGGGTGATTTCAGACGTGTTATCATATGGAGGGAGAAAACACACGGAATAAGGCTGCAAACATTCGTGAAAGGCATCGATACAAAGGTCCTGGAATCATGGTATGGGCGGGCATCATTTTGAATGGCCGCACTGATCTACGCATTTTTACCAGTGCAACCGTGAATGCTGAAATGGACATAGATGAGGTTCTTGATCCTCATGTCAAGTTGTTCAGGGGTGCAATCGGTAATAACTTCTTCCTAATGGATGATAATGCGAGTCCTCATCGTGTTGCAATATTGACTGATTATCTTGAGGGCGAAGGAATCCAGCGAATGGAGTGGCCTGCATATTCTGCGGATTTACATCCGATAGAACATGTGTGGGGCGCACTAGGACGCCAACTTGCATCTCGCCAACAACACCTACCTAACACTCTTCAGGAGCTACGAAGCGCTATTTATCTTGAATGCACTTTGTTACCAAAAGCACTTCTGTATAATCCGCCTTATCTAATAATCTGCCTTTTGAATGTATGTCAGGTATGACAAAATAAAGTTCTTGTCCAAGTTTAATGTTCTTATCTGCAAAATTATTCAAGTTCGATGAGTTTTTACAGGTGTTCCTTTAATTTTTCTCGCCAGTGTATTGGACAAAACTACGATTACTGCAAAATTTTACTAACAAGTTTTACTCTAATTTTTGAAATTCTTACCATAATAAAAATTCGAACATAATATATTTTAAAACGAACCTACAATATAAATTAAACAATTGGGCGTGTTTAAGACGGCACACATAAACAAAATCTAAATTATTTCTGAAAAAAAAAAAAACACCTTTAAATGACAGAAAGAAAACACTATTCAGTTACATATTTCAGTAAATGTCGTTTTTTTCCCTTCTCTTTATTTTCTTCCTTTTTCCTTACCTTTTCCCTTTTTTTTCTACTACGTCCATTCATAAAAGCTACATAAAAAAACGAAACACTCGGTCTTTCATAATAGATAAAAGTCAAATTGCTATGAATTTTTTTTTATTGTTATGGTTCGTACATTTCCGTTTACGTTGTGGTATAAGAAAATCAAATATTACTTTATTTCTATCGAGGTATTTTCAGAACCTGGAAATAGTTTGCTCATGAAATATTTATTTCTCACGCGTCGAAAATAGGAATCGCCCAAGTAAATATTTTTTCGCCCTATTTATGATTTATTCGCATGGGGCACATTGTCGGATGACCCTTGTTAGCTAAGCTGACGACAAACTAATAACCCCAAACTTACCCCCCCAAACTTAATGAAGACATGCGCTGATTGATATATACAGGGCATTTCAAAAAGGTACACACGCTATATTCGCTCAGGCATGCTCTTTTTTCCT
The DNA here is from genome assembly GCA_963931845.1 of Maratus michaelseni. Classification (NCBI taxonomy): domain Eukaryota; kingdom Metazoa; phylum Arthropoda; class Arachnida; order Araneae; family Salticidae; genus Maratus; species Maratus michaelseni. Next base: position 475,367,185 of record OZ007587.1, read on the forward strand.
TTCAGGTTTAACTCATTTGGAATGATTGAAACCAGACTAACTAGGGAAGGTCCCCAACTGCCAGATCAGGTTTTGTCAAGAGTGGTGTCGTTGCAAAGCTCTTATCGTGGGGATCATGGAAAATCACTACCCGCCCGAATGCAACTGGTGAAGTGTTATAGACCGATGTATTTCTGTCATTTATTGATTTCTCCAGGTCGCTAGGTATGCAAGAAAGACACTCTGTGTGGTAGAAAAGAGAGTTGACGGATTACAGAGATTACAGTTTATGTTTGGTGGAAAAAGTAACTTCACGGATGGTAGTGCATTTCTGAACACAAAAGGCTGAAGCACAAGTGTTTCCAACACCAGGTACACACAAATGAAAGGGCGTGTTTTTCTGTTGTCACAGGTGTTATTAGTTAAGTGAAAGCACGCCTTTTTGACTGATCGAAAGACGGAATACGTGTCTCTAACTAAAGCCTTTTGAAAGGCATACCGACGCATGTCATCGAAGGTGGGCATGGAGAATTGGTTATAGGCCAACTTGTGCAATTTTATTATGCTTTTTCTAGTGGTCATGTCGACAAAATGTGGTCACAATATTCTGTTTCTTACTAGAGGGAACATGGAACCTTCACCCACTTCACACTGACAACAACAGATTACATAACTGTACTGTAATCTGTCTTTTCTACCACACAGAGTTCTTTCCTGCATAGCTAAAGACCTGGAGAAATCAATAAATGACAGAGATACATCGGCCTATAACTCTTTACCAGTTGCATTCGGACGAGTAGTTATATACATTTCCTTGATCCCCATAGTAAGAGCTTTCCAACGACACGACACCACTCTCGACAAAATACTGATCTGGCAGTTGGGGACCTTTACTAGTAAGCTTTGAGCGTAGGATATTGATCCTAAAATGTTACTGGAAACTTAGCTGAGGTGCAGGAGAGAGTTTGAAAACACAGTGTTCTATGTCACTTACAATCGCTAGAATGAAAAATGAGTTTGAGTCAGATGGAACTGTTCGAAATATTCACATCACAAGGTATTCAGGATAAAAGATATACTAGGGACAAGAATAAAAAGTGTCCTAATTTCTTTCATTGCATAAAATATTAATACAATTAAGTGGCTAAATATTTAAGTATCTTTAATGGATTTTATATTTAAAAAACAATTATAAACATATACACCATAATAGCATAGACACCATTTTCTTTCTTACATGTGTGAATGAGGACATAGTGAGGGAATGATATTATATATATATATATCAAGTTAATTATTAGCTATGTGGTATTCTGATTACACAATATCATTAATTATCTCTTAGTAGATTTTAGTAGAATGATATTAGAACTTGATATGTTTTTGAAATTCATAGATATTATAATTATATATATATATATATATATATATATATATGAGTATCACATATATATATATATGAGTATCACATATATATATGAGCTGAATGACACTGCAGTCTATAGCAACAATGATACACACAATAGAGATGAAAAGCCATAGCAACAGACTTATTGAGCAGTTCTACTGTGACGTCAAACCCTTTCTTTAGAAATGGCGTTGACGGGACACAAAAATGGCGCTTAGACAGCAGTTAATGGAGCCAGCTAAGCTAATTCTCTTAACTCGGACTAACCGAGCTGAACTAACTTTTCTTTGTGTAAAACAGCGAAGTCAGCTGTTCTTAAAACTATAAGTAGTGGTGTTAAAGTATTGTGTGTCGCAGAATCATGTAGAGTTGAGTAGAGATGAGATGAGATGAGAGTAAGATGTAGGTCTGTGAGACTTAAACTCATTCGACGGATGATGTTTGACGTGCTCCGATGCTTTGTTATAAGACCACGATTCCCCCTATATCTTTATAATTCCTTTTGTAAATAATTGTATATAATTTAGAATAGTTATTAAAACCTTCTATCTCATACAGGTTTCAAATACACCAAAAACAAATCCACTTATATCAAGGTCTAACGGAATCTAACGTTTCATTCAATTCGTGCATTAGTTTTTGAGATAGCACTATCCCTAAAATCGTGTCAGTCCTGAAAATTGCAACTTTAGATTCAGTTGGACCTTGATATAAATGGGTGCTCATTAGTTTTTGGTGTCAATCGCCCAACAGGTGGCGCTGCTAGGGTACATTTTCACGATTTTCTCGATAGCTCTATTTCAAGAACTAATTCACGGATTTTCATTAAACTTCAGATTCTGTTAGACCTTGCCATAAACAGACGCTGATTACATTTTGATGTATATAGCCCAACAGGTGACGCTGCTATGCTATTTTTTTCATGATTTTCACGATAACTATCTCAAAAACTAATGAGCAGAATTTCATCCAACTTCAGATTCAGTTAGACGTTGACATAAGTTGTTGTTCATTAGGTTTTGGTCTGAATATCCTGGCGCTGATAGGCTGCAATTTTCAGGACTGACACGATTTTAGGGATAGTCATATCCCAAAAACTAATGCACGAATTGAATGAAACTTTAGATTCCGTTAGACCTTGATATAAGTGGATTTGTTTTTGGTGTATTTGAAACCTGTATGAGATAGAAGGTTTTAATAACTATTCTAAATTATATACAATTATTTACAAAAGGAATTATAAAGATATAGGGGGAATCGTGGTCTTATAACAAAGCATCGGAGCAACTCTCCGTCAAACATCATCCGTCGAATGAGTTTAAGTCTCACAGACCTACATCTTACTCTCATCTCATCTCATCTCTACTCAACTCTACATGATTCTGCGACACACAATACTTTAACACCACTACTTATAGTTTTAAGAACAGCTGACTTCGCTGTTTTACACAAAGAAAAGTTAGATGCTCAGAATCCTCGATTATTTCCACCAGTTCTTTTTTATTAAAAGCTTTGCCTTATTTAATCCTAGCATTTCTGCGATTCAATTAGGCGAAAATTTCTGTTTTGAAAAATCGGTGGTAAAAGATTAAAAATTCTGTAAAGGACGCTCGTCGCGAAGGGGTTAACACAAAACTTTCTTCTATCTAAATTGTAGCCTGCAACCGAAATTAAATGACAATCTTATTCGTTCTTGAGATAGAGTTATAGCGGAGATAGTGGAAAATACAGCATAGCAGCCATACCTGATGGAACTAACACATTGTTGGATCTGTTAGGAAACTAATATGGATCTATTTTTATCAAGGTCTAGGAGTTCAATGAGATTTCGTGCATTAGTTCTTGAGGTCGGAAATCGTGAAAAATATGTTGCTAGATTTACATCTATAATGATGTTCGTAGCTCCGGGATTATAAGAAAATTCTCGGAGATACTTAAATTATGTCGGAATTAATATATTACCATAAGCTGTAAAAATTAAAAAAAGAAGATACATCTTAAAAGAAGAGTAGATATTGAATATGCAAAGATTCTTTAATTCAGGATCAGGAAGTGCACAAGTACATCAGCCGGGTTCAATCCGGTACAGCTGCATGGGGCAAGGTTACCCAGGACTCCATACGTATACTTGTTTTTATTTTACATTCGATGGTCAAAGAGATAATTAATTTGTGATGACAGAAACTCGAATGATTTCAAATCTCGCCAAAGGGTTACAGTAGTGGCGATTTTTTTTCTTCGAACAGAGCATACGATTTTATAGAACAGAGCCATTTTTGGTATAAATCATCCTGCCAAATTGCGTATGGGAAACATTGTAATTTAACCGGATGTTTAGATAAAAAAATTGCTGTTAGCAATAGATTGAAGTGCGAACTTTGTTGCTGTATGTGACCAAATTAGATTAGACAAACGAATTTGCTCTCATTACAATGTATTGCCAACTAGCGTTCAAGTACAACTTACTTTTTGAATCACCCACGTATAATGTTCATCTATTGATGCTCATCTGTAATATCTAATTTAAACTAATGACTAATATTGATCCACAAAAGACGCATCGCTGATTGATATGTGCAGTGAATTCTTATTGTGTAATGGATGGCGTAGAAAAATCCATGTTTGAACTACAAAAAATGTCATGCAGATGAAGACGTTTATGCAAATTAAATTATAGTATAAACAGACTGATAAATTATTAATTACTTTTTTTTTTTAAATTTTGTTAAGTTAAGTATAATTGCTGAAACGCGATAGCTGCCGCAAAAAGCATCCGATAAGGTTGATTTTTAATAGGTATGTTGGTGCATTACCCGGATTTAGCTGTATAGTTCTTGGTTAAAGTGGGTTCATTCGTTGGAAAACTATAGAACATTTCTTTTGATGTCATAATGGGAATTCAGACGATTTTCAGATTTCATTGTTAACTGAAATGAAAATGGCACATTTGATTGATGGATTAAGACGCAAACTTATGGATGCTAAATTTTCGATAGGGAGGTCTAAAAATTTTGAATTCGTTCATTTCCGCTTGCAAATCCAATGCACCTGTTTGTTTCTTTAGCCATTTTGATTAAAAAGATGTTATTTTGGAAGCGATGTTTAATGATAATCTAATTAATATCTTGGGTAATTATCAAAATATTAAAATTCTGAGACTCAGGTGTACTTGGCCAGACCTTGGACTATCCACACCCAAATTTTCAGACCTCTAGGTGGGCTAGATTTTGCTAGACATCGCAGACAAACAAACACGCACACACACACACAGAGCGAAACTTTTTTTTATTAATATAGATATATATTAGCAAAATAACTTATTTTCGGGAGATTTTGGATATTACATTGAAATAGATGAGGATTTATTTGAATATAAGTTATTTTTAATTACTTTAGAATGATCAAAACATAATTTCCAAACGAAAATTATGAAAACGTAAGACGTGTCATTTGGATTTAAATCTCGTAATGGAAGTTTACATTTGTATAAGAATATTTTTTTCATGAGATTTTATTCAATTTCTGCACCAGATGTGGACGTTTCATGGTGAAAAGTTAGCATTCTTTTAAAAATAAGATACAATTTCTCGTACAAAGAAATGGTTAATCTAAAGAAATTAGATAAGTGAAACGCATCCATACATATAATCGAATCCTGAAATAGCACAAATACTGTGGAAATTAAGAACATAAAATTAAAGTCACAACAGCTGAAGAGAGGTTCAGGGGTGCTCCGCCCCTGAAGAAATTTACTTTTTATTCTTTCAAAATTACAAGAATAAGCAATTTATAAGATTATCACTGCATCCATAAAACCATAGTTAATGTAACATTCTTAAATTTTCTGTAAGCTTTGAGAAAACATTTATGCTTATAAATACGCATAGAACTTAAAAAAATTAAATTGCGGATTGTACAGTATTAAATATTATACAAAGTGAGATGAACAATCAATGATTATTAGAGCTGACGTTGAGGCCCCTGATCTGTAGATCAAGGCCTACTAGTTTTATTTTAAAGGCGACTAGTTTTATTCGAAAACTAAAAGAGGCGCAAATTGTGATTGTGTACAATCTGAAATATGAAAAAAAAATCAATCAAATTTATTCCAGAATTGATTAGTGAGAAAATGATCTAGGCAACGAAAAAATTTTTTGCCTTTTGTCCATCCAAGATTATGGCTGTTTGAAATTCAGCAGATTTCTTTTAAGTTTTCTGTCCCACTATTGTCTGACCTAGAAAATCTTAGCATTTCTTTTTTTTTTTTTTTTTTTACTTTTTTGACGGACATTGTCCTTTCCTGTGATTATTCCCTCGTGTAAAAGCCGCGAAATTCTTTCTATCGGCGTGTGTTTGGCAGTTCCTCTCTCCAGAGAATTTTCACAATCCACTTCGGATTCGAAGATTTTGAGTTCATTACGAATTCGGACGATGTCTTCTTCACTTCTCTTCTGTTTTATTCGTCGGCTTCCATTCGATATTGAACGCAGACGATGGATAAAAAAATATGTTTTCCTCTATTCAACAACGTGAAAACTTTCCGATACATCCACGGACACATTTTTAAATACAAAAGCATTTGCAGACATCACCACTGAAGTGATTTAGAATCGAATAGTTATTTTTCGATACATACATGAATAGTAAAAAAAATATATAAAAATATTTTATATTATTTTAAGATATTTCTTGTAAAATATAAATTAAAGTTTGTTGCATGGATTTGAGGTGTTGAGAACCAGAGTGGACTTCGAGAAAAATTCATTCTAAAATGTGTAGAAATATTTGTCAAATTCTTTTACGCAAGTTCTGCCAGAGGAGAAGCTTCTTCAGCAGGCATATCGGATGGTTCCGTTTCCAGTGCCAGAGTAAGAGACCAAGCCACTTGATCCACTCTTGCACTGGCAACTTGATATCCAAGTTGCGTTGGACCATCTGTTAAACTACATCTTGAGATGATAACCCTTCTCAGGCTGTCGCGGCAGGTGAAATGATAATATGTAAATGTTACAGTACTTAACTGTAAAAAAAAAAGAAAAAAAAAAACAGTATAAAATACAGGTTTTTCTTGTAAAAATTGAAGATTTTCTCTGTACAATCACGGAACTGTTAAAATAGCAGTATGTTTCTTTATATGTAGCAGTGTTTGCCTGTTAAAAAAAACAGAAACAGGCAGTACAAAATACAGGTGTTTGTTGTAAAATTTAGATATTTTCTCTGTAGAATCACGGTGTATAACTGTTAAAATAACAGTTTGTTTCTGTAAATGTAACAGTATTTAACAGTTAAAAAAAACAGAAAAGTCTGTAAAAAATACAGGTTTTTCTAGTGAAATTTACAAGCTCTTTCTGTAGAATCAAGATATATATCTGTTAAAATAACAGTTTATTTCTGAGTTTATGTCGGTAAATGCAACAGTGTTTAACTGTTAAAAACCAGAAAAAGTATGCAAAATTACAGGTTTATAACTGCTAAAATAACAGTAAATATGACAGTATTTAACTGTTAAAAAATAGAAAGTTCGTTAAAAAATTGCAGATATTTTCTGTAAAATTATTGTTTATTACTGGCTGAATTATTTTTTTTGTAAATTCACAGTTTTTTTTACGGTGCAGTTCCAAATGATAGCTCTGACAGCCTTTTCTGAAAGAACATTTACTTTTACTCAAAAATGAAAAACAGTAATCGATTTCACAGTCTCTGAATAGGGTCACTTGTTAATTTCATGTGTCTAAGACTAAAAATGTCTCCGTGAATGTGCCAGAAAGTATGCCCCTTAAAAGTAGTCTAATAAAATACTGTCTCATGCGACACATTTACGGGCACATTTACAGACTCGTTTTTAAACGTAAAAACATGCCATATACGCAGGCATGTGATCTGGGCTCAAATGGTTTCTTTCATTTTCCTATAAATGAATTACATTCTTGAGGTCTGAATGACGTTGGCGAGGATTGAACCAGGGACTTCTTCAACAGTAGGCGAGCTACATAGCGTCGACTAAAAGGCCAAGCCAGTAACTCGCTATGTAACGTTCAGGTGAGATTGCATCGATACATATTTCATACTCAATGAGGAAGACGTCTTGTTGACATCAGACGAGCGATGTGTACTCGTGAGTGATGTTGTCGTGTTACCGTGCGCATGTGTGATGCGCGGCGTGACAGGTTGTGCTGTGAACATGTCACAGGCTTTGCGTGCTGGGGATGATTTATAGTGTGCTACCATCTGTTGTGAAAGTGACGAATTTGATCACGTCCGGGTCACCAATGAGTTATGTCTGAATGGCGTTGGCGAGGATTGAACAGTGACCTGTTGAACTCTGACGAGCGACATAGCGTCGAGCAAAAAGCCAAGCCAGTTACTCTAAGCTAGTAGCTTGGCTATATATACAGTTCATGTGAGATGGCATCGCTACAACATCTTGAGTTATAAGCGATTGTTGTCTCATAACGGTCTTTATCGGGCTGTCGCGTGCAGGTGAAAAATGCCAACTTTGACAACATTTTCTGAAAGATTTTTTTGTCTTTGTCGAAAAATGGAATAAACTATTCGACTTCATACATTCTGAATAAGAGCAATCTTAGGAATTTACAAAAAAAAAAAAAAAAAAAAAAAAAAAGTAATTGATGAATTTGTCAGAAAGTAGCCAGTTTGGATTTGAGAACCGTTTTAAACATTATTTTCGAGTTCCTAACATCCTAACATCAAAGGATTGGATGTATATTTCGGAATTTTACGGGTACACTTTGAACTCGCCCATAAAGTGGCAGCGATTTGCAAAATGAGAAGAGAATTTCTTCCGATGCTTGATTTCTACTTTTCATTTTACTTTTTTAACGAAAAAAAATTGTTTCTTCTTAAGTATTTCATTCAATTTATTGTCTGGAAGTTACTCTTTTTCCTGTGTCATTACGACAAAAGAGAAACGTGCCCAGTTAAACTGAGGGCACTGAGCTCACAGGCTATTCACACTCATTGTATATTGTACTCTCATTTCAAAGAATAACACCCCTCGAAAAATAAACAAATCGACAATAAATTAAGCCCCCCCCCCCCTTTAGGCTTTACCAATGAACCTCCAAAACTAATCAGGGAAGCGCCTTATCACAACGAACCTATATACAACATTTGAAGCAAATCAGATGATAATTCTGCATGAAAAACACATTTATCTAAATTAAGGGGGATTAGTCCCCCCCCCTTTATGCTTTACCAATGAACCCCCAAAACTAATCAGGGAAGCGCCTTATCACAATGAACCTATATACAAAATTTAATAACTGTTGTTTTGTCCTTTTCTCTTTGATTAACTCCAAATCTATATTTAATCACTTGTGTTTCTAAATCTATTGCTATTATAAAGAAGAAACGTTTGTGTGTTTGTTTGTAGGGGCTAATCTTTGGAACTATACCTAACCGATTTCAAAAGTAATGGTGACAAAATGATGGTGTCAATCTCTGCTCCAACATAGAGTATGTTGTCCACTGCCCCCCTCGGGGTGCAGAATCAAAAAACATTTTAAAATTGAGATTTTTGTGATACACCTGGCACTACAAACTTGAAATTTGGCTAGTTTTAAGATATAGATGCTAAGAATGGTTTTAAGAAAATCGAAATTTAAAAAGGGTCCTATGAGCGGAAAACGATCTAAAAACGTTCTAATTTACAATTTATTTTTAATTATTATGGATATAAACTTAAAATTTGACATGTCAGCTACTTTTGAAACGTAAATTCTCGCACAGGCAAGTTTTTAGAAAATTTTAAATTTAAAAAGGGAGCAGGCGAAAAAAACGTTCTAAAATTGCGATTTTTATGATACTACTGGGATAGAAATTTGAAATTTGGCATGGAGGTTACTTATAAGATGTAAATGCCCGCTAAGAACGGTTTCTAAAAAATTCGCAATTTAAAGGGGTGAAATGAAAGGAAAACGTTCTAAATTACTATTTATTTAGAAGTTTTGGGGAGAGAAAGTTAAAAATTGACATGTATGTTACTTTCAAGGTGTAAATGCTTGCACAGAACAGTTTTTACAAAATTCGAAATTTAAAAGAGTGCAGGAATTAAAAAAAAAACATTCTAAAAGTGCCATTTACTGTGATCAAATTGTCACTAACTTTCTTTTTACCTAAAATTACTAAATTAAAGAAACAGTTGTATATTTTAGAATAGTTGGTGACTATTGTTCAATTTCTGTCCAAAACTTAATTCAATGTATTCAAAGAGACTATTTTACACCATTCAAATGTTTATAGCGTACAAAAATAGCCTCTCTTTCAAGGCTGCAATAACGAGAGTTCACTGTATACGTTTCAAGAATATTGTCTCTTTTAAAGCACATAACAATACGTCTAATTACTTTTACGTACAATTAAGAACACATTGATTCAGATACAGTTAAATAAAATGAAACCGACATGAGTGAAGAAATGACCTGTGCCAGGACTCGAACCTGGGATCTTCAGCATAACGTACTGTTGCTGTCAACACTGAGTTAACCAAGTCGATATCCTATAGCTCGGCAATTTCTCAGTATTTATACATGTTGGAAAGAGTCACCGGCCAGAAAATCAAGCAGCACGAGATGACAATGGCAACGATGAATTAATAATTATTCATCGTTCAATCATTACATATTAAAGTACATAAACAATGAGCAACAATACGTTATGCTGAAGGTCTCCGGTTCGAGTCCTGGACCTGGTCAATTTTTCCACTCATGTTGGTTTCATTGTGTTTAACTGTGTCTGAATTAATGTGCTCTAAAATTTTCTCTTTATCCGCTTAAAAAATTGTGATTCGCTGTTTGAAAAATCAAAATTTTATTAAGTATTCTGTTGCATTGCTCTCTAATCTAACTCAACTCTCGACATTTATTTTTTTTTCCATTTTACGACCAGACATTGTTATTTCGGGAATATCCTGTAAGAAGTATAAAGCCGCGAAATATTTTACCACTTAGTCTGGAAATTATTTTTCTTTTCTCACTTTTTAGAAGATGAAAAATAAAGAGAACTGTTTTTTTTCAATCCAACATCGGGCTGGAAGGATTTGGAGTTCATTACGAATTCGAGAGATGTCGTCTGCCATGCTCCATTTTGTTTTAACTTTTAGGATTTCAGAATCAGAATGTCCGAGAGAAGGTAATGTTTGTAATCCATCTTGGAGTTTTACGGCGGGCGCCCGGTTTGAACTTGCCAAACAAAGTGGCAGAGATTTGGAAAGTAAATTATAATTTACAGAAATCATATTTAAAGAACGACTTAAAATGGATCGTTCTTTCAGCGTGACAGAAAATCAGTTGCTTTCTACATAATTGAAAAATAACGAAAACGAAACAGCATTACGAAAAAGAGCTTAGAAATTAATACTAGTGTTAAGATTATTGTGAATTTTGGACGATTTTATAAACTGTTGACTTGAGAATGTAAAGAGAGTGTAAATGCAAACACACACACAAATACGATCGTACTAATAATACCTTTTGTTAACTCCAGAATTGAAATGTTTTAAAAGTTGTATTACTTACCCATCATACGTAGTATAGGGTAAGTCTTGTAATCGTTTTGAAAATCGAAAGAAATTTTTTGACGGATTTACACGTTTCAGACACTGGAGATTCCGAAAAACATATTTTTAGAAATTTTTTTTTGCCGTCCGTCTGTGTGTCTGTGTGTGTGTCTGTAAACGCTCTATCTCCCGAAAAAATTGAGATAGAGACTTGCAATTTGGTATGTACTTAGTATGTAATAATGGGAAGAAGCCTATTTCATTTCAATAACCTCGATTAACCGGAACTATTTTTTTCGGACTCTCGAAATATTCGTTCTGATAAAAGGTATATAAAAATTTTCGAAATTGTTTAGTTTAAGAAAGGAATATAAAAGACAATAAAAAAACATAAATTTTACATAAAGCATGAAGTCGATCGGATAATGAGTTGCCGAGATATTTGGAATCCTATTTACCACACTCTTCGATTTTTCATGACCCTGTATTTCATCCAAATTTCACTTCAAAGATATATTTTAATTGGAAATTTGACACTTAATCAGATGCAATAAACCGCTAGTTAACAGGATTATTATTTTTGGAGTTATAAGGAAAAACCTCTTTCAAGCAATGCAGTAACCGAGCCTTTAAAGTTTGTGACGTCATCAAGCCACGATTTTATTTGAATTGCAATGCATTTTATAAGTAGTTTACACATTTTTATTTTAATATTTTACATTATGCATATCCATGATGGGTAAGTATTACGGTGGCCCCCAACGACTAATTTTACTTAGTAGATAATACAGGTAATAGCTTTTATAGGTAATATTGGTAATAGCCCTTTCTGTTGCGTTGAACTCTTGTTCCGTCGGGATGCCGTTGATTATACCAAACTGCAATCATTTTAAACATAATTTTATTCGAAAACAATCACAAAATGACGAACACAGTACATAAAATACACAGAATTCTTCAGACGATAAATAAACATAAATTCGTTTTCTGACACGCGCATGTCATTTCAGTTCAGTTCATAGGAGATGTGACACCTTTTATGCATATCCTATGCAAGACTTTTGCTGTCTTTCGCATTAATAGTGCTTGATAAATAAAAGTAGTCGGTTAAATATATCAATCATGAGTAACTTAGAGCGAAAGGAGTATTTCTAAATTCAAATTTAGTAAAAATGCGCACAGCTTATTAAGTGGTGCAGATGGAGCACTACGTATATGGAATCACCATCGGAAAAATAATAGAGTTGCTGAAATCGCATTAAACCTCATATAATTTGAGAAGTTCATACAATTTTAAACTCTTTTCTATTGTTACTGTTACGGAATAACTCGGCAGATTTTATTAATTTTTTCTCTTGATTTAGTCATTGACCTACAAATCTCGACTATTTTCTTTTTTTTCATTTTACTGACAGATATTGTCCTTTCGGGAATATTCCTTCGTGTAAAGCCGCGAAATATTTTATCACTCGTTGTTTTTTTACCCCTCTCTCCTTTTTTTGTAAGACGAAGACAGATAAAATAAAATAGAACATTTTTTTTTTCAATCTATGTCGGACTGGAAGGATTTCGTGTTCATTAAGAATTCGGAGGATGTCGTCTGCAGAGCTGACTCCTTTTATTTTATTCTTCCGCTCCGATATCTAAGGATCATTCTCATAGACACATTCAAACCGATGTCACAAAACTATTTCTTAACTAGTCGGATGTGCCAAACCCAAAACGTCCTTCTATCTCATACATGTTAATACAGTAATCCTTTAACATACGCGAGGGCTACTTACGTTCGAGGAAAACTTCGCGAATGTCAAATCCGCAAATGTTGAGTCCCACCACTAAAAAATGAGTTGCGTTCTATAAAATTTTAATGAGAGTAGCATAGCATTTCAAAGAACAAATGGATACAAAATGCAATGCATAAAAAATATTTAGAAGGTGAATGCAAACAGATATTCATAAATGTGAAATTTATTTATTAAATATACAGGGTGTGTCAAAAGTCCTTCACGCATTTTAAAATTCAATAAAGAATCAAGCAATTGGCGTACGGGAGTGCGGTGTAGAGGGAAAAGGCTTCTTTTCTTATGATCTGAAATTTTTATAAGCAAATAAAAAAATTAGTTCCAGAAATTTCTCATAGATGGCGCTGCTTCCAGTAAGTTATCGAATAAGTAGAATGCCTTTATACACAACAATGGCGAAAGACGCACAATGCGTATGCACAGTTTTTGTCCAAACTATGGTAACCCATACTCTAGTGAGGTCTATCCATCCTCACTTTTCTAATCGAACTCAGGAGGACGAGTATTGTTCACTTCTGGAATGTGGGTTGCCATAGTTTGGACAAAAATTGTGCAATGCGTATGCATTGTGCGCCTTTCGCCATTGTTGTGTATAAAGGCATTCTACCTATTCGATAACTTGCCGGAAGCAGCGCCCTCTATGAGAAATTTCTGGAGCTAATTTTTTTATTTGCTTAAACAAAATTCGAGATCATAAGAAGCACTTTTGTCCAAACCCCATTCTCGTACCCCAATTGCTTGATCTTTTATTGAATTTTAAAATGTGCTAAAGAGTTTTCGGACACTTTGTATAATTCAAAAATTAACTGACTGGAGAAATAAAAACAGCTAAAATTCATTTCGACTCTCTCTATTCGCAAAGAGAGGATAATGTATGAGTGGGCCAGTATGCGATCCAAAATGACAGCTAACACCGTCAAGTAGTTTTTGAGTTATGCTTAAAAAACTCCCCCTCGTTGCAACCTGTTTTGTAACGATTAAAGATAAATTTATCACGAGGAGTTGATTTGTAATCGTCTCAAAACGGATCGCAATGCGGGGAGCTTTTAATATTGGAAGTTCAACATTTTATTTCTCCATAAAGCAAACTTTAATACAAGTAGATAATAACAGGTAGTTTTTTTTTTTTTTTTTTTTTTTTTTTTTTTTTAGAATAACTCAAAATCTACTTGGCGAATGGCGAAAGGAACTGCCATTTTGGATTTTCATTTTTTTAAGCTTCTAGCAATCATTTAAAATTATTATAGGTTGCAATACATATATTCGTTTTCGAATACTGATTTCATATTTTATATATTAAGCTTCAAATATGTGAATCCAAAATGGCAGCTTCTTCCGCTGATTAGTTTTTGTTTTTGAGTTATGCCTAAAAAAAAAAAAAAAAAAAAAAAAAAAAAAAACTACCCGCATTAGAGTTTGTTTTGCAACTATTAAAAAGTAATTTGACATTAGTAGTTCCAAATTTTACATCTTCAAAATGGTTTATTCATATTCATGTTGAAAACTTTTTGTTGTAAAAGTAATAATTTTGTTGTAGTGTTTGTTATAATTTCAACATGCAAACGGCCCCTATCTTATTTTATATAAAATAAATTGAAAGAAGATATTAATTTCAATCGAATGGCTAATTTTTTTTCTACGATGTGTATCAAGCATAACATCCAAATCTATGTTTTGTTAAAAATCAATCTTTTAATTTCCCATATATTTAATTGTTGATATAACTAATGAATTCATTAATCATAATTATGATATAGTTAAACTTCAATTAATTAGTTAAAATGTTTACTCACGCAGTTATAAATTTAAAAAAAATTACGTATCGAAAAAAACAACATTAAGTATATTAAGAACACTATAAAAACATTTTATCATATAATACAAATTAAAAAACAATATTTCATGATTTAAAACGAAAAATAATTTTATAACAGAATATATTTAATAATAGTGTTTTGGTATGGAAGTCAATTTGGCATGAGAACTGGAAAACAATTTTTTTTTCTTTTTCAATAATGCGGTATTTGAAAAACGTCCAATACAGCACTCAAGTGTAAATTGTAAATACAAGCATTAATAAGGCTTTTTCAAGGCTGCCAGCTTTTTTTTTCTTTTTGTAACTATAAGATTGCGAGTAAATATATTTATGAAAGCAATGAGAATATATATATAATTAATAAAAATGAAAATATAAATAAAAGATTCTTACTTCTTTTTAAATTTTTTTGCCACTGCTGTTATTTTAAATTGACTGTAAAAGAAGGAGTTACTCAATTGAACGATGTTTGTATACATGTAAAACTGTATGTATTATGTATGAATCGGTAGACTGTAAATAATTTTTATATTTGTTTGAAAGGGATGTGCTCCCACCTAAATTATTAATATACAAGAATAGGATGTCGACCTGTAAACCCTTGCTCTAATTTTCGTAAATATTTCGACCCTTGGCATGTTATTTTACATAGTTCAGTGATTTATATGAATCAGCATATAGTGTTTTCTCTTTGTTATTGTCTTTTAATTGGCACATATAAAAAATTCGCAAGCTTAGCGCACACTTGCAAGAAATTTTATTGAATTTGAAATAGGTCGTTCCATTATACATACATACATATATATAATATACATATTTAGGGACGGAGTTATTTAGAGAGGCATACAAAAATAATAATCATGTTATTTGCGGCGATGACGTTTTCGTATAATGTTATATATATATATATATATAGACCCTTATTTTTCCACTTTCTAAAAGTTCAGCTCCCATCCCAACCCCCCCCCCCCCTGCCCCCTTCTTGTTCCGATTAACAAAAAATCATGCAAATTTTTGGCTCAAGCGGACAACTAACTGCAACACGACCTCGAAATTTTCGTCCGAAAAGACATTTTCTTTCAGTTAAAATGTTTTTATATCTTCCATAACTTCCTCTTAAATTAAAAATAATCTTCTGATTTACTCTTGGTATTAGAAGGATAAGTGGCAATAAATTTAATGGGGAAGGCAACTTGCAAAGCTGAGAGCTGAGAGTTATCTGCTGTGTGATATCCGGTTCGTTGTAATAGTGTAACGTGATCATGTCGGAGATCGCGAAGGTCGAACAACGAACGAACATAAAATTGGAGGTACTGTGGAAGTGTTGAAGCGTTCCATGGCCCGGCCCCAGAGTTCGTCCTCTGTACCGACAGCAGGTCAGTTGGTCGTTCAGCACACCCTTCGATCACTGTGCGGGAGTTTATGACTTTGAAAGAGATCGTCCTACTCAACCATCCTCCTTACTCCCCCAGATTTATCGCGCTATAACTATTTCCTGTTCTCCAACTTGAAGGGGACCTCCTTGAAATTGTACCTCCAGCGACTGCGACCGACTATTTGACGCACATTGCAAAAGCGGACATCCAGAAGTGTTTTGATGAGTATTACATTTCTTTGTAAAAAAAAAATGTGTTGAATCCAGCGGGATTATTTCGAATAAACGTAGGTCAAAAGTTTCATTTCAGTTCTTAATTTTTTGTTTATAGGATCAGACCATGAAATTTGGGGACACAATGTGTAGGACACACATTTACAATCATGAAAAGAAAGAAAAAATGTCTTTGCGGCCTGTAGGATCAGACCATGAAATTTGGGGACACAATGTGTAGGACACACATTTACAATCATGAAAAGAAAGAAAAAATGTCTTTGCGGCCTGTACCGGGAGGAAAATGTAGCTTTCCTATATCTTCGTTTTAAAATTTAGCTAATGTTAATCGAAAACAGCAAGCTAAAATGCAAAGAAACCGTTTACAAAAGACCCGTTGATACTGATTTTGAATAAGAAATTCGCCAAATTATTGAGCTATAGCCAAGTTGGCTTCATTTATAAAGACTTATTTTGGTCGCAAAATGTCACCAAGTTTGGCGAGAATTGGGCGCTAACGGATGTGAATATATAGTTTTATGCGAATGATTGGGAAAATGATTACAACAATGAAAGAAAATAATTTGCGAGAAATCGCGTTCACTAAAACTCATAAATGAATCGTTGGTTTTTTGTAATGTGCTGTCTTGTTTCAAAATGTCAGCCACCCTAGAATTTCAAACTGCTCTATCTCAGCCATTTTTTAAGACAGAGATAAAACAAAAAATGCTCCGGAATCCTTGTATTAAGGCCTAACACTTAATTAAAAAATAAATTTGAATTTTTAACTTTTTGTATGTTTATTTTAGTTTTAAAATTTTCTGGCGGACCAAGCTGGCCAACGAACTCGCTCGAGGCATGGGTGAGCTTAATAAACACAATTAGTTTCATCCAAATTAATTTATAAATACGAGCGTTATCGTATGACATATATCATATTATATATATATATATATATATATATATATATATATATATATATATATGGATATATCTATATATATAAATCAACATTTGAACGGAGGGTGGTTTTGGGGTCTGGGGGTCATGATCGGTGAAAATATATCGAAATTTTCCGGAATTGCTTTCCTCTGAACGGCTGCAATAGGTAGCTTTATACTTTTCTGTATTGAAAGCTACCTAAAAATAGCCATTTCATTAAAAATTAAGTTTTCTTCCAATTTTCAATCTAAAGATAAAAAGCCTAAGATCCGTCTCCATATTGAAATTGTATCAAATTTTGGAAATTTTCAATACGAGCGACTTATTTTGAAAACATATTTGCAGTACATTTTACCACAAAGTACCAAACAGGTGCTCATTCGGCGAAGAAGTTTAAGAATTATGCAGATGTAAGCTGTCGTTCATTTTGTTGAGGCATCCCCCGCCCCCTGTTATTATGATAGCCCTGAAACAGTAGGGAAACCACGTTTATAATCTCTCCTCGTTTATAATCTCATTTGTACATTGTTATCTGCTTTGTATACTTAGTTTTGAGGCAACATATGATGACTTTGATGACTGATATTGACTGATACTGATGACGACTTTCAGAACTGTTTGTATAGGTGTAAAGAGGCTTTTGCTTCGTGTATTACCTAGACCTGCAAAATGGCATCCATTGCTTTAGGTAACTTCCCACAAGTTAAGAAAATATTTTTACATCACTCTTGTTGGCTACATTTCCAATCGAATCGTGGAAGCCAAACCACAATCGAATAGGCAAATTTGAAGCTTTTTTTTCTACAATATAGAGTTGTAAATATCACAACGAAGAAAAGAGCAGCACTCGTGATTCATGAAGTTTCCGGATTTTTTTTTTCTTCGCAAAAAGCACAAATTCCTAGCAGAAGATCTGACCGCTGCGTTGAAAAGTTACTCAAACTCTATGACAAATGGTAATATTTACAGAAAGATTTGACTAGAAAGGCAGGCAAGGAAAAAGAGAAAGGGAACTTTTTGTGGAAATAATGAACGATCTCTTTGACATAGCTCATTTGATGATGACACTGTTTGATGGCTTTAGACATTGTTGGGACAAAATCGATGTAATCTCTTTCAATTAGATCAGTTACAGCGAAAGTTTCAGATGTGTGGAAAGATTAAGTCGAATAAGGCACAAGTTATGCTGGAAGCAGACAAAGGTGAAGAATAAAATATCCCGAAGAGGTAACATTATGCACAAACAGGATTTTTCTTCATTTTCAAATATCGAGGTTTCGTCTTTTGCAAGTTCCGGTACAAAATATTTCTTCACGAAATTTTCTATCAGCATCAACATGGTCTTGCATCATCTTGGCTATCAGCATCATCTTGGTTACGAAAGTGGAGTACAAAAACTTGTTTTGTTTTGTCCATTGTTTTTGTAACTCGTAAACAATGGTAACCTTAATAGACCGGGAGGCGGCAGCACAAACAACCACCTCATCGAGTTCACGGCTGAAATTCCAGAATTAGTAAAAACTCGATTCGCATATTAAAACGCAATCGCTCTGCCAAATCATATCTTGGTGGAAAACACCTTAAAACTAAAACCCGATTTTAGCGGTTGACTCGTAGGTTTACCATTGTGTTTTCCTGCACCCAAAGGTATGAAAACATGGAGGACTGGGAGCAGGAACACACAATGGTAAACCTACGAACCAACCGCTAAAATCGTGTTTTCGGGTGTTTTCCACCAAGATATGACTTGGCAGACAGACAGCGCCCACCCTAAGGACCAGCTTTTGTCTAATGGCCAGGACGAACCCCTAAGCCTAGGGAGTGACTTGGCAGACAGATTGCGTTTTAATATGTGACTCAAGTTTTAACTCATTCTGGAATTTCAGCTGTGAACTCGATGAGGTGATTGTCTGTGCTGCCGCTACCCGGTCTATAAAGAGTATTGGGCGATTAAGCGTACACCTACGGCCAACTAACGCAAAAATACCTTTCGCTATTTACATGTAATTAAGTTCTAAAAATAATAAAATATTGCATTCTCAGCGGATACACACCTGTATACCTAATTTTTAGAATTCTCTTCTATCAAGAGGTGATTAAAAAATCGATTACGAAATTCCATCACTGCACACAAAAAACAAGTTGAGTTAAACGAGTCGAATGTGCAATTCCCACAACTTTCTTCTATCTCATGAATGTTAAAACTTCGAAAAGGGTTTTTTTAAATTATGTATTTTAGAATCCAAACATACCTGTTATATGATTTACACGAAAACCTAATCAGCACCAACTAATGTTAATGTCTAACAGAATATCAAACTCCGAGAATTAGTTCTTGAGATTAGGACCACTGCTAAAATCGTGTCAATACTGATAAATGCAGCCTAACAGTGCTACCTGTTGGGCTATTTACATCAAAACTTAATCAGCAACATCGTCTAACTAGATCAAAAGTTTGAAGAAAATCCGCGCATTCGTTTTTGAGATAGAGCTATTATGTGAAATTGGACAAAATGCAGCATAGCAGCGCCACCTGCTGGTCGATCGACACCAAAAACGAATCAGCACCCATTTATATCAAGGTCTAACAGAATCTGCAGTTGTATGAAATTCCGTGAATTAGTTCTTGAGAGAGAGCGCCCACACATTTTTTTCACTACACACACACACACAGGCAGAAATGTAAAGATATAAGTAAGTAATAAAAGAGCGTAAAAACGGAGTTCTATTTAAAATTCTATTCATTCACGTATTTGTATATGTTTTCTAAGCTAAGACTATCCTAAAAATTTCGACCAGGGAAAAGTATTAGTTACGGGATCATTAAAACTCTTAGAAATTAGCATCATTTTCGAAAAACTAATTCTACGTGAAAATTGGATAAATACAGGTTGCGCAAAAAAAGAAATTTTAGAGAGAGATACATTTCTTATTAAAGAAGGGCATTCATTATTTTGCTAATGAGAAATGGCCGCATCAAAATATTTAAAACCAGTAAACCGTGAAAGGATGAAAGAAAAATTGTAAAAATGAACACGCTTTTCAAAGTGAAATCTCGGAGAACTAATAGTGTCATTTCAACGTGAGGTTATATAAAGCGAAAATGCAAGTTAGGATGATGAGTATTAATTTTAAAAATTGCAAAATAAACGAGTCAGGAGCATCTTGAAAACAAATCTGGTTAAGAGAAGATGTTCATTAACTGAATCATGTTCTTTCTAATGCCAGAACTCTTTCTAACGCCATTTTGTCTGCGAAATATCGCCATAGCTTTAATAAAATTAAATAAATAAATAAACCGTACCATGTCTGCATGAATATTTGTATGTCCTACTTGTACTAATATAATCTTTATCGCAAGATTTTAGCTATGAATGAAACTGTTAAATTTTTGTCGAAACAAAATTGCATGACTGCGTGCAGATGTACTTATAGTAAGTAAATGGCCTTTCAAGATTTCAAACGGATTGAAACGCGCTCCAATTTTTTATGTATCGGAGTAACGTCAATTGCAAACAGGTTCAAAATAAGGTAAGAAATGTTTTGTTAATGAAATATTTTTGCTTTTATTTTTCAAAAAGGTATACTGTTTAAATTTTTATAGGACCTCGCCTAGACTCAATAGGTCAATCATATTTTTTTCTTTTTTTCTGCAACAACCTTTTGATGTTATGTGCTTTTTTAAATAAATATAATGGGGAAAAATTATCTTTTAATTAATTTTAAATATGTTTTTATCTATACCAGCCATACTGAACATTTTTTTTCTTGCAAGCATATGTTTGGAACGTTCTGCGGGCCGCAACACTCACTATTATATTGTAATGTAAAAAAGGGTAATTTAAATAATAAGATTAAAAAAAAAAGAATATTACAAACCTATATAATAAAATTAATATAATCAGTAGGATTGAACGTTTGTCGAAAAAGAAATATTACCAAAACTTTTAACACCAAACAATAAAGTTTGTGTTAGATTTGAATGGCAAATGATGTGGGGTATAAAACATTTTGCTGCCCATTTTTCCCACGGTAAACGTTCAACCCTAATAAACATTATTAGTTAAACGTAATAATATAACAATGTAGCATTTCCAAGTTCTAAAGAAAGGCTTTAATAAATGAATCGATTTCTCAATGCAAAAACTTTTTCTTGAAGATTAAGAAATGTATACACCATTATAGAACGACATGGGAAAAGAACTTTTGTCTAAGGAAACGCTATTTAAGATAATTTTAAATTAGTAATTTCAAATAACAGGACAGTTTTTGTCTTCCCATGAAAATAAAAACTTTTATACACATCTCAATTAATGTAATAAATAGAGGTTATTGATTATGTATCTCGGGGTATATTTTCTGCGGGCCACATGCGGCCCACGGGCCGCAGGTTGAGTATGGCTGATCTATACTATAGATGAGGCTTTCACCTAATCTATTATATGAAAAATTGCATGTCAGTCTGTATTTAATAAGTTACACTCCTGCTAGAATACGTACCAGTTATCTGCGTGGAACCAAGAATGACATATATCGAATTATATGATTAATTACCTCATTACATCAGAATTTTAAAATTTGAATTAATTTCCGAGATATTATTATTATTTTGTAACTTTTCTCTAAAGGTGGCAACTAATTAATCTATTTTAGTGGAAAAAAACGAAGAAAAGAATAAATGATTGGATATCGTCTGCTATTCGAAATGTTGAACAAATATCATTATTTTTGTTTTGTTTGAATAATTCGATTTTTTAGCTTACATTCTCGTTAAAAAAATTGTAAAGAATATTTGCATGATTTACTTTCCCGTTTACTAAATTTTTTTTTTTTTTTTTTAAATGAAAGATCTAAAGTAATTGATCTTTATGAAATAATATTTTCCGCATTTGTTTAAAATGTAAATAAATGGACTGTGATAGAACATGGAGTTTTGAGCGTGGAACGTGAATACGCGTACAGATACAGAGCCTATGCTCAGATTAAAAGGTTTTATCCAAACCACTAATTTTTCTGTTTATTTTTAAAAGTACTTCTAAAATTGTTATACAACCTACCTAGACAAAATGGGCCAAAAAGATTTTTTTTCCCTTTTCCTGCAACAACCTTTTGATGTTATTTATTTTTTAAACTAAAGATTATATATAATAATAATTAACCCTCATTAATTTTAATTATTATAATAATTCTTTCACGCCACAGAACTTGATGCTATTCGCTTGATCGAATTAGAGAAATAACCATTCGCCATTAATGCCATCAAATGTTCTTATAGTACATTAGTTGTAGTATAGTTAGTAAGCTTGGCAATAATGGCGAACTCCACATATCTTCTCGACCAATGGACTTTTATTGGCCGTATGATGCCATTTTCTTATAAAGGCATTCTAATATATAAATTTCTAATATATTATATTCTAATATATTTTTAAAAAGACATTTTATAAAAATCATGTAACGTGTAAAATGTAATTTTCGTAATTTTCAAATTATTTGTATTGTAAGCATGATTTCTTGCTTATAAAAAATAATACATTTTTTAAAAGCAAGACATTTGCTATAAAAACATTTGATTAAATCATTTTTTGAATAAGACATTTGATTAAAAATAATATCAATATTTTCTAAATGTAGAATTAAATTAGATTTTTTTCACAAAAATCGAACGATCGCATGCCACGCAAATGCAACACGTTGGGTTGGTACGCCAGCTAGTTTATTATAAAAAATAGAGTAAGTATTTTAAAACTAGACTGAAATATACGGAACTTCGAATTTAATCTTCTCCTCCGAGGCTATTTTTTGTTGTAAAACATTTCAAAAGATATTTCGAATTCAAAATAAGAACTTTTTAATTGGATTTATTTTTCAGAGATGTAAGAGCCTTAACATGTTTTGTTTTCTTCAAAATTTGGAGTTATTTTCAGTATAAGAGTATTAAACAGTGTTACGAGAAAATTCACATCCTTCTTGCTTTGTAATGATTTATGCAATGATTCTATCGTGAATCAATCATTTAAATAGGGTTGTTTTTATTCACTCCTTTTACATGCTGGATTCAGATCAAGCTGTATTTTAAACGTCTCATGCATGAATTATTTTCTAACGGATGGAAAACATATATTGCGTTAAAAATTATTTTAAAATGAATTAAGATAACAAACAATATGGGATGTTTAAGAATCATAACTTTTATTACAAACTTGCAAAATAAATAACTGGTTACAACAAACAATAATAAACAAAATAAACAATATTTACAAACATAAAAAAAAAAAAAAAAAAAAAAAAAAAACTATTTTATTCAACTCAACGTGGGTTTTTCATACCTGTCAACTTTCAACTAACCTTCCGTACAATGAAAGTTAATTTGATCCAGGTTGAAGACATTTCTAACCAGAAAATATATCTGAAAAAATAATATATATTTAGTTTCATGTTCTTACGTGAGCCTATTTGAATGCATTTCTGGAAGAAAAAAAAAATCTGGTTTGAAACGAATTTAACCTCGGTTAAATTAATCAACATTGTACGGAAGTTAAGTGCGATGTTGGCAGGTATGGTTTTTGTTTGTAAAGATAGAATTTTGTAATGGATTGTTTTCTAACCCACTTCCTGGTATAGGCTAGAATTATAAAAATGATATTACACAGGTGTGTTTCTGATGACAATATAAAATTTTTAATATTTTTAGGACTTCAATATAAATTAATGGATTCATTTTAAGGCATTTTCCCATCGCCCACTATTATTTAGGATTACAATTGTTATACGAATTACAACAACAAATAAAAGATAAAGAGTGTAAAATATATTTTTCTAAAAATATGCTTTAATTCATTAATAGTTTCATATTAACGAACAGGGAAGACAAAAATTAGCTTTGAGTTCAAATATCATGACCCATCACCAAAATGACCCACTAATCAAATTTTCTCGAACATGTGACGATGCCCAATTGTCTTCTCATGCCCCAAACCCCATAGGATACAAAAATTTAGTCAAATCAGTCTGAGCCGTTTTTCAGATAAAATTAGCTTGACCCAAAATGACCCCCTCATCGAATTTTCTCGAACATGTGACCTAGCCCAAAAGTCTTCTCGTGCCCGAAAATGGTAGGCTACAAAATTTAGTCTAAATAGTCTGAGCCGTTTTTAAGATAAAATTAGCTTGACCCACACTGTCACAGAAATGACCCATCAATCGAATTTTCTCGGACATGTGATTCTCTCGTGCCCGAAACTCATACGATACAAAATTTAATCAAAATCATTACAGCCGTTTTTCAGGTAAAATTAACTTAACCCGAAAATGACCCACTAATTGAAAGTTCTTGAACATGTGACCCAGCCCAATAGTCTTCTCGTTCCCGAAAATGGTAGGATACAAAATTTAGTCAACATCGTTTGAACCATTTTTTAGATACCATTAGCTTGACCATGACCCATGATGACCCTCTAATCGAATTTTCTCGAGCATGTCACCTTAGCCCAATGGTTTTTTGGTGCCCCAAGCCGGTAAGATACAAAATTTCGTCAAAACCGTTAGAGCCGTTTTTAAGATAAAATTTTCATATATATATATATATGTAATTATAAAAATTTTTCCCTTCTTTTCGCCATTTTCTTAGTCATTATTCCAAATTATCACCATTCTATTAAATTACTAAATGTTATCTATTTTATTTATTTTAATATTTCTCTGTCTTTTATTTATATCTTAAATCCCCTGTTTGATTTAATTCCATATCTTAATCAAAATATTCTTTAAATCCCTATTCTAAAAATAATTCTAAATTGCAGAAACTTCCTAAAAAGCATTTGATCAAATTCCTTTTATTGAGACATTGAAATTTATTCTTTCAGATTATTTTTTCTTTACATTCTTTTTATTTTATTAATTTCAGATATCGTTCGATTTGTCCCACCATTCCCTGTTTTCGCGCGCTTATTTTTTCCTCCAAAATTCATCCGATTTCTGTAATGAGTTCTTACATGGACGTCAGGTTAGCCCTCCATTAACCTAATTTCTTAGCTATTGATGTTTAAGTTTTTCGGCGCTCTCTTCTTGGCCAGACCCTCTTTTTGCAATCTATTGGTTGGTAATTTTCGCGCGTTCGTGTTCTTACACCATTTTTTTTTGAGTATATAACATACTGCATCGGACAGGACCGTCAGAGTTTCGCTATATTTTGGTTGTTAAAATAATATGCGGCTCCAGTGACCCCCCAATCTCCCTTCAACATTGTCTTTCACCTTGTATATAGTGTGATTTTCTAAGTGTGTGGTGTTCTCTTCAGTGTCTATCATCTATTCGAGAGTTGGCATCGTACTCTTGTGATGACAACTATTGACTCTATACATCATTTAATGGATGGTGTTCCTACAAACAAATATATTGATCCTCCCTCCACATGCTCGGGTGTCTATTATTCGGTGGAGTTCCTTCAGTACTTGATTTTCGGCGAAACAATGGCCATACTTAATGATGTGACGACTGCGTAATTTTCATGGTGTCTACCCCATAATAAGAAAACCGGTAGTCACTAATGACATTCCTTATTACTTGCAATATATATGTCGTGTTTCCAAGTTCAAATCCGGGAAAAAGGCAGTCGTGCTCGTGATAAATAGGGTTAGCTATGTTATTGGTTTCCCTTTTAGCTCGCATCAGGCGGCCGTGTGGTATCATCAACAACAAGAAATGTCAGTCCATATTTTTGTCGAAGAACCTTTTATTTCCAGTTTAAGACATCTCTTCAGGGAAAATGCTCATTAGCCAACGCTAAACGAAAAAAAATACAACGTTCCATTATTTTCTAGAATCCGTCCCGATTCCTTTAGCAAACACCAGCGTCGAAAAAAATCTCTCCGAATCAGGATGATCGTGTTTTTAAACTAGCTTGCGTAATAATACAGAATACGTCACGTGACCCACTTCTATCGAATCAAAAGGTCTCTTTTGGAACTTTATCAATATTTCCGGTGGATTTATTTTGTTGTAAAATGCAAAAACTTTCTACGCCCTTCCAGAATATTCCATAATCTCGTACCAGATGCCTGTCATATCAACAAACGAGCTTATCTGTTTTTGAGGCTGTAGCTAAACTTCGAATTTAATACGTAATAAAAATAATAATAAGAAAAGAAAATGAATCTTTATAAAAGGGAAAAAAAAAAGAAAGAATTAAAGTTTTTCGGAAATATTTTAATAGACATTTGATATTTAATAATAGGATAACTTTATGAAATAAGGTTTTTTGAGCGGGATATTTTAAGAGATACGATATTTTAGCATTTAAATAAAGAAGTTATAGCAATTTGACCACACGGGAATAATACTAATGAATTTTAATAATGGATTAAAATAAAGATGTTCTATTTAAAGAATAAATTAAAAAAGCTATCGCCATTTTTAGACTAGCTACTTTCGAATAAATATTATTAAGTGGATTAGGAATAATTGGCTTTACATATGGATAGTAAAAGGCTATTTTAACAATGAGAATTATTTTAATAAGCTGGGTTATATACCGAATATTATTGAATGGACAAATTTTATAGAATAATTGCGGAAAAAATTTAAATTTTGTAATATATATATATATATATATATATATATATATATACACACACACACACAATTTTTCCTTGTATTAGAATATATGATTAAAATATGATTATTCTTTGAGAAATCCTGAAAAGGAAATAATGTTTTTTATTTTCTTTCCCACTGCCTTATCTTAAAAAAAGAAACAGAGCAAAAATTATATATATTTAAACAAATTCACTAGTTCGCACTTTCGACCAAGCGTAAAATTAAGCAGTGAGTTTTCCATAATCGAGGTCGATGCTCACGCTAAAATTAATGTATTGTAAGGGAATTGTTTTGGGGGAAATTATGAATTTTAGTCATGGAAAGAGGTGTGATTTTCAAGATAAACATTAAATGCTTATCAAAGAGCGTTTTTTTTTAAAACTATTTTTAAACTTTGGTACATTAACACAAGTAGAAAGTTTAAAAAAAAAAATCTCACCTTGAAATTCTTCAAGAAAGCTTTTCTCACCCAGAAAAGAAACAGATTTTAAACTGAGTACTTGAAATGAAATTGACTGCTTTGTTTTTAGGTGCGTTCGTAATTATATAAATACGTAGCACCTAGATCTTAGAAAGAAAAAAACAACTAGTTATAATAATATACCTTTATTTTAGATGTTCAAACTTCTCACCGTCAGCTGCAATGCATATTTGGATCTTTGTTTGAATTTAACGTTGCACACGTTGGAGCATAGATGGTGACACGTTGGCACAAGTGTCCGCAATGCGTCGTTTAAGGTCCTGCAATGTTTGTGGAGGGGTCGCATACACCTGCTGTTTCATAACTCGTTGTTTCTTTCTTTCTAAGATCGTTTTGTCACATCACAGTGTAG
This sequence comes from Maratus michaelseni, assembly GCA_963931845.1. Lineage (NCBI taxonomy): Eukaryota > Metazoa > Arthropoda > Arachnida > Araneae > Salticidae > Maratus > Maratus michaelseni. The sequence goes on from OZ007587.1 coordinate 475,394,667, forward strand.
GAAATAACGAAAAGACAAATGCGCGTTTTAACCGTTCTATTCTTCGCATGAATGTCCTCAAAGTGCTTTTTTTGTACTAAATCGATGATGCTCTAACAACTTTGTAAATCACTTGTTTTCCTATCTCTTTCCGTTTTCGAGATAGGAATGCTAACTCCGAAGTTTCCATCAGGTGGCGCCGTAGGCGGTTTCATTCAGTACCGCATGGCTACTGTACTCTACCAAAGAAACTAGATACTTATATAGTATATTCATCTTCTTTGACTCTACCTAGACACCACTTTTATGAATACAGCAGCAGCCGTTCCGAAGTTAAGAGGGTGACAAGGGACTTTAGTGGGCATATTGTATATATAATTTTGTTCAGTTCTATGCATAACTTCATACATTTTCGATGATACAAAGAGGACACACACAAAGACAGACAGACACTTTCTAAAAGCATGTTTTTCAGCCTCTCTGACCCGTAAAACGTGTAAATCCGCCAAAAATCGAAAGTTGAAAAAATTTCGATTACAAATAACAGTTTTTTTTTCTTTTCTTATTTTTTAAAAGCTATTTTTACTTTTATTCATAAAACTTATTATTTTTAGTTCTATATTATACTGGAAAGTATAATTTAAGTATAAAGTATAAAGTATTACTTTTATAATTAATTTAACACTGAAAACTAAAATTTTTAATCTGAATTTCTTAAAGGTAACTTTCTTAATATTTAAAAATTATAATTTTTTGTTTCCAATTCCATAACGCTCATATTACGTTTTTTATTTTATTTTTCCTGACTTTGATACTCTTTTAACACTTTCCAACATAGTTGAAAAGTGTTTATGAATTCGGATTGTCATTCAACTGATATATAGTTTTTGGAAGTTTCCTGTGGCATGTTCGGTATTGAAAGTGAAGTGTGCAGCACTTATAGTTTTTTACAGGGACATTCCAAAAAATTCCATTACATTACGGTTTATGGGGAAAATTTTCTGTTTATTTTAATGCTGTTACACAATTTCAAACTTATTGAAATGAATATATATCACCGAGGTGCACTACAAGAGGCTTACTATAGAATAGGGTGTGCGTAGCACTTATAGTTCCTTTACAGGGACATACAAAAGGATTCCGTTACATGACAGTCTATAGAGAAAAATCGTTTGGGGTTTATTTTAAGAATATTTTACTCTTTCAAACATATTGAAATGGACATAGTATATCACTAAAGAGCATTATTATGTATAGCATGATTGATCGTTGATTTACAGGAACACACAAAATAATTCGATACTGTACGTTAACAATAATCGCTGGAAGTGCGTTTTCAGTTGCTGAATGCGTTTTTAAATTGAACTCATTTGTTGTCTATTACTGGGTGTGTATCCATTCTATAGATTCTATACAGGGCAGCACTAAAGTTCTCGAGTCCAGTTACGTTTAAGGACCGAAATTCCAGAAGGGGAATTTTAAACTGTTCTCTAACTGAACTAAAATTTGGCATTCTTTGTAGTATATATACAAAGCTATAGATCCTATACAGGTCGGCACAAAATAATTCAGAAATTTTTCCGAATAGTGTTGGTAATTCCTGAAATTGGGTTTTAGGATTTCGTAAGAAATACTACTTATTACATTCTCACCTAAGTTGGGATTTTTTAAAAATTTTTGCACATCTACGCCGATCCTGATTCCCAGAACCCAAAACCACCCTCAGTTCAAAACTTTATCTATCTATCTATCTATCTATCTCACTTTTTTTATGGACACGATAACTCCCATAGTTCAGCACGAATTTCTTCCGAACGGATACATCAAATCAAGGGGCAGAAAATCTCGGTCAAGTTCGTGAATGGGCAAAATTGAACCGGGGGGGGGGGGGGGAGTGCTTTTTGTGAAAACAGAAAAAACCCATAATTTCTTATCGAATCCGTTTAAAGTTATTATTACTTCTAGGAAAAGGGCCGAAAATTTATGTAGGACAGATTTTTGATATCATTAAAAAGGGCCCCAAGGGAAGGGGGGTTTTAGAAGAAAAAAATTCATAACTTCGTCCATTCACAAGATATCCAATCCGCTTAAATTTATTATAAATCCTCTTAATATTGTCTAAAACTTTTTTGCTGACAAGTGTTTTATAAGGCCAACCCTTATAGCAAAATAAATAAATAAATAAATAAATAAAATAAAATAAATAAAAACAAAAAAAAATCCCTGCCGACTCCGCCTGCAAACAAGTGAGGTTTTCGAAGTGGGCGTTTCCAAATGCCGCATCATGGCAAAAAGGTCATTTCTTCCGCCATTCCCAATAAACAGGCGGCCCACGGTCTGCGTCTTCGAAATCTACCTGTACCTGTAGGCCGAGCCGTCAGGGATTTTTTAAATATGTTATGCGTTTTAAAAATTGTTGACTTATATATATCCTCCGTCAGCTTATTAAACGGTAAATATTTGTAAAAATATTTTGAAAGTGTTACATAATCTACGCTTGGCGTATGATTTATCGTTCTTGTTAGTCATAATTTAAGCAGCGATAGGATGTATATTAGCGTTCATAAATATTTATTTAGGATATATTGAATAATTACTGAAAGGTAATTTTCTTTTATACTTTATATTTCAATTTAAAGTTGATTAAGCAGCGTAAAGTGCACTCATTTCGGTTTGACAGTCAAATAATAATAAAAAAAAAATCAGCAAGTTCCTACCGAACAACTGCTACAACTTATCAGAAGGACAAAAATGTTTAAAGAACCTGTTCTATAAATATTTAAGGAGGGATTTAGTCTTATCGGAGAATTAACGAATGAACAAATATTTTATGAATAAATGAATAAATACGACGATGAATTATGAATATCGGTGCTGCCTGAATTTTAACATAGTCATTCATCACGTTTTCTGAAAAAGCATAACATAATACAAAATCTACAAAGGTATTTTTCAATTTAGATCTTAGACAAAATATATTTAAATAGGTTCTTTTGGAAATTAAGTGAAAACCAGTGAAGTATGTCGAGTTTAAAAGTATCTAAAAATAAGTTAAATGACAAAATTTGAAAAAGACATTGCGAGTTTGAAATACATATAAGAGGAAAATATTTCGGAAATCGATATACAAATATTTTCTGTAATAAACGAAAATATATTTTAAACATCTTTGTCATTGGATCAAATGGAGCCCGATAACAACTAGTCGTTGGGGGCCACCGTAATACTGACCCGTCATGGATATGCATAATATAATCAATAGGAAAATAAAACATGTGTAAACTATATATAAAATGCATTGCAATTTGAATAGAATCGTAGATTGATGACGTCATAAACTTCAAATGCTCTATGACTGAATGGCGTAAAAGAAACATCCTTATCACTCCAAAAATGATAATCCTATTAACTAACAGTTTACTGCGTCGGATGAAGCGTCTCCTTTCCAATTAAAATATATCTTTGAATTGAAGTTTGAATGAAATACAGGGTCATGAAAAATCGAAGAGTGTGGAAAATATAACTACAAATATCTCGGCAACCCATGATCCGATCGACTTCATTCTTTATGGAAATGTATGTTTTTTTAGTGTCTTTTGTATTCATTCCTCAAAATAAACAATTTCGAAAATTTTTATATACCTTTTATCAGAACGACTATTTCGAGAGTCCGAAAAAAAGAGTTCCGGATCATCGAGGTGACTGAAATTCAATAAGATTCTTCCCATTATTACATACTCAGTACATACTCAATTTCAAGCTTCTATCTCAATTTGTTCGGGAGATAGAGCGTTTACAGACACACACACACAGAAAGAGACAGGCGGACGGCAATTTTTTTTTTTTTTCGAAAAATATGTTTTTCGGAATCTCCAGTGCAAATCCGTCATTTTTTTTTTTCGGTTTCCAAACGATTACAAAACTTACCCTATACTACGTATGATGGGTAAGTAAAAGTGTCTAAAAATAAATTAAATGACACAATTTGAAAAAGACATGGTGAGTTTTAAATACATAGGATGAAAATATTTCGGAAATCGATATAAAAATATTTGTGTGTGTACGTTTAGCGTCAAATAACACCCGATAACAAAAAGTATGGAAATCTTTTATCATAACCAACTACAAATTATAATATCTTTGACAAAATGATTTTAATTATTTTTTTTTAATGTATTTTAGATGTATAGATAAATGAAAGTCCTGACTGGGGAGAACATCAATGCACAGCCCTTACTGAACCTAGAAAAATGCAAAATGGAGGAGGATGCTTCTTAGGATGCGGAGGCGTACAAAGAAGGGATTTTCTAAAATGTCACCCTTAAAGGGGGTAAAAAAGAAAAAAACTTAAACTTCCTTAAAAATCAGTTATGTGACAAATGATAACATACTTTAATGTATTTTTGTATGCTGAATCGAATGATACCAAGTACATTATTCGAAGTTCGTGAGATATTGCATATTTTACGAATTTGGCGCCAAAACCTTAAAATTCTAACATTACAAATGATAATTTCTAAAAATGCATGCATTGTTAGGGAAACGGAAGATATTCAAACGATAAAAAGGGGAACAAACTGTAAAAGAATTCTTTAAAAATCGGACGTTAAAATTATGCGCCAAATGACGGGAAAAATTCAAATTGTCGATATAACGCGAGGGACTTCTTCTCATAGTTATAATATAATACGACGAAATTAGTATTATGGGTAAAATTTCTATAATCGCTTAAACCCGATTATGAAAGATAACCGTTTTTAAACATTCTACTGAATGGATTTTGATGGGAATTGAACTGATAGATATTTTTTGGGGGAAGGTTTTGTTATATAAAATCGTTCTGCGTTGTTTAGTTACAGATTTGTGTGTCAGAGAAATCCGTCTATGAAAGTTTAACCCTTTTAAAAAGATTCTGTTAAATGGATTTTGATGGGAGATGCACTGTTAGTTAGATTATTTTTCAGGGAAGGTTTCAGTATAAAACATACAGTTCTAGAATTATGGAGGAAATTTCTTTAATCAGGCTAATCCGATTATAAAATATTTGCCTTTTAAGAAAGTTCTGTGGATTTTGATGAGAATTGCATTGTTTAATTTTCATGGATGGTTTTAGTGTATTTCATACAGTTTCATCGTTCTTTACCAAATCCTACTATCCCGCTAAACACCAGCTAGCCATATCCAAAAACATAGAAATAAAATTTGGTTCAATTCTATACCTAATTTTATACACTTTTCGATGATACAAAGAGGACACACACACGGACATATGGACAGACAGCCATTTTGTAAAACCACGTTTTTCTGAATCTCTGACCCGTAGAACGCGTAAATCTGTCGAAAACCGGAAGTCGAAAAAAATTTCGATTACAATACTTACTTCTATTACAGACAGAAAAAAGTAAAAATATATATATATATATATATATATATATATATATATATTTAATAAAAGAAAGTTATTGAGATTCAGAAGAATAGTTAGTTCATCATTTTGAGGGTTTTTTTTTTTTCTACGATGCACAGTTTTTAAAGAATATTGTGTAGATTTTATTCTAATAAATATTATTTGGTTTTAGTTAAGAATATATTCTACTTAAACAACGTATTATTTTTCGATAATCTATATTTAAAACAATCCACTTTCTTTAGACAACACGTCAGCCTTTTCTATTGAGCCATTTTTAAAGATTTTTATTTTAAAGTTCTCCATTCATACTATGCATAAAAATCCTCTTTAAAATATTTTTTTTTTTAGTTTTAATTAATGTTCTACATAAAAATAAATAATAATAATAAAATGGCAGTTGATTGATTATTCTATAGTTGCGAAAATAAAGCGGAAAAGGTTTTCTCTTAATTCTTGCTGTTAATAAATAAATAAATAAATAAATAAACATTACTTTAAACTAGGGATGGGTTACTTTTGGTTAACAGGTTGCACGGTTTCACAGTTGCATTGGTAACAGGTTCCGGCAACCTGTTATTTTTATAACGTATAATCGCTAACTTATAATCGTTATGTATAATGCCAACGGACGTTTAATTAAAAATCTTTCAACAGAATGTTTGAAATAACTTTGGAAGTAAGTATAGACGCTGTTTTCTGTAGAGATGAATCCACACCATTAAAATCAATTTACATGGTTAAAACTCAACTTTTGTCCGATAAAAACTTACCTAGTTATACTTAGAATTTCATGCATTTTCAGCTTTTTCTTGCATTTAAAACACGTTTTTCCATTTTTAGAGCCGAAAATTCATAAAATTTAAGTAGCATAACTCTGTAAATTTTGGTCATTAAAAATAATTTTTTACTGTTCTACTTATTGTTTTACTGCTCTACTGTACTACACAGATAAACTTTTTCTAAATAAAACTTATAAGACCCAGATACTCGTATAAAATTTTTAATTTCTTAACTATTTAAAAAGTAGCCATTTCAACATAAATAGATTTTTATAGGATGCAAAACAGAGTTTGAGACATTTTTGTAATTAGAACTATACCTATAAATCTAAAGATTTAGAAATTAGCTATTGGTAAACGATAAGAAGAGACACCCGGTATAAGAATAAACACATTTTTAACAACGTGATTTGTAGAAAATTAAATTTGATCCCCAACTTCATTGCGGTCATATATCTGTCAGCGCATATCCAAACCGAATCCCACAAATATTATTTATACAATTATAATCAAATATAATTCATCCTAAAAAATTTTCAATATGTTTTCAAATTAATTACAATTGTATTAAAATTAAGGTACCGAACAACTTATACGACGATTTTCTTTGTTTCTTTCATTTTTTTTTTCCAGTAAAATAATATCACAGAAATAAAAATATTTTCCTGCTCTCATTTTCTAAAACGCAGTAATGACAAAGTAGAAAAAAAAAAACACATAATCCCCCACCCCTTCCCAAAATAGCGTCAAAAAAAAAAAAAAAAAAAAAAAAAAAAAAAAAAAAAAAAAACGTCATACTCTATGAGAATATAGCAACATCCCTTTTAAACATTCATGTTTTAAGAAACCGCCATCTACCAAATACGCCGGTCAAAGATGTCTGCCCCACTAATTCTACCAAAATGCAACAAGATGGTAATTAAAAATCACCTTCCTATCCCATCCTTACTAAAGAATATCTTTTACTTGCCATTCCAAAAAATCCCTACCGATTCAAACGATTTCATGCAGCTCTATGTGTCTACATAACCAATTGCAATTCCAACATAGTTGAAAAGTGTTTATGAATTCGGTTTGTCTGCCTGCCTGCCTGTCTGTCTGTCCGTGCTCTAACTCGCGGAAATATATATGTATAGTCATGCAATTGATACATGTTATTGAGGTTTACTATAGCATGTTCGGTATTGAATATGAAGTGTGTAGCACTTTTACAGGGACACTCAAAAGAATTCCGTTGCATTACGGTCTATGGAGAAAAATCGTTTGCGATTTATTTTAAGAATGTTTAAATATTTCAAATAAATTATATATGTGACTAAAGTGCATTACTATAAAGGCTTAACTATAGATTATTTAGAGTAAAGCATTTATCGTTCATTTACAGGGACACACAAAAGAATTTGGTACTGTCTGTTAACAATAATGGCTGGAAGTGCTTTTTCAGTTGTTTAACGCGTTTTTAAATTGAACTCATTTTTTTCTATTAATTGGTATATAAATTCTATAAATCCTATACAGGGAAGAACAAAAATTCGGGAGTCCATTTACGTTTATTGAAGGAAATTCCAAAAGGGAAATTTTAAACGGTGCTACGCGTTTCCTATCTGAACTAAAATTTAGCGTTCTATGTAACATATATACAAATCTAATAGATCCTATACAGGTCTGTTTAAAAGAATTCGGATATTTTTCCGAATAGTGTTAATAATTCCTGAAATTGGGTTTTTAAATAGGTTATGCGTTTTCCAAATTGTTTACTTAGATATTATCTTTCACCTTATTACACGGTCATGATTTGTAAAATTATTTTGGAAGCGTTGGAAAGTGTTACATAAATCTATGCTTGACGCATGATTTTTCGTTCTTGTTAAAAGTTACATCACCTAGATGTTAAAAATATTTTTTTATTCGTACTGGATGAAAGCAGTGACAATATTAAAATGAACAATAACGATTATTTGCAATAAAATAACTGTCAAGTTATAATACGGTGGTAGCTTGAAACTATAACAGCTACGTGCAGGTTCAGACTACCATATTGGCAGATTACATTGTCACGAGAATCAAAAAGCGAGCGGATTCCGATTGGTTCTTAGTTTGCCAACTAATAAGGTCTAGCGATTTTCCCTTTCTTAAAGACTTGAAAGATTTTTACTGCGGCCTCATTTGTTCATGATTTTGCTTGTTCTCTCTCTTTTTTTTTTTTTTTTTTTTCGCTTTGACACTTTCATAAACGCTTTTTTTTTATATCCGAAAAAAAAAAAAATTAAGGCTTTTTTAAATTGAAATTGAAAACAAATTTCGTAAATTTTATTTTTATTATAATTTGAAAATGTGTAAAATACTATTTTTTCAGCTTTTATATATTTATTTATTGAAATACCTTTTGCAGGTAACGCATTTCAAATTTAACAGGGACTTTCCGTCAATCTGTTACCAAATAATAAACTATAAAACAATAGCATTGTTATTCATCCTAATACGTTAAATACTGGCCCATCTCTACTTTAAACTGTTTAATTGCAGTATCATCAATGGGTGCCTTTCCTATATTATATCGTAGAGCTAAGCAATTTTGTGGTTTTGATTTGGAGTGATTCGAAGTAAACTATAGATGAAATCAAATGAAAGAAGTTTAATTTGTCGATCACATGAAAAACTAAAAGTAATCGAAATGCCGTTTTGAAAACTGTAGTTCTACTATACGTTTACTTTTGGAAATAGAATAATCACAGTAAGGTCGAATTTTTATTGTAATTATTAGACAGCATATTACGTGCACTTAAAAAATGCCAAAATATGAAATAAAATCACCTCCAAATATGATGATAAAAATTCAAACTATGCACTGATGACTTTTATTGAAAGACCATATTTATATGTAAATGTGTAAATGTAGTTTCTGTTTTTTCTTTGTTTTTTACTATTATAGCTAAACATAATTGTTAATTAAATTAATATTTACTACTTGAAAACAAATGTACTATTATGTGGTCGCAATAGTTCTTCATCTGAACTTCGGACTGCAAAGCAAAGCACATATTTAATTGAGACTTGTGAGTTGGGATCTAAGTTCGATGATTCCCGCACAATAGAAATTGGATGATATGCATTTTCACCGTGAGAAGAAAGTAGATGTGCCAGAGCTTTCATTCAGATCAAACGGATCGAGAGATTGTCTGTCTTCGTAATTTTATGCCGGTTGGTGGACCGCGCAATTAACTCATTTTTAAACCCGACAGACGGTCGGATAAATTGAAAATGTTGTACCACTTTAAATTATTATTGTAAATATTTTATATTCTAATCAAGACATTAAAACTACAACCTAATTAACTTTGAAAACCTTCTAAACTATTCATTGTTGAACCTAGACATCAACCCATTTACTTCATCTTAATATAATAGTTATACTTCCACATTCATACAAAGGAAAGACGACAAAATTTCCCACAATTATCTAGTAATTTTATTAAAAGATATACACATTACGCAGCTAGAAATTTACAGCAAACTCTCCAGTCATTCGAATAGAAAACGGTCATATAATTATAATTTAACTTTAACCTGACCCTATTAACTTTATAGTCTAATCTATGCGTGATACATGATTTTTCATTCTTGTTGTGACGTAGTCAAGGCATTTACCACCCTCAATGAGTACAGGTTTTAGAAATGTCATGTTAAGATGCTCGGAAATGAAAAGATAATTTCATCTAATAGTGAGTCCGTCACGTCAGTAAAAATATTCACGACAAGCTAGAGACTTTTTTCTTAGCTGTATCTGCAACTGTTCCAAATAAATATTCCCCTAAGAGAGAAAAACACACACAGCATCTCCTTACTATTCGTTATTTTTTTCTTCTTGCATCTAATCTGCTTCCATGTTCGGCTCCAAATGGGATTCATTTCCCCAATAAATGAGATTTCTCCATCAGGTTCATTTTCGCAAAAAAAGTGTACTACTTATCCATTTAGCTTTCCGTCCGAAAATAGCCTATATCCTTAATGCGGTTCTGTAATGCAGCTTTTAAAACTCATTTTCGCCATTGAGTGAGTTAAAAGAATTATTTAATAGATCGCGTAATTGAAGGAAAAAGGGATGACTTAATTGCGGAGGCATTTTAGAAACTATAAGAACGTTCACTTTCTAAATCATATATTACAATATCTACAAATCATATTTCTTCATTATTCGATAATCATATCATCATTATAAATCATATATTATATTACGAGCAAATCTTGTCTGTGTGTAGATATGCAAATTTTATCTTAAAAACGGCTCTAACGATTTTGACGAAATTTCGTAACCGTTTTGAGGTAACAGAAGACTATTGGGCTAGGTCACGTGTTCGAGAAAATTCGATGGGTGGGTCATTTTGGGGTCAATAAGGTCAATGCATTTAAGTGGGAATGAAGGTTGAAACAGTTATTAAGTTGTTGATCAGTTAGCAGTAAATTGCACGAAACGAAAGTTGGACAATAGCTGGTAACATCGCGCCAAATTTGGTTATCGTTGGTGAAACGTAGGCGACCTTGACAAGATTGAGTGGGAAAATCAACTTTTAAGATTATCAATGCCAAAACACATGCTTGGCGCTAAATGACTAATGTCGATATTTGGCAAAAAATTGGCTTTTAGAATCTGAAGAAATTATCTAGAAATTCCCAATAGGTGCCGGGATATGATTCAACCAATCAAAGTCCATAGAACGTTCTCGAAAACAGAATTCAACCCATCAGGGTTCATATAACTTTCTCAACACATGCTTGGCGCCAAATGAAAAAAATGTCGCCAAACTTGGCAACATATGACGACAAAACTGGCTTTCAGAAAATGAAGGAATTTTCTTGAAATTCGCAATAGGAGCCGAGATGCATGATTCAACCAATCAGAGTCCATAGGACCTTCTCAAAAACAGAATTCAACCAATCAGGATACACAGTACTGATTGTTATATGTTGTACAGAGAACTTATTGTTATATTGAGTTGAACACAAAGTTAATTTTAACCGAGCATAGCTTGGCTTTCCGAAGTTTCAAAGTTGGTACAATATTAATATGACCTCTCAGCTTCTCTTTTTTAAAGCATAAATTGCAATAAGTATAAAAGTATAAACACAATTTTTTTTATTACGCTCTTCTATGAGCATTCAATGTTTATCTTAAAAATCACGCCCCATTTATGATTTAATTCAATTTACAATACATTTACTTGACACTGAACTCGATTATGTAAAATTCACCACTTTTTCTACGCTTGGTGAAAGTGCAAGTTCGTGAATTTAATTAAGAATGTATAATTTTTGTTATTTTCTAAGGTAGGGAAACAGGAAAGAAAAGCATAATTTAAGCTACTTGTTCGAGATTCATAAATTGTTTTCTCAGCATATTATCGTAAGTTATTTTATATTAAACTGTTAATTGATAAAATATTTTTTTAAATTCTTACACTCATTATGTTTTATTTTAATTTATTTTTCTACTTTTTAGTGTTTAAAATATTGCAGTATTTCCATTTCACATCCAGTCTGAAGATAATCAGTCGAACAACAAGATCTACAGCCATGAATTTGGCAGCGCTGTCTGGTGTCAGAAAGATAATTCACGCCAATATGCCGATCCAAGTTTAGCATAATTATGTTAGGTTAAGTGCTATACAATTCAACTTCTTTCGAAATCATTTTTTTGATGCAAGTTAAATGTAAATAAATCCAACTCATGTAATAATATTTAATGGATCAATTTTCAAAACGAATTGTCAGTTAATTTGGTACTTACGTATTATTCGTGCCAGGAATACAGATCACCGAGAGTTATTGTTAATCGCCAATCCTATTTACAACTCTCAATGGCCAACTCTCAATAAAAATGCTTTTGCCATTGTTTTTAATATTTCTACTACATAATATTAACTATAAAGTTATAATGTAGAAAAAAAAGGGGGGGGGGTTACTGCAATTAGTATTACAGACGCCATTGTTGCTGTGGTGTATTTCCCTGATATCGGTCTTAAAAATCAGTAATAAGGGCCGAAGCCGGTGAGTTACAGATTTATGAAAACCGTATTAAACAGCCCGATTATGACACATGATCCAAGACGATTAGACGAGAAAAATGATAGACTTTGTAATCTTCCGTAATCGAGTCTACTGCCAAGGTTAGGGTGAAAAATTATATTAGCAACAACAGGGTTTAATGTAAATGTAGCTATCAGCAAAAGCTTTTCACAAAAACACACTCCATTGCACCCAATCCTATTAGCTAAAATACGCGAATTGATAGTGGACCCAATTACGGAAGATTACTAAATAGGTTTAAAAACTTCCGCATTAGTGACTGTATTTGCAACTCATAAGCAAACGGACCTGAAGCATCCATGACGAAGTGAGTTAAGTGGTATTCACGAAGAAAGGTGAACTACATAACAACCAAACAACACGATTTACACCCAGTTACACCAATAAAGAAATGTCCGTGATAAGCTAAAAACTTTTCCCAAACTGTATCTGCAACTACCCCACCCAGATCAAGGAATACACATCTTTCTTTCTTCTACATCTAATCCGCCCCAATTTCGCTCTAAATGGTATTCATTTCCGAATAAATCAGATTTCACACCGGTTCATTTTCGGAAATAAAGTTCTTACATTTAGCCTTTGCGTCCCAAAATAGCTATTACGGGTAATAAATTAGCCGTAATACGATAGCGTAATGCAGCTTTTAAAGCTCATTTTCGCCATTTGAGATAATATTTAATAGAGTGAATTATCCAAAATTTATTATCTGATTATGAATCTATACTTAAAGTATTATACATAATCAATAGCAACCAACCCTTCTCATTTTTTTTTATCAGATCAAATAAACATATTTTGAACTAGAAATTTTACTTAATAAATGATATCAAATGAGTATCATACACTGCAAGAAAACACACATTGTTCTTAATGTAGGAAAATATAACTACGAATGAAAATGTACAATCTCATCAAAAACATTTCGTTGTTAATGATCCCGGCAAGCAACAAATCTAAAACGTCAGTCATAAAAAGAAGCGATTTAGATGGGCATACTCCAAGTGCCGTGTAAAAATCTATCTACTCATAATGCTTCCAAAAGGCCTCGGAGTGAGGTACAGTATGTGAAAACTGCTTGGCGACCTGCAAGAAAAATGTGTATCCTGCACTTACATATGACTATATATGATAATTCTTTGCACTACCCATTTTCACAGACATTATTTTATTTTCAAACATATAAACAAGCAGTATACACGTCTAAAAGTCTTAAAAAACACCTTTAAAACGACACAAAACAAGTCAATCTGTTAAAAAATGTAAAACAGTAACAATATTTTCACCTGTCGCTCTCAGGCATCCTCAGTCACTAATGTTATGTTTTCTGCTTCGTCCGTTAATCCGTTGAAAACTCCGATTTTGCTTTTTTCTAATAACATAGGGCGCCATCTATTATCTATTTCTGCGTGGATCCTATCATTGCATGTTTCTGAGCTTGATGTACATATTTCAATGGCTTCCTTCTGTAATGCGTAGTTTAAATTTTTATAATTGGCTAATTTTTCAACATTATTGAAGATTGAGATTGGTTGGAGATTTGTTGTTTAATCTGGCTATTGCAGTGCTTGATTTATTTAAGTTTATATCTTTTCTGTGTTCTTTCATTCTGTCTTCAATTTTCCTTTTTGTCATACCTATATATGAAATAGGCCTATGAAAATACCTACATTTCCTTCGTTATCATTGAAATTAATCCTGTATATATATACCTGATGTCTGTTGATAATTAAATTTCTCAGCGTCTGATCCGATTCATTTGAAAAACAGACGCAGAGAAATTGAATCGTCTATTTATGTCAAGGTCTAACTGGATCTGAAGTTTGATGAAATTCTGTGGATTCGTTCTTGAGGCATAGCTATAGTGAAAACCGTGGCCTAGCAGCGCCACCTGTGGGGCGATTGACACCCAAAACGAATCAGCACCCAATTATATCAAGGTCTAGCTGAATCTAAAGTTTTATTAAATTTCGTGTATTAGTTCTTGCGATAGAGCGCCCACAAAATTTGTGTCACATACAGACTCACAGACAGACATTTTCTAAAAAACAGTCCAATCGTGTTCAGGACCTTCTAAAACGTATGTATCCGTCGAAAACGGGAAGTTGAAATTTTTAACGAATCTAATACTATCTTCTTGTATAGATAAAAGGAAGTAAAAAATCCACAGTGCCTTTTTTGTCCGACAACTGTTGCAGCTTAACTGACACATTGAAAAGACAAAGTTACACGACAATACACAGATATACATATCCCGTAAATATTTATAGATAAACCTTCTCTCTCCGTACAAAATGAATGCACAAATAGGTGCAGAACTAATGAATAAATATGAACTTCCCCTGATGAATAATTAATAATGTGTGTCTTCTAAACTTTATTTCAATAAGCGCATCGATTTTTGTCTCCTCAGAAAAAAAAATTCCGAAGTGGAATGAATTTTTCGTCTCAATTTAAGTCCAGGCCGCAAAGTATTTTAGTTTGAGAACTTTATTTGTTTGTTTTATTCGGAAACATTCTATTCTTTTCATGAAAATGAAATTCATGAAAGCGAGAACTTGCCATTTGTTTGAAACAAGTAATTCTTAATTAGTATAATAATAAAAAAATAAAAATAAAGCAGACTCCAAAAATTGTTTCTCGTCAGTTGTGTTTTAGAAACATGGGTTTGGCACAAAATATGTTTCTTTTTTTTTTACTTTTAATTCATATCAGCGTTCAATTTAAACCCCCATTGTTACGCATATCGCTCATTTTGATGCTCAGTAGACGATCCCACACTGTAACATATTCAAATGTCGTGACAATTGGCCCATTTTTACGAAAGTTAAAATCTATAAACTGAAAAAAAAGCTCAAGGAAAACGAACAAGCAGACCAATTTTGGTTCTTGCTGTAACGTCACAGGCTTCAAGTATTTGATTGGTCTGAATGCCAATATACCAGCAGACAAATTTTAGCCTCGACTCAGGTTGCAAGCATAAAGTTAAACCAAAATTTTACAAATTTAGCGTATATTCTCGGATACAGAACAACATTTTGAATTTATATTACAATATCTTAAGTAGCTATTGCTACAATAATGAATTTCTTGGAAGTATTTTTTAACATTAGCAACACTAAGGGAGCATTCACGGACTGCAACATGAGTTACATAGGGTAACACATGGGTAACCCGAATATACATGGGTAACCCGAAGCGTTCAGAGAACGATATCACGTGACTCTTTGCGGGTTTCTCATAGGATTCACAGAGCCGGAAATTAACCCAGACTTCTGGTAACCCACATTACCTACAAAAGTTTATTAGTTAAAGTTGAGAAACCTGATTTGCTTATTCGCTTTATAGCTAACTGCAACTGTTAACTGTCGTTGTTTATGACTCCTTCTGACCATTTGATTGGTCTACGTTTAACAGATCTATGATATAAATGACCAACATCGCCAGGACGATTCGTGCAATGATTGCTATGATGAAAACGTAGTGGAGATTGGTTGACGGAAGTGTTTGTTTGTAAACATGCTCACAACTTTACCCAAAACTTCACGTTTTAATCCAACTTTACCCTGAGAAACTCATAGATACGAGTAACCCTCGTTTCGGTCTCTGAACGCGCCCTAATTCGCCATAGAGCTAATATTCAAATGTTAACGCCTTCAGCATACTCAACCTCAGGTCGCGTGCAAACTCAATTGAAAAAAGACTATTACCGATAGAAAACCTTTCCAACAGCAACCAAAGAATTAAAAAAATTGGATCATCATGTTCAAAAGTTATGCTTTGAATTTATGTACTGTAAGAAAATATGTTAAGAACGAACTGAATAGCTCCCTTTCTTGAAATTCCATTTTAATTTATTGAATTATAATTTTGAATTCTTTTGTGATGGTTAACCATATAATTTGTAAACAAAATCAAATTATAAAATTTCTCATAAAGTTAAAAAAAAATAAAATATTTAAAAAAAGGAGGTTAATTTATAATCGTTATAACTCGAAATATTATTCGTCAAATTAAAAAAAAAATCATTTAATGAAACATAAATTATAAGTTTTAATTATGATTCAGCATTAAAAAATATTCATTAAAAAAAATAATTGATAAATTTAATTAATTAAAAAAAATATTTAAAGCAAAAAATGTAAAACAAAATGATGTTACTAATTTAAAAAAAATCATATTTTTAAAAGTAAATAATATATATATTTTTTAATTTGCTGAATCTAAAATAAAGTAAAATAATTTAAAAAGACATGTTCGAATCCTTTACCTTCAACACTCCTTCATTTATAACAATTTAAAGACGATGTAAAAACGGGTCATGCAGAAAAACGAAAAAAGGTTCCATGACAACCACTACTTGAAAGCTAGATTTTGAAAACAAAAGTTTAATATAAATCCTGTTCTAATTAAGATAGAAACACGATTTAAACGTCATTTTAAGTGAAAAAAAAAACAGATAATTTTGTAATACAATAAAATATTTTTCAAAAATTTGAATAGTTTTGTGTCCGGGACCGTCTTAATAAAAAATAAGTTTTAGAGTTCACGCTGTCCTTATTCATCTATCTAAAAGAAGAAAAGCGATGCATTCTTCAAGTGTGACTTCACGTGTGAGTGACGTCACTTCCGTCAAAATAGTCTGAGCCGTTTTTTGAATAAAATTAGCTTGACCCACAGTGACCCAAAAATGACCCACTAATCGGATTTTCTTGAACATGTGACCTAGCCTAATGATTTTTTCGTGCGCAAAAACCGTAGAATACAAAATTTAGTTCAAATCGTCCGAACCGTTTTTAAGATAAAAATAGCTTGACCTATAATGGCCCATGACCAAAATGACCCACTAAATGAATTTTCTCGAACATGTGACCTGGCCCTACAGTCTTCTCGTGCCCGAAAACCGTAAAATGCAAAATTTAGTCTAAATAGTCTGATCCGTTTTTTAGATAAAATTAGCTTGGCCCACAGTGACCCAAAAATACAATCCGACTCACTACCGGCCACTACACGGTACACTACACGGTACACTACAACCAAATCCGACTCACTAATCGGATTTTCTTGAACATGTGACCTAGCCTAATGATTTTTTCGTGCCCAAAAACCGTAGAATACAAAATTTAGTTCAAATCGTCCGAGCCGTTTTTAAGATAAAAATAGCTTGACCTATAATGGCCCATGACCAAAATGACCCACTAATTGAATTTTCTCGAACATGTGACCTAGCCCTACAGTCTTCAGTGTCCGAAAACCGTAAAATGCAAAATTTAGTCTAAATAGTCTGAGCCGTTTTTTAGATAAAATTAGCTTGGCCCACAGTGACCCAAAAATGACCCATTAATCCAATTTTCTCGGACATGTGACCCAGCCCAATGATTTTCTCGTGCCCGAAACTCGTAGGATACAAAATTTAATCAAAATCGTTTGAACCGTTTTTTGGATACAATTAGCTTGACCCTGACCCATGGTGACCCACTAATCGAATTTTCTCGAACATGTGACCTAGCCCAATGGTTTTCTGGTACCCCAAAACGGTAAGACACAATTTCGTCAAAATCGTTAGAGCCAATTTTAAGATAAAATTTGCATTTTTATATATAACCACACACACAGAAGATTTGCTTATATTAGAATATATGATATATGATTTATAATTTATCGATAAATCTGAGTCGCTTGGCGATTTATCCTTGGAGGCCGCTGTAACACGAAAGTACCAAATGTGGGTTAATAAAAATAACTTTATTCATTTCGGTCTCAATTCCTCTAAAATATCAACAGTGGCAGTTCACGTCCGACAACTGTTGCAGCTTATCTGACACTTTGCAAATGCAAAGTTACGCTAGAATATAACATACATACATATCCCGTAAATATTTATAGATAAACTTTTTCTCCCACACATAAAGAAAGCGCAACTAAGTGTCCCGAACTAATGAATAAATATGAACTTCCCCTGATGAATAATTAATAATCTGTCCTTCTAAACTTTATTTCAATAAACGCGTCGATTTTTGTCTAGGAAAAAGTACAACGAAGTTGAATTATCCAGAGAAAAGACACTTCTTTTTTCGTCTCCATTTAAGTGCAGATCCACAAAGTTGTTTTAGTTCAAGAAGTTCGTCTGTTTTATTAATAAAAAAATTATTTCAGACCTTCTATTATTGTTCTGAAAATGAATAAGACAGTTTTCAATTTATTTGAACAAAAGAACGAAAAATCCTGCACAACGGCCTAGATTATGGACCACTTTCCAACAATAGCGGAATACTGTTAAGAATAAATGAAATAAATATATCTATCTAAATAAACGTTAAAAATGAAACACAACTTCTTTTTCCGCAATGGCTGTCCATAGCCAGTGTGCGAATTCGTTCGTGCAACCCTGTATACGATATACACACTTCGTAATACTCTAAAAAGGATTTAAGTTTTAAAATGCATATCAAGCTGAAAATGTATATCCAGAAGTTATGTATATCCCACTCAATTATAGTCAATTTATTCAGACACTTAAGTGTCTAAATGTTTTAATTTCAGACACATCGTCATTATTCAGACACAGTTCTTTTGTACCCTGGTCACAGTAAGACACTTGTGTGTCTTAAATTCAGACACCTATGATGTCTGAAATTTCACATTCAGACACATTTAAGACGCCTCTATTTGAAGTGTATCATAATGTAATAGAATCACAGTAAACGAACTATAACTGATAATTACTCTATACTCTACAGAAAGCACCTTGCCATCCACCTCAGTGACGCATCTATATTAATGTCATTATGTTTGAAACGGTCTAACATTACTGAAAATGATTTTTCCCATAGGACCGTCATGTAGCAGACCTGTAAGCGAACTATAATTGCTACTTATTCTATACTCTATAGAAAACATGTTGCCGTCCACCTCAGTGATGCACATATCCATTTCATTATGTTTGAAATCGTGTAAAATTTATTAAAATACACCGAAAGCAATTTTCCACCATCGACCGTGATGTCATGGAAGACTTTTGAGTGTCCCAGTAAACAAACCATAAATGTACACACTTCATTTTCAATACCGAACATGCCATGTTAAACATAATAATATGTATCAATCCGTGGCAATAGTTTATTGACGCGAGTTAGAGCACGGACCGACAGACAAACCGAATTCATAAACACTTTTCAACTATGTTACAAAATGTTAACAAGTTGGAAATTGTACGTTAAACGTGACAAATGAGGTGCGTTCGTTTTCTGCTATAACTAGTTTTACAATGTAAAAATATCATCCTTATTATTTCAATGAAATAAATTATATCATCTGCTATGAGTGAAATGAGGATTATTATGGATGCTACGTTTACAGATGAGAATGTTTTTTTCGACACCACACAATGCTGTAAAATTCACCCTGGAGATCTTACTTTGCGAAGGGTTTCATATTTCTATGACTCACGATGAATGAATTTTTCGTTTATTGACTTGAATGGATTGAGATATTCGGCTGTTCACCTCATTTCTACTAAAGTTATCTCAGAATCTATAAATTTTTGAATGCAACTCATCTCTCAAAGCAAACCATTTTTTTGAACGAACTTTCTAAAAATGTAACTTTTATGCCATTTTATTCGAAAAAATAATTTTGAATAGAAATGGCCGCCTGGCATATAAAAAAAAAAAAATGTGATTAACCCGTATTTGTTTTTCTCAGTCACATGACTACTATATAGATTACCTTCGATAGGATTTAATAGAATAAAGAAAACTTTTATGAATACCTTTTTAAGTTTTGATTCGATTTTCATAAAATTTGAAAGGACTCGACAAAATTCCGCAATGATTATGTCTATTAAATTTCAAACCATTCGGTTGGGTAGTTTTTGCGCTGTTACATGCGGACAGACGGACGGACCAGACGACGACTATAAGTGCTACGTATTTACATAATTACGAACATACCTAGAAATGACAGAAATTAGTTTTTATTGTACACATTCAATGTCAAATACAGGGTTTCAAAGCCATGGCAGAAGAGTTCTAAAAAACTATATATGTACATATGCATAAAGTTCACGAATTGAACGCCCAATTTACTGCAATTTGCATAAAACCACATTATCGATAAAGTTTTCTTCATTTTCCAAAATTTCCACAGTGCTATGATATTTATATTTTAATAGCGTAAATCTCGATCCTACCGACTCTTTTAGAGTCTTTACATAAACATTGCATAAACAATAACACCCAATGACGTTTTTCTGATAAAATTGTATTATACGTTGATAGTGAATTTTGATGTGTGCATGTTTATAAAATATATATCGGTTTCATGCCAGTGATATAGGCACGCTCGCATTTCCTTCTCAATTTCACGTAAATTGAATAAAATTTCTTTGTTTAGATTTATAACGGAAAATGAGACTTTGAAACGTGAACCATTTATATTAAAAATGAAATCAATGTGTAAGACTTCGTTAAACAAGTTGCCAAATCCATTATCGAGTAAAGCATGTTCTCGATTTAACTTACTTATTTTTATACCAAATGATACTATCAACAACAACACAGGATAAATGAAAGTTAAGAAGTCATTTCCGATTGATTTTCATGAATACTATTTAATAAATTCGTTTTAAAGTCTGTTACTAATCTATTTCGTGTTGAGGATTTTAAATTCTCGTGGCTAAGCATTTTTTAAAGAGGAATCATCTGTTTTAAGATACTAAAATTTCAAGATTTTTGACTTCTATTTCATGCGTCATCTTCAGGTTTATTCGATTAAAACAAATTCTTCGGAATTAATTCTTTAAACATATTCCATTATAATTGTAATGTCAATGAATACAAACTCTATTAAAAAAAATGAAAATATTCAAAATGTATGCGAGAAGGACGTGCAACAAAAACTTTTATTAATTAAAATTTAATTAAATATTTCTGAGCACGTTTTCTTCAGTTTATAATAACAAGGTTGAATGTGTTCAAAATCAGTTTTAGGTCGTGTGACATAAACTGTAACTGTGAAAATGTTAACGTCCCCCTATTTTTTTTTCTCCAGAACCACACCACTGCACTTATATGTTGTGTACATTTTATTTGCATTACTTTGCACTATATATTATCAATAATAAAACGTACTGATAAAATATCGTCTTTTAGCTAGCCAGCTCCCTTGATAAATAAATAAAAAAAAATGGTTAAATTCTGAATCGTGACTTTCTGTTAAAGGGATATTATGCACAGTGAAAAGAATTCGTTTGGAATCTATTGAAAACTTTCGTAACGGAATAGCTCTTTTTCTATAATACTTTTTGGTCACAAATATTGGATGCGTATAGAAAATAGAAGTCGCCTTTTTTGGATGATAAAAATTATTATAGAGAAACTGCGCTCACAAAAGATATCAGTCAAATGCAAACCGATGCAATAATTCAGCCATTTTTGTAGATTCCTTTTCCAAAAATAAGCACATTTTGTTGAATATTTAAAACTTTATTCTTTAAATTATTTCAGAAGCATTCACGGATTCATATTTAAACGTAAAAGCATGACACTTGGAGGTATGATTACGGGAGTGATTTGGAATCGAATAGGTTTTCTTCATTTTTCGATAAATCCATCTTGAGTTGTAAGCGATTGCTGTTTTAGGGCGACCTGTATCGGGCTGCCGCACCTTTTCTGAAAACTCCTCTGTCTTTATCCAAAAATTAAAAAAAAACTAATCGGTCTCAAAGTTTCTGAATAAGAGAACCTGCCGATCTCACACGTTTAAAGGCAAAAATAAATTCAGAAATGTGTCAGAAAGTAACCAGTTTGGATTTGTGAACAGTCGTCATGGTAAATTGTTACTTTATTAACACTTTCCAATGTAGTTGAAAAATTTTGACTTTCGTTTGTCTGTCCATCTATTCGTCGGACCGTTTGCCCATGCTCTAACTTATGTAAATATACTCGGATTGCCTTGTGATTTTTATATGTTACTGGCTAACCCTCCCGGCGTTACCTGGGACCGCGATAATAACCTCAAATAGGCCTAAAATGAATATGCCGGGCGTGCTACGCAAACTCCACTCTGTTTTGATCTTACATTTTGAAATGAAAAACCGACGTAGACCGGGCCTTAAATGTGCCTAAAATCAGTGTCGAATGAATTTCTTATACTTAAACGAAAATATTCCCAAACGAACCTAATAAGGGGGGTCCCACTGCCTTTGGCAGCTAAAAAGCGTTACAGGAACTTCTGGTATTATGGAATACCAAGGTTTATGTTTGGTAAAGCTCTACCACCAAGCGGCAATATCATATATGATAAACTAATGATATGATAAGCATGATAAGCAGTTTATAAATTGCTTAAGAACGTTTCCAGAATACCCCCAGAACGCCCAGAGCGTCATTCGGCGACAGGGCACGTTGTGCGAATAAATGTATATTTTTCCTCTTTGGAGAGTTTCGGGAAAAAAAAAATTTCAATATTTTTTATTCATTTTTATAAGTAATATTTTTACTCTGAAATGAAGCATGATGTAAACCGAAATGGCAACAGTTTAGGATGAAATACTCATTTTTTAGTTCGCGATTCACACCCATAAACATAGAGTCATTTTTTCCGAAACCGGCGGTGTCGGGTTCTATGGAATACCAATATCTTATATACCAATGGAGTATGGAGTACCAATACTCCATGATTATGGTGTCGCAAAGACAGATCCTTATATTTGTGATGTGTGCAAATCTGAAGTATGAACTGGAGTCTATTGGCTGACTACCTAGACACTTTATTTTGACCAGGCTCTCTCGATAACATTGCATCTATTTTTTGCCACATTCTATTCGCGTTCTTCATATTTAACCCCCTATTGAATATTTCCCGACTAGCTCACAATACCCTCCAAGAAAGTTTTTCATTATTAATATTATTGGTTTGCATGGGATGAAATTTCGTCAAATGATTTTTGTCTACAAGTAACTCATCACATTATATAGCTGTAGTTTGTGATTGTATTCAGGTTTCGGGTTTTAAACACTATCCAGCTGTGGTATTGCCTCTAACGTTAATAGTATTCCATAATACACGAAGTTACCCAATATTTATTTATTTTTTATCACATCGGATCATTTAATATTTAAAAATAAAAAGTTCTTATTGTCCAGATACAAAATATTGTGTGTATGTTAATATAATTGACCAGATACAAAATATTGTATATAATGTTTGAAATTTTTATGAGTTATAAATATAAGATGACCGAAGCCTGTGAATAATTTTTATGTTAAAATATTGATATTTAGTTGTAAAAAGTATTGTTTTTCTTCTAACCTTTTTTTTTTTCCACAGTTGAAAATCCTATGGAAATTTGTTTTGTTTTCAAATTGATTATTTTATCCCTAAATATTATTATATCTAAACCAACATTTTAGTGGAACAATAGCTAAAATGCTAGTATAGGGCACATCTGTGCAACGCAGCGATATTTTCTGATAATTTGGACATATGAAGCCCATTGCTTTATGAAAACAATCATTTTGTATAATTATTTTTTTTTACTATATTCATCAGTCATTTGAAATAATTTTTTCGCATTGTTCAGCTTTCGCTTACAACATCATCTCAAATTACTTTTAGCACATTGTGTATTTCGCAATCTTAGAGCTTCGATTTCACGAAGTGTTATTTGAAGAGATTTTTGACCGCCAAGTTGCCTAGAAAGTCGCCTCATTCGTTGGCATGGTTGACTTACAGATTCTGATTATTGAACATTGACTGTAAAACAGGTTTTACAACAACAGCTGTCGTTTCTCTTGCGAGAAAAACCATCTTCAACATTTTGAAACAATACGTATTCAGAAACGCGATAAAGTTTCCTAAGGCCACATTTGTATTTACATAAAAATGGTGGAAATTGAGAAGGCAATAAAACTGTTTATTTAATTCGTTATTTTTAAATTAAATTGGCCTTTTAAGTAATGTATATGATTATAAAAATTTATTGTTTGGTTAAATAACCACTAATAATAACTATATATTTAAAGAAAAAAGCGCATTCTGTCAAATTCACATTCTCTTTTCCACACGAAAATCGTCTCATTTCGCATGCTTCATTTTTTTAGTCTTCTCCCCTCAGAAACGGGAAACGTATTTAGCCCTCACCTGTTTAGCCTAGGGAGATTTGAAACGGTTTGCTTAATATGGCCATTGAGTTGAATTTTTTTTTTTTTTTTTAAGAACTCATGTTTTCACTACTAAATATGCATATTTTTTCGCAAAATTTTAAAGAGAGTTTGGATACAGCTATATTTATAATCGATTAAAATTTCAGAGAGCTTGGATACAGCTATATTTATAATCGATTAAAATTTCAGAGCGTTCGGAAGATGAGAACTATTTTCTTTTATTGTTATATTAAAAGAGCCGACGCGAACACAAACAAACAAAAAAGCGAGAAGAAAACATTTCTTTTACAACTCGATAACACGAAATTTTTACACCGGCTGTAAAACTGTTTTGTTTATAACCAGTACAGATTTCAAAAAGTTCCGACAAAAATAACTTTTTATTTTAAAACTATGAAACGACCCGATGTAAAAAAGAAGAAAATGAATTACTAAACATCAATATTTTTTCGCAAATTTTTCGTTTTAAAATATAATTTCATACAAAATCGGTTAAAGATATAAAATAATAAAAACTTGATATATATATATTTAATTTATTATCGTGGGCCCGAGCAGCGCCGGGCGGTCCAGCTCGTGCATAATTAATTTTATTTTCCAATCAGCTTAACGTTTATTTCATAATTATATTTCCCACACCCAGGGGTATTGCATGGGGAGCTTTACATTATTTTTACATGGAATGAAAGAGGTTTATTTAAAATCCGATTAAACTTATGAAATTTGTAGTTTTAAGCAATGCATTTTTCCATTCCTATTTTAGTCAAAAATAGGATATAGCATTAGAATTAAAAAATAGGATTAAAATTAGGTGTTTAACTGAAAGCGATACAATAAGAAGA
The DNA here is from genome assembly GCA_963931845.1 of Maratus michaelseni. NCBI lineage: Eukaryota > Metazoa > Arthropoda > Arachnida > Araneae > Salticidae > Maratus > Maratus michaelseni. Next base: position 475,419,925 of record OZ007587.1, read on the forward strand.
TTTAAATGTTGAAAGATCTGAAAAATATTTTCTACCATAAAATTGCCCAGGGGATTTTTCCCTACTTCCCACCCCCTCCTAACTGCGGCAGATGAAAAGTCCAGTTTTCAAGAGAAAAAAAAATTACCAAGAAAGAATTCGTATGTTTTTTTTTTTGTTTGTTTGTTTTGTTTTGTTTTTATATGTAAACGCCTAACCTTTGAATGAATGTTTCGAGTTTCAACATTCTTTTTTGGTTGGAAAGGTGAATTTTGGTGGTGGTTGTATTATGAATTTTACCAGGATCCACACATGCTACGTTTATTGGCTTGTCTTTTTCCCTGTCCTTTAGGTAGCTTTCATTACAAAACGCAGCCGTTCGGAGGAAAGCAACTCCACAGAATTTTGGTCCATTTTCACCCCTGATCATGCCCCCTGATCATGCCCCCCTGATCCCAAAACCAAATGTCGATTTATATATATATCTGACATTTGTCATGAGTTGAGTTGATTTTTGACGGCCAATTATGTACGCTTGGGATATAGGCCCGGGGGGAGTGCCCTTCGTGGGGGTCTTTCTAAGGTAACCTAACCCGTATTTACGCATGGCTGACATTAGTCATGCCGTAACTCTCTTATTTATGAACCGATCTGGATGTGACTGAGTATGTGCATACGATATATCAGGGTCTCGACCGAGTTCGTTGTCCAGCTTCATCTGCTATCTTGTTTCAAAATGGCGGCCAGTTAAAAAAAAATTTAACCTTTTAAAAATTTTAAAAAATGTACAAAGAAATTATAAATTGAAAAAAAAATTGTTTTCGTTAAGTGTTAGAACGTGATATAAGGTTTCCGGAACATTTTTTGTTTTTGGCTTTATCTTAAAAAATGGCTGAGATAGGGCAGTTTGAAATTCTCGGGTGGCTGAGATTTTGAAACAATCTGACGTTTGTTATGCTGTAACTCTCGTATTTATGAGCCGATAGGAATCTGACTGATCCGGTGTACAGAACATACCAAGGTCTCGACCGAGTTCGTTGGCCAGCTTCATGCGCCATCTTGTTTCAAAATGGCGGTCAGTTAATTTTTTTAATTTTTTTAAAAGATCAAAAAGATGTATAAAAAATTTTAAATTGATAAAATTGTTTCCGTTAAGTGTTAGATCGTGATACAAGAATTACGGAACATTTTTTGTTTTGGCTTTATCTTAAAAAATGGCTGAGATAGGGCAGTTTGAAATTCTAGAGTGGCTGACATTTTGAAACAATAACAATCTGATTTTTGTTATGCTGCAACTCTATGCAAAAATTCGTATTCAAATTCATTATTAACGAAAACAGGGATTGAATCTTCTACAATCAGGTTCCAAGTATTTTAGCTTCGTCCGTTTGAGTAAAATGAGTTGAATTTTTTGAATTTTTAAAAAAACATGGACTATGAAAGCTACCTTTTCCTCCGGGTACAGGCCGGAACGATCTTTTTTTTTTTTTTTTTTTTTTTTTTTACTTTCTAGGCTGTAGCTTTCGTAAAAATGATCAATCGTCCCGAAATTTCTATGTTTTTAAGCTTCACTGTAGTGTTTTATGTTTTAAAAATAGTCATCGGGGTGCATAGTTTTCTACAGGGACACGTCAAAACATTTAATATAGAGTCGTCTACTGTGCATCAAAAGGTCAAAATGAACGATATGGGAAAAATGGGATTTAAATGAATGTGGATAACAATAAACAGTTAAACACCCGGTTGTTCCAAGCCCCTCCCGCTAAAATACGCCAATTAGGTTCCAAGAAATAAATATCAGTACCAAAAAGCAAGAAACAAACCCTGGAAATCGGTTTTATTTTTTCTTAATTATTTGTTACAATATTGTGGCATTGTATACATTGGCTGATTTGTACATTATTGCGTATTCTACAATACTGGCTGAAATCATAAATTTGGGTTAATAAAAAACTGGAAAATATATTAATCCTATCAAAAGCATATCAAACATACGAGTTGATTAAAATAACCTAATTTTCAAAACAAAATTGCGATTGTTTGAATAGCATTCTTTAATACAGATGTCTTAACATTAAAAATAGGCCAATTTCTTCAAAACATATGTTAAGTTTAACATATAATTTTTAAAAAGGCATTTACATTTTACATACAATATTTTATACACACTAAAATCTTACAATCCTATAAAAAGTTTTAAAACACATTATAGAATGCTTACAAAATAAGCTTTGGGAGTCGTAAAAGCTTTTAAATTTTCAACAGAAATATGAACAAAATATTTTTAATGTATAATGAAAACCTTCCTCAGACGTCCAATTATAAGTCATTTGGAGAAAAAGTTTTGTAACTAAAATTATTCAACATTGTGAACTTGTATTTTACTTTTAAATGAGCTCTATTGAAGAAAAGAGCAAAAAATTTTCCCTCGTGAATTAGAATCACATTTAATGAATATAAAACATGTTAGTTCACGGAAATTAACCATTTTATGTGGTGTCTATATTTTCACAAAAAGGTGAAGTCGTTTTTTTGTTTCCCAAGTTGGTATCATTTTAAAAAATAAACTAGCTGGCATGGCATAGCAACCCGATGCGTCGCATTTAAATTGGAGGAGATCTTCGATTCTTTGAGGGGTAATGAAATCTAATTTTACTGTACATTTAGATACAAATATATACATATTTGCATAAGATACAATAAAACTTTAATATTAATTCTATCAAATACTGAATTTCAAGTGATAAATCATATTTACTATGTAAGGTTTAAAGTTTATTCAATAAAAATGCTCATTGCGAGTACTTTATTTTTAAAAAAGCATTGCGCACTTTTAAAATTGGACTTCTAATTTCGAAGCTGATGAAATGGAATCATTTTGACGAAATTATACAAAAATGACGTCATTTTGTTGAATTTATTCAAAAATATTTCAGATTCATGAATTAAAATAATTGATTAAGAAAATGCCATTATTGTTTTCGTTCAATCATTCCACTTTTAGTGGCCTTGTTAAAAATTTTAACCGCCATCTTTGAGAAATAATTAATTGAAAAACAACTTTTTTTCTTTAATTTATATGTTCTAAATATAAGGCAATAATTCTCTAGTTAAATGTAAGTAGCTCTTAACTGTGTTTTTGTTTAACCTCCTTCATTGAATTAAAAATAAAGAAAACTACGATGCAATGATTTCTAGATGACGATGGCAATTTGTCGATAGACGATTATTTTTCTATTTTGGAATAAATTGATTCTTGAAGATTGAATATGTGAATTTATCTTTTTATTTCTTACAATTTTCTTCAAAAATGTAATTCAATCATGGTATTTTCCCCACCTATTTAAATTGAAAAATGAATATATTCAATTTTAATGATAGAATGGCGTCAACAGAAATCTAAAAATCATTATCATTTCCCTTTTTTCCATTTCCTCTTTTACGCGATCCAAAAAAATATGGTCATTTAGTTGCCATCATTACAGAAATGTTATTAAAAATTGCAAAATATAATAATAATAATAATAAATGAAACAACAAAGTAATAAAGTAATATCCTGCAAACTAATTTAAATTTTAAAAGTTTATATAACATCCCCAGATTCATACGAATAACTATAACGTTCATTTCATCGCGAAATTTGCAGTGTAAAATACAAACAGATAGTCAGATTTTAATATAATCGATCGAATACGTTCTTTTGGGTATTTTATGAACTTTAAAGGCGTTTTACATCTTAATTTTTATTTTAGAGGCTCACTAACTAAAACACATTTATTAAAAAAACACAAAGCAATTTTTAAAATATCAGACATCATCGCTCTTTTTATACATATATATATATTTTAATTATATATAGTAATATCAATTTCAAACTTAATTCCACTTTAAATAAAAAATAATTTTTTACATAATTAACTTAAAATTTCTTTAAAAATCAGAGTCACTTTAACATAAAAATTATTTCTTTTTTATTGTTTCATTTATTTTTAATATTTATTAAAATTAACAAAATTAATAAAATGAAATAAATTTCATGAAAACAAGCGATGAAAATAAAAGTTAAATGAAGGGAAAATCGAAAGTCTTTTCTTCCACTTCAAGTTTTCTTAGTTATTTATCTGTTTATTAAAAAATATCATTAGAATGTTTTTAATTTTCTTTAAATAGAAACAGTTTGTTTTGAGTTCCAAGTAACTACATAGAAAACAAAACTAATGAATAGCGGAAACACACTAGTGACTATTGTTATTGTTCGAAATTCAAATTTAAGGATCTTTTCAAATCTCTAAACTTTGATTAGCAATTACGAAATCATTTTCTTACGTACATGAACACAATTTTCAGATATTTTTATTCGGAGATTGGGGAAACCTAACACAAATGCTTAATGTCCCGATTTTTTTTCTGGCTACATTTAAATGTCCTAATTTCGTGAAATTTCATAGATTTCACGATCTTTTTTCGATATTTCACACACACGAAAAAATTATTTTGGAGCACACAAACTGTGAAACTGTTCTGCGAGGAATATGATTTGTTAAAACTAACTCTTAATGTAATTGTGAAAATTTCTAAAAGTTTAGTGGCACAAAAATAGAATAAAAAAATAAAATATTGATGTGATATTGTTTCGTATAGAAAATATTATGTAACAATTTTATATTTAATCCTTTAAAGCTTCGCAATATTCTAATTAGGTAAACCCTTAAGCAAAAGCTATTTAAAATTTTATTTTTTTCTTTCAAACTTTATCTAGCAGTCGTCAGCTGTCACAACTTCTATTCAGCCCCTGCCAAGAGGTCTTTGACCATAGTTTGCTTTTATTGTTATTTCTTTCTAAACTCACATATTTTCAATCCAGCCCCTTGGTGCGTTTAGCGGCGGGTTCAGCTCCGTCTGAAGATTGTTTTTTAAGACCTTAATAAAGGGGACCGGGAGGGACACTATGCTCTACAGGCCTAATTTACTAGTCTGACTTAGGCTATCAAATCCTTTGCAAAAAATAAAAAGTCAAAAATCCATCGCAAATAATATTTTAAAAATACCATCTATATATATAGTGGCGCGGAAATAACGCTGAATTTCTAGCTTATTATTTGGCAACAACCGTAGCTTCTAGAACTCAGACCAATGAACAGACTAGATCAGCTCAGCCCCCTGCCAGTGGCAGAGCAGTGAAACTAAAACTAGCCATTATTAAAAATAAAATAGCACATACGTAATCCAAAGTGTTTGAGAGGATTCCTCATTTTAATTATGAGTAATATCGTTAATTTCAAATGAATTCTCAACTCTTATTTAGAATTTGTTTACAAATTTCACTCGCACAAAAATCGGAGAGAATAAAAATAGCAACTGTCTACATTGCACCTGCTGCCATCTGTTGCTCTCTTGATAAAGTAAAAAATAATTTATTTTGCAAAAATCTGTAATCAATTAGAACAGTAAAGTGTTGAACGAAATTTAAACAAGGATTGATTTTATATATAAACTATCTTCCTATCACGTAGTGTTTTTTTAAATGAATTTATGCCGTGCTATACAATATTACAGGTGCAATGAGTTTTAAACTAATTGTGTTTCCAAGATTCTTTTTTCACAGTATTTAAATGATTTATGCCCATTGGTAGCACCAACATAAATGCATTTTTAATTGCGTTTTTAACGAAGTTTTTAATTACTTTTTTTACATTAAAAGAAATTGTAAATTTCATATGTTAAAATGATTTATGGTAGTACTCATTCCGGCTAGAATTGCTGAAAAAACAAAAAGGGGTGAGTGAGCGAAGCGAACTGGGACAGCGTAGCGGTCTTAATGTGAATTGATTCGCAATTCACAGGGGTTGGCGAGCGTCAGCGAGTAGGGGGCTGAGCCCCCTAGTTTTATTTATTTACTTATCTTGGTGTGTACGGGATACACGATTTAGCTTTGTGTAATGGAATTCGTTTGTTTACTTTACTCTACAGTATGATTACCCCAGGCTTTATTGTCCTTGAATTTGCCAAGAGTGTCCCGGAGTTCCGCTTTAGAAAAAGGATTAAAGTGAGTTTAAAAATGAATGGATAGATTATCATGGTTCGGATACACAGTTTCTCAAAAAGATGGTTGGCAAGGAATTCAAGATTATTGCGTTGGCGCAGCAAAACCCCATTCGACCAACCATCAAGATTATTTATTGCGTCTAGACCAGCCATACTCAACCTGCGGCCCGGCGACACTTTATGTGCGGCCCGAGACACATGATGATATATCAAATTAATTGAGATGTGCATAAAAGGTTTTTAAGACCTCACTGTTCTTTTATATATTTTTCATGAGAAAACAAAATCCATTCTGTTATTTATAATTACTAATTTCAAATTATGTTACAGCTTAAAGGCCATTTCCTTAGTCAAAAGTTCTTTTTACATGCAATCATATCAGATCAGAAAGAATAAAATTAAGTGCAGTGGGATGAAGGAGACATCTTTTGCCGCGCTGATCTATTTCTTTTAATGAATGTTTACGATAGTCGATATTAAGAAATTGATGAGGTTGTTGTTAACGAGGAATCCAGTGAGACTACTCCCTCCCTTGGACCGTTAACAGTTTGTCCAACTGATGCGTCACACCTTCGTTGTCGAAAAACGCAATGAAAATCATTTTAGTTTTGGATTTGACAGGACGTCGAGGAGCTGGCGTTGTGTGTAAACAAATAAATTGATTATATTGTGGTATTCAAGAGTTACAACGAAATTCCGTGAACTTTTTGACTGTCCCTTGTATATCAATTGCACGACAGTCCGAATCTATTTACGCGAGGACAGATAGACAGAAAAACCGAATTCATAAACACCTTTCAATTTCGTTCGAAAGTGTTTAAAAGAAGAAAGTTTTTTTTTAAAACATATTTTCTTAAAGTACGAAAATGCTGAAAATAACTAATTTATTTTTATTTTATTTATTTATTATTTTTAGAGCAATTGGCGGGGTCGAAGCCACTTTGGCTGTCGATGCTGGCTTACCTTCCCTCTCGCTCTTTTCTGCCTTTTATTTAGCGAATATTTCTTATAATTGTTTCAGGGGGGATCTTCCGTAGTCCCGGCAGTATTTCGTAATCGGAGTACGCGATCATTGTAGACTTCGATCGTCCTTTTATTTTGTTTTTCTGAAATATAAAGATCCAGAGTCTTTACTAATATTATGTAACATTCAGCATTCAAATCAACAGAAGAAATAAAAAATCCATCAAAACTTAAAAAAAAATAATAATAAAAAAACTCATATTTTTAAACTTTTATTATTATTTCTCTTTTGTGTGCACGGGATACTCGAATTAGCTTTTCAACATTTGTGTAAAACGATTCCATTTATGCTTAAAACAGTTTAAAAAGAAAAAAAAAAGAAAGAAAAAAAAAGGAAGAAAACAAAAGAAGAAAGTTTTCTCTGAAACATATTTTCAAAAGAATTTTTTTTTTTCATCCTCGTCCTCTTCCGCTTTTCTTTTCCTCTCGAAGTAAATTTCCGCACAGCATTTCAAATGACGTATACACAACATTCGGGACAGAATGGAAAAGGCCCTCGGGAATGAGGGACAACTTCGGGGGCGAGCAGGGAGAGGGCGAATGGCGAATCTCCGCTTATCAGTCGCCGACACTCGTGGAGTTAGATCCTCCAGAGCTTTTTAGTAACTATCAGCCCCCCCCCCCCCCCCTTTACCGCCTAGCAATCGAGTTCGCAGATGATGAAACTGAAGTGCGTGGAAAAGGGTTTACGGGGGAGGTGGGGGGAACAGCTGCCGCTATGTTCTGCTAAATTTTCCACCGATTCGAGCATCACAAAGTGATACTGTGACTTGTAACTTTTAAAGATAATTTTTTTTTTCTCATTTTTTTCTTTCTAAAAAAGGCGAATAATAGCCTTGTTTTGTCTCGAAGGATCCATTATTCCGTTTTCATTATCTGGCAAATGGAAAAGCAGACGATTTCTCGAATAAAATTAGCAAATTGAATAGTTTGCTTTTAAGAATACGGTCGAGTAGGCTTATATAGTCATGAACCGACCTAAAACCGACAAACCGTTGTTTTTTAATGCAATAACAACCGGAATTCAAGGTATCTAATGCAATCGTAAAAATGTTTTTAAATTTTTGTAAATTTTAAGTTTAAAATTGTTAATTATTATTAAAAATACGATGTTTTGTCTCGAAGGGTCCATTTTCCGTTTCCATTGTCTCACAAATGGAAAAGCAGACGATTTTTCGAATAAAATTAGTAAATTGAATAGTTTGTTTTTAAGAATACAGTTGAGTAGGGTCATGATAAATTTATATAGTCATGAATCGATCTAAAACTGAAAAATCATCATTTCTTTATGCAATAACAACAGGAACTAATAATACTAAATTTTTATATTGGCTACAAATATTGGTTAAATAAGAGCAAAATGCAAAAATCTCAATATTGGAACAATATTTCATGCCAATATTGCGCCAATATTTAACCAAGATAGAGCAGATATTGGCCCAATATTAGTTTGTTACTGGGGCCTCTGAAATAAATATTTTGAATTTTTGTAAATTTTAGGTTTAAAATTACTAATTATTATTAAAAAGTCATAAAAATGTTGCACAAAGATACAAATAAGTAATTTAAATTTTCCTTATTATTTTTAAATTGTATAAAATTAACTGAAAAATTGCTATTCTCTTAAAACTATTTAAATTTAAAACTATTGAATTACATTTTATGAATTCCATAATAAATATAATGATGTTGTACAGGAACTAGATTATTTTTATGAGAATAACATGAATATTTTAAAAGTTATAAGTATAAAAATACAAACAGCGCTGAAAATTCCTGAAAAAAAAAGTTAATGCTTCATAAATTAAAACTGGGTAACTCATAAAGTTTCCAATAATAAGACTAATCTACTTCCTTTGAATATATATTTAAAACATAATTTAAAAATTTTGTGTTAATTGAACTATTATTATTGAACACAATTATAATTGAACACAATTTTACATTCTTCCGTTTTCAAATTTCATCTGTGAAGCAATTTTTAAAGAGCTGTAACTTTTTTTTCTAAATTAGATAAACACAAAATTTCAACAAAAATCTAAAGGAAAATATTGTAATTTTATATTAATTTTAAAAACAGAAAATTTAAATTTTGATCGAAATGGATGTTTTAAAGACATAAGCAGAACTTAGTTTTTCAGTTGCTGAACTGCTGAACGGTAAAATCTTTATTATTTTTATAAAAATTATAAAATTTCAAACATTTAACAGTTACTTGTGTTCACAATCCATTAATTTGTTTCAATTTCAGAATTTATAACATGTATTTGCATATTTATTTTTTACGTTAAAACAGCTCATAAACTCAAATAATTATCTTTTAGGTAGATTTCGTCATAAATATTACCTATTACATTCTCCCCTAAGTTGGAATTCCAGAAAAAAATTTTCAGATCTATTACACCGATCATGACTCCCAGAACCCAAAACCACCTCCAGTTAAAAACTTTATATATCTTATCTATCTATATCACTTTTTTATGGACACGATAACTTCGACAATTCTGCACAAATATTTTCCAAACTGATACATAAAATCAAGCGGTATAAAATCTCGGTCAAGTTCGTTAATGGGCAAAATTGGACCAAGGGGGGAGCTTTTTATGGAAATAGAAAAAACCTTATAATTTCTTAATTATGATACGTATCGAATCCGTTTAAAGTTATTATTACTTCTTGGAAAAGGGCCGAAAATTTATGTAACGTTAGATTTTTGATATCATTCAAAATGGCCTCAAGGAGGGGGGGGGGGGTGACAAATAGGGGTTCAAGAAGAAAAAAAAACATAACTTTGTCTATTCACAAAATATCAAACCCGCTCAAATTTATTATAAATCTTCTTAATCTTAGCTACTTTTATATTGACAAGTTTTTTATAGGACCATCCTTTATAGCAAAAAAGAAAAAAAAATCCCTGCCGGCTCCACCTACAGACACAGGTAGATTTCGAAGTGGGCGGTCGCAACTGCCGCATCATGGCTAAAAGGTCATTTCGTCTGCGATTCCCAATAAACAGGCGCCCCACAGTCTGCGTCTTCGAAATCTACCTGTACCTGTAGGCCGAGCCGTCAGGGAATTTTTTCTTTCAAAACGAAGTTTTTTTACCTAGGCTCTTGAATTTCTCGAGAACATCTCTATCGATTTTGTTTTACTTTTAATACAAACGTTCAGAAAAGATTGCTTTATATAATCACGGCGTGTTTGCCATTAAATAAAGCAAAAATGACTTTTGGAAATCTCTGGTAGTTATTTCGAATTTAAAAAAAAGCGCGTTAAAATGGCAACACCGCCGTTTAACAATATGTTAATCCTTAACATCAAAACCTTTTTTTTTGCTTCACGTACACTTCAACCTACGGTTAAACTTCCGCTAAATTGAGGATGATAAAAAACACATGAAAGGAATGTATAATTTTTAATTATGTTTTTTAGCCTATTTTTAATTTATATGCAAATACAAACAAAATACTCCACGTGATAGCCATTAAAAGCGCAACAAAAATTGACTGCAGTTCGTAACAAAAAAGATAATTAAAATTCATAGAAACTTTTTTTCTCTCTCTATTAATGTACCACATTAACATTTTATCGAAATATCTGAGCTTGACCTTTTATTTTAAAATTCGAATATTTTCTTTTCAAAATGTAATTTTTGCTCAGGGTGTGTCGAGTATTGGTACATGAATATATTCCTCATAATTTATGCAACACAAATCTAATAATATTTGTTCAGTTAAATTTTTATCTAGATGACGTTATACCACTGCTTCACCTATTTCTACTGAATTTTACATGGTCACGTGCTTGCATTCTATCGCTAGAAGTATTAAATTGTATAAAAAAGTGAGAACATTTTCACGATTTCAACGCTAAAATCAATGCGATTTCTCATAAGTTTGTCACATTTAACATTTATTTCACATTTTATTAATATAAAATGCCAAATATAAACAGAAAAAGATTGATTATTATGCTTTTATGTCAAAACTAATTGGTTTTGAAGAAATTGAATTATCATTTGTTATCTAAGCAAAAATAGATCATTTGTCACATTTAGGTCATTTCTGTCACATTTAGAGTAGTTAACATCTGTATATGAGATTCCAAAGTATCTAAATGTGACAATCCATTTTATGCATGGGGTTCATCTTAATTTTATGAATATAATTGTTATCATTAAAAAAAATACTTATAATTAAATACATTATAATTAAATAATGTTTCATTTAGCATTCATACTTTGTCAGTTAATAAACAAATGAATGACCCCTACAACATTAATTTAACCAAAGCAATCTTTAATACTGTATGTTCTGCACAACTATTTCATAAACTAATTTCATATATATATATATATATCATGAGAGACGGCAGTATCTCGAGTGACGCAGCAAAAACCGAAAACCGAACACCCAAAACCGAAATTTCCGTCAGAAGGACATCAAAGAGAAATCAAAACGCCGACATTTAATATCTCAGCAAATATGAGGCATATCGTTTTGATTTTTTCACATTAGTCTTATATCTATGGTCTAATTCAATCCTGAAATTTATACATTTCTACATGCAATAGATTTTAAGAACTGGAAGTCCATTTTTAACTAAATTTGGGTAAATGTAAGGCCCCTGAAAATTATCTCAAAAATGGCTCGGGTGATTTTTTAAAAATTAATATATTATATTAATCGGCTTTAGATTAAGCGAATGTGGTTTAGCGTTAACGTAGGAAAACTCTTGTTTTCTATATAATCCAGTTTTAAAATCGGACTCTTTTCCTTCACGTGTTTCCATAGACTTATCATTAGACTTTTTACGCCTTTCTTCCGCGATCAACGTATGCCAAATAATCGCTTCACAAATACAGTTAAAAACTTCTGCATGTAGGAGGTAAATTTATTAATTTTTTTTAAATGCGAAAACAGTTAATTAGACACTTCTAATATTTAATATATATGTATTATATTAAATTACCATTTATAAGAAAATATTTCGAAATTATAAATTTGCATTTTATCGAAAAACTATTTATATTCATTTTTTAATATGAGAAGATATTTTTTAATTATATGTATTCAATTTTACTGTTATTTATAATAAGTTTTCGATTTTCAAAGGATTAAAAGATTTTCCATTTCTTAGTTATTATTGCTGAGCGAAGACAAAACTAGCACCGTTAACCAACCAATCACTCGTTATTGTAGTAGAGTAGATATAAATATTGTATTCATGAGCGAGTCGCGAATGTTGTTTGTAGGAATAACACTCATATGAGGTATTTTATTATTTATTTATTGTTTGTTTATTTATTTTGATTAGATTGTCCTTTTAGAAATTGTCTTTTGATTTAGTGACGTAAATGGTAAGATAATTGTCAATAGTCACCTGTTTTATCGTTAAAAATGATATAAGGAAATTGCATTATGGCAAGTGAATCTTTTAAAAATCTGATGACTATGTTATCTGATGATTTTCCAACTCTCCATCCAAATTACCGCAATGTAAATATAGTATTAAGTTTTATCCTATACTAAACTTTTCTCTGAGCTTAATTTTATTAGGAAAAAAATCCGAAAATGTATAGTTCTAGTAATGAAATATTTTTCAATTTAAAAAAAATCTTACATTGGACGTTTAATCACAGTATTTTAAATAAGAAAACTTAAAATATTTACAAACGAAAGAAATAAATGAAGAGATTTATTTATTTATTTTTTTATCAGAAAAGAGGATAAAAAAATATATATAAATATTTAATTGCCCCCTGATAATTGTTTGCTCAAATATGAATAATTTTAAAACATAATGATTCAACTATGATAGCAATTAATTTGTGCTCAATTAGTAATGTTGCACAAAAGAAATCATTGCAAAAATAAAACATTATTGTAATGGCTTTGAATAAAAACCTTTCAAGCATAATTAAATAACATTCAAAACATCATTGTCAAAAGACAAAAAAGTGTAAACAGAACTTACTTTCAAATTACAAGAGTGTTTTTGGTACTTTTTTTTGGGGCGCCAGTGATAACTCACCAAATCTCGTTTCATTTGGCATCATTTCAGTTGCAACTCTTTCCCATCATTCACCTCACACAAATTTAATAACTAAAACTTTTTATTCCAGTGTGATTGAAATACGTTTAATTGTGATGAAACTTTGGTATATTATATAGGGTATTTAGTTTTCACTTTTATGTATATAAAATTAGATACGATGTTTTCATTATGAAATACAATGTTTCTATAGTTTATGGTATGGCTTACTATAACATTTTTGTTATTGACTAAGCCTAATCATTAATATACCCGATTACATGAGATTTTGTTATTTGTATTGATATGTTTTTGTTTACGTATTTTATTAAGATTATATTTTAGCTTTTTTTAAGTAAGTTTTTTAAGATACTATATAGCAATGTTAAAATGCTGGCTATACTTTATTAGCTTATGTTAAAGATTGGTTAGAAAAAAGGAGTTGGCGAGATTAAAAAATTTTTGTCGATCAGATAGTGCCCGACTAACATTTAAGTACCCTATTTTTAAATAAAAAGCATTTGATACAAGGTTTTTCTATAGTGGACTTTAAAACAGGGCCGCTGGGATAGAATTTAATTTTTAAAAAGGACACATTTTGAACCGGTTTGTTTACAGTCCCATTTTATTAGTAGAATTTTGTGATAATTTCCCGAATGACTGGCGAATTTTGCATTTTTTGTAAAAAAAAAAATCCTTAGATGTAATTTTAAACAAAATCTCTTCGTTCATTTCTTTAATTGGCAAATATTTTAAGTTTTCTTATTTAAAATACTGTGATTAAATGTCCAATGTAAGATTTCCCTTAGTTGAAAATTGTTATGACAGAATTTACACAACTGCAAAAATTATTCATTACCACATCAGTACATTTTCAGGGTTTTTTTCCAATAGAATTAAGCTATACAACAGAGGAAAGTTTAGTATAGGATAAAACTTCATACTATATTTACATTGCGGTAATTTGGAGAGTTGCAAAATATAGCTAGCAAGTAAAAAACAAATCTTCTTTAGCCTGCGGTTTTTAAAAGACTTCCTAAATATTCACTCGACACGATGCAATTTCCTTACCTTGTATCATTTTTATCGATAAAACAGGTAATTGGCAATCATCTCACCATTTAAGTAACAATCTAAAGTCAATTTCTAAAAGGACAAGAAAATCAAATCAAAATAAGTAAAAAAAAACAATAAATAAATAATAAAATACCTAATATGAGTCTTATTCTTGTAAACAAGAATTTGCATCGCAATCACCGCTCATGAATACATGACACAAGCGATAGGTTAATTTATTGTTAATTGATAGTAGAGGTGCACAACCTTTTTAAGCGAAGGGCCACTTAAAAAATGGTTAAGTTGTCGAGGACCACCATCAGTAGCACAGACAGAATTTTGTTTCGAGGAGATGTTGGGGGGGGGGGCGGGGGGATAATTATCATTATCCATACATACAGCACTGTTCGGTTGCAAATTTGGAAGAACGTACCCACTTGTTGGATTTGTGATTTTTATGCGGCTACTTACAAATTCGTGATTTTATACGTGCCCGTTCTAAAAAATTCATGATTTTTATGTATAGGTTCAACTTTTATGTATTTCAACTTTTTTACTCACTGGCCACTGGCCAGTACATGGATTTTTTTACTCGCCAGTGTTTCTCAGCACTGGCCAATAACAAATTTACAAATACTTCACTGTTAAAACTAGAGGTGACATTTCGGTGCCTTTTGGGAACCCGGGGTGAAATTCTGGTGCCGTTTGAAACGCTAGGGTGCCGTACAGGCTTGAAAATGTGATTAGGGTGCCATTTGGTCACTCACTGGGTGATTGAAGCTAATTAGGGTGCCGTATAATGCATATTGCTCGAACTTTTTCACCCCGCCATTCGACTGGTATCTTGCGCATGCGCTGATTCGTTTCCTCTTCATGAGGTGTTGACTTGTTTCCTCTCATTTTTCGCAAGTCATAGGGGAGTTCGAACAAGATGGCTGACTTTGAATTTCAGTGCATCGCTGCTGCATAATCGTTGCCGCATAATTATTAATATAATAACTAAATAACGACATTTATTTAGAATAAATAAACCAGGGGAGTCAATAAAAAGAATCACTCTTTATATACAGGTATGTGAAATGTTGCAGTGTTGTTTGTATATTATGTTTTATTATTATAAAAAGATTTTATATTATGTTGTATTACAAGTGGCTCCACACATTATTTTCAAGCAGACATTTTAAGTTATAATCTTGATGTGGAAAGTTCAAATTTGTATCTCGTGAAATTAGAATGATGTAGCCTCACCTATTTGCTTGTTTTTTAAATTATTATTTATGCAGAGCTTATAATAATTTCATTTTATTCATATTTTTATCTAATGAATTTTCTCGCACAGTTTTTGTTGTTTACGATCTAGAAATAAATTTAATGATGCATTATAGTAATAAAAAATATAGAAAGAGAAGCATAAGTTGTTATATTTAAAAAAATAGTTTAATTTCTTATTTTTCTGATATATAAACAAACTATTTGTAAACAATTAAAGAATTTACAAGTTTTAAAGGGAATTTTTACTAACTTGAAACGTATTAATTTGAATATTTGACAATTTTAAATTAGTTGATAATATGAAATAGTAAACTTTGTAACATAAGAAATAATAAATTTTGTAACATAAGAAATAGTAAACTTTGTAACATAAGAAATAGTAAACTTTGTAACATAATAAATAGTAAACTTGATAAAATATAAATTTCTGCAGATGTTTTTACTAATCAAATACTTTTTACTATCGAAATTTTTAGAGCTTGTGTTTGATGATGAAATGAACTAAAAATATACCTCATTACATATTATGAATTATTAACAAAATAAATAAATCGTAATTCTTGAATTGATATTTGACATTTATACATGTGTCTTCTTGAAAAATGTTTTGTGAGTCTCTTGTACTATAACATATTAATAATAATAAAACACTGGAACATTTCACAGTAGTGTGGCTGGATGTAAGAATGGCTTAGATGATTGAGTGATTTATGTAAATATATTTAACTCGCATAGCTAGAAGATTTTTTTTCCCTCTTAAAATAATAATGATAAATAAATATCTCTGTACTACTACATCTAACTTAAAATGGTAATAAATACTAATATATATGGTAATAAATACTAACCGGTTTTGAAGGTAACAAAAATGACCTGATTATGTACATAATACATTTCTCATAGATATTAACCTGCACATGATGCAAGGTTTTTTTTTTTTGTGTGTGGGGGGGGGGGGCATTTTGTGAAATTTATTATATTTTTCACAAAATGCCTCCCCCCCCCCCCTTGTCTAGCAATTGTATTGAAAAGAATTTGAAAATTCTTATACTTAAAAAAGAAAAAAAAAAGGCTATACATATATAATTATAATGCAATGTTTAACTTTTCAGCAATAAAATGATCAATACTTCATTTTCTCTGCTGAAATTTATACAAAGTTAAAAGTTGATCATCTCATGTCAAGGGTCGATCCAGGCAAAATTTTGGGCCTTTTCAGAGCTCCTTCACAAAGATCTATTTAATAAAACGGGCTCCTTCACAAAAATCAATTTAATAAATTGGGCCCCTTCAGTAACATCTATTTCATAAACTGGTCCCTTCACAAAATTCCTTTTAATAAAACAGGTATCTTGAGAAAATTCCTTTTAATAAAATAGGCCCTTTCACAAAATTCTATTCCATAGAAACTTACTATTTTTATTAATTATTCATTATTTTGATATGTTTTAAAATGTGTAATTTTAAACAATCTTTCGAACCAAACATTTATTAACATAACACAAACTTTTTAAAGTTCTATTTGTTTTCCTTTCTGGTGAACTTGATTGTTTACAAATTGCACATTTTAAAACATAACAAAATAATAAATAATTAATAAAAATAGTATGTTTTTATGGAATAGAATTTTGTGAAAATACCTATTTTATTAAAAGGAATTTTGTGAAGGGATTTGTTTTATTAAAAGAAATTTTGTGAAGGTGTCATTTTATCAAATTGATTTTTCTGAAGGGGCCCATTTTATAAAATTGATTTTTGTGAAGGAGTCTGTTTTATTAAATAGATTTTTGTGAAGGAGCTCTGAATAGGCCCCAAATTTTGCCGGGATCGACTGATCAACTTTTAACTTTGTATAAATTTCAACAGAGAAAATGAAGTATTGATCAGTTTATTGCAGCTAAAGTTAAACATTGCATTATAATTATATATGTTTAGCTTTTTCTTTTCTTTTTTAAGTGTGAGAATTTACAAACTCTTTTCAATATAATTGCAAGACAAGGGTGGGGGGGGGGGAGATGCTTTCATTTGTGGAGTGCCGCTGGGCACCTTAGAGTAGAGGTGCCATTATTCACCCCTGGGTGCCATCCTTTCACCCCTTGGGGCACCCTGTATTAGGGGTGCCATCCTTTCACCCTAGTTAAGGGTGCCATTTTGGCTCCCCTAGGGGTGTCACCAGTGAGACAAGCCTTTCACCCCTTTTGGGTGCCATGTGTCACCTGCAGTTTTAACAGTGTTGATAAAAAATTTGCGAAATTTGTCAAACGATTGTGGAATAAACAGCAAAATTCATCAAATAGTGTCGGGAAAGAAATCGCGACATTCGTCAAATGGTCTCGGGAAAGAAATCAGGCATTGCAGAAAAAAAATTAATTATGTCTAACTGTCATGAAAAAATTCGAGAAATTCGTCAAATAGGTTCGGGGGAAAAAAATAACAAAATTCGTCAAATGATCTCGGGAGAAAAATAGGGAAATTTGTCTAATAATCGCGGAACAGAATTGCAAAATTCGTCAAATGGCAGCGGAAATAGAGTGCGAAATTTGTTGAACATCAGCGGAAAGAAAGTGCGCAGTTTGTTCATTCATGGAAAAAATCGTGAAATTCATTAATCGATAGTCGATAAATCGTGAAATTCATCAATCGATAGCAGAAAAATCGCAAAATTCATCAACTGGTTTCGGGGGAAAATTTTCTCGAATATCGTCGAATGGCTTCGAGAAAAAAAATCACAATCTGTCACATAATTTCAGGGAAAAAATCGTGAAATTCGCCAAATGGTTTCGAAATTTGTCGAGCGACAGCGGGGAAAAATCTTTTTCCATTTAATCATCGCAATTGGCAAGTGTGACTATTAAGTTTGACCAGTGGTGGCAATAAAGTCAATCGCCAAATTTTCAGTATTACTTGCCGATTGGCGAATGGCAATTTTGTCCTATATTTTTATGCACCTGATCGATGAAATTCATGATTTTTACACGCCCGATCGATGAAATTCAAGATTTTTACGTACCCGATTGATTTTATGCATCCGTTTGACGAAATTAATGATTTTTACATGCCCGATAAACAAAATTCATGATTTTTATGCATGTGTTCAACAAAATTTATGATTTCCGCCCTCCCGATCCACAAAATTCATGTTTTTACTGTGCCTGATTGACAAAATTCAGGATTTTCAACTGATATGGTTTCCTTATGAGGCTTTTATGCATCCGTTTGACGAAATTACTGATTTTTACATGCCTGATAAACAAAATTCATGATTTTTATTCATGCGTTCAACAAAATTTATGATTTCCCCTCTCCCAATCCACAAAATTCATGATTTTCAACTGATATGGTTTCCGTCGGCCAATTAATGAAATTCACATTTTTTCTTCTCTAGACAATGGCGAAATTCGCATTTTTTTTTTTTTTTTTTTTTTTTTTTTTTTTTTTTTTTTTTACCGTTTGTTGAAATTTACCATTTTTCCACAAACACATTCGATGGAATTATTGAGTTTTCCATGCCTAATTGACGAAATTTGCGATTTTCCATGCCTATCGACAAAATTCATAATTTTGCAGACCCGATAGACAAAATTCATAATGTTTTCCTACGATCTATGGACAATTTGCAAATTTTTTTCGCGACTGTTCGTTGAAATTCGTGATCTTTCCATGCACATTCGATGAAATTCGCTGCTCAATCCATGATATTCACGATTTTACGTGCCTTATCGACAAACTTCGCAGGTTTTTTCAAGTGGTTTACAAAATTCAAGATTTTTTTTTTTTTTTTTTTTTTTTTTTTGGGGGGGGGGGGGGTGATTGACGAAATATACAACTCCTGAATTACCGATTTTGGCATCTCTGGTTTCTGTTGACCGATTATTGAAATTTGCGGGTTGTTTTCTTGCGACAAAATGGCGAAATATGTGATTTTTCCATGCCCATTCAATGCAGTTCATGATTTTATGCGCCTGATTGATGAAATTCATATTTTCTTACGATCTATGGACAAAATTTGCAAATTTTTCTCACGAATTATTAAGGAAATTCGAAATTTCTGGATAGGTTGGCATGTATGTTCTCTGCGGGCCACCAGTTACCCATCACGAACCACAAGTTGTGCATTCCTAATCATGATGCAGTTATATGGCTGGAAGTTATTTCTTCAGTTGCTGAACGCGTTTTTTAATTTAATTCATTTTTTCGTCTATTACTGGGTGTGTATAAATTGTATAGATCCTATACAGGGCAGCACAAAAGTTCTCGAGTTCACATCCGTTTATGGACGAAAATTCCAGAAGGGGAATTTTAAACTGTGCTGTAGGCGTTTCCTACTGAAGTAAATTTTAGCATTCTATGTATAGTAAATATACAAATCTATAGATCCTATATACAAGGCTGCACAAAAGAGTTCTGATATTTTTTTCTAAATATTGTTGGTCATTCCTGAAATTGGGGTTATCAAATGTGTTATGCGTTTTCCAAATTGTTTACTTAGTCATCGTCTTTCATCTTAATTAAACGGTCAATATTTCTTAAAGTATTTTGGTAGTGTTGGAAAGCGTTGCATAATCTATGCTGGACGCATGATTTTTCGTTCTCGTTTTTCCCTGTCCCAAGAGGAACCCTAACGCCATCGCACCAACAGGTTTGTTGAGCACAGGGTTATAATGATGAGTATCGATCGGTTACAGAATTCGATTTTTGTCTTCTTGCGAAAAGTGAATTCCGAAAGAAAAGAGCAATAATGGCCCCCAGAAGAACGATTTCTGTTTCCAGTCTGTTAAGTACCTAAACAATACATCTCCTAAAGAGTTGAAACTTATAACTTTGATTCCTCAGATACCAAGAAATCATTTCTAAGAAACAAATACATCCGATTTCAAGGGATATTGTTTCTGACCTTCGTATTTTTGGGGTAACTCTGCACTCTAAAAACGTCATTTTCAAAACTCAGCAAAAAATACTCCAGTCTGAGTCTGTCGCATAGTCAAAAGGGATCCGAATCAAAATGACTCCAGTTTGAAACAGGTATAGACTAATATTTGAAAACACGCACACACTCAAGAATAAAACATCATGTGCTCCTATTGGATGTATGTCCGTGCTTCAAAAATGAGTATGAACTGACCTCTATGGGCTCACTATGGATTTTTCATGATTCACAAATTCTTTTAAATATCTTTCAGTACCAGAAAAATTCATTAGTCTGCATTGAAGGGAACGTAATACAGTAAAACCTTTGACGACAAAACCTGTCGATAACGGAATATGTTTACGGTCCCTTTTGAAACAATAGCTTACAAATAGATCAGCCTAGACGGTCAACTGCACTGTAAAAAAAAATCTGTAAGTCTACAAAAATTGTTTTTGTAAAGCTACAGAAATCTGTATGTTTACAAAAATTTTATCTGTAACAAGGGTGCAACGTAAGCCATTGCTTTAGAATACTTACATGAAATATCTTTGTAACTCGTATCAGCCAATGAGAAGGATTTCTGTGGGGACGCAATGGCTGCTGACGCAGTCGCACAGACAGTAAGGACAAGGAGTGCATAAGTAGATAAGTAGCGTCTATATGGCATCCATCTTGGATTTGACTTCCAGTTACGAAGTAAGTAAATATTTATCCTTTATTAGCTAAATTTCGTTATATTTTGTGTTATATTTTGTTAATCTTTCTATTATTTTTTATTAATTATTTATTATTCAATCAAATCACTAGTCTTTATTTCGATGTTACGTTGGATTACGTGTGTGCCATTTTTAATGTTTTATGTAGGAACTAAACGACGAAGGAAGGAAGATTTTTTATCTTGATTTGCAGTTACGTTACTATTAATTAGTATTGAATAGACTCCCTTAAATCTTCCTAGCTTAAAACCAGAGGTTATGCAGATTTTAGAATTTTTCGGATTTCTGGTCACTGTTTTGTTTACATTTTCTATACAATAATTTGAATTTATAAATGCACTCAAAATTATTGTAATGAATGTTTATAATAAAGTAAAATAAAAAAATTAAGAAAATTTAAAAAACATTTTAAAATATTAAAAGTAAAGGTCAAGTAAATAATAAATAATGCATAACTAAATATGTGTAATGATAAGATATTTTTTTCTTTAATTATTTAGTGAAACATAAATAATGTACACTAATAATTCACATAAAAGTCGTAAAATAACAAAGTTTTCTTTCATGTTTAACCATACCTAATAACCAAAAAATCTTATCTACATAAATTAGAGAAAACATAAATTGATTCATATCAAACTGAATTACATATTAAAATGTGTATGGAATGATATAATAATTTAAAAAAAAAACTTCAATTTTACACCTACATCCTAAATGTAAGTCTACTTGTGCAGGGGTCGATACAGGTTTTTTTCTTGGGGCCCATTTTGTGAAAAGTAACATTTTGTAATGAAAGTCGAAATCCAGCTACTCAAATTCGAACCAAGCGTTTATTAACAAAAACTTTTTTAAATACTTTTGCTGAAGTTTTCCTCTCTGATGAACTTGTTTGTTTACAAATTACACATTTTAAAAGTCATAAAATAATAAATAAATAATAAATAGTAAGTTTTTATGAAATGGAATTTTGTGAAAGGGCCTATTTCTGTTAAAATGAATTTTGTGAAGGGCCCTGTTTTATTATAAAGAATTTTGTGAAGGGACCCATTTTATCAAATTGATTTTTGTGAAGGGGCCCATTTTATTAAATTGGATTTTGTGAAGGGCCCATTAGTTAAATTGATTTTTGTGAAGGGGCACTAAATATGTCCCAAATTTTGTCTGGATCGACCCTTGTTGTGTGTATATATATATATATATATATATAATATATATATGCACACACTATTAATTAAAATTATACTTTCATCATATCTAATTTTTATTTTTTTCTCCTCTATTTTATGAAGTGGGTTTGTAATCCTGCCGAAATGAATCAGATATCTATCGGAATCTTGACAGGAAGTGGACATTTCAAGATGTAAGTATAGCTATCTTATTTTGTTGTCTGGGTCAGCGGTTCCCAAACTTTATTATTATGTGACCCACCTAATTTTATATAAAGCAGTGTCTCTTGCATAACATAAATTATATCTTATTTAAAGTGTTGCAAGCAATCTGAACATATTTTATTTTTCAAATTTTAAAAAATTAAGAAGCAATCTTAGAAAAAGTCTTGATTTTATGCAGTTTTCATTTTCAATGGTGTCTGATCACTCGCATGCATATTTATGTATTTAGAGTTTGTTTACATGTTTCTGAAATTTTTATGTTGCTAGATTATATTTTAACTGCGTGTAGTAAATCAGGTGAAGTTTAATGCAAAAAAGTTATATTTTTCTTACATTAATGAGAAATAAACATGAATTTTTTTTAAGGGAAAATTCAGATTTTATCGAGTTTCAACTTGCAACTTCTGAAAAGCTCCTTGATTTTCTGTTTATTACTCACAGTATAAGTCTAAAACATCATTGTTTACCCAAAATTGTATTTGTCATCCAAAACAAAATTTAAATATGTTTATAAAAATTCCCCTTTGTTTTCATATTAAAAATTGTAAAAATGCAAAAAATGTCGAAAAGTAAAAATTGAAAATATTGTTCAAAATACCTAAATTTTATATAAAGCAGTGTCTCTTGCATAAATTAGATCTTATTTTAAGTGTTGCAAGCAATCTGAACGTACTATGCTTCTTAAATTTTTACATTTGAAAAATAATCTTAGAAAAAGTCCTTCATTTTCAATGGTGTCGATAACTCGCATGCATATATGTACATAGTTTGTGTTATGAAAATACAGTTTGTTTACACGTTTTGTGAAATTCTAGATCATATTTTAATTGCGTGTAGTAAATTAGGTGAAGTTTAATGCAAAAAAGTTATATTTTTCTTACATTAATGAGTAATAAACATGAATTTTTTTTAAGGGAAAATTCAGATTTTATCGAGTTTCAACTTGCAACTTCTGAAAAGCTCCTGATTTTCTGTTTATTACTCACAGTATAGGTCCAAAACAGCATTGTTTATCCAAAATTGTATTTGTCATCCAAAACAAAATTTAAATATGTTTATAAAAATTCCCTTTTGTTTTCATATTAAAAATTGTAAAAATGCAAAAAATGTCGGAAAGTAAAAATTGAAAATATTGTTCAAAATACCTAAATTTTATATAAAGCAGTGTCTCTTGCATAAATTAGATCTTATTTTAAGTGTTGCAAGCAATCTGAACGTACTATGCTTCTTAAATTTTTACATTTGAAAAATAATCTTAGAAAAAGTCCTTCATTTTCAATGGTGTCGATAACTCGCATGCATATATGTACATAGTTTGTGTTATGATGTGCACGATCAACTATTTTCTTTATTCTTATGTGCCCGTTTGACAAATTTTGTGAATTTTATGTGATTGATAAACGAAACACATGATTTTTACATGCCTGATTGACGAGATTTTTTTTTCTGCAACCAACCGATGAAATTAAGGATTTTTATGCAACTGATAGATGAAATTCAGGATTTTTGTGTGCCGATAGATGAAATTAATGATTTTTACATGCATGATGAACTATTTTCTTGATTCTTATGTGCCTGTTTGACAAATTTTGTAAATTTTATGTGATTGATGAACAAAACACATGATTTTTACATGCCTGATTGAAGAAATTTTATTTAATCATATTATGCATCTACGGTGTCCCGTTCTCCACTTTTCCTCCCTCAAGTGGGGCACTTTTCTAAATTTTGTTGACACCCCTCATGTCATATATCGTTGGAAAGGTCTGTGACCGCTTAATCATACTATGTATCGCCAGTGTCCCCCCCCCCACTTTGCCCCCCCAAGAGGCACTTTTCTAAATTTTGTTGACACCCCTCATATCATATCGTTGGAAAGGTCTGTGAGCACTTAATCGTATTATGTATCACCAGTGTCCCCCCCCCCCCACTTTGCCCCCCCCAAGAGGCACTTTTCTAAATTTTGTTGACACCCCTCATGTCATATATCGTTGAAAAGGTCTATGACCGCTTAATCGTATTATGTATAGCCAGTGTGACCCCCCCCCCACTTTGCCCCCCAAGAGGCACTTTTCTAAATTTTGTTGACACCCCTCATGTCATATATCGTTGGAAAGATCTGTGACCACTTAATCATATTATGTATGACCAGTGTCCCCCCCCCCAAGAGGCACTTTTCTAAATTTTGTTGACACCCCTCATGTCATATATCGTTGGAAAGGTCAATGACCGCTTATTCGTATTATGTATAGCCAGTGTCCCACCCCCCACCACTTTACCCTCCCCCCCAAGAGGCACTTTTCTAAATTTTGTTGACACCCTTCATGTCATATATCGTTGAAAAGGTATGTGACAACTTAATCATATTATACATCTCCGGTGTCCCTCTCCTCCATCCCCCCCCCAAGGGGGCACTTTTTAAAATTTTGTTGAAACTCCTCATGTCATATATCGTTGAAAATGTCTGTGTCAGCTTAATCATATTATGCATATCCGGTGTCCCTCCCCCCACTTTTGCCCCCCAAGGGTGGCCATTTTCTAAATTTATTGACACTCCTCATGTCATATATCGTTGAAAAGGTCTGTGACAGCTTAATCATATTATGTATCTCCAGTTGCCCCCCCCCCCCATTTCGCCCCGCCAATAGTTACCCGGTTACGTCGACGAGTGCGGCAGGGGCTAAGTCCACTTCCAGAAATTTAAACAAATGAGTATTTTAAACGTATGCTGAGTTTTAACTCCCCAATTCTCCAAAACTAAGACCAATTTAAAAAAATCCTTTCAAAAAAGTAGTTAGGTGTATGACCCCTACAACATACTTTAAAATCATCTGTGCAAAATTGCTATGCACCATCCTTGTTAGTACTTTAATTTTTATGTTACAAAACAATGCCTCAGAAAATTTTATGAATTTATTTTGGAATTCTGCTGTTTCATAAAGTTGGCAGGTATTGTCCTACCCCTCCCCCCCCCCCCCCCCAAAAAAAAAAAAAAAATCTGGTTGTGAAGAAATATATATATATATTCAGATTTAAATAGTTCTTGCTCTGTTTTCATTTTATATAGGTAATGATTTAGATAAAAAAAAATTTCAATTTACTTAGTAATTTTAATTTTTATATCATAAAATAGTGTCTTATAAAATCTTCTGTTTTATTTTGTAAATCTCCTACTTTTTTTGGTAATAGACGTTGACAGGCATGCAGGAGGAGAGTCAAAATTAATTTTATCAGTTAAAAGGGGTTACTCAGTGAGAATTACGAATAAATATATTTTTTTTTATTACTCAGTTTGTGTGTTTATTTTTTCATAATATTTAAAATATTTATGTAATATGTGTTTTATCTTTTAATAGGGAATACTTGGTTATAGGTAATACAAAAGATCAAAGCCCCTCCCCACAAGAAGCAGATGTGCAAACTAAAGATTCAGAACCTGATTGATACTAATGCAAATTGTACATGTTTATATATATTCAATAATTTTACTAAATATGTATATAAAAATAAATATTGTTTGTAAAAATATGTTTAATAAATGTATATTAAGATTCAAATATTCCTTTTTCTTTATTTCTAATTTCCTTTTTCTAATTCTCCTTTTTCTTCTTTTAATCAAATTCTATTATCACTGATATTTGATTGTTTATTTTATTTTTGAACAGATTTTATGAAATCACACTATCCTAGATTTTTTCAGCATCAGAAATTTATATTTTCTGAGTTTACAAATTTAGGTGAAAACTGAATAAGGACTAGTAAACATTTTGACCAAAATGTTAAATGTTACATAAACATACTTTATTAATGTAAAAAAAGCAAGTCTGACTAATATTTTGACCAAAATGTTAAGTGTTACATAAACATACTTTATTAATGGAAAAAAGGGGCAAGTTTTACAGAGCATCATTCATAGTCAAAAGGATTGTTGTTACATTTAGTGGTGAGTATACCTATGTTTTCATAGCTGCAACATGTATGTATGTATGTATATTTTGTTACAAAACACTTTGAAAAAAAATCACCATATTTATTTGCAGAAATCTGCAACTAAATAAAGTGAAGATTATTTTTAAAATATAATGGTTACATAAAAGCATTATTAAAAAATATATATTTTATTTGAGATTGCTGGTCAATAAAATATTAAATAATTTTGTAAGGATAAGCACATTTAATATTATGATTGCCAGTTAGGCAGTTTTTTTAATTTAAAATGCTACTGCGTTTCCAAACAGTAATATTTGCCAGATAAATGATAGTAGAAATAATATATAATAATGACAGATCAAATGCGTCAAATATTGCTATTTGAAAATAGTGGTAGCAATCAGAAAAAAAAAATCCTTCCCTTCCCATATGATAACACTGCAATTATTCCCCTTTTTCTTCCTCACAGAATGAACCCATAAAAGTAATATTGCCTGAAGACACCAGTTTAAAATTTACGGGCAATCGTACTTTTTTAACATATTAAACAGATTTCTAATTTTACGGGGAATTATACTTTTTAACATATTAAGCTAATTTCTAATTTTATGGGCCATATGCATTTTTTCACAGGGCACATATCACCAGTTGTTTTATTTATAAACTCAGTAAGTATATTTTATTTATATTGATGTATTAAAATCTTTTTTTTAGTTTACCTAAAAATCATAAAATCAGCTTCTGCTCATTTAATATCGAATTGAATTTCTACATATTTAAATATCTATAGTGAAACTTAAGTCAATTTTCTTATCCATAACATACAAAGACTTATGGCGATTGCTGTGGTAATATTGAAACACGTTAGGACTTATTGCTTATTTTGCATCGAAATATTTTGATATATGTGAGGAAAACTCCATTCTAGATATTTAAAACTGTAAAAATTCGATTTCATATTAAAAGAATACCATAACAACAACTCCAATATACAAAAATATTTACGTAAATTTTTTTTCTGCATAATATTGAAAAGCCATTAGTAAACTACTGCAAAAATTTTGCACAGTTACAAATACATTTTGGTGAGTGTAAATAAAATATTTTCGATACAATACTAAAAAATTATTAGCAAATTGACAATAATAATTCTTCTAAAGTGGCAAAGAACTTTCTGGCGAGAATACAAAAACTGTTTCAGATACAATTACTACAAAATCACTGGTAAATTTTTCTGACATTACTTTAATAAAATTACCAAACACTTTTTTGCTAAAGTACATTAAATGTTTTAAGGGGGGGGGGGAGATACACTTACAAAAGATTTTTTTGTACATTTACTAAGAATTGTTTTGTAAATTTGTGAGGGACTTTATAGTACATTTACTACGATTTATTTAGTATTGTACTTAAGGGGGGGGGGGGGGGGAGTTCAGATTGAGCAGCTGGAAAATGACAATAATTTGACCATTATTAAAAGTTCTGTAGTTTCAAAACCAATTAATGAAATACAACAATTTTTTTCTATACTTTCATAAAATACTAATGTTTTTTAAAAAACATTCAAATATATATATTTAGCAATATTAATTAGTTAAATTTTAATGACAAAATTAATGTTTTAAAAATATGAATTTTCAGATATGCATTTTGCGTGCAAGATTTAAAACATTCTATTGCAGATATATATTTAATATTGCGTTTATATTTACTTATATTACTATATTTTACACTGAAGCTCAATTTAGCCTGAGTTTTATCATAGGAAAATTTTTATTGAATAAATAAGCGCATTTTTTTTTTTTTTTACTAAATTTACTAAAAATGATTTTTAAAGCCATTAATTATGCAAATGAATTTGAATGTACTTTTAAATTTAGGTTCAGTGTAAAATATAGTAGTATGAGTAAATATAAATGCAATATTAAATATATATCTGCAGTAGAATTGTTTAAATCTTATGCGCAAAATGCATATTTGAAAATTCATATTTTAAAAACGTTAATTTTGTCATTAAAATTTAACTAATTAATATTGCATATAATTAACTATATAGATATTTGAATGTTTTTGAAAACCATTACTATTTTATGAAAGTATAGAAAAAAATTGTATTTCATTAATTGGTTTTGAAACTACAGAGCTTTTAGTAATCAAATTAATGAAATTTTCCGGCTGCTCAACCTGAACTCCCCCCTTAAGTACAATACTAAATAAATCGTAGTAAATGTACTATAAAGTCCCTCACAAATTTACAAAACAATTCTTAGTAAATGTACAAAAAAATCTTTTGTAAGTGTACTAAATAATCCTTAGTAAATTTACTAAAAATTCTTTAGGAAACTCCCTGAAAAAACGTCAGTACGTTTACTAAATAATCCTTAGTAAATTTACTAAAAAATTTTTAGGAAACTCCTTAAAAAACGTTAGTACGTTTACTAAATAATCCTTAGTAAATTTACTAAAAATTATTTAGGAAACTCCCTAAAAAATCGTTAGTAAGTTTACTAAATAATCCTTAGTAAATTTACTAAAAATTCTTTAGGAAACTCCCTAAAAAATCGTTAGTAAGTTTACTAAATAATCCTTAGTAAATTTACAAAAAATTCTTTAGTAAACTAACTAAAAAATCGTTAGTAAGTTTACTAAATAATCCTTAGTAAATTTACAAAAAATTCTTTAGTAAACTTCCTAAAAAATCGTTAGTAAGTTTACTGAACATTATTTAGTAACAGTTACTAGAACAACTTTAGTAATTTTACATGAATTTTTTTTGTTGCAGTTACATGAAAAGTTCTAGGCATCCCAGTTTCCTAGAAAATTCTTAGTAACCTTACAGATTTTTTTTTTTACAGTGTGTATAAAACGATTTTTTTTGTGCCTCATAGCTATTCTGTTTTCAAAGGTTTTACTGTAGTTTGTTCAGTCAACCCTGTGTAAACAGACCTATTTATAACGGAATTCTGTTTTAATAGTAAACATTTCAAGTCCCAGTTATTCTGCTTTCAAAGATTTTATTGTGTAAGATTTTTGAGTTTACTTAGAGAAAATCGGAAGGGATCGGAAAATAATCTGTTTTAAAAAGGTTTCCGTCTTAGGATATAATTATGGTATTCTTATTGCAGAGACAATGAAAATTTTACGTTTAAGATACGATTTCATAATAAACAGGTTCCTTTTTAATACCGTTTACTGTATTTTTATGAGCTGATTTAGAAGCAACTATCCCCTGTCCCTTTTGTGGGACACTCGTTATACCCGATACGAACCTGAAGATTCTATTTCGATTCGAACCCGACCATCAATGTAAAAAAACGCCGCCAACTCGACTCTAACCAAACTGCGTGTTGGGGCTCGGGTAATGTCGGGTTACCCCAATCGGATGCAAGATTTAAATTTCATTGTTGCCAATATCGCTTTTATTGTACGTGCGATGATGTCTTGAAATTTCTAACGCGCCACTGTAAACTAAGTCGGATGTGCCAATCCCATTGCATTCACCAAAAAAAGAATCAGCTATATCGCTAAAATCGTGTCAATCCTGAAAAATGCAGCCTAGCAGCGCCACCTTTTGAGAGATTTAGACCCAAACCTAATCCACAACAAGTTATGTCAACGTCTAACTGAATCTGAAGTTGGATGAAAATCAGTGCATTCATTCTCGAGAAAAAGCTATTGCGGAAATCGCGAAAAATGCAGCCTAGCAGCGCCACCTACTGGGCGATTGACACCAAAAACTAATCAGTACCCATTTATACGAGGGATTAACTAGATCTTAAGTTTTATTCAATTATGTGCATTAGTTTTTGAGATAAAGCGCCCACAAAATTTTTGTCACAGACAGACAGACAGGCATTTTCTAAAAACAGTCCAATCGTGTTCGGGATCTTCTAAAACGTATAAATCCTTCGAAAATTTTCATCAATCCAATACTTTCTTCTTGTAAAGATCGAAGAAAGTTTAAACAAATTTAATTTGACAGGAAATAAGAAAATTTATTAGTGGTAAATAATCGTAAATGATGATAAAACAACGTTTTACCCATGTTGCCGATTCACCATACTTGTAGTAGAACAGCTAATTTCTGATGATGGTTGTTAAGAGTTTTTATTATGCAACAAAAAAATATAGTTCTATTCAAAAGTGTTCTTGCTTCCCTTATCAACGCATTTGAAAGAGCGTTCACCCAATCAAGGACTAGTAGAACAGATTTATACTGATATTAACCCCTTGCCTGTGACACCCGAACTCCGTTCGGGCAACGCAAATGCGCCGATTTTGAAACGCCCGATCTGAATTTGGGCATCACAGGCAAGGTGTTAAAGAGAAAAAAAAAATCATGTTTGGAACGTTTTTCTCAAATATATTGCACAGGCAATCTTAATCGATTAAAAATATAAATTTCATGTTAGTTAAAGCTCAGTCTTATTACAAATTAAGTTTCATTTTAACAAAATGCACTTGCCGCAACACTTTCAAAATCAACGACTCATATATATACAAACGAATTGTATCTTTGAACGACATAGAAACGAATTGTACCTAACGAATCGAACCTTCTTCGTTGGAGGAAGTCAGTTAACGCATATCCACAGGTTTGCTCTCGAAAACGTTAATGGTTATTATTGATCGGCGAAGAATTTCGATTTTTTTTTCACCCCCTCTCCTGAAAAAGTAAATTCCAAGAAAAGGAGCAAAACGGTCCTCAGAGAAGAATGATGGCTGTTTTTCCAGCCTGCTAAGTACGTAAACAATGTCTCTTCAATAGAATTGTGTATATCCCTCGTTCTCTAAGAACTCATATTTAAAAAAAAAAAAAAAAAAAAAATAGAGAGATCAATCTGTTTTTTTTTAAATATGTTCGGACAAAATTGTTCATCTCGAAGAAACTCATTTCCTGGAATCTGTATCACGCCGTAAAAAAAAAAGAATTTGTTGATTTTATGGGTCTAGCTAAAACGCTAGTAAAATAAATAAATAATATCTCTATTCTAAAAAAAAACAAGTTGGAAATTGTACGTTAAACGTAACATGTAAAACGTAAACGGTGCATTCGTTTTATAACTAGTCTCACAATGTAAAAAAAATCCTCCTTATTATTTCAGTAAAATGAATTATATCGTCTGCTATAAGCGAAATGAGCAGAGCATGGCTTTTTATTTTCTTATTACGCATGCCACGTTTAGAAATGCGATTTTTTTTTTTTTTTCTACACCAGACAGGACTGCAAAATTCACCCTGGAGATCATTCTTTGCGAATGATTATCTCTATGGTTTAATATTTTTAGGACTCATAATGAAAGAATCTCTTGTGTTTATTCACTCTATAATAGATTGAGTTATTCGGCTCTTAACCTGATTTCTATTGAAATTATCTCAGAATCTATTCATTGTTGAATGTCACTCCTCTCTCAAGCAAACCGTTTTTTTTTTAACGATCTTTCTAAAAATGTCACTTTTACGCCATTTTATTCGAAAAAATAATTTTGAATAAAAAGGGTCGCTTGGCCTATGGAAAAAGATGGGGTCATGGTTTTCTTCAGTCACGTGACTTGCACTTTTATTACATAGATTACGTATGATAGGATTTAACGGAATAAAGAAAACTTTTATGAATATCTTTTCTAAGTTTAGCTTCGATTTTCATCAAATTTGAAATGACTCGACACGACTATTTGCGCTGTTCTACGCGGACAGACGGACAGACTAAGACGATGACTTCTGCTACGTATTTATATAATTACGAACGCACCTAAAAACGTTACCAGCGCTGTCCCTCTGTCTAGGAATTTTTATGCTCTCAGCTAATATTCAGAAAACCATTGCCTATAGAAATATGAAAATGGGTAGTTTTAGAGAGAAATGTTCGATAAACACGCTGAAGCAGACCGTTTTTTAATCGAAAAACTATTTTAAGCGCTATTTAATGATGAACTCGGTCAAAATAGTTCTGTTAAAAAAAGTTTTATAAGAACAAAAACTATGCACAGGCATTTAATCAGAGCCCTCTAGTAACGTTAGAAAAAGAAAACAGATGAAATTACAATTCCGAGCTGTATTCTAAAAAAAAAACAACATTTATAATTAAACTCTAAAAATATTAAAAGGCTGTATTATCACATGAAACACACCTGCGAACGTTTATTAATTTTTTTTTTTATTCAAGCATATTAGAAAATGAGGGGAAAAATCGAGATTACAAAATCCCATCTTTACATAACAAAAACAAAGTGGGTTAAATATTAAAGAGCAAAAAAAAATCTTGCAGTTTAAATTGCGTGCAAAATAT
The DNA here is from genome assembly GCA_963931845.1 of Maratus michaelseni. Lineage (NCBI taxonomy): Eukaryota > Metazoa > Arthropoda > Arachnida > Araneae > Salticidae > Maratus > Maratus michaelseni. The sequence continues at coordinate 475,452,572 of OZ007587.1, forward strand.
ATATTTTTTTAGAATAAAAATAAAATAATATTTATTCATCTTGGACATTTCTGGCGTGCAAATAAAATTTCCCTATAGTTTTTTTTTTTTTTTTAAATGTAATAGAGACTTTTATATGTTTTATGAAAAAATATTCATAATTTATTTCTCACATGACCGTGAAGTATAAAGAGAAGTTATGTTTAAAGGTTTTTATTATTATTTTTTTTTTTTAGAAGGTGGTGAACATTAATGTAATTTAAGAAAAAATATTTATTATGCATGTATTCATGTGAGCAGGATCATAAATCTTATTTTCTGAAAGAAGTTTTTTTGAAAAATTACTTTATAGTGTTACGTGACGGTATTTTAGACGTAACTATTTCAAATTTCCTCTTCTTACTCAACAATTATATTTAAGAATTAAAAAAAAAAAAAAAAAAAAAAAAAAAAAATTATAACTTTTTAGAATCTTCCTTTTTAATAGGCTGAAACCTTTGACCGGACAGCGAACCTATGACTCGCGTACCAGAGGTGGCACAGATAACAATTTCAGTGTCACGCAAAATTAAATTCGATTATCATTATTTAGATAAAATTATTACTTACCCATCATACGCAGTATAGGATAAATCTTGTAATCGTTTTAAAAATCGAAAACATTTTTTTTTTTTTTTTTTTTTTTTTTTTTTTTTTGACTGATTGACACGTTTCAGACACTGGAGATTCCGAAAAACATATTTTTAAAAGGAAAAAAAAATTGCCGTCCGCCTGTTTGTCTGTCTATAAACGCTCTATCTCCCGAGCAAATGAAGATAGAGACTTGAAATTGGGTATGTACTTAGTATGTAATCATGACACGAAGCCTATTGAATTTCAGTCACCTCGATGATCCGGAACTCTTTTTTTCGGACTCTCGAACTATTGGTTCTGATAGAAAGTCTATAAAAATTTTCGAAATTGTTTATTTTAAGGAGTGACTGTAAAAGACAATTAAAAAACAAATTTTGTATATAGAATGAAGTCGATCGGGTCATGAGGGTCCGAGATATGGGTCATCCTATTTTCCACATCACGCTTCGATTTTTCATGACCCTGTATTTCATTCCAATTTCAATTCAAAGATATATTTTAATGGGAAATGAGACATAGTAAAGTGTTAGTTAATAGGATTGTCATTTTTAGAGTGATAAGGTATGTTTCTTTTAAGCAATTCAGTAATCGAGCCTTTAAAGTTTAGGACGTCATCCAGCCACGATTTTATTCGAATGGCAATGCATTTTATAAATAGTTTACACGTGTTTTATTTTCATATTTTATAGTATGCATATCCATGTTGGGTAAGTATTACGGTGACCCCCAACGACTCGTTTTGTTTTGTTGTAATATATGAAATTTTGTTTAACATGCATGAATTGACGCGTCAGAAATTTTGCTTTTTCTGTGCTTTACCACATTGAACTTTTTTTGCCTATCTGTAAGAATTAAAAATCTTTTTTATGCAATAAAATTATAAGCGGAACCCTGTTTTGCTACGTATATTATTAAACATTACAAAATAGGAAGCAGGTAATGAAGAATTCTCCATCTGACGCACAACTGAAAAAAAAAAAAAAAAAAAAAAAAAAAAAAAAAAAAAGCATTAATGAATCATTAATAGATTTTTATGCAAATTGGATTATGATTAAGATTGGATTATGATAAGTTAGATGTTGCATTAATGATATGTTGTTAAAAAAAAAAAAAATAACATAATGAATCCTATTTTCGAAGTTGTTTCCAAAGTACAGAAAAATCGTATTTGACTTTTCTTTTCCTTGTTATTTAGTCAGGGCCGTGCAAAAAGAAAACTGCGCCCGGGGCAAAGTTTTAATTTAGCATTCCCTCCTCCTCCTGTTTGTGAACAGGTGTCACAAAATTGATAAAGTGCAGAAACAGAAATAAATTCTATTGAATAAATATTTCACGTTTATGTTGGAACTTTAAAAGGTTTAATTTTAATTCAGAAATTCCAAACAACTAAATAAAGTAACAGAAAATTGCACGTATTTGTTAGAGAGATCGCAATGTTTTGCGACAATAAAACGTCCAGTTCGACGGTGAAAAAATTAATAAATAAATAAAACCGTGGTTAGTAGTATAAATTCGGCGCCCTTTCAATTTCCGCGCCCGAGGCGGCCGCCTCCTTCGTCCGTATTAATACAGCATGTATAAAATACATACCCCCTCCCCTGTATTTAATACATGAAAACGAGTGATTCTATTGATTTCGTACCAGAAGCATATGCAACAGTATATATATATCATCATCATCATCATCATCAACCGTTTTCAATCCACTGCTGGATGTAGGTCTCCCCCAGATTTTTCCATTGTTGCCTGTCTAGTGCTTTAGTCATCCAATTAACACCGGCCACTTTTCTGATTTCGTCACTCCATCTTACTTGAGGTCGTCTTCTTGGTCGTTTTACATCTCTGGGATACCACTGTAGGGTGTTTGTGCTCCATCTATTGTCTTGTCTTCTTGCAATGTGCCCAGCCCATTTCCATTTTAGCCATTTAATTCTCTCGATAATGTCAAAAACTTTCGTCTGACTTCTTATCCACGTTATTCTCTTTCGGTCTCTTCTGGTTATGCCTAGCATACATCTTTCCATACTTCGCTGTGTTGTTTGTAATCTTTGTACCATCCGTTTTGTTAGTGTCCAAGTTTCTGCTCCATAAGTTAGTGCAGGCAAAACACATTGGTTAAACACCTTTCTTTTCAAACAAAGAGGCATGTTACTTTTCAGAATAATATTGTTCTTCCCAAAAGCACTCCATCCATTTCTTATTCTTCTATTGATTTCATTCATGATACTGTTGTCTGAAGATATTTCTTGTCCAAGGTACACATAACTTTCAACATCTTTAATCTCAGTGTTGTTGTAGACGATTTTCTTTTTTGATGCAAATGAATTGAACATCACCTTAGTCTTTTCCAAATTTATTTTTAATCCCACATTAATGCTAGCTTCTGCCAAATCTTTTAGCATATTTTGCAATTCTTCAGGGCTATTACTGAAAATTAAAATGTCATCAGCAAACCGGAGATGGCTTAAATATTCCTCATTTATTCTAATCCCTTTGTTTTCCCAATCCAGCTTCTTGAAAATACTCTCTAAGACAGCAGTAAAAAGCTTAGGCGAAATGGTGTCCCCTTGTCTTACTCCTCTTTCAAGCTTGATCTTCGCTTTTCCTTTGTCCAAACGGATGGTGGCTGTTGCTTTCTTGTAGATCTTCTTTATGATATTGATATAAGGTTTGTCTATACCAATGTTCTCCAGAGAAGTAATTACTGCAGATGTGTAGACCGAATCAAATGCTTTTTCATAATCAATAAAGGCAAGACAGAGAGGTAAATTATATTCTTTATGTTTTCCTATAACTTCCCTTACTGTTTGAATATGATCCATTGTGCTAAATCCACTTCGAAATCCTGCTTGTTCTCTAGGTTGAGCTGAGTCCAGAGCTGATTCAAGTCTTGTCGTTAAAACTTTGGTGAAAATTTTATAAATCACTGACAGTAAGCTGATTGGACGGTAGTTTTTAATGTTTTCCTTTTCTCCTTTCTTATAAAGTAACACCATCACAGCATTATTCCAATCTTCTGGTACATATATATATATATATATATATAAAAGTACGGCACGTTAACAATGTTGATAGGTATTGTTTGTTCATTTTTGGCACGCGCAAGTAAAAAGGCCCTCCATTCCTGATATAGATGATTGGAACTTATTATAACACATAACTTATACAATAAAGAGAGAAAAAATATATCTTTTAGAAAAAAAATTATTTATTCATCTTTCTATTTTTGTTTTTATATAATAGAGACTTTTATACGTTTTTTAGAAAAAAAAGTCATAATTTATTTTTAACATTACTGTGAAGTTTAAAGAGAGTTTAAAGGGTTTTTTTTTTTTAGAAAGTGGTGAACATTAATGTAATTTAAGGGGAAAAAAAACTATTTATTATGCGTATATTCATGTAAGCGTAATAATAAATCTTATTTTTTGAAAGAAGTTCTGTGAAGAATTATTTTAAAGTGTTACGTGGCGGTATTTTAGACGTCATGTGTATCGTAAACTATTTTAAATTTCATCTTCAACAACTTCACGTATGACTAAACAATTATTTTGCAAAATTAAAAGAAAAAATAGTTTTTTTTTTTCAAAAATTTTATAACTTTTTAAAACCCACCTTTTTTACCCCATTAAAGATCAGAGACGACCTATGGCGCGCACAACAATTTCAGTGGCACGCAAAATTTTATTTTATTATTATTATTATTATTTTATAATAAATGAAACAAGTGTACCCGTGCGAAGATTTCGCACTGCAGTCTAAATATTTTTTAGATGCAGGTTTAAACCTCTAAAGAAAAACTAAGGATTCAAAATATCTGCAAACAACATCACTCAATCTAGAATATCACCTTATTGTTTTCATCAAAGTGACAGTAAAAATTGATCGAAGATAGCAAAAGGCTCGCGCGAGGGAAAAAAAAAATAATAATCGTATTTTAAGTGCATTAGAGGTTGTCGTCATCCGCTTCAGGGAAAACCATGGGACAAAGAAAAATAAATTGAATGAATACACATATTTCTTTTAAATGCTAAAAGGTGTAAATTAAAAATAGTAATACAACAATATACAGTAAAATACCTTTTATTAGGTTGTTGACATGTTTCGGCTCACTCCGAGCCATTATAAAAAACAAATGAGAATAGTCTATAGTTGCACGGTCTTTGAAGTTATTATTTGAAATGCTATCATTTAATTTTCATGTACTTTTCAAATGGCTACAAGCTAATAAAATGTATTTTACTGTATATTATGGTGTTAATTTACACCTTTTAGCACTTAAAAGAAATATATTATTAAAAGGTGTTATAATTTATTACATTGTGAATGAATACATATAAATTACAACTTAGTCTAAATATAACAAAGCATACACCCCCCCTTTTTTTTTTTTTTTTTTTTTTTTTTTTTTAGGCTACACGTGAAACACCACTGCTTCGATCGATGCTGTGTTTTTTTTAAACATTTCAATTTCGTTTTTTAATCCTAAATATAAAATAAACCGTATGTAGATATCACACTTTATCTTTTTCGTATTATTATTATTATTATTATTTTATAATCATTACTGAGCATGAAATAATGGGGTGTTTTATTTTTGTGGTAACATTGATTTGAGAAAAACCCTTCATTTCATTTATGAAAAAATCAAGACCTCCTGATAATATGTCTTGATGAAAAAAATGCTAATTTAATTTTTAATCAAAAAACATGTTTTAATGAAATGCGAGTGTACTATGTCAGAAGCCGGTTCAAAAACTTTTCGAATGATATCCGGTCATTGTTGTGGTTTTGTAAATGCATAGTAAAAAAGAATGTTGACAGAAGAAATAATATATATGATTTTGTTTAACACGTAATAGAGATATCACAAATAATGTGATTACGTTTGCATGAATTGGCACATTAGAAAATTATCTTTTTCTGCGATACTAAGCGCTGTTTTCGACATGTAACGTTTTTGCCTATCTATAGAAATTAAAAAGCTTTATTCATGTTATGAATTTGATAAGAGTGTTAATGCAATAAAATGACAAGCGGAACCTATTTCGTTGCGTATATTAATAAAAATTGCAAAATATGGAACAAGTAATGAAGCATTCTCCACAACTGCAAAAAAAATCTCATTAATACATTTTTATGCAAATTGGATTATTATAAGTTAGATGTTGCATTAATAATATGTTAATTAAAAAGAAAAAAAAGTCGTATTTTTAACATTATAGCAGTACGTACAACTTCAATGAATCTTATTTCCAAATCAAAAATTAATACATAAGTCATTCAACGGTGATCCTAAAATACAGAAAAATCCGTTTTAAGATATTTAATGCACGAAAGCGTCTGATTCAAGTTGACCAATATTTCACACAAGCAGCAATATATATTTTTTATATATAAACGTTTGGCACGTTAATAATGATGGCAGGTAATTGCTTGTTCAATTTTGGCACGCGCACGTCAATAGGTTCGCTATCTCTGATATAGATGATTGTAACTTATAACATATAATTTATACAGTACAGTGAACGCTATGAAGTAGGTTTGGATGTTGAGCCGGGATCCCGCATGTTTGTTTATCTGTTTATTTTTCATGAAAGCCTGTATATCTGCCTTCTCCTTGACCAATGCTTTTTTTTTTCCAATTTAAACATATATATTTTTTTTTAATTTCTGAATATTAATTTCATAAATTACAGTGAACATAAAAAAAAGTACACACCCATTATTCACATCTATGTAAATAAAAAAGGTTTTAGTCTATGCACTCTAAAACTGGGAGGAGTGAGAAGTTGACTCTTTGGAAGAGTGAGAGGCATTTTCACTCTTTTTGGAGTGAATTTTATAAAAATACACTCCTTAAAGAGTGGAATTTTCCACTCCCTAGAAAGGAGTGAAATATGTCACTCCGTTGTCGAGAGTGACTGTCTCACTCCTTTGACAAGAGTGAAATATTCCACTCCGTTAAAGAGTGAAAGCCTGGCTTTATATAATTTTGTCCATATTTATTTATTGAGATAAACGAAATTATAAATTTTTCTTTTTCTTTTTAGGTAGATTTCGCAAGAAATACTACCTATTACATTCTCCCCTATGTTGGAATTTCTGAAAATTTTTGCAGATCTACGCCAATCATGACCCCTAGAACCCCCCCCCCCCCCAGTTCAAAACTTTATCTATCTATCTGTCTATTTAGCTATATCATTTTTTATGGACACGATAACTTCAATAATTCAGCACAAATCTCTTCCAAACTGATACATATAATCAGGGGACATAAAATCTCGGTCAAGTTCGTTAATGGGCAAAATCGAAATGGGGGGGGGGGGGGTGAAAACAAAAAAAAATAACTTCTTAATTATGATACGTATCAAATCCAGTATAATAAAATATAACACCTTGTAATAGTATATTACTTTTAAATGCTAAAGGTGTAAAATTAACATACTATAATATAAATTAAAATAACTTTTATTAACTTTTATTTTTTTATTCACAAACCTATCAAACCTGTTTATAAAGAACTTAAAATTATAAAAAGTTTAAAACAAGACCCGAGTATAATTATAGTACAGACTGACAAATCCAACAAATTAGCTATCCTTAATAGAGATGATTATATAAATAAAATGGAAAATTGCATTAAAGATATGAATTGTGAAGAAGTTAAAAAAGATCCAACTAATTTAATCAATTATAAGGTCAATGACATCATTAAAAATGGAACTTGGCCCATATTTATGAAGAAAATAATAAAAGTACATAAATTAGCTGTTATTCCTAGGATTATTGGAAGACTAAAAGATCATAAAAGCAACATGCCATTACGTCCTATAGTTTCAAAGTGCTCAGGACCGACTTTCTTCTTAGAAAAAGCTTATGTTCCCTTCTTAAGAGATATTTTACCAGATTCTACATTAACTATTAAATCAACGGAAGATTTCATTCAAAAAATCAAACATATACAGCTACCAGATAATTATATAATGGCTAGTCTTGATATTATTTCATTGTATCCATCAATTGACACACATGTAGTATGTAATAAGATTTGTGATGATATTGAACAGATAGAAGAATTTAGTGATGATATGAAAATAACAATAAACAGAGGACTTAATCGAATCATCCATAATAACTATTTCACATTCAATAGTAAATATTATAAGCAGAATCACGGAGCTCCAATGGGATCACCTATTTCAGGTTTATTAGCTGAATATACTCTTCGCCCATTGGAAAATAAAGTTTTTGGCACATTTCACTTAACACCTCACACTTGGCTCAGATATGTTGACGATATTTTTATAATTTGGCAGCATAGTCTTGATGAACTTAAAATATTTTTAAATCAACTAAACTCAATCGACAATAACATTAAATTCACTATTGAAATTGAACATAATAAAAGTCTTCCATTCCTTGATGTAATGTTAACAAGAACAAATAAATCTATCGACAGAGCTGTTTTCCGGAAAAACATGGCTAACCAATCTACCATACCAAGTAACGCATGTTCTCCCTTTACATACAAAATTTCAGCCTACAGATTTCTCATAAGACGAGCCTTTATAATATGTACTGAAAATAAATTGAATAATGAATTAGATAATATTCGTAAAATTGCTTATAATAATGGTTTTAAAGTACACCATATTAATAAATTAATCATGGATATCACCAATAATAAGAAACCAGAAAAGAAAGATGATTCGCAAAAATACAAACTTTATACTCTGCAATATTATTCAAGCTTTTTTGAAAAATTAAAACACAGCCTTAAACGTTTCAATATCTGCTTAATAGCCAAACCACCTAAGAAATTAAAGAATATCGTTTGCAGTAAAATTGACCCAATTAATTTTGAGAATTATTCAGGAGTATATGAAATACCTTTTATTAAAGAAGACGGATCCAAAAATTACTACATAGGCATGACCAGCAGGAAATTTAATTGCAGAAAAAAAGAGCACATTAGCTGATATTAAATACAATAGAAAAACTACAGCCCTGGCAAGATTATATCAAGAAGAAACCATCCAAATAAATTTCAATGAAAGTAAAATAATATTTATATATAAGTTGTGTATACAAAATAGTGACCACTCTAGTATACTAATAATGTATGAAAATACAGATTAGGTTATAAAGACTTTCAAAAGTTAATGGAGGAATAATATTTTGGATTTTTACATCTAAAGCAAAAATCTGAAGTATGAAATTGCTTTTAAATTCTTCAAAATTCGAAATATTTGCAAGTGTTACGTCAAAATCTTTTTAAGCTATTTTCCCTCTCTCTCAAAGAAATAATAACTATAGTACTTATATTTAGCTAACTGATTAATTTAACGCCAGAAAATGAAAAGTTTCTGTCTGCTGATAAAAAAATTTAATGAGTCAATTGGGTCAGAGATCACATCGTTGGAAATGATGACGTAATTATTATTATTATTATTTTTTTAACAGACCGCATGGTGACGATTATGTTCTGTTCATGTTCTTTGTTGGCAGACGTGTATGGCGATTGGTTGATGTGCTATTATTTCGAGTTAAACGTTTGTTCAACGAATTCGTTGTTTGAAAAGATGTTCGTGTTCTTAAGTCTTGTAGTGAAAATTGTGATTATAATTTAAGTTATTTTCCTTTTGTGCGGATTACAAGTCATTTTCTTCAACAATAAGACGATATAAGCCCAAGAAAATGATCTTATGATTTATAAAATGTTATAATTGTTAATTATTTTTGAAATTATATTCATTTTTTTCTGTTCAAGATTGTGTTGTTTCAAGATTGTGCTTTTTAAATATTTTATTTTTATAAAATCCGACTGGTGAGTTTTTTTTTTTTTTGCAGTCGGATGTGTGTGTGTGTGTTTTTTCCCTTTTCAAAAGGAATAAATTTGCAATTTTTTATCAATGGAAACATATTTTCGACAAATCGTGTTGCAAAACAGTGTTTTTTTTTTTTTTTTTTTGTATGTTTTGCCAGAAATGTGCAACTGCCTTTTATCTATTTATCTGTTATATTTAAATAAATATTAATTACGAATATGGAAATGACTAAATTATCAAATGTAAGTACGATTATAAACAACTAGTAATTTTCGTTTTCAAATAAAGCTTTTGTTACTTATGTAATATTATTTAGATTAATTTGATAAGAATAATATGTATTTATTATATTTGCATCTTTTTAAATCCAATAAATATATTTTAGTGTTAAAAGATTTGTGTGTTTTTTTATGATTTTCAAATAAATTCATATGATTTTCAAAATTAACAAATTTGTTTAATATATCTTTAGATCATCACTTATCAATAAAAGTTTTTTATTGTAAAGAATCCATATTATTTATTAACTCACAGGATTGATTTTATTGCTTATGTATTCAACACACAAATTAATCAACAATTTTCGTATTATATTTTCTCCACCAACCTGTAAAAAAAAAAAGTTCAGAAATATATATATATTTTTTTTATGTGATTATATGTTACTCTGACTGCAAAAATATCAATAATATTATATTTTTAAAAAATGCTTATATTAAAATATGCCTAAAAAAAAAAAAAAAAAAAAAAAAAAAAAAAACTAACAGAAAATTATCAATTTTTTTTTTACACTTTGATATGTTACGGAATTTAATGCTGCTTTGATCAATATGCGGAATTCTAAACATTTTCTTTCGCGGTCAAACACTTGTTGTGACCTATTTGTTATATTTTATAATTAGAGATGTACAATTTTCTTTGAGAAGTCTTTTTAGCTATTTTTTTCTTTTCTCTTTTTTTTATTTGGTGGTGGTGGGGGGGGGGGGGGGGGGGGGGTTGATTTTTGTTAAATCTAAAAAAACTTCAAACTGGCTAATTTTTTTTTTCAATTTGAGAATATGAACTTAAAAAATTCTTATAAGTACCACATAATATATCTTTGTTTAAAAGCACATTTTAATTGTAATAAAATAATTGCATAATCCATTTATATCTTCTAATCTATATAATTGACAGTTAAAAGAATCAAATTATTGCGACTTTGTCATTATTATTAATAAAATCAGTTTTCAAATTTTCCTTTTTTTAAATAGTTAATAATTGTATTATAAATATATTTTTCAAAGCTTTAATTTAATTTCCTCTAAAATAAGTAAACAAATATATCATTATTTACTTTGATTTATTCCTCGAAACTTTAGCTTTCGGTTTTGCAAAATTGAGATATTGAAAACAAATTTTAATATATATTTTTGTAAATTATTTTTAGTAAAAAGGTTAAAAATATAAAATATAAAAAGCTAGACTTTTACCTATTTACATTTTTGTATATTTGTGGTCCAAATATTTTTCTAAGTTTCCTTGTTGTAATAAAATTCGCGATATAAATTTACTGGTTCTATTATTTTTCTTTCTTTCTTTCTCTTTTTTTTTAACTCTAGGCTGTTTAACTGTGCTGTACAAGATCTAAAATATAGGGGTTTTTTTGTAAATTATATATGTTTTTACATAATATATATATAAAGTTTCCCATAACATAAACCTGGTTTTTATATATTTAAATGAAAATATGAAACATTCAGAGTATGAAAAAAAGCTATAGTTGCTATTATTTTATTATTATTATTATTCTCATTATTGAACTGTTCTATTCAAGTCTTAAAATAATTCAAAACTTACTTAAAGGAAAGAAAGTTGTTCTTTCTACTAAAAAAAGAACTATATTGTACAAAATATTTATATCAACTTTAATTTGATGATCCTTTAAAACAATTCAGCAGAAGTATTTAACAGTTATCCATCTGAAAAATGCTCCTTTCAAGGATAAATAGCTAGTTTTGATGAAAAGTTGCATTGTTCTTCTAAAACAAAATTACAGTTTTAATCTAATATTGCAGTGTTAAATTTTCATTCTAAAATTATTTTGTTTTATTTATTTATTTATTTATTTATTTTTATGGCCATTTTAATGTGCACCGCGAATGAAGTCGTTGCCGAAAACAGTATTCAATGACTTCATTCGTGTAATCGGATGGTCCAGAAAAGTTATAATCAATATTGTACATACTTGTAGCGTAGAATGAAGTTGAATACAAAGAATATTATATAAAAAAATATTTTTTATATGCTCAGTAATCGAATGAATTTAATTTTTTGCGATAGTATGTGAAGAGGGCGGGGATGGTAGTCACTGTCCCTCGAATTGTTTTAGTGCACATCTTCTATGCTATGACAAAAAATTAAACACTTTCATGCTTTAGAATACATATACAAATTTGGCCATAAAGCAAAATTGGGTTTCTTCCATAAGAGATTTGATTATAGCAAACTGGGCCGTAGCCATGGCCACTCTGAATTTAGGGGTTCTCAAATTTAGTATGCAATTTTCGTAAAGCTGATATTTTATATCTATTTCGACGTTCCACCAGACTATAATCAATATTTTGAACATTTAGAATAGGATAAGTTTAAAAACGAAAATATATTTATCTAAATACAGTAAAACCTTTCAATAGCGGACACCCCAGGACGTTATTCGGAAGAGTCCGCTTTCTGCAAATAGCAGACAAATTCTATGATGATGCGGTGTCCACTGTTGAAAGATTTTATTGCATTTAGATAAATATATTTTTTGTTTCTAAACATATCCTACTCTAAAAGTTCAAAATATTAATTATAATCAGTACAAAATCGAAAGAGATTTAAAATATCAGCTTTACAAAAATTGCATACCAAATTTGGGGCTCCCCTCAAATCGGGGGAGGGGAGGCATGACAGAGTTTACCCCTGCTTTAATTAGGTTCTGCTTCCGGAACAAACCCCAGCCCTGCTTTATGGTCAAATCTTTTCCCATTTATTCAGGATTCACTGTGGTCAAACATGTACTGTTTTTAATGCTAAAAAAAAAGTGTGGTCAGAAATGGCTGCCTATTGCTCACAAAAAACACAAAACGATTCAGACGTTTCAAGTGTCTGAAATTCAGACACATTTAAGTAACTTAAATTTTTAAGACACTTTAAAGTGCCTCTTTTTTTAACCATCCCTTTCAGACACTTAAGTGTCTGAATTTCAGACATGTCAGTTTACAGTGTAGTACAGTAAGTACTATGTCAGAAGCTGCTTCAAAAACCTTTCGAAGGGGGATACCTCATTTGTTGTTGTGTGTTTTGTAAATTCATAGAAAAAGGGATGTTGACAACAGAAATAATATGTATGATTTTAGAATAATAGAACTTTGCAAAATAGCGCTAATTTACTGAAAAGTACTGTCAAAAGATAAGAGTTTATATTTAAAACAAAAATTAAAGTGAAATCACACATTGTTAGTCATAGAATATTCATATTAAATAGTTATTAATAAAACTTAAAAAAAACTAAAATACAGTAAACAATAATGTTTGATTAGATTTAAATTCATTAGCAATTAATACAGAGATCTAAAGATTTAAAATTTCAATTACACATAAAAATAAAATATATAACGTACTTCACAGAAATTATTAAAATACTAGATACAACTTAATGGGTATTTGAAAAAGAATGAAATAATATTAACTGATTAAGATTTTGGTTAATTACTTGCCCTTATGGGCATTTTAAAACTATCATATCTTTATAAGCCATGCAATAGAAGCAAACACGATTGTGATAAGCTTGGAATAAAATATTTTAGTTTATTTCTGTCAGTAATCTAATTTAATTCATTATGTAACTCTAATTGAATTTTTCCATCATAGTTCAATTACTGTTACAAACTATGAATTAAATAAATATTGCTAATAAAGTATTTTATTCCAATCTTTACCATGCTTGTGTCTATTTTCATTGCATGCTCTAAAATATATGATTCTTTTAAAATGCCCATAAAAGAAATTCACTTCATAAAAAGTGAACATTCACTCCTATGAAAGAGTGGCTATTCACTCCTGTCAGGAGTGAGAAATCTACTCCTTTTGCAAGAGTGAATAGTCACTCCTATGAAAGCGTAACTATTCACTCCTATCAGAGGGTGAAAAAACCCACTCTTTTTGCAAGAGTGGATAGTCACTCTTCTGAAAGAGTGAGTATCCACTCCTGTTTAGAGTGAATATTGACTTCTCGGGAGTGAGTATTCACTCTTTCAGAGAGTGAACAATTTCACTTTTGCCTAGAGTGAATAGTCACTCTAAAGAGGTTGGGCAAATTTTGACTCTGCGATAGAGTGAATATCCACTCCTCCGGAGTGAATAGTCGCTCTTTCTTATTTAGAGTGTGTGTATGTGTGTATGTGTGCGTGTTTGTTGGCGATGAATAGAGATGATTTCTGATATAGATGATATCGGATATATATGTAGATCGGATCGTCTGTCCCGATCCACTTTTAGTTGCACTTTGCTGCGAATTTTAACAATTAGTTCTGATGCAAGAGCCCCTCAAAAAACTATGCCTCAGCCTATCCGTTTGGGTTGGGTCTTCACGTCAGAGCTCTGCCTTGGGAACCTGCTTAACACATCTTGTTGCTAGTGTTGCCTTGGGAATCTCTAAAACCACAACCCCACTCGGCCATTCGACGTGTGGACGACCCTGTCCATGCCTGTCATAAAACCAACAAGAATAAAAAAATAAACTTTAAATAATAATTTAAAAAAAAAAAACTAGGGTCTAACTTTCTTTACGTCAGAGCTCTGCCTTGGGCACCTGCTTAGCTCATCTTGTTGCTAGAGTGTGTGCCGTGGGAATCTCTAACAACAACGACCTATATATGAAATATATGAAAAGGGTGCTTACATTTTTTAAAATTAATATTCGAAATTAATAGAAATCATTTCTAGAAGCGTCCAATAGGTGAATACAAAATGACCACTCAATCCGTTATGTAGTTTTTGAGATATGCTTGAAAAACTACCTGTATTGCTGTCTGTTTTGCAACGATTAAAAGAAATTTAACATTAGGAGTTCCAAGCTATACATCTGCGAATGACTTTTCGTAAGGTATCCAAAGGTAACATTGACCAAAGAATGCAAATCGGTCGTCAAAATTGGGCATTCACACTGAAATTTTCAAAGTTTGTTACAAGTTTAATAGGAAGACGACCCCTTAATTTTACTCTTCTTAATACAACATGAAAGAAGAAAACAATTCTAAATCAAATAGTTATTTTCGTTTTTCTCTGCGACAATTTGGTGATTAAAGTGTTTTTTTTTTTAAATGCATAAGCTGAATTAAGAATAGTGTTACTACCAACTGGTACTATTTCTATATCACAGTAATAAATGTCCCAGCCGTACAACAATGAGGTATCCGACATCCTAATAAAAACTCAACGAACACGCATCCTGTAACTTAATATTCTCCGAATGACAAGATCACGTCTTCTGCACATGTTTCATTTTATTTTAGCAGAGATAAAGGGAAACTTCTTCGTCCATAAAAATTTCTGTAGGCCTCCAGTCGAAATACAACTCTCTTTCATATGACGAACAATGAAATAGACAATCAAAAGTAGCGTTCGAGCCTAAAGGAAATATCGAGATAAACAGCTACTTTTGTTTAACAAGAGTTCATCGAAGATTTTAATGTACTATATTACACAGTGAAGATTAATTAGAATAAGTAAGAACCCATATTCGATAAATAGGGACGAGTGAAAGCCATTTTACATGTTTAATTACAATTCGTAACATCAAGACATACAGAGGCTCATTACAGCAGAGATAAAAAAAAAAAAATAGATGGCGTTACCGTACAGACAGCTTTGCAAATTTTAGCGCTGCCATCTCGAGACAATGAACCGAAGTATAAACACCCTATAATACGCTATAAAAAAAAGACAAATGTTTCTTAATCTAGGAAAAGATGAAAGGAAAAGAAATCCATGAACGAAAATATGCAATAACCTCTTCCAAGTTAACCCATGATTCCGAAAAGCTTTCTTTATCTTTCGAAACCTCAGAAACCAATCTACACTCCTGGCCCTTAAAATTGCAACACCAGGAAGGAATGCAAATAACAGAATGACATTTATTGGACAAAAAACATTATAATGGAAAGGACAAGTGATTACATTTTCAGAAAATTTGGAGGAATAGATCCTGAGAAAACACTACCCAGAGCAGCCTCAATAACAACATTTATCTGCCTAGCCATGGAGTCGAACAGAGATTGGATGTCCTGTACGGGTACAGAAGTCCAGCTCCAACGCTATGCCACAGTTCATCAACCGTAGTGGCGGGCGAATCGCTCAGAAGCCATTGAAAGGATATTTTTAATTGGTGAGAAATCAGGAGAACGTGCCGGTCAGGGCAACAGTCGAACATGTTTTGTATCAAAGAAGGTCAGGATAGTACGAGCAACGTACGGTCGTGCATTGAACTGCTGAAACAAGAGTTCCGGAGGCCTCGAAGATACGGCAGGACCACGGGCGGTAACAACTCAGAAATGTGATGGCTGCTGTTCATATTGCCGGCAATGGGAACAAGAAGTTATCGAGACGTGTATTCAATGGCACCCCACGCCATCACCAATTTGTGATTTCTTCGATCCCTCAGTTTTCAAAACCTGGCATCTTGCTAAAAAGGTTTGAAAATTCAGTAGCACCATCTATCGCAATGTCTGTAACATTTTAATCTGCGCCAGTTGAAAAATTCGGCAAGAGTTTTCGCCAACTTCGTTCGGAAAGGACCGTTTGCATACGCAAAGATTGTGAAACTAAAAAAATGCTGAAAAGAAAAAAGGTCAAAGTGACAATTTCAAACTTACATATAATCATATATACCAGGTCCCTATAAATGAACTCACCTGGACTTCCTCTTTCTCAATTCTTTTGTTTCCATAGATGCGCCGCACACAATATGATAAAAATGAGCCTGTTCACTGCAACACCAAAAGGCGGATAACTTTTGAACCAATACGAATTTCCAAAAAACTGCATTACCACAAAGTTTTTGAGGGATTAAGGAATAAAAATATGTCAAAAAAAATTTCCAGTTTTTCTTTTTTTCAAAAAAAAGATATAATATGCCTTAAAAGGTGAAATTTTGCTAGAGTATTCTGAATGTTTTGGAAAGTGTTTCATAATCTATGCTTGCCGAAGGATTTCTCATTCTTGATTTATCTATTTATTTTATTTTATTTTATTTTATTTGAAGAATTCGGAAACACTCTGGTGTTTATTCCTAAACTCAAATTTAAAATATGACCGCTTACCAACTTGTGGTAGTTTTATATCCCATCCTTCTATGTACCCCAGTTGTAGCTATAACAATAAAAGCGGCCAACATCCTTCTAAAAATCTAAAGAAACACGTATATCGGGTAATTTAATGTCCTTCCGATGGAAGATCACGTCGTTCGCACATGTTTCATTTCATTTGCAGAGATAAGGAAAAATCGCTGCTGAAATCGAAGTTCTAGAAATACTACAACCATTTTATTTGATAGAGAGGAATTATATAGTCAGAAGTAGCGCGAATACATAATACAGGGAGTCCACAAAAAATAACGCTAGTGAGAATATGAAAAAATTACTAAAAAACTTTTTTTTTGTTCTAAACTACAAAAGATGTTCGAATTGTCCTTCTCCCACTTCTATACACCCAAAAAAGATAAATGCTTTTTAATAAACGAATATACAATACCGGCAAAACCCGTGGCTTTGCTCCCGTAATTGTTGAAATATGACAAGTTGGTATTCGTGGGCCTATTTTCATTAGAGGATATTTTACTGCTACGGATTATTCAAACATTACTAATTAAGCCAACTTCATTCTTATATTGCAACTTAAATGCATCAGAAGAACTAAAATTTATTCCAAATTAATGGTAATTTACAATGTATTTTGAAGGTCATTTCATTTTTATTCGAAATTTCAAATTTTCTAGAAACCCTTCTTAGCGAGGAGCATTTACATCTTAAAAGTAATCACAATGCCAAATTCCAAGCTTCCAGTTATACAAGCTTCTATATAACAACAATATCACGGAAATTGCAATTTTAAAACGATATTTTCCTGCACACTTTAAAATTTCAAATTTTTTTTAACTGTTCTGTGGTTGCATTTACGTCTCTAAAGTAACAGCCATATCAAGTTTCAAGTTTCTATCCCTAACAATTTCATATAAATCATAGTTTAGAAGGATTTTAGAACACTTTTCGCTCATTTCACCCTTTTAAATTTCGATTTTTTTTTTTCGGAAATCGTTCTTAGCGAGTTCTTAAAAATAACCACAATGCCAAATTACAAATTTCTTGCCCAGCAGCATCACAAAAAACACAATTTTAGAATTTTTTTTGTTTCTGCACATTGCAAAATTTCGAATTTTGTAAAAACTGTTCTGTGCGAGCATTTACGTCCTAAAAATACCAAACATGTCAAATTTTAAGTTTCTATCCTTAAAAATTCTAAATAATCCGTAATTAAGAATGTTTTTTTTTGAACACCAGTATTATTTTAGAGATAATGTCTCAGAATGTTCCGATTACTCAAAGCAAAAAGCCGGAGACTTGGCAACTCTGGGATATAGCCTATGTTAGAGCAGTGACTGTCGCCATAAATTCGCCACCATTTTTTTTTAAATCAATTCTCTAGCTCCAGAGATTCCATAGAAAACATAATTTAGAATGTTTTTTGAAGGCTTTTCGCCCATTTCATCCTTTTAATTTTTATTTTTTTAAGAAACTGTTCTTAGAGAACATTTACATCTTGTAAGCAACTACCACGTTCAAATTTCAAATTTCTTGCCCCTTCAGCATCACAAAAATTGCAATTTTAGAAAGTTTTTCGCTCCTGCACCCCCCTGGGTTTGTAGTGGCACGAATATTAAATGTAGCCTATGTTCGAGCAGTAACTGTCATTATCATTTTTCCACTATTATGTTTGAAATCGGTTCCGTAATTCCAGAGGTACCATGCCAAATGTCAAGTTTCTAGTCCCTTCAGTATCAAAAAAAAAAATCGCAATTTTAGAAAGTTTTTTGTTGCTGCACCACTCTGGGAATAGTGGCAACGACATAAAATATAGCCTATGTTGGAGCTGGGAGTGTCAACTCCAATTGGCCATCATTACCCTTGAAATCGATTCGGTAGTTCAGGGATTACCTGCTACAAACAAACAAACAAACAAACGTTACTTCTTTATAATATTAATATAATATAACCACGAACGGAAATATACAGTAACCTCTTCCGATGATTCCGAAAAACGTTCTTTATCGATAGAAAAATCAGAAAGCAACATTTATAAAAAAGTAAAAAAGTATTTATTAAAGAAGTATTTATAAAAACAAAGTTTCTTTTGCTTCCAATCATTTTCGGAAATGTTTCTGGTTAAATTTTAAAATGCATTCATCCATTTTCTGAAAGCGGGAATATCGGTTTTGAGTAAGCTATCCATTCCATTCTCAACTAAACATTTTCATGTTCAACAAACGCGTTTCACAGACAAACAGAATCAATTAACAGCTTTAACATTAACGTTAAAATTTATAAGTATTTACTTTGTTACATGCATAAATTCAGTTACGCATAGCTGAAAATGGTTCACTCAGAATACATAGCATTCCTAAAAACTGAAAATACGGTGATTAATACACTCTAAAAATTAACCAGAAACGTGTGTTACTAAAAGAAACTTTGATTTTATAAATGCTCCTTTTAATCTGTAGGATATTGTCCAGATAAATTAACAGCATTAACATTAACGTTGAAATTTGTTACTTGTGCATGCGCATGTATAAATCCAATGACTCAGCATAGCTAAAAATGTTTCATTGAGAATGAAAATCTAAAAACTGAAAATCCGGTTTCAGAAAACGGATGAAAACACCAGAAATACGTTACCAGAAACGTTTCTGAAAATCGGTGTCAGAAAAAAAACTTTGATTTTATAAATGCTCCTTTAAATCTGGAAGATATAGTGGATTCTGATGTTTCTAAACATAAAAATAAATTTTCGGAATCGTGGGTTACTCGGAAGAGGTTATTGTACATTTTCGTTCATGGTTATATTCTATTTTCTTAGATTAAGAAAAAAATATTTTCAAATTAAAAGTCAAGACAGTTAAAAAATTACGAGTTTGGGCGAAAAGACACTCATGACATCGACAACATGAATAGTACTCGACAAGACAATACTGAAAATATGATTTAGCTTCGGCAATCCATTCTAGAGTTATAGAAGAAATGGCGATAACGTCATCCTCACATGCCGCATCACGTGACGAAACAACAACGACACAATCAGCGCAGATAGATTCCAACAACTTGGAGAATAAAATGTAAAACGATGGAAGAAGTCAATAGGCACGTCTGCAGATAATATATTAATGACGTTGCAACCAGACACATCTCAGTAAAGGCTCAGAAAAGGCTCTTATAGTAAAGGCTGAATCATCCCCGCCATTTAATGACACGGGACCCAAAACCAAGTTAAAACAGGTTAGCGTTACCGCAGTGGTGCACGACGAGTGACTGTGATCAGGGACGCTAAAGCTCAGCTCTGACAGTAGACTAATGTGGAGCTGGGTTAGAATAGGGCGGTTATTTTGGGAAGCAAGATGGATATGCGTCAGCTCCCCTTATAGAGGAGCCTTACTCAAAGCCGGACCCGATCCAGCATGAAATGAGCAGGATTTTTACCTCCGAAACGACGAACACACATTCGTTAGGCACATGTAAGGCTCCTCTATAAGGGGAGCTGACGCATATCCATCTTGCTTCCCAAAATAACCGCCCTATTCTAACCCAGCTCCACATTAGTCTACTGTCAGAGCTGGGCTTTAGCGTCCCTGATCACAGTCACTCGCCGTCCAGCACTCTATCTCAAACTCTAACTTTTTGGTTCCAAGTTATTAAATGTCGGGGATGATTCAGCCTGTATTATAGGAGCTCTAAGGCACTGATATCCTACGTGTTTCATATCGTACTTCTTGTACCATCTCCCAATACTCAGTCGCTTGTACATCACTGCTGCACTCCCCGTTACGTGCGAATAAATAAATAATTAATTAATTTAAAGAAACTCGCACAGTCTATCATTTTTTTAATCTCTCATCACCCATAAAAGTTGCCACATAAAAATACCTACGGCCGTGTAGACGACACAACCCATCCCAGAAAATTCGTGTATTCAAATGGAGGGTGTACTGCAGTGAAGGTGACAGTTTTTAAAGTGCCTAGCAAACGGCTGTTAAAGTTACTATTGCAGGAGATCCACATGCGATTTTGAACATTTCTTTTGTGTGGTTCCTTTTCTTAGTTCCAAATATCACCGACAGATGGCGCTTCATTACCTCCAATTGTAACAATGATCAGAATAACTTTGCAGTATCCAGACGCAAACCACTTTTTTGGTGTTTGAACAGCCAAAAAGAATAAAGAGTAAAAACTGAGTACACTTGAATCCCTTCTTATGTAGTGAAATTGCAATCAACTGATGATCTTCTCATCCCTCAACCACAACCTCCGGCAACGCCCGCAGTCCTCTCAGCTAACCCATCACAACGGATTGTTTGCGACTACCCTATACGCTCATTCGAGTGTTCTAAGACAGCGAGGCATCTCCTATCGGCGATACTTGAAATTGAAACAAGAAAGCGTAGTCAAGAAATTCTTGACTTCATACACTAATCTTCTGCAACGATAACTTCAATAGACGTCAGCTTGTTTACTTGGTCTATTTTTTTTTTTTTTTTTGTTAACGTCAATCCTGCGTAAATACCCTAACCGTATAATGAAGCGTCCAACATCTCATATCATACAATTTAATATCCTTCGACTGAAAAGATCACGTCTTCCGCGTGCATAGGAGAAGAATTATTCAGTCCAAAGGAGCGAAAATCCGTTGCAACATTTATATTTCTTGGTTCCCGTGTTATAGAACATAGGTGAACAATATATTTTTTAAAATTGTAAACTCTAATAGATTTTTTACAACACCCAAAAGTGTTTTTATATGAAAAATATCAATACTGTTTTGAGAGTTATTAAAAGGGATACTTTAGTATTGGCCTCGTGCCAGGAGTGAATAGCCTAAGAAATCGCCTACTATTTCGCTACCTATAGCAGTCTTTTTATTCTAATCATTTCAGTGGTTTAAGCGTAAAGTCCGATTATACGTCTGTTAAATTCGTGTTTTATTTAAATTATTTTATTTGTTTATTTATTGATGAACATTTAAATTTTGTTATGAAAGACTAGCCAAAAGAAAACGCTAAATTATTTATATTGTTTAGTGCAAATGGGTTAATCATTCGTAATCAGACTGCACGCGATAGATATAGACTAAAAGAAAATCATGCTTAAAAATTATTTTAAAAACCATAAAAAATATCCGTTACTTGAGATACAGTTTTTAAACAAATTGGGTTTGAAGGAATATTTTTTCCCACTATTCGACGGTGTGAAAATTGAAAATGTGTGATGTTTAGAAGTTAAAAAAATTTCAGTCAAAGCAAAATTAATTAGTCAAATCGTTGCCATCGTCAATAAAACGTCTGCGTTCCTAACGAACATGTTTTTGTTTTAAAATATTTATATGCTCTGGAACCTAAATATCTCGAATTTCAAAGGGAGAGAGCAAAATTCGAGATAAAGAGTGCATAGAGTTTTATTGTTACACGATTTCATTTAATTTAACATGGTTTATGTGCAAGGAATTTTGCCACCGTTCCTCATGTGCTAGAATTATAGAAATCATGTACAGTTGCACTGTAAACTGATATGTCTGAAATTCAGACACCTAGGTGTCTGAAACGGATGGTTAAAAAAAGAGACACTTTAAAGTATCTGAATCTCAGACATTTGAAACGTCTGAAACGCGGCCATTTTTGACCTGCCATTTGTTGACAACAGGCAGCCATTTCTGACCACTCTTTTTAAAAAGCATTAAAAGGAGCCATGTTTGACCACATTGAATCCTCAATAAATGGGATAATATTTCACCATGGCAGGGTCACGGCCCACTTTGCCCATGCTTTAATGAGATTCTGATTCTGGAATAAACTCAGACATGTCTTTATGGTCAAATATTTTCAAAAAATAAAAAATTAAAATCCGATTTAATTTGTTTTAATCAGATTTTATTATTATTATTACTCATGTTTTTGTTTTCTTTTCTTTCTTTCTTCCTTTTTTTTTTTTTTTTTTACACACACATATATACAAAATATATATACTTTGAGGGGAGAAAAAATCTAAAAACATTTTTATCTATTAATATCACATTAGTTTTTTTAATTTAACTATAAATTAAAAAATAAAACCTCTTAAAAGAGTATCTGGCCTAAAAAGGAATTTTATATATACCCATCTGTTTTTTTTTCTCATATTATTTTCATTTGTTTGTTTTTACGCATATTATTCAACTTGATTTTTAAATTGTTTTGCGCATATTGGATTACTTACACATATTTTTATTCTTTATTTGTAGGGTATTTTCAAGATGGCTCTGTGTTTCGAAATTTAAACATGTTATTGATATCGAATAGAGGATATTTATCAAAGTAGTTTTTGTATTTTCAAACAAGTTCTCATAAGGATTATTTTAAAAAAAATAGTATCATCTTGCAGGTGAATACTATAGGACGGATTATTTTCTATTTAAAAACAACCTTTATTTATAAAATATTGAGAAAGTCCTAACTTTACTCTAACACTTTCATGATTTCTTTTCATGTTCATCTGAAGCATAAAATGGAACATTTCTCATACATAAACTTAAATTTGATAATATATAAACATTTACATAGATGCTCTTTAATATGCGCTGTATTAAATGATACTGTTGTTACTAAAAATGAAAATTCATATATAAAATTATATCAATGATACAAAGTAACTAGAAATTGTCAGGAAAGAACTTAATTGTGAAATATCATATAAGAATTATTATGTTTTTTATATTGCCATATAATCAATATTTTATTAATTTAAATCAGATGATAATCAAACGAACTGTTTTGCTATTATTAAAAAGTAACATAAACATTCTTTTTTAATAACCTGTAGTAAAAATTACTTCTAGTTTCAAAACCTCTTTTGTCTTTAATATACATCTTACAATATCCAATTGTTGCATTTTTCGCGTAAATGGGTGTAAATAAAAATAAAAAATATATACAGCAATTTTTAAGTGTAAAATATAGTTACGTAAGTTAATATATGAAATTCTAGCTTTTTTCTAATTTCCATTTTAAATTTCGAAACATTTTTTTTACCAAAAATAATAAAAAAATCAATATTATATTTAATTTTCATTTTGTCAAGTTTTTTATAATATAAACTAAAAATTTTAATCAGAAAAAAAGTAAATAATGAAAGTAACAACGATTTGTTTCTTTTTAATTATCATTTATATAGTTCATTAGGACATAAATATGATACTACAATGCAGCTAAAATTTGTTTTCAAACCAGGATAGTTTTATATGGAACTTAATTTGAGAAGTTTTTAGAATTAGGTTTAATAACAATTTTAAATGAAGAATGCAAAGCAGTAATATGATCCAAGCATCATTAATCAGGTTATTAACAAGCTATATAAAATTTTTATTTATAAAATGGAGGTCTAAGAAATAATAAGGAAATTCATTAATATTGAAATTTTGCATTTATTGAAAAACATGAGAAATAAGCACACAAAATCATTTGAAAGAAAAAATATTTATTGGAAAAAAAGACGCAAATATGAAAAATAAAAATTATTCTAATGAAAATAATTTAAATAATAAATAAATAATGTTTCATATGTAAAAAAAAAAAATAGTTCGGAAAATGTTCTGTACGAAATGGATAATTATCTTTCTACGCGACCTTTAAGAACGTATCAGAAAACTGTAACGGTAAATTCAATTGCATACAAATGAAATTCAAAATCTTAAACGCAATTTTTTGGAAATATGTATTCGATGTACTCAAAATATATATTTCTTGTATTCTATTTCTATAAGCTATTCTTCCTAAAATATTCTATTGAATTCCACAGATTCAATTTATAAAACGCAATAAAAACATTCAGTCTATCTTCTGTAAAACAGAAAGTACAAACATATAAAAGTAAGATATATGCTTCAATATGAAACACGAAACGAAACAGTTGCTTTAAATAAAGTACTAACACGTTTATATCTTCACAAAATAAAACATACTGTCAGTATTTCTTTTCCCAGTTATTTACTCAGCCTCTATTTAAAAGTGATGAAACTTCAATTGAAACTAATAAAAGTTTTTATCAGCGGGAAATGAGCCATTTTGGAAATAATAGCCGTTGCCCGCAAAAATTGCGATAAATAAACCAACACATATGCGAACCTGTTGTCGAATGACATGTTTTCATTGACTTACACGTGATAATGTTTTCATAATAAGTTTTATAAAATTTTGTATTTAAATAAAAGAAAAATTATAAATTTATAATCTAACAACATTTTGCACTTTTCATTCCGTATTTTTTATTATCGTATTGTAAAATAGTAATGTGCAGAGATGTGCGCACGCAAGATTTTCATTAAAAGGCAGTGACATAGCATATCGCGGAGAGGGTGAGACATGCGATTGCTCGGGCGAACATTTTTTTAGGGGCTACAGAGAATCGTTGCTTTAAAAATTATAGCATACAATTATAATGTAGTTATTAAGAAAGAGGCGCAATATTCTGAATTAGACCGGGCGCACGAAATGCACTGTACACCCCTTTTAGAGGGAGGAACAGCCTTCATGTCTGCCTTCTTATAACATAATCATCGGCAGGGAATGGGGCATCCTTGATTTTGAAATTTAATTAGCTTTTCTTTATGACTGTACATTAAAATAAATAAATCAACTGATTATAGAATACTTAGATGCTAACAGAAAAATGATCTAAGATCATTTCATCAGGGGAGCGCCCCTGAATCCCTTGTGGAGAACATTTTCAAGTATATTTTCTATTCAACGTTCATATGTTCTAAATTTATCTTAAACGAGGGAGTTCAAGAGGGCAGATTCCCCTGT
Organism: Maratus michaelseni; assembly: GCA_963931845.1. Taxonomy (NCBI): domain Eukaryota; kingdom Metazoa; phylum Arthropoda; class Arachnida; order Araneae; family Salticidae; genus Maratus; species Maratus michaelseni. The sequence goes on from OZ007587.1 coordinate 475,478,138, forward strand.
CAAATAAAAACCTGTTTAAGTTCTTTATTTTTAAAATTGTTGTTAGAAACTTATTTTTGAATACTTAATAAATTATTGCTTTTTAAATTGATATGTTTAAAAGATGTCTTGCACGATGCGTTCTGACAAAAAACTCTCATTTAGTTTTTTTCATGTTCATAATCTGCATTTTAAAAGAGCGGTTTAGGACCACAGGCACTGTTTGAAAATCGGGGTCTCAGTCATGGCCCCTCCCTACATTTTATTTATTTATTTATTTATTTATTTTTTGCCGGCACTCATATATCTTAGTATTTTGAAATACTTATTTGGGGGGGAGGGGGGCATTCCTACATTCCCGTGAGTACGTCGACGAGTGTAAGTAATTTTTGGAGAACTTTATATTTTTGTAAAAAGCAATTCTTTAATTGTTTTAATTATTATTTTTTTTTACATTAAACCATTTTGACACACATCTTATGGTTTAATCAAATCACTTCTTCTATAAAGTAATATCATTTAGTGGATGGAAAAGTATTTTAAACACTTGTCATCTGTTACAAAACATTTTCTGATTGTGCTGGCATAGTGATACAATTGTATCACAGTCACTACACATAGTATGCAATTGTATCGAATTCGGACACTTAAGTGTCTGAATTTCTAAAATTTTCAGACATATCACCAGTATTCAGACATTTCTCACAGTTCATTTATACCATGATCATAGTGAGACACTGATGTGTCTTAAATTCAGACATCTATGATGTCTGAAAATTCAGATTCAGACACTTAAGTGTTTGAATTACCTTTTCAGACACAGAAGTGTCTGAATTTATTACGCCTCTATTTGCAGTGTGCGTGTTCCCGGTGACACTATTTAAAGAAAGTAATGATCCATCAATAGCTTAATTTTAATTAAATTTTCAATATACGTTGATAAACAATTTAGAATTTTTAGACTGTGTCAATAATTTTCTGGTATCAGACCCAAACCCCCACTCAAGAAAGCAAACATACCGAATGTCCTAAGTAGTTTTCAAAACGCGTGCTGAAATGTTTTAAAACTTATTTGTACACTTAACGAAAAAAGGGAAAAATACTGGAAAATTCATAGGGCGCAGTTGAAAAGCGCCAAGGTTGCCAGGAACCCCATAATGTTCCCATCGATGTCATTCTTATTGAACCCTTTCATTCATTTCATTTAAAATGCATAACTTTCATTTGAAATACATATAATACACACATTTAAAATACATATCTTTCACTCATTTCATATAAAATACAAAAATAAATAATACCATACACCAAAACATTTCAAAATCAAAACATTGTTTCTAATTTACACACGTGAAAATTAAAACCTGCTATTCGCCAAAAAACAAAATGGCATTGGTGAAAATTGAGCCCTGCTAACATAAAAATACAGAAGATTGTTATGCCTGTTTAATCTTGTTGTAATAAAACATTTCCCAGATGTCTCGAAAAATTCTTCTTTAGCCTATTGTTATGTATTTACTTATTAACATAGAACGAAGAAAATCATTTGTTTATATTTTTTGTTTACTGCAACTTGCATGATTGGGGAATAATTTTAATTGAGAACGCAAAGATTAAATGTATCTGCGATAATGGACATGGACTGATATAAGGCTTGCGGTAAAGAATTCATTTTAATTTAAAGAAAAGGAGGAAAAATTAACTTTAAAAATTTAAAAGAATTTAACACTATAAAATTAAGTACTATGCTAATTTACGATTCATTTTGATAAAAGAACGCACTAACTATTTTAACAATATATATGGGAAAAACTTCATCACAGTAGTTACTTTCGAAAAGTAATTTGTAATCGTTTACCTGTTAAAACAAGTATAGTTGTCATTCACTCCATTTTCGATAAAGTATTTGTAGTTTGATGCAAAAAAGTAGTTTTTCCAACACCCGAATACATTCAATAAAGTAAACCAGCCTTCAACAAGTTGCAAAAGGATTTAAAACTCCCGATCATTTTTCATCTCCTATAGAGAAGATTCCAAGATTTAGAGTTTTCATAACGTATATTCGCCTTCCCAAATACCATGCGAGGAGATCTTTCGCCTTCTTTTCCAGTGCAGCAGCTTCCCCTAGCTATTTGAAATTCCATCCGGCTGATCTCTCTTCAGAATTGAAAAAGGGGAACGGAGGATTTCCAACGAACAATGAGAAAATCTGGGCAGAATTTTCGAATGCACCCTTTGCCGTTTTCCTCAACGCGTATAATGCACAGAAAATATTTTTGACTGCACTCCACGAAATATTTTAGCCTTTTCGGAACTGTTATTTTGTGTTAGCCACTATTTTTGCTTATTTTCTGCATGTAGTAACGATAGTCTATGAGCCATTCTCTCATAATTTTAACTTTCATAGATAAGAAACACGTGTTTCATTCTTTAAATTTAAAAATCGCCGCGACTAATAATTTGTGACAATTAAGTGTACATATGAATTTTAAAGCGTTTTGCAACGCTTTTTCAAGGGACAGATGCGTTAAAACCTATCTGTACACTGGCTTTATTTGGGGCACTCAATGCATGGCGGTTAAATTTATTCTTTTCTTAACACTGTTATTAAAAAGGAGTACCTACTTTATTTTATTTAATGTTCTGCCATTAGGGAAACTTTAAAAAATGCCTTAATTTAATTTTTTTGATTAGGAAAAAACAAGGAAAAGGTTTCTTGCAAAAAATAATGGTATGAAAATAATATGTGTTTCAGGCATGTGTTTTGTGCCCCCCCCCCCCCACCAAAAAAAAAAATCACGAGCCGCCATTGTCTGTACACCTAATGAAAAAATAAAATTTCTGAAAAGTTCCTATTTCTATTTAATGCTGTTATAATGCATTTTCCAAACAACATGAAAACATTTTCCTTAGCCAATTGTCTTATTAACAGTATGGAAAATAACTCTATTCGTTATAATTTAGTCAGTTAAATATTTGTTAACCCTTGCGGGCCCAAGAAACCGGTTCGAAAATAAAAGTATCTTCATAAAAAAAAATCCGCAAAGAAAATTGAAAAAGTAATCAACGGCGGAAATAGAGATTGATCTCAGCTATCCAATGCAAAAAAGTTTTAAAATATTGAAATGCAAACGAGATATTAGAAAAATAATGCCCATAGGATTAACATTAGCGAGCGGGTCTTTTCGCGTGAGGGGAGAGAGGACCCTTCATTGCTGTTAGTGGTCTCGCAGACCGTTATTGTCGCTAGATAGTTCTGAATAGGTGAATTTCAATTATAACAGTCTTGTACATACAGTTTAGTACGGGGACAGTATCGAGTATTTTATTCATCTTCCAATCAAGCAGTCTCACAGTATCTATGCAATCATTTGTGTCACAGCCGTTAAGGATTAAACTTCCATAAACCTTAATTTTTGTCATTTGAACAGCTACTTTAAATTTAGGTTATAACTCAAAATTAGCACACGTTTGTTGCTTGCGATCCGTTTTCATCTGCCGTACAAAGAATTCCAATAGTTAACATTAATCTTTTCATTCAAAGAATATAAAAATAATAATAATTCAAGTAAATCATAATATTTTCATTCAAAGAATATAAAAATAATAATAATTCAAGTAAATCACTTGAATTATTATTATTTTTATATTCTTTGAAATACAGTTGCAAGGCAACTCTTTAATGAAAGAGAGGGAAAAAAAGAAATGCATTGGAAGCTTTTGTGAAAAGTGTAAACCTAAAATGTTTTACACCTCTCAAATGGATGCGTAAAATTTCTCCATAATTTATACATTTCGAAATTCTAATAAATACATTGGCTAATTTTCAAAGCGATCGGATTCATTTAAGATCTCCATTTCGGAAATTTTACATCGATAATTTAACATTTACAATTATCCCAATGCGTCATTTTCCTTTCGATGGAATAATTAAAAAATTAAAAATCGTCTGCATTCCCATTGAAAAGCATATAAAATGTTCTCTATTTTTCGAACGAATAAACCCAGCTGAACCAAAAACTATACAGCTCATTCCGGTGACCACGCCAACATACCTAACTCATGACAGACTAAAAGGATGCTTTTTTTCGGCAGTTATAACGAGACATACAGACAGACACCAAAAATTTTTCGGGTCTCCACGGTTAAGCTCAACTGACGTTTTGGCAATAACCTTTTCAGAGTTTTCATAACGGATATTCGCTTTCCAAATATCATGCGGGGAGATAGATATCCATCGTATGGAGCGTCTCTCTCTCCCTTATATATGAAATTCCGTTCGGAGTCTTTTCAAAATTGAAGAAAAGAGAAAATTTCCACGAACAATGGATGAGAAAATCGCGGCAGAAATTTTCTCTAGAAAAGGTCCTCGAAATAAACCTTTTCCCCGAACCTGCATTTGTGCCCGAGAATATTTGACTGGAACTTCGTAAAATGTTTTAAAACTAAATTCAAAAGAATTATTGAGAGGGCGAAGCACTGGGCGCACTGACCGATGAAAGCCAGTCCAGTTTGTATAGATTTTAATTAACTGACACCTTGTGGAGGGGATGGTACAGGGATCTCCAAAATATTTCAGTCTAATAAATATTCAGCACTGAAGTCTAATATTTTTTAGCAATGTCTAATATATTTTTTTTTAAATGCGGGTTTAAACAGCTAAAGAAAAATCATCTAAATATTAAAGGATCTACTTACATTTTTTTTTCATATAAACTTTCTTTTCTGTATAATAAAACCTACATATTGTAATAACAATAAATTCAAAGTCTTTTTTTGAAAAAAATAATTTACCAAGAAAGTGCTAAAAACAATCTCCCATAAGTAATTGGACACTTGAAAGCTTTGTTAAATTTTTTGACAGACCATATTTATTTATTTTTTTAAAATTATAAATGGAAATATATGTCAAATAGTATCGTCTGCTCTTCGAAATGACTACTACTTCGTGTAAATTTGTTTACATTTCTATATTTGAAGTGAAGATGGCCGGGCGCTACAAAGTTATAGCAAATTCTATTAGTAATTTAATCATGGAACATTTTAAAGATGGTAAAAGCATCATAACTATCGTAAAACTTGTTAAAGTAAGACATTCAACTATTTTTGCTATTATAAAACGGTGGAAACTACGTGGAACTGTTGAAAAAGCATTAAAATCATGAGCTTCTCGGAAGCGAACTCCCAGGAATCGAAGGTTTATTGCCGAAACGTCAGTGAAGGCTTACTGTGGAGACCCGAAAAGTTTTTGGTTTCTGTCTGTCTGTCTGTTCCGCGATAACAGCCGCAAAAATTATCCGATTAGTTTGATTTTTGGTTAGGTATGTTGGTGAGGTACCCGGAATCAGCTGTATAGTTTTTAGTTACGTTTGGTTCATTCGTTCGGAAAATATAAAACATTTCTTTTTAGGTCATAGTGCTTTCCTATCGGAATTCAGACGATTTTGAAAATTTTCATCCATTGAAATAAAATGGCGCATTTGATTAATGTATTTAATGTGTAAGTTATGAAGGCTAAAATTTATCAAGTCAGGTCTTAAATTATTCAAATTAATTTGAAATTTTGTTAATACATTCGTCAGATTTTTTAAATTAGGTGTACAATGTTTGCTGCAATTTTATACATCTGCTCTAATAATATAATACATTTTATTCTATCATTTTTTACAAAATTATTTTCTCATTTTTTACAAAAATTTCCGATGCATTTTTTTTCTCTCTTTCATTAAATGGTTGCTAAGCAACTATATTTCAAAGAATATCAACAAAGGAAAATTCAAGTGAATCGCATTATTTTTACGCGAAGTTTTATTAAAAATTGCCAATTTTCGGGTTTTAAGTTTTTAATATGCTTTTTTTTAATGAAATAGATGAAAATTTATTTTAACTACTAAAAAATGATTACCAAATCGGTTTTCCAAATGAAAATAATAAAAACATTGAATGCGTAAATTGAATATAGGTCAAATAAGATGAATTTAAATTTGTATAAGTATACTTTATACACGAAATCTTATTCAACTTTAGCAACATAGGATGTTTAGTAGTTGAAATATAACTATTATTTTAAGGATAGGATAAAATCTCTTGTACAAAGAGATGGTTATTCTAATGAAATGAAAATTGCAAATACATTCAGACATATACTCAAGAAATGAAATAGCGCAATTTCTGGAAATTGAGAATAGAGTATTAAAGCGACAACGGGGGGTTCAAGGGGGCGGAGCCCCCCTTAAATAATGTATTGTTATTCTGAAAAAATACAGTAACAAGTAGTTTATCCTATCATTGCATAACATTGTGTTTGAGGGGATACTTCTAAAATTTCCGAAACTTTCCATAAATTTATATTTTTATAAATGTATAAATAACTTAAAAAGATTGAATTTTAGTGTGTCAAATATTATGCAGATAATGTTAAAAATGAGTAAGATTAATGAACAATGATTTTTTGAGCTGACGTTGAGGCCTCTGATCTGTAGATTTACTAGTTATGCATAACATCAAGAAAAATCCAAGAATGAGGGCTGTGAAACTTACAACAGAATTAGAAAACCAGATTTGCAATAAAAGTAAACCCTGAAACTGTTAGAGGAGTTATCAGATCCTATGGATACAACAGTAGAGTTGCCAGAAGTAATTTTTTTGTTAATGAAAGAGCAAGAAAGTTACGTCTGGATTTTGCAAAATCCATGGTAAGACAAAGATGTATCGTTTTGGGAAAACGTCCTATTTGTGGATGAATCAAAATTGAACCTGTATGATGGGCGAATAACTGTGTGGAGAAAGCCCAACGAAAAGCTCAATCCGAAAAATCTATTGCCAACTGTCAAACATGGAGGTGGAGGCATAATGGTTTGCGTGTGTTTTGCTGCTTCTAATATGGGGAATTTAGTTTTCATTGAACCTAAAATATCCTGAAGTAAAACTTGAAAATATCTGCCCAAAAAATTGGAATTCAAAACGCATTCAAATGATATCAAGATGATGATACCAAGTCCTAAATGTTCGCTTATGGCTGCTGTCCCCAGATTTAAATCCAATTGAAAATGAACTGGAGAAAAGTACAAGAAAATAGGATATTTCTTCGAAAGAACAACTTAAAGCAGTATTAACACAGAGGAATGGAACAAAATGGAACATTCTTACACACACACACACAAATAGTTACATTCAGGCCAAAAGTATTAAAAGTGTAATTTCAGCTAAAGGATACCCAACAAAGTATTAAAATGTTTGATTACTCGCATATTTTTGTTTACATTTGTTGAATGTTCAAAGTGTCCAATTACTTATGCGAGATTGTCTTTACCACTTTCTCGGTAAATTATTATTATTTTTTTTTTAGTTTTGAATTTATTTACATTATAATATGTAGGTTTTATTACAGACAAAAGAAAGTTTATGTGAAAAAAATTTTAAGTTGATCCTTTAACATTTAGAGGATGTTTTTTATAAGTAAGTCTCCAAAACACAAGTGTCCAAAAACAACTGTGAGCCACTGTATATTGAGAAAAAATATCAAACAAACATAGTTTACAATTAATAGTTTACATACTTTAGAATAGTACATAATTTAGAAAGATAAACTAAGTTTTGTGATGAAACTTACCAAAATTACATACTCTTGAAAAAAAAAAAGAAAAAAAAAAAGAAAGAAAAAGAAAAACTGTAAAGACCAAAGCATGTTCGAAAAATGCTGGTTGTCGAATGTTTCAAATGACCGGAGAGTTATTTATATTGGATGAAATGGGGTATCGATGAGAGGGTGAAGCAGGAAAACAATTTTTTGCCTATTCTGATTTTATTGTTTTAAAATTTGCAGTTGATGAACTTTTTTTTGCTAAATCCCAAACTATAATAAAGAAGGAAGTTTGTGTTGTGTGTTTCTGGCTGTGTTCTGAAGAGATTGATGCACGCAGAGCTGCAAATTTTGGCGGGAAGGTGCCTCTAAGCATGTAGTTTTGCACTCGAAGCCCGATTTTGGAATTTTTTAATAGATTTTTTGAATTAAAATTTTTAGGCGATTTTTAGCGTTTTTTCCCGTTTTGCTGCAATTTTTCTCATTCGTAACAGGAATCCGGTTCCAATCTTTTAGCCCAATAAAGTAAATTTTATCCTCTTTTCAATAAAATTTATTCCGAATTCGTACAGCGATTTTTTAATTTTTGGCGTCTTTTTTCCCTTCGAAACCAAGAAATTTTGCCCGAATGATTGATTAGTTCGCTTATTGCTTCCATTTCGACCTCAGTTCGCTCAGAATCGTTATTTCTTTTTTTTCTCTTTTTAGCTTGGAGAGAGTTGCTAATTCTTTACAGATACAAAATCATGATTTAAAACGGAAAGACGGGTTATTAATTATACTGATTTGTATATTTTGATTAGATTTTTTTAATTTCATTTTTATGAGTTTTTTAACCTGTTTTTTCATGTTTTGCTGCGTTTTTTGTTTCAAATGACGTCACAAATCGCTCACTAGAAGTCAAACACCGTTCGAGGGCAGTTGTGATGGGTAGCTGATAGGAGCAATATAGCACTAGGAGCAATAGTGCTTCGCACAGCTCGAAGTCAACCGGGCAATTGTGATTGGCAGTTGGTCAGCTGAGTGTTCGTCAGCTGATTGCAATTCGAACAGCGAGTTGTGCATTTTTCGCGATTTGTTTTATACGATTTTTAGAGTTTTTTCATGTACGTGACGTCATTTAAGCATTTGATTTCAGAAATTGGAAACGATAACTTACTGTTTTTGTATGTCAAAAAATAAAAAGAAATAAAAAAAGAAAAGAAAAGAAAAAAGAAAAAGAAAGAAAAAAGTCATTTTACTTTTGTTTCAAAAGTTAATGATAATTTCTAATTTTTTAACGTCGTTGGTTTAATTCTGTGGGGGGGGGGGGGGGAGGAGAGAGGTGAGTGTCCGGTTGTACTTTAAATATTGCGTTAATGCTCTGATCGAAACTCCCTCCTTCCCCCTTGCCTCCAAAATCAGAATGTTTTATTATTAGTCCGATTGAAACGAAACATTTTCTCATGTCCCCCAGGTACTAGATAAACTTCGGTATCATTTTTTCAGCCCTTGGGTACGATTTCTGAACATTAATCACCAGGTACGGGTATTTTCTCGGAATTCTGTGGGCCCAATTTCAACAAGAATTAGTTCATTCAACTTGATACGAACTAATTAGGATATAGATAACTAATTCAGATACAGATTTGACGCCACCTGGCGGTAGAAAATGGAACTAGAAGATTTTGCAGCACATGCGTAGCATGCCTGCTATACGGTGTCGTAGGCAGGTAGACACTTGCCGGAGTTTCAATCAGAAATAGTTTTATTTAGAACAGAGTGCGCCCCTAACGGTGGGAAGTGGGACTAAAAGATTTTGCATTTAAAATTGGTCCGATTCAAACAAACGGCCCGATTTCAACGAGAATTCATTCATTGAACTTAACATGGACTAATTAAGATATAGATAACTAATTAAAACATAGATTTGGTGCACCAAAGCGGTGGAAAGTTTAAATAAAAGATTTTTAACACGTGCACAACACGCCTTCTATACGGTGTCATAACCAAGGGGGACACGTGTCGGATTTTCCTTTGGAAAGAGGATTGTTTAGAACAGAGTGCGTCCCCTGGCGATAGAAAATGTAACTAAAAGATTTTGCATTTAATCTTGGTCCGATTCAAACGAAATCTTTTCTAACATTCTTCCGAGGTCTCCCAGGTACTAAATGAACTTTGGTATCATTTTTTCAGCTCTTGGTTGCCACCATTTATATGAATATCAATATCCAGGGGGGGGGAGGGGATTTATTTTTTCGGGTTCTACTTAACATGAATTAATTAAAATATAGCTAATTAATTAAGACATATATTTGGTAACCCCTGGCGGTAGAAAATAGAACTAACAGCTTTTCCGCGCGTACATAGCACTCCTCTACACAGTACCGTAAGCAGCGGGAACAAGTGCCGGAGTTTCGTTCGGAAAGAGGTTTATTTAGAACAGAATTTTCCACCTCGTGGTGGAAACTGAACTAAAAGATTTTGCAGCGCATGTGCAGCACGTCTGCTATATACGGGATCGTAGGCAGCGGGGACATGTGTCGGAAATTTGTTTAGAACAAAATGCATCCCCTGGCGGTGGAACTAAAAGATTTTCTTGCGCGTGTGCCGAAAATGGCCACTTTTATTGATACAGAAAAAGTTACCAATTCGATAATCCGAGACAACGAAGTAGTTTCATTTTCACCCATCCTCGAGTATTAAGAAAAGTATTGGAGATATTGAATCGAAACTCGCAGTCTGTACGTAGTTTATTTTTCTGATTCAGAAAATACAAATTTTGTGAAAATCCGACGGTAACCTTTTTTTACTTTTGACCTAAAACTGACCCTCTTTGAATAAAATGATCCAGACATTTGGGGTTCACCTCTCTATTTAACTTCTGAAAGACAAAGAGTTACGAGAGGACGATTTTTAGAGTTGATTTCGCGTTTCGTATTATTTTTTGACGGACTGGGCGGATCAGCTAGTAAAAAATATTTTTTTGTTTCAATATAGTTTCTAAGTTTATTTCTTAATATTGGAGGGGGAGGGGGGGGAGAGAGAAAATGCCGTCTGTATTCATATTTTAGGTCAATTTTTGTACCATTAAAAAAACCCGCCAGATTAAAAAAAAAACCGCATTTGTGAAGCTATGATTATAATCCCATCCCTATATTTCTTAAATGAAAATTGTGCTACGTTTCATTTTCCTCTTATTATTTGTGACGGAATTAGTTGGGGGCGATTACTTTTTATTCTTATTTTTTTCTACGACTCTACCTTTAAAGGGTAAATTCTCTAATTTCTATACCTTAAAGTTTGGTTAAATGAGTTTAAATGATATGGAAATTGAAAGGTTCAAATTGAATCAGTCTGTTGTAACTTCCGTCGCCAGATGCTGATCGATCGATCGCTGTTGCTCTCACAATGAAAACCTCTTCTCCCGAACAACATTCATAATTGCGCTGCCAGATTAATAACTACTATAGTATGTAATTAATATACTATTATAATATGTATTACATAGGAGTACGAGCGTTTAACCTATCCTCACATCTAAATTCTCGCATATGAACTCAAATGGAGGAAACAACTTAAGGCTGTTCTCAAATCCAAATCTGGCTACTTTCTGAGGCATTTTTTAATCTCATTTCTCTTTGGAAGAGCATCCAATTGAGAGGTGCTCTTATTAAGAAACTGTGGAATCGAAATCTTATTGAATTATTCGATAAAAGCCTGAGACAACAATAGCTTATAACTCAAGATGTAATTCATTTATCGAAAAATGAGAAAAAAAAAACTGTTCGATTACAAGTCATTTCAATAATCATGACTGTAAGCAGTAGCGGCTCGTGGCTGTCTTTCTGAGGGGCACTCAATGCATGCCTGAAACACGTATTATTTTCATACCATTATTTTTTACAAGAAATCTATTCCTTGTTTAATGACAGAGCTTTCTGACAGCAAATAAAATAAAGTATTCCTTTTTAATAATAGTGGTAAGAAAAGAATATATTTAGCAGCCATGCATCGAGTGCTCCGAATAAAGCCAGTCAGAAGCCGCCACTACCTGTAAGTATTATGTTTTATGTTTAAAAAATGAGTCTGAAAATATGTCAAAATGTTACGCGTTTTGTTGAGTCAACAACGCGAAACTTTCTAAGGACTCGATTTTTAAACGCAAAAGCATGCCACTTGTAAGCCATAAAACGGTTTGAAATCAAATGTGTTTTTTTTTTTTTTTCATTTTTTGATAAATAAGTTGAGAGGGTCGGGGCAAGAAAGTGCTAAACTACATTTTTGGTGAAATAAATATAACACTGTCATCTCTTGCTTAATATTGTAAATTATAATATCCAACCTATCATTTGTTTCTAATGCCACTTGGTGGTAGCCTAATGCGACAGGTTTTTTTTTTTGGCCTCAGACGTTTATGGCCCCTATGAAGATAGCTCATTTACAAAAAACGCAATAGTAATATGATTGTCACTCAATATCTCAACTGTTACTAAGACATTGGCAAAAAAACGTCAGGTTATATATCTTGACTTGAGTATTGGATCCAATTTTCAAATCTGACATATCTCAGAAGTTCAAAAATGTGGCTTGGTTTCTCTTGCCCCGACCCCCTCAATCCTATCTTGAGTTAGCGATTGTTTTAACGTGGCGACAAGTTTTTCTCCTATCACATCCAGAAAGTGGGTTCAAAACGTTTTACTTTGACAGCCTATTTTTAACGATTTTCTACTTTTAGCGAAAATGGTATACACCAATCGATTACATAATTTCTAAATAAAAACACCTGCCCATTTCAGGCGTTTCCGAACAAAAGTTAATTCAGAAATGCATTCGGAAACAGCACCTTTGTATTTGTGAACTGACATAAGGCTGTTGGTCAGTCAGATGTCCAATTCCCCTCTCCACTGTTCATCCATAGGCCATCCATGAATTCGTACTTTTTTTTAAAATCTCGTAAGAAAATTAAAATTTATAACTTTTTTTTTATCTGTGTACTCTTCTTTCTTTTTTAGATGTGCAGCATATTTGATTTTTGATTTTTCATAATTTGATTTTTATATTTTATGTGTTAAAATCTTAAAAGCCCGTAAAATCGTAAAATCTCAAAAGAAGCTTACGAGCTAGGAGTAAGATTTTAACACTGCAAATAAAATTAAGCTAAAAAAATTAATATTTTTTAAAAATATTACTTTCTTCTATCTTTAAAAGAAGAAAGTACTAGATTCATGAAAATTTTGGACTTACGGTTTTCGACGGATTTATACGTTTTAGAGAAGGTCCTGAACACGATTGGACTGTGTTTAGAAAATGTCTGTCTGTGAGTCTGTGACTGTATATGTGACAAAAATTTTGTGGGCGCTCTCTCTCAAGAACTAATGCACGGAATTTAACAAAACTTTATATTCAGTTAGTTCCTGATATTAATGGGTGCTGGTTAGATTTTGGTGTAATTATCCCAACAGGTGGCCCTGCCTGGCTGCATTTTTCATGATTTTCACGATAGCTATATCTCAAGAACTAATGCACGGAATTGAATAAAACTTCAGATTCTGTTAGACATTGACCTAGATAGACTCTGATTATGTTTTGGTGTAAATAGCCCAACAGGGGGCGTTACTTGCTATACTACATTTTGCACGATATCTATATCTCAAGAACTAATGCAGAAGAATATCCTCAAACTTCAGATTCTCTTAGACCTTGAGATAAAAATCCATTCATCCTATTCGTTAGAACTTGAAATAAATGAGTGCTAATTAGGTTTAGGTGTATATATCGCAGAACAGGTGGCGCTGCTCTACTGTGTTTATTGTGATTTCCGTGATAGATCATCTTGGCATTTATGGTATGGGATTTCACAAAATTTAATATTTAAGATATTTATTAAATATTATGTTTATTCAATTTTCGTTTTTTCACTCAACAGGGGCCGCTGGAGTACTATTTTTTGTCACGAATATTATAATTGTACTCAATTTCTATTAGGTAGAAATAATCCAAAATGAACTACGCCCTTTGCCTAATTGATAGATTTTACTGTATATTTATTGAAAAAAAAAGAAAGAAAACATTTAACAAATTTGCCAATTGTAAAGAAAATTTTCAACTTTAGAAGGTGAAGGGATGTTTCCCCTTCCTTACCGAGTGCCTTGACGGTACAGAATGGGTTATACATTGCGCCGATATCGGTTAGCCGGTATTAGCGTCTGAAACAGCCCCCGATGCTAATCATTGTATTGATTAGGAAAGGAGCTTGTTATTGATCCAACAGGTTTCAGCAGCTGCGAAATCTGCATTTCGTACAGCGAGATGATGATAATGATAAGTCCATTATGATGGATTTATTCAACCTGATGAATGCGACAGATAGAAATCAACATGCAATGCAGATAGTCAGCGGGTATTTATCTTTTTTGTGAAAGATTCGGTCCTCTTTTTACTTTCTTCTATCTTTACAAGAAGAAGGTATTGGATTCATCAAAATTTTTGACTTCTGGTTGTCGACCAATTTATACTTTTTATAGAAGGTCCTGAACACGATTGGACTGTTTTTAAAAAATGTCCGTCTGTCTGTATGTGACAAAAATTTTGTGGACGCTCTATCGCAAGAACTAATACACGGAATTTAAACAAACTTTAGATTCAGTGAGTCCTTGATATAAATGGGTGCTGATTAGCTTTTGGTGTCAATTGCCCAACAGATGGCGCTCCTAGACTGTATTTTTCACGATTTCCGCAATAGCTCTATCTCAAGAACGGATGCACGGCTTTTCATCGAACTTCAGATACAGGTAAGACGTTGACATAAGGTGTTGCTGATCTTATACAGGGCACTATAAAAGTTCCCGAGTACATATCCGTTTATTGATGGAAATTTCAGAAGGGGAATTTTAAACTGTGCTACGCGTTTCCTATCTGAACTAAAATTTAGGATCCTATACAGGGCAGCACAAAAGAATAGGGATATTTTTCCGAATAGTGTTGATAATTCATGAAATTGGATTTTCAATTATGTTATGTTTTTCCCAATTTATTTTCTTAGACATTTTTCACCTTATTAAGCGGTAAAGATTTGTAAAAGTATTTTGGAAGTGTTACATAATCTATGCTTGACGCATGATTTTTCGTTCTTGTTTCTTATGAGGTCACTTTCACTTTCGAAATCGGTTCCGAATCACTTGTATCACATATGGAGTGATACAAGTAATGGTATTACACGGTATTACACATAATCTTGAACAACAGAATGTTTTCAACATAGAGCCATTACCTTTTCGCATATTCAACTGGAATATCTGCACACTATTTTCTCAAAGAATTGTTGCTCTTGAATCTCAACAGTCAAATGAACCAAAAAAAAATTTTTTTTTTTTTTTTTACTTTTTACTTTGTGATACTAAGGCTTACATGCAAACGCAACACTTACAATTGCAAAGCTTTTTGCAACCCAAAATTATATGTATAAACATTACTTTTGCATGTAATTTTCAGTGCAAATTAACATTTATTAGTGTTCAAATTAAAATTAATTTCGATGCAAAGTACATGTAAATGTTACATTTACACGTAATTTTGGGTTGCAAAAAGCTCTGCAATTGCAAGTGTTACGCTTGCATGTAACCCTAAGACGTCTAAAATTTTAATTAGCACAGAAAACTATTTAATAATATTTTATAGTGCTTGTAATTGCCATATAAAGTCTTTTCTTTTATAAATTTGGTATAAATGTAAAATTTTTAAAAAATGGACATTATCTTTCCGAAATGCCTGTTTGTCTGTCCGTGCTCTTACTCTCGTAAACAGACTCGGGTTGCCATGCAATTGATATATGCTATTGAGGTTTATCACGGCATGTTCGGTACTGAAAATGAAGCATATATAGTTCGTTTACAGGGATATTCAAAAGAATTCCGTGTCTGTGGGGAGCAATCGTTTGCAATGTATTTTAATTTATTCCAAACATGTTGAAATTGATATATTACTGATGGAGGGAATTTTTAACTAAATTTTTGCATACTGTATAGTATATATACAAATCAATAAATCCTTACAGCGGATATTTTTTCTACTTTAGATGGTAATTGTTAAAATTGAATTATCATATGTATTATGCGTTCTCGATTTTTTTTTTTAATGTTGTGATCTGAACCAGTATTGTAAAAACTAACTTTGTACTAATCATATATATTATTTCTGCTGTCAACATCCCTTTTCTAAGAAAATACGAAACGCAGAACGACGAATGAGGTAGAATGTTAAAGGATTTTGTACAGGCTTCTGACATAGCACAATTAATATTTCGTTAAAACATATTTTTGATTAAATTTTGCTGAAAGTTAAAAATTAAATCGGCATTGTTTTCATAAAAGAAATGAAAGTTTTTCCGCAAATTATTGTTGCCAAAAAAATAAAATATCACATTATATGATGTTCAGCAATTATTATAAAAAACACCGCACGGGTTTATTTTATATTTATGATTAAAATGCGAAATTGAAATGTTTAGATTTATATTTCTATGTCCCATGTTTTTCCCGAAGCGGATGACGTCATCCTCTAATGCAATCGAAATACGATTGTTATTTTTTTTTCTCTTTTTTTTTTTTTCAATCTTGGATCAGTTTTTACTCTAACTTTGATGGAATAAATTTTCTGTCTTGACTAAAAACTAAATGTTGTTTGCAGATATTTTTATCCATACTTTTTCTTTAGAAGTTTAAACTTGCATATTACATATATCGATAAAAAATGGTACTTCTTTATTATCCCGTCGACCACTTTTTATAACAAAAAATTATCGCCAAATAAACGAGAGAACGTTGCCTTTGGAATTACAAAATGAATAAATAAATAAACTATAAGAATTTAAGGACACAATTGTTATTTTAATTAATAAAATAACTAATAAATCAGTAAAACATAATGAAAAATACACGCAAATTTCGAAAAAAAAACCACTTGATGACGTAACAAACACGTATAATGTTGCTGACATCAAGTAAATGGGACTTCATTTTTTGCGTTTAATCTTACAGTTTGGCGATAGTTTTTTGTTATGAAAAGTGGTCGACGGGATAATAGAGAAGTACCTAAAAATATTAGATTTCACTGCGAAATCCTCGCATGGGGCCCTCTGGTTTTATTTTCATCTCTAACTGCTTGCGACCTGCAGGCTTTTATAATATATATAGTATATCAATTTTGAAAATAGAAAAATAAAATTTTATATTTTTGTTATACCACTTTTATAAATATTTTTGTATGCGAAAGAACTGACAGAACGGATTTTCCCCCAGATCTATGCCATTCCCTTACGCTAGAATTACTGCAATATATCTCAATTTAGTTAACGTTTATTATAAGGTTTATATATATATATATTACAAACTCAAAATCTTTATACGTTTACTTAAAAAATCCTCTTCGTAAGAGTGGTGTTTTTAGTTTAAATAATGGTAAATAAAATCAACAAATTGATTTTTCAAGCTCATAAATAAGAAAGGACATAAAAACACAGAAGCTTCAACTTTTACAATTTTATGGGAGCAAAATAAATAAATAATAAAAAGAAAATAAAAGAAAATAAAAATAATATAGCCATATGTAATTGCAGTAAACGCAAACATTATAAAAGCCTGCAGGTCGCCAAGCAGTTTTCACATACTGTACCTCACTCCGAGTCCTTTGGAAACATTATGAGTGGTGATAGATTTTTACACGGGACTCGGAGTATGCACTTCTATATCGCTTCTTTTTATGTGATATCATTTCTTTTTGTGACTGACGTTTTAGGTTCGTGGCTTGGCGGGAACATTTACAACGAGTTGTTTTTGTTGAGATATCACTCCTTTTTGTAAGGTATTTAATTTCAATTATACGGATTCCATTTTTATTCAGAAAAGAAAAGATGAAAGGGACAAAAAAATAATAGTGATGCTATAAACAGAATTATACAATTTATTGAGTGACTTCTTCCAATGCACATGTCGCTACTATAACAACGGGGAAACTTTTATATTAATTTCCTTACATTGTATTCATCAGATTATTTATGACATATTTATTTTCCTTTTTCTTTTGTTTATATCACTCTTCCGTTTATATACATTCAAAAACAAAAAAATTAGACAATTTTACAGTAGTTTACAAACTAATTAAAATACTACAGTTTCAGAAAAATGTGGAAAAATAAGAAGCACTTTTTTTCGGTCAACTACAACGATAAGTTTATGGAGCATACTTTACCGAGAATAATCAAATTTTTTTTTTTCTACGAACCTATTTCTATTAGTATAAAAATTTACAGGGATTTTTATACTAACATATTAAATATATTATTTTTGAAAATTACTGAGCACCTTAGAAGTTTTTTATTTGTTTAAGTTTTTTAACTCAACGTTTCGAGAATTTGAAAAATATAAAATTCGCAAAATTTGCAAAAGTATAAAAACTATTAAAGTGATTTCTGTTCATATAGGCTGTTCATTCCAAGTCGGTAATCCTAAAATATAGGTCCCCAATCTCCGGCAGTCTATGAATTAATTAGGACATATGTATGCAACTGTTAAAATGTTCTCAAAGTTGACAATAGAGGCAATAAGTATAGCTCGGCAAATATGAAACACGGCATTGCTTCATCATGGCTTTGTTTCGTGAGGCGTTTGTTCTCCGAACATAAAAATCTCACGCGAAAGTGTTCGTTAACCGATTTGTTCGTAAACCGAACAGTTCGTTACCGATCACATATTGTATACGAAATTTAGCATTTTAAGTTCGTCCTAGCCGGAGATTCAATGAACGGCAAATATTTAAACGCAAAACTTGTAATCTTGGGGTAGCAACATTTTTACATTCTATTACTCAGCGCATGAACGTAAAGTTGGAATTTTGTAATCGCTATTTCAATCAATTCCTGATACGCTAGAATTATATATTTATAAATAAACCCAGTTTTTTTAATCGATGAAAATACTATATTTTAATAGATTTAGAGCTTAACATCGACGAGATTTCAGACGGACAAAATGAACTCATATTAAATTTTAAAGCAAGATAATGAAACCTTACAGAGATTGAAACAGTGTAAAATCATTAAAATACATCTCACTCAGTAAATATACATCGGTTGTAATGTAATCAAGATCTTCTAAGAGACTCTGTAAACGAAACGTATATGCTTCAATGCAGCTTTACAATAGAGAGGATGTAGTAACATATTTGAATATCTTGTGTATATAGCCAATTTTACAAAAGTTATGCAATTTACTATTGTTTTTCCTCTGTGTTAAGTACAGGAATCATGTACTTCAACGTAGAAATTCGCTAATTACACAACTTTTTAGTCTTATTAAAAAATCTTTTGAGTTACCCTGTAAACGAACAGTAAATTCTACAATTCTGTTTCACAATAGGAAGCTAACTTAGGTCGTTCGTAGTAACATATTTTAACATCATGCGCATACGTTCTTTTTGAAAAGAGTTAGACAATTTAATATTTTTTTTTTGCTTCATCTTAAGTATAGGAATAAATCACTTTAAAGTGGTATACATAAAAAAACTAATTAATATTTTTACACGAAATATTAAACATTTGAACTACTCATAAAAACAATTCAAATGCTGCAAACCGCGTAAAAATCGGATAATTACACAACTCTTTAGCCCTATATCAAAAGATCTTTTGTGAGACTCTGTAAACGAACCTTAAATGTTACGATTTTTTATAATAGGAAGCTTACTTGGATCGAGTGTAATAACATATCTTAATATCATGTGTATACGACCATTCCTAAAAGAGTTGGGTCATTTATTATTTTTTTGCTCTATGTTAAGTATAGGAATCAATAACTTTAAACTGATATAAATCAAAAACTAAATATTTTTACATGAAACTTACAAAGGTCCGAACTACTCATAAAAACGATTCAAATAACGTAAACCGCGTAAAAATCCGATAATTAGATATTGCTGTAGCCCTGTCAACACTTTTTGGTCTGAACAAGATTTAAAAAGTGCAAAAAACAGCACTTTTAAAATCGCATTTACTGAAAACCTATTCTTCGGATTTTGCTTTACTTTTGAATTCTTAGTCCCTTGGCACGTCCCATTCCATAGAATCAAAAATTTTGTTTCTATCATAAATAGAATGCGAGATATAGATGTGTCAAAAACCCGTTTTGTCCCGTCCGCAAAATATAAACTAGACAGAGTGCTAAAAATTTTTTGTAAAATCGTTTGACATCCATTGGCGGAAATTCCTTTCATTTACAGTTCAATGCATTGCTGTTTCTTATGCTTGGCGAGAAACTCTATCGAGTTTCTATGATCACCACTCATAATGTTTCCAAAGGACTCGGGGTGAGGTACATTATATGAAAACTGCTTGGCGACCTGCAGGCTTTTATAATGTTCGCGTTTCCTGCAATTACATATGACTATATTATTTTTATTTATTTTTTATTTTTTTTATTTATTTAATTATTTTGCTCCCATAAAATTGTACAAAGTTGAAGCTTCTGTGTTTGCATGTCTTTTCTTATTTATGAGCTTGAAAAATTAATTTGTTGATTTTATTTACCATTATTTAAACTAGAAACACCACTCTTACGAAGACGATTTCTCAAGTAAACATGTAAAGATTTTGAGTATACGCATATTAATAACAATGCACCTTATAATAAACGTTAACTAAATTGAGATATATTGCAATAATTCTAGCGTAAGCGGAATCGCATAAGTCTGGGGAAAAATCTGTTCTGTCAGTTCTTTCGCATACAAAAATATTTATAAAAGTGATATAACAAAAATTAAAAATTTATTTTTTCGATTTTCAAAATTGATATACTGCATATATTATAAAAGCCTGCTGGTCGCCAAGCAGTTTTCACATACTGTACCTCACTCCGAGTCCTTTGGAAACATTATGAGTGGTGATAGATTTTTACACGGGACTAGGAGTATGCACTTCTATATCGTTTCTTTTTATGTGATATCACTTCTTTTTATGGCTGACGTTTTAGGTTTGTGGCTTGGCGGGATCAATTACAACGAGTTGTTTTTGATGAGATATCACTCCTTTTTGTAAGGTATTTAATTTTAATTACACAGATTCCATTTTTATTCAGAAAAGAAAAGATAAAAGAAAGATGACAGGGGCAAAATAAAAAAATAATTGTGATGCTATAAACAGAATTATACATCAGAATTATACAATTTATTGAGTGACTTATTCCAATGTACATGTCACTACCATAGCAACGGGGAAACTTTTATATTCATTTCCTTACATTGTAATCATCAGATTATTTATGACATGTTTATTTTCCTTTTTAGGGTTTCGTTCATCTCACGAAACCCTATTGCTCCCGCTCCGTTGTCTGTCTGTCACAGAGCCATTCTCGAAAACTGTCAAACTCACAGAGTTGAAACTTTGTGTATAAATCAGAATATCAGCTGCAAAGAGCTGAAAATATTAAAATTTGAAAAATTCGTGTTATTTTAATAAATAGAGATAAAAAACCAAAATTCTAACAGCCTTTTCTTATTAAATTTGAACATTTTCCCTTATAGCAGATGCCAAAAATTAAAAATCCATGATGAAATTCTATCTACAATGATTAATTTTCTATCAGACGATTTCCACGTGAAAAATAAAAAGGAAATAAAAAGTTTCACCCATTGAAAAAAAAGATTAATATGAAATAAAAAAAAGATTGATGTCATAGTGGTAATAAAACAGAAAGATATCTCAATAATACAAGGAGTATGAGTATGTGTGCATGTACACAAAGCAGATTAATTACACGTCATTAGAGAATTAAAAAGAAAATCTGATGTCATATCGCAAGTTTAACGGATTTTTCAAATGTTTCAGTATAATACAAAGCTAGTATGAATATGAGTAATAGAGAATAGTAAATATATGAGTTTGAGGAACGTATTGAATCATGATAAAAACCCGATTATGGAAATATTCGCCTATTTTAACATTTTGAATGTGTACAACATGTTTAATTTTGAAATTATTTTTTTAAATATCGCATTTAGTCCACATGACAGATATTATTATGACAGAATATAATAGTGGGCTTCACCCGCTATCGGGCCGGTTCAGATATTCGAAAAACCGAGAAAAATAGACAGTTTTTTTTTTTTTAGAAAATGAAATTTATTTGGATTTTTTAAAGAAAGGATAAAGTGTTTTGAAAGGAATATTAAACGAAACCCTTTGTGCGAACTTGGATCACACTTACCCACTTGTTCTTTTGTTTATATCACTCTTCCGTTTATATACATTCAAAAAACAACAACAACAAAAAAATTCACAGTAGTTTACAAAGTAATTAAAATACTGCAGTTTCAGAAAAATGTGGAAAAATAAGAAGCACCTTTTTTTTCGGTCAATTATAACAATGAGTTTATGAAGCATACTTCACCGAGAATAATCAAATTTGTTTTTCTACGAACAATTGTAATTTACAGGGATTTTTATACTAATATATTAAATATTCTTGAAAATTACTGAGCACCTTAAAAGTTTTTTATTTCTTAAGTTTTTTAACTCAACGTTTCTAGAATCGGAAAAATGTAAGATTCACAACGTTTGCAAAAGTATAAAAACTATTAAAGTGATTTCAAAATAGAAAATATTCGTAGGATGACATGTATTCCAAAATTTTGTGCGATTTTGTAAATATACCACAAAGACTAATGCGTTTACATAATCAACCGTTTAAAAAAAAAGGAAAATTTTATTAACATTTTTGATCTGATAAATCATAAAGCTTTAAATTAGATTTTAAAAAGGAGCGTGATTAAACCAAAAAGGATTATAATTACTAAATGCACAAAATACATAATTAATGTTTCTAGTCTGTCCATTCCAATTCGGGGATCCTAAAATATAGGTTCTCAATCTCCGGCAGTCCATGAATTAATTAGGACATATGTATGCAACTGTTAAAATGTTCCCAAAGTCGACAATCGAAGCAATAAGTATAGCTCGGCAAATATGAAACACGGCATTGCTTCATCATGACTTTGTTTCGTGAGGTGTTCGTTCTCCAAACATAAAAATCTCTTGAAAGTGTTCGTTAACCGAACATGTGTTCGTTATCCGAACATAAAAATCGTACGCGAAAGTGTTCGTTAACCGATTTGTTCGTAAACCGAACAGTTCGTTACCGATCAACTATTGTATATGAAATATAGCATTTTTAATTTTTATGGGGAATTTAAGAAGTTATTTCCTTTTCATTGTGCTCTAGGCCCGTTTTTAGAGCATTTTACGTTCGTCATAGCCGAAGATTCGGTGAACGGCAAATATTTAAACGCAAAACTTCTAATCTTGGGGTAGCAACATTTTTACATTCTATTACTCAGCGCATGAATGTAAAGTTGGAATTTTTTAAACGCTTTTTCAATCAATTTCTGATACATTTATTAATAAACACAGTTTTTTTTTAATCGATGAAAATACTATATTTTAACAGATTTAGAGCTTAAGATCGACGAGCTTTCAGGCGGACAAAATGAACTCGTATTAAATTTTAAAGCAAGATAATAAAACCTTACAGAGATTGAAACAGTATAAAATCATTAAAATACATCTCACTCACTAAATATACATCGGTTGTAATGTAATCAAGATCTTCTAAGAGACTCTATAGACGAAACGTATATGGTTCAACAATACAAACAATAGAGAGTTTAAATGAATCGGATGTAGTAACATATTTGAATATCTTGTGTATATAGCCACTTTGACAAAAATTATGCTATTTACTATTGTTTTTCCTCTGTGTTGAGGAATCAAGTACTTCAACGTAAAAATTCGCTAATTACACAACTATTTAGTCTTATTAAAAAATCTTTTGAGTTACCCTGTAAACGAACAGTAAATTCTACAATTCTGTTTTACAATAGGAAGCTAACTTAGGTCGTTCGTAGTAACATATTTTAACATCCTGCGCATACATTCTTTTTTAAAAGAGTTAGACCATTTAATATTTCTTTGCTTCATCTTAAGTATAGGAATAAATCACTTTAAAGTGATATACATAAAAAAAACTAATTCATATTTTTACACGAAATATTAAACATTTGAACTACTCATAAAAACAATGCAATTGCTGCAAACCGCGTAAAAATCGGATAATTACACAATTCTTTAGCCCTATATCAAAAGATCTTTTGTGAGAATCTGTAAACGAACCTTAAATGTTACTATTTTTTTTATAATAGGGAGCTTACTTGGGTCGACTGTAATAACATATCTTATTAATATCATGTGTATACGACCATTTCTAAAAGAGTTGGGTCATTTATTATTTTTTTGATTTATGTTAAGTATAGGAATCAATAACTTTAAACTGATATAAATCAAAAACTAATTAACATTTTTTCATGAAACTTTCAAAGGTTTGAACTACTCATAAAAACAATTCAAATGACGTAAACCACGTAAAAATTCGATAATTACAGATTGCTGTAGCCCTGTCAACAATTTTTGGTCTGTACAAGATTTAAAAAGTGCAAAAAACAGCACTTTTAAAATCGCATTTCCTGAAAACCTATTCGACAGATCTTGCTTTTCTTTTGATTTCTTAGTCACTGGGCACGCCCCATTCCATAGCATCAAGAATTTTGTTTCTATCATAAATAGAATGCGATATATAGATTTCTTTTGATTTCTTATTCATTTGGCACGCTCCATTGCATAGAATCAAGAATTTTGTTTCTATCATAAATAGAACGCGAGATATAGATGTGTCAAAAACCCGTTTTGTCCCGTCCGCAAAATATAAACTAGACAGAGTTAAAAAAAAAAAAATTGGTAAAATCGTTTGGCATCCATTGGCGGAAATTCCTTTCATTTACGGTTCAATGCATTGCTGTTTCTTAAGCTTGGAGAAAAACTCTGTCGAGTTTCTATGATATTTTTTAATTATAAATTATTTATTTAATTGTAAGGTATTAGCCGGGCGCAGATAGCGAATAGATAAATATTCTCTCAACAGCAGCAACAAGGTTTCAACAGTTGCTGTATGCGCTTTAGAACAATGGAGTTAACTAATCGCCAAATAACGCGCGCTAAAATAGGTCAATTGGATGGGAAGCTGCAACAATGTACTATTTTGAACAGTAATAAAAAGAAAACTGCCCAGTTAAACTGAGGGCATTGAGCTCACAGGCTATTACACTAATTGTATATTATACTCTTATTTCAAAGAATTTGAAATATGCCCCTCGAAAAATAAAGAAATCAACAATATATTAAGGGGGGGGTCATCCCCCCGTTACCCCCCCTCATAGTTAACTAATGAACCCCTTAAACTAATCAGGGAAGTCTCTAATTACAATGAATATATATACAAAATTTGAAGAAAATCGGATAATTCTGCATGAAAAACCCATTTATCTAAATTAGGGGGGGGTTATCCCCCCACTTTCCCCCTTTATACTTAACCAATGAACCCCCAAAACTATTCAGAGAAGCGCATTATCACAATGAACCTATATACAAAATTTGAAGAAAATCGGATAATTCTGCATGAAAAACTCATTTATCTAAATTAGGGGGGGGGGGTTATCCCCCCCTTTCCCCCTTTATACTTAATCAATGAACCCCCAAAACTATTGACAGAAGCACATTATCAAAATGAACCTATATACAAAATTTGAAGAAAATGGGGTAATTCTGCATTAATGAAAAACCCATTTATCTAAATTATGGGGGGTTAGCCCCCCGTTTCCCCCCCCTTTATGCTTAACCAATGAACCTCCAAAACTAATCAGGGAAGCGCCTTATCACAAGGAACCTGTAAACAAAATTTTAAGTAAAACGGTTAGTTCTATCAAGAGTTATCGCGTTACGTACATACATACATACATACATACATACGTACATACAGAACCGGCGGGCACATAAGCTCTCAGGCTTTGATTGCCTGTGAGCTAAAAAGTAGAAAATAAAATATAAATAAACGTTAAAAAATGTATCATTTTTTGAAAAAAAAAAACGCTTTTTAAATTTTTTTTATTTAATTTAACCTGATTTTTGTAAGTAAAGATGCAATTTTCAATAAAAAAATATGTACAAAGGTGTGTTTCCGATGATATTACAACATTTTAATATTTTTAGAACTTAATTAGAAATTATTTAAGTCAATCGATACAATAGGCCAATTGGATGTTGCAGTTTTGAAACAATGAAATATTTTAAACCGTAAAAAATAGAAAATGAAAATAAAGTATGTAATATTTTTTGAAAAACTCTTATTATGTCATATGTCTTTTACAAGTTAAATTAGCCAATTAATCTATATACATTATTCAAGTCTTCCGTCGAAATTGCGTGGCGAATTGTGGACGCTTTTCCATCTGACCGCAATTGAAAAGGGAAAAGGAGAATTCATTCATTATGAAAAGGTTTTAAAAATATCTCTAACGAGGTTGTTAATAATGAATCAGCTACGAAGGAAAGGATTTTTTTTTTATATATAATTTTTATTAGCATTATTTGTAAATTTATTCAATAGAAATTTAATTGGCGGCATTCGCTTTATTTTAATGGCATTTTTATTTAATTTTGACAAGACATTTAAATGGCACTCTAATCGACTTGATGTGAATAATGGATCATTTTTATTGAGACTATTTTCTTATTTGTTTCGTTTCTCTACGTATTAGCTTGCGTTTTGGAATGAAGTAATAATTGCGTTTCATTTCGACGACAAAACAATACTAATCCAGTAATCGATTTTATAATTAATACAAAAAAAATAAAAAATGACGGAAGGACTCATTTTATGAGTCTGATAAAAGTGTTCGAAATTTAATTATTGCATTTTATGGATCAAAATGGACAAATTGTATGAATTTGAAACAACCCTAACAGGCTATGTATTAGGGTGGAATCCAATAACGAAAGAGGAGACTCTGAATGAAATGACAGAGTTTGTTTCAAACATAATATCTAAAGTTACACAAGCATTTGTCTCACTGTTACATTAATAGTGAATACCTTGTTCATAGAGGTACTTTAGCTGAGTTCGGAATCGGTTTCGAACATTGTCCATGATTTCGCTGTCCGAGTAAAAACGGCGACCCTTCAGTATATTTTTCAGTGGACCAAAGATGTGGTATCGTGGTCACAGCAAAAGTTTTATTTAAAACCAACAATTGTTAAAAAAACATGATAGTAAAATTTTAGATGATATTACAAGACATTTTGTAGATCTAAGGAACCCCCAAAACAAGGTCCGTCTCTCCAGAACACAAAAACAAGTCTGCCTCTCAATAACGAAAAACTCCATCTTCTTTCCCTCTGCATAATCCTTAAATTTTACTTGACTTGGTCATAGAGGGTATAAAATGTCATATACGACATATATCACTATAACCTCATACAGATAAATTGGCGATTTTGGTCGTTCTTTTTCAATTTGTTGAGAGTGTCCTATGGGGTTTCGGGAAAAAATCTTCACGGAACTATATAACCTATACTATACTGTTTACACACCTGCAGTTTCAGGTTAAT
The DNA here is from genome assembly GCA_963931845.1 of Maratus michaelseni. Taxonomy (NCBI): domain Eukaryota; kingdom Metazoa; phylum Arthropoda; class Arachnida; order Araneae; family Salticidae; genus Maratus; species Maratus michaelseni. The sequence continues at coordinate 475,505,221 of OZ007587.1, forward strand.
TCCTCATGTATTTTTCTAGATATTGCTCTTTTCACCATTTTTCATGAGTGTTCGTATTATTTTGTCACCCATCTGTACATGTCAGATAACTTGACGATGCATCTCGGTCGCTTGACGATTCATCCTCAGAAGCTGCTATAACAAGGAAGTACCGATTTAAAAAAAATTCAAATGACTTAATAAATATTTTCATGAATACCTTTTTAAGTTATGATTTGATTTTCATAAAATTTGAAATGACTCGACAAAATTCTGCAACGATTCTATATATTAAATTTAAAACCATTCGGTTGGGTCGTTTTTGTGCTGTTCTTATGCAGACAGACGGACGGACCAGACGACGGCTCTAGATGCTACGTATTTATATAGTTACGAACGCACCTAAAAACATTCCTTCTTGCCTGTACCGGAAGGAGAACCTTGAAATAAGACAAAAATTCGATTTTGTTATACTGACTTAATTATTTCACTTTTTAATATTAGAAGGTTTATCCTGTACGATTTCAACAACAGTTTTTGCATTTTGTTCGGATTTATAGGACTTACACAAGCACAAAGTTCGTATGATTCGTAGTTTTTGATGAAAAATACGCACTTTCTCCTAATTTAACCTCATTTATTTATATGAGAGCAATCGAGCAACACTTTCTTCTTTACATATATTATGAAATACATCAAAATGTACACTCTATGTAAAAATAAAAGAGTTTCAAAGCTGCGCTCATAGTAAAATATTAAAAAATATATTATAAATGGAGGTAAAATGAGAAGAAATTGCGTATTTTTCATCAAAAACTATGAATAATACGAACTTTGAGCTTATGTAAGTTATATAAATCCGAGCAAAATGCAAAAAATATTGTTGAAATCGTACAGGATAAACCTTCTAATATTAAATAGTGAAATATTCAAGTCAGTATAACAAAATCGAATTTTTGTCTTATTTCATGGGCCAAAAACACGGCTTATGGGCCCTTTTGTGAACCTTGAAAATAGCTCCGCCCCCCCTTTTTTTTTTCTTTGGTTTTAAGATTTTAGCTAATTCTACTTGAAAACGCGAAGCTAAAACGTGAGGAACCTGAGTATATATTAGAAGTTCATTCCCAATTTATGTCAATACTGAATTTGAATGAGAATTTCGCCCAAATGACTCAGCTATAGCCAAGTTGGCTTCATTTATAGCGACTTATTTTCAGTCGCCCAAATTGGGTGATATCTCGCCAAGCTTGCCGAGAATTTGACGTTACCGGGTAGGTAATCAAAAATTACTGTTGGCAAAATTTTGAAAAATTATACATTTTATTATTAAAAATTAATTTTGTTCATACATAGGGTCAAAACTTCCAATAATTATACCATCATACCTATTTTGAAACACCCATAAATGACACAAAGTGAACCAGTGACTGACACTTTATTTTAAAAGATTAAAATGATTAAAAAAAATTTTGTTCGTTATTATAAAAACAAAATACATCAATATTTATTATAAAAAGTGGGATTTAGTAAGCTGGGAGGGGGATATAGGAAAAGACAGGGATATAGGAAAAGAGGATATAGTAAGAGTATATAGCAGTAATATTGAGTACTGCATTATTAGTAATGCAGATATCCAATAACTGACATTTATGAACCAGTAACTGGCATCTGGTGTCATACACTGGTAAAATAACTTAAATTTTTACAGTGTTTACTACAAGATAAGTTTAATTTATTCTTATGCATTTTTAAATAGTTCAAATAATAGATTTCAACTTTCTTTTATATAACCAATAACTAACACCTCTGTCAGAGACTGCTGATATTGAAATTCTAGGAACCAATAACTGTCACCCCCCATTAAGCTAACTTAAATAACGATAAACCCTAAATCATGGCCTATATTACATCTTTAAACTAATTTCTACTAATATAACTTTAAGGAAAAAGTTTAGGATGGTTGCATTACAAATAGATTAGAAAAACACTTCCTTAATTTTAGAAATAAGATAGTTTTTCAAAAGTTTCTTCCTCATTGAATATGTTCTTGTAGTGAATAAATTGACTCAAAAATAAAACTCAGTTTCTCATTTACCACTAGATGACATCTCTTTGCAGGATTTTACAACGAAATGCGTATTTAAGTTAGATTTTTGCTCAAGTGACAGTTACTGGTTAGGTGTCAATAACTGGGCGTTTCACCCTACTGAAATTGTTTAATTATAGCAATCCTATAATCTACCGAATGTTTTTTGGATAGAGATGTTTCTACAGAAATAGGTATTCAATGGAAAAAGAGCCTAAGTATGGATTTCAAGTTGTGAAATTTTCAAAGCTAGGCTCCAGTTTCCCCATTGGAATTTTCAGTCAAAAGATAAAATGTCGCCAGCTTAAAAGGTACTTATTTTATGACGGAAATGAATCCTATCCTAATAGCAGACGATATAATTCACTTTTTCACTGAAATAATAACGATGATTTTAGTATTGAATACTAAAATATTAGTGTGCACAAGTGTCGAATATTTGCGCTTAGTATAATTTTAATGTTAACAGAATTATAATAAATTGTTTTGTAAAAAATGTTATTGAGACTTAATTTCATAAAATAAAATGAAAATCTATAATATGAAAATCTGCATATAAAATAAATTTTGTATTATCGTGCCTATTTTTGCATAAGAGTATGCAACAGCAATTGCACCAAGATCTGAATATTTATAAAACTAGTTATAATACGAACGCAACTCATTTGTCACTTTTGACGGACCATTTCCAACTTGTTTTTAATCTGTTGTCTTTCAAACTGTCAGCCACCCTAGAATTTCAAACTGCTCTCTTTACCTCAGCCATTTTTTAAGATAAAGGAAAAACAAAAAATGTTTCCTTGTATCAAGGGCGATCATTTAACGGAAAAGAAAACTTTTTGGATTTCTAATTTTTTTATACATTTTTAAAAATTCTTCAAGTAAGTCAATCTTTAAGTAGCCGCCATTTTGAAACAAGATGGCGGATGAAGCTGGCGAACGAACTCGGTCGAGTCCTTGGTATGCCCTGTCCTGTACATATGTTCAGTCACATCCGAATCGGTTCATAAATACGAGTCTATCGCATGACAAATATCAGATATGTATACTATCAACATTTGAACTGAGTGGGATTTTGGGGTCTGGAGGTCAAGATCGGTGAAAATATAAAACCATTTTGTAGTTTTCATTAAATTTTACTGACAGAGAATAAAGTTAAAAGGGTAAGTGAAAATGTCTAACGTACTTGTTGAATAATGGCAGCTGCATTTATATGCTGGAAAAGAAGTTACATTTTTGAGGTTAAGTAAAGGCAGGACATAAAATGAAAAAAAAAAAAAAAAAAGAATCTCTAATGTATTTGATAAAATGAAATTACATTTAATCTTTAAAATAGAAAGGATTTAAGTAAAAAATAAATTAATCTTTAAGAAACTTTCGGAAACCATACATTTAGAATAATAATGAAAATATGTATATGATCTTTACATCCTAGCAATGAATCAGCCTCTTTTGAATTGGTAAAATCTGGCACGAGGATGTTGTTCAATTAAAAAAAAAAGCAATAAGGAAATATTAATTTTCACGTTTACAATTGACTATTTTCGAGCACCTGCTTTTATATTACACCTATGATCTCGTGGTTTTATGTTTTTCAAGTTTTATTTTCAAAATTTTGCGAGACTAGTTCGTTTATCGTACGTCGATCATCCTATTGAAAGGTTTTTATAAGCTTTTTTGTGCTCTGTTCTTATCAATTTAATCTATATTTTACATGGTACAAAGTCCACTATATGAACACATCGTGTCTTTCACATGTTAAATTAATCCATTTAATGATCTATTCATCATCCTTTTTGGAATTGCGTGATGAGAGTTTGTAATGATTTTCTATAACCGAAACTGAATCGCTGGTCATTATGATGAGAGAAGGGAAACAGACAAAAGACTGAATTCATCCATTATAATGAAAGGATTTTCAAAGATTCGTTTAAAATACCTCTAACGAGGATATGAAAAATGAAGCAGGAGTTTTTTTTTTTTTTATAAATAATTTTTGACCGTAATTGAAAATTTATTTAATAGTAATTTAATTTCGCTTTATTTAATTACATTTTTATTTAATTTTGACAAGGCATTTAAATTACACTCCAATCGAGTTTATTAATAATGGATCATTTTTATGATTAGCAATTTTTTATGCGTTCACATTTCTATAGATATTTAGTTGGGTTTTAAATAAAGTAACAACTGTGTTTCACTTCATATACGTATTGCAATATCCTCTAATTGATATTGTAATTAATAAAAATGATGAAAGGGTGCCCGAAAATTTCTTGACATTTTAAAATTTAATAAAAAAGTTAAACAATTAGCGTACGGGAGTGTGGTTTGGACAAAAATGCTTCTTATGATCGAAAATTTTCTTTAAAAAAATAAAAAATTTAGTTCCAAAAAATTCTCATAGATAGGTAACTGTGACGAAAGACGTACAGAGCGATGCACAGTTTTTATCCAAACTAAGGCAACCCACATTCCAGAGCTTAAAAATACTCGCCTTCATGAATTCGATTAGACGAGTGAGACAAGTCAACAAACATTCGTTTGGTGATAATAGGAAGTTGCTTGACGATTCATTTTTTTTTCCAAAATCGTATCGACCCATTGATTTTTTTTTCGTCTGTATGTCGCTATTATCTTTCAGAGGCATCCTAGAAATCTTAGCGAGTTTCCTATTATCGCCAAACTAATGTTTGTTGACTTGTCTCACTCGTCTAATCGAATTCATGAAGGTGAGTATTTTTAAGCTCTGGAATGTGGGTTGCCGTAGTTTGGACAAAAACTGTGCATCGCTCTGTACGTCTTTCGCTGCTGTTATCTATAAAAGCATTCTACTTCTTTATTAGCTTTTGAGAAATAACGCCATCTATGAGAAATTGTTGGAACTAATTTTTTTATTTTTTTTTGAAGAAAATTTTTGATCATGAGAAGCAATTTCCTCCAAACCGCACTCTCGTACGCCAATCGTTTAATTCTTTTTGGAATTTTAAAACGTGTCAATTAATTTTCGGACACCCTGTATAACCAAGAATAAAAATAGACAATAGTCTGTTCCGAATTACCCACGATTCCTAAAAACATTCGTTATCATTAGAAAGCTCATAAACTAATATATTTTCGAGATTTAAAGAAGCATTTTTGACCTAGTTTATTTTGATTCCACTGATTTCGGGAAACATGATTTCGCCCTATCTCAACAGCAGTTTTAGGTAGGAGCGTGAAATGCATCATAACAAATCGACTAAAAAACAGTTAAATTGGTATTTCAGCTATTTTAGAAATTCATCCCCTAAGGTTGTTAAATGGGGTGTTTAAATATACTATGTATATGTATATGAATGGGACCCCGTAAAATGGATATTATGCATTGGGCCCCACATTGCGTAAGTCGGGCTTCTGCCGCCGAGTCACTCTTTTTGAAGGAAAATTCCGGAAATTTCTTACAAGATTTTATTATAGGTTTTTCATAACTATATGCATAGAACCAGAAACAATGTTTTATTAGATTTGCATATCCTGCAATAAACGAAAATCAACAAAAAAATTGATAATTCATTTCAGAATACAGACAGCTTTCAACCGACAAAAATTGATTCGAATTAAAACAGACACTTTTTTTTAAAAATATTTTTCTGAACTACATTAGTAAAAATTTCGTTTATATCGAGATTTTTAAATAGTGTCTTTCACATGTTTAAATTATCCAATTAAACTATTCATTATTCCAGCCTTTCTTCTGTCGGAATTTCGTTATGTACGCTTTTCTAAAACCTGGATGGTGGGAGAGGGGTGAAGGCAGAATTCATTCATTATGAAAAGGTTTCGTATAGTATTCGTTAAAAATACCTCTAATGAGGTGGTTAATAATGAATCACTTATGAAGGGTACTTTTTTTAAAATGATTTTTAGCATTTATTCGAAATTTAATCGATAATGAATTAATTACGCAATCGTATCATCTAATTGCATTTTTATTTATTTCTGACAAAATATTTAAGTTGTACTCTGAATCGAGATGATTATTAATGAATCATTATTAGGAATTTTTCTTTAAAATGATTACATTTCCTCGTGTTTTATTACGCACGATGGGTAAAATGTCAAAAAAAAAAAAAAAAAAATCTCAATGAGTAAATAACTTATTTTCAGACGAAGGTAAACCGATATCATTATTACTAAAAATGAAAAAAAAAGCTAAATAAAGCTTATAATGGCTACGAAATTTTTGTGATACTAAAGGGAAAAGTGTGAAACATTGCAAACAGATACATATTCAAGGGAAAAAAGAGTAAAAATTGTAACTCAAAAGGTATAATTTTCTATCCTTTATCCACTACACAATCAATATCAAACAGCAAAAAATACCGATATCTGATGCTCGCTCAAATTAAAAGTCAAACATCCGAAATCTTTCATTGAAAATGGCTTCCTGCGACTTGGCCGTTAATGCATTTTAGAAGTTTTTTAAATTCTACAGAATGCATATTGGTCTACATATCTACTACATTTTTTGAACATTTAACGTATTTTATTGCACAAAGTACTGAAATATAATACACATATTAAAAAGCACAATTTCGAAATCACAGCTGTCGAGGATGGTCCCCTCTGGTTCTTAATGTCTCATATAATGTAACACAATGTAAAATTTGATGAACAAATTATTCATTGGAATTCGTGTTAATGACAATAGACCGTACAAAATGGCCATTAAACCATGGTAAAACTAAATGATGGTTAATCAAAACTAATGCTTCTTGAAACAACTTTTAGTTACATTGTCTTCATACGAGTTTGCCTATTTGTATTCTGATATTACTTTTAATATTCAAATAATTTATAAATGCATAATTTCCAATCATTAATTTTGAAATGATTTATCGACGTAATTGTTTATTTCAAACTAGCAAAACCCGCGGCTTTGCTCGCGTAATTCTTGAAAAATGCCAAGTGGAATTAGTTGGCCTATTTTCATTAGAAGAAATTTTACTGCCACAGATAATTCAGAAATTACTCATTAAGGCACACTAATTAAGCAAATTTATGTAATAACTATATCACAGAAACTGCAATTTAAAACTGTTCCTGCTTACATTAAAATTTCAAAATTTTTAAAAACTGTTCTACGTGGATGCATTTGTGTCTCTAACGTAACAGTCATGTAAATATTCAAGTTTCTATCTCTAACAATTCCAGATAAATCATTGTTTACAATGTTTTTAGAACTTTACCAGCTTATTTCACTTTTTTAAATTTCTTTTTTTTTTAGAAACCGTTTTTAGCGAACACTGAAATCTTTTTGAACTTCCTATACCCACAAGCATCACTAAAATAGCACTTTTGGAATGTTTGTTGCTTCTGCACCTTTTTTAAATTTCGAATTTTGTAAAAACTGTTCCGTGGAAGCATTTACGTATAAAAAACAACAGACATGTTAAATTTTATGTTTCTATAGCTAACAATTTAGAAAAAAAAAAGTAAAGTTTTGCGCTCAGTTTACACCTTTACACTTTGAATTTTTAATAAGACTGTTTATACCGAGAGTCTGCATCTTAAAAGTTACAACTATGCTAAATTTCCAGTTTCTAACCCGAATAAATCCAATTAAATCATAATGTAAAACGTTTTCAGACCGTTCCCCGCCTGTTAAATTTTGATTTTTTTAGAAACCGGTCTTAGCGAGCATTTGCATTTTAAGAGTAACCACCATGCCAAATACGAAGCTGTGGTACCCAGCTGTACCATAGAAGAAGGAACTTAAAATAGAAGTAAGATGTAGGGGGTTTTCGTCCGTCATTTGTTAAGGGGGTTATGGGAAGGTGTTCAAACAGAATGGCTTGCAACCTTCCCGATATTGGCGAAAACTTGGCTTTTATCTTGGCATAGACGTTCCTACTAATCGTCGTCGCCTCACATGATGGATTGCCGGTATTTCCCCTTTTGTGTTGTCATTCTATGTATAGCACTATATCTCTTAAAGAACTACCGATCAAATGTTTAAGTAATAATTTATAATAGAATTAAAATTATTCTTTAAATTAATTTAACAAATTATTCGTTAAATAAAGATTTTCGTAGAAAATGTTTCTATTGGATAGTTATTTCATAAAGATAAAATTGTTATGATGAGGTTTTAAAATGTAAGCAAATAAATGATTTAAAATCTACAAATTTCAGAAATTTGTTATGCCCTTAAACACAGGGTGTGCATATTTTTAAGAGAACCATATATTCTAATAAAACTAAAACATACTGATTAAAAAATTTGTTTAGAAACATTGCAATTATATAATTTGATAATTGAATTATTAATATTAAAAATTGTATGAGAAAAACTGAATAATCTTTGAAAAAAAAAACTATGTATCAACAGTGGTGAAATGGTTAATTTTACTTGCTACTGAGTTTCACATCTTTTTTTTTTTTTTTTTTTTTTCCTTTAATGGCTGGATTTAAGAATTGTAAACTACTTTCTTTTTCTGTCAAATTCTATTTTTATCAAATGATATTAAATTTTCCTCTCCATCCATAGTTAGAAAAGGGAATAAAGTTGATTTGCTTATTAGTCTTTATTTTGAAATATTTTAAATAATCTAATCATTTGTTTTAAGTAATTGTTGCTGTGAAATAGTAAAACTGATTTTTTCTGCATAATGTTTAATTTATTTTATATGAATTATATCTAAATACAGAAGAAGAACTAAAGTTGATTAGCTTATTTTATTTATATAAAAATATATGAAATCTCATTTTTTTTGTTATTGCTGTGAAATTGTGAAACTGAATTTTTCAGCACACTGTTTGTTCATTTCTTTTATATGAATCTTTTGTAAATATACAAAAGGTACTAAATTTGATTAGCTTAGTTCGAAGAATTATTTTCTGTATATTAAAATATTTGAAATCATCTCATCATTTGTTTTATTTGATTGTTGCTGTGAAATTGTAAATGTGAAATGTTTTATTAAATATTTATACAATAAAGTATTTCAAGTTCAACGTATTTAGTTTCCTTATTTGTAATTATATAAACACCAGTGGACACATGCAAATATTTCACACTGCAGTCTAATATTTTTTAGATGCAGGTTTAAACTTAAAAAAAAAAAAAAAAAAAAAAAGACAAAGTATTTCCTAAACAACATTTGTCAAGCCAGAATATCATCTAATTTATTCAACCAAAGTTACAGTAAAATCTGGCGAAGGATAGCAAACGGGGGAGAAAAAAAAAGTAATTTTATTTTAACTGCATTAGAGGGTGACATCTGTTTTGGAAAAAACATGGGAGAAAAAAAAAAGTCCTTCCGGCCTGTACCGAGAGGAAAAGGTAGCTTTCCTATATCTTCGTTTTAAAATTTTAGCTAATGTTACACGAAAACAGCAAGTTAAAATGCAAAGAAACGTTTACAAAAGATTCGTTAATACTGAATTTAAATAAGAAATTCGCCAAGTTATTGAGCAATAGCCAAATTGGCTTCATTTATGAAAACTTATTTTGGTCGCCAAATTTGGCGATATTTCGCCAAATGTCGCCAATTTTGTCGCCAATTTTGGTACTAACGGATATGAATATATAGTTTTATACGTATGATTGAGAAAATTATTACAACAATGAAAGAAAATAATTTGCGAGTAATCGCATTAATGTGCTGTTTTGTTTCAAAATGTCAGCCACCCTAGAATTTCAAACTGCTGTATCTCAGCCACTTTTTAAGATAGAGGTAAACCAAAAAATGCTCTGGAATCCTTGTATCAAGGCCTAACACGTAATTAAAAAATAAATTTTAATTTTTAATTTTTTTGTATATTTATTTTAGTTTTAAATTTTTAAATGGGCGACATCTTGAAACAAAATGGCGGGCCAAGCTGGTCAACGAACTCGGTCGAGACATTGGTTAGCTTAATACACACAATTAGTTTAATCAAAATTGATTTATAAATACGAGCGTTATCGTATGACATAGGTCAAATATATATATATATATATATATATATATATGGATATATATATATATATCAACATTTGAACGGAGGGTGGTTTTGGGGTCTGGGGGTCATGATCGGTGAAAATATATCGAAATTTTCCGGAACTGCTTTCCTCCGAACGGCTGCAATAGGTAACTTTATACTTTTTTGTATTGAAAACTACCTAATAAATTGAGCATTTTAATTAAAATTTTGCTTTTTAATCATAAATATAATATAAACATGTGAAACAACAACTTTGTCCCACTTGAACTTCATTGGAACATATATTTTTTATTTTAATAATTTTAATCGTTTTTATTTTTTGTGGCAACGCTTATTTGAGAAAAACCTTTCATTTCATTTATGAAAACAATGCTGATTTAATTTTTAATTAAATGTAATTTTCATCAAACATGTTTTAACGAAATGTGAGCATAATATGTCAGAAACCTGTTAAAAATTTTTTCATATGGTAGCTCATTTATCGTTTTGCGTTTTTTATTTGCATAGAAAAAGGGATGTTGACATCAGAAATAATAAATATGATACATTTTATTAGTATTTCCTAATTTCATAAAATGAAACGATTACTTTAAATCCTTTTAACTAAAAAAAATTATCCTACTGTTCAATTATTCAGTCCTTTATAAAGAATTTTTTTTTTCATCAAAATCAACAGAAGAAAGGGGATTTTAGTTAAATTTAAATAAGGGTTTGGTTTTAAATTTTAAAATCAGATGAATACAATCAATTCTTAGTTGATATTACGAAGGTGAAGGGGGTGGGGGAGGTAAATGTATGTGTTTATTTTATAAGTAGCCAGTGACTGATTTACAAATTTGGGGACCCTGGGCACAGATGCTTTAATAATTTTGTGATATGTAATGATATTTCTTCTCAATTTTTTAGCAGTAAAAGTTTTTATAACATCCTCATAATCTTAAGTGCTCTATCTCGCTGACGATTTTTCAATCTTTCGTCAACTTTAAATATCCAATGGTAAAATTTATTTTTAAATATTGAAATGCAAATGAGATATTTTTAAAAATTTCTCCTATAGGATTAACATTAGCGACCTGGCGTTTTCTCGTGAGTGATGTAGCCCTTAAAAGTTATTTTTACATGAAAAAAATAAAAATAAAAACTTTCCATATTAATTTTGTGTTTTAATAGTTTAAAACTTCAGATTTGGGCTAATAATTTAAAAATCTTCCGTAGCATTTGCGGACCCCGGAAAATCGGGGGCCCTGGGACAGTGGCCCGAATGCCCTGCTATAAATCAGGCACTGAAAGTAGCTGCATTACGTAATAAAGTTTTAAAATATATCGAATTTAAAATTATTCTTGAACAAAGTTCTTTATTTATAAGTTATTTAAAGAAATTAGACCGGAGTTCTTTATTGTCATAAAAATAAAGATATCAAATATCGGAAAATTGAAAATATCGAATTAAATATTAGTTTTAAAAGTAACCAATTATTGTTTTTTAAGTATTATTTTATTGGTATTTAGGAAAAACATACCCCCCCCCCCTCCACCCCATAACAAAAAGAAAATATACGTAACTTTAAAAACAAAGCTTTAAATAGATTGCAATATGTTTACACTCCTTAGGTAACATATCTTTGTTTGTTCATTGAGAACATACATCTGACTTGTGTGCTTGACATCAAGTGCCCGATGTAACATATCCTTCGCATAACAGACGTAGCAAAAATCAAAACAAATCTCTCGTCTCAAACGCTTAAATAAATAAGAAAATATCGAGGAAAAAAGATGCCAAGACAGCGATAACTATGCCATACTATTGCCCTACTTACTCCCCGCCTTTGAAATAGTTTCGGAAAATGCCGTAAATAAAAAAAATCCGTGGCAAACGGTGATAGAGGGAAAAAGGCGAAAACTGCCCAGATCCTCCTTCTTGCTTATTCTATCAGCTGTACCACATAAATTGCAATTTTAGTACTTTTTTTTCCTGTCCTTTTACATTTCGCATTTTTAGTAAACTGTTCTGGGTGATCATTTACGTGAGTAACAGCCAGGCGAAATTTTAAGTTTTTAGGCCTAATAGTTCCAAATAAATCGTAATTTAGAAAGTTTTTAGAACGCTTCTCGCGCATTTCTCTCTTTTAAATTTCGATTTTTTTTTTTCAAATTGGTCTGTGCGACCATCTATTATTTAAAAGCAACAACCATGCCCAATTTTAAGTTTCTATCCCTAACAATTCCATAGTAATTGCAATTTAGAACGCTGTTTAGACGCTTTCCGCTCATTTCACCCTTTCGTAATCTAGAACTTTTTTTTCCTCTTTCACCCTTTTAAATTTCGATTTATTTTTAAAAAACAGTTCTGTGTGGGCACTTGTGTCTTAAAAAGTATCAGCCATGTCAAATTTCAAGTTTCTGTCCTTAACAATTCCATAGAAATCTTAATTTAGAATGTTTTTAGAACAGTTTTCCCTCATATCACTCTTTTAAATTTCGAATTTTTAGAAACTGTCCTTAGAGAGCATGTATATCTTATAAGTTACTACCTTGCCCAATTTTAAGTTTCTAATCCCTTCAGTATAATAAATATTGCATTTTTAGAACGTTCTTCACTTAGTGGCACTGACATAAAATATAGCAAGTGTTAGAGCACAGACTGTCATCATAAATTTGCGAGCATTCCGTTTAAAATAGGTTCGGTAGTTTCAAAGATTCCATAGAAATTGTAATTTAGAATGTTTTTAGAACACATTTAGCTCATTTCAACCTTTTAAATTTCGAACTTTTTAGAAACTGTTCTTAGGAAGCATTTACATCTTATAAGTAACTACCATGCCAAATTTCAAGTTTCTAGTTCCTTCATTATAAAAAAAAAAATTCGAAATTTTATAACTTTTTTGCTCTTGTACCCCCCTGGGGGTAGTGGCACCAACATAAAATATAGCCTATGTGGCAGCAAGGACTGTTACCATCAATTAGCCACCATCACTTTTGAAAACGGTTCTGTAGTTCCAGAGATTCCATAGAAATTGTTATTTAGAATTCTTTTAGAACAGTTTTCCATCATATCACTCTTTTAAATTTTGAATTTTTAGAAACTGTCCTTAGAGAGCATGTATATCTTATAAGTTACTACCTTGCCCAATTTTAATGTTTCTAATCCCTTTCAGTATAATAGATGTTGCATTTTTAGAATGTTCTTCGCTCTTGTAACCCCCTGAGGGTAGTGGCACTGACATAAAATATAGCCTGTGTTAGAGCACAGACTGTCACCATAAATTTGCGAGCATTCCGTTTAAAATAGGTTCGGTAGTTTCAAAGATTCCATAGAAATTGTAATTTAGAATGTTTTTAGAACACATTTAGCTTATTTCACCCTTTTAAATTTCGAACTTTATAGAAACTGTTCTTAGGGAGCATTTACATCTTATAAGTAACTACTATGCCAAATTTCAAGTTTCTTGTTCCTTCAGTTAAAAAAAAAAAATCGAAATTTTAGAACGTTTTTAGCTCTTGCACCCCCCTGTGGTAGTGGAACTGATATAAAATATATATAACATCGATTTATTTTTAAAAACAGTTCTGTGTGTGCACTTGTGTCTTAAAAAGTATCAGCCATGTCAAATTTCAAGTTTCTGTCCTTAACAATTCCATAGAAATCTTAATTTAGAATGTTTTTAGAACAGTTTTCCCTCATATCACTCTTTTAAATTTCGAATTTTTAGAAACTGTCCTTAGAGAGCATGTATATCTTATAAGTTACTACCTTGCCCAATTTTAAGTTTCTAATCCCTTCAGTATAATAAATATTGCATTTTTAGAACGTTCTTCACTTAGTGGCACTGACATAAAATATAGCAAGTGTTAGAGCACAGACTGTCATCATAAATTTGCGAGCATTCCGTTTAAAATAGGTTCGGTAGTTTCAAAGATTCCATAGAAATTGTAATTTAGAATGTTTTTAGAACACATTTAGCTCATTTCAACCTTTTAAATTTCGAACTTTTTAGAAACTGTTCTTAGGAAGCATTTACATCTTATAAGTAACTACCATGCCAAATTTCAAGTTTCTAGTTCCTTCATTATAAAAAAAAAAATTCGAAATTTTATAACTTTTTTGCTCTTGTACCCCCCTGGGGGTAGTGGCACCGACATAAAATATAGCCTATGTGGCAGCAAAGACTGTTACCATCAATTAGCCACCATCACTTTTGAAAACGGTTCTGTAGTTCCAGAGATTCCATAGAAATTGTTATTTAGATTTCTTTTAGAACAGTTTTCCATCATATCACTCTTTTAAATTTTGAATTTTTAGAAACTGTCCTTAGAGAGCATGTATATCTTATAAGTTACTACCTTGCCCAATTTTAATGTTTCTAATCCCTTTCAGTATAATAGATGTTGCATTTTTAGAATGTTCTTCGCTCTTGTAACCCCCTGAGGGTAGTGGCACTGACATAAAATATAGCCTGTGTTAGAGCACAGACTGTCACCATAAATTTGCGAGCATTCCGTTTAAAATAGGTTCGGTAGTTTCAAAGATTCCATAGAAATTGTAATTTAGAATGTTTTTAGAACACATTTAGCTTATTTCACCCTTTTAAATTTCGAACTTTATAGAAACTGTTCTTAGGGAGCATTTACATCTTATAAGTAACTACTATGCCAAATTTCAAGTTTCTTGTTCCTTCAGTTAAAAAAAAAAAATCGAAATTTTAGAACGTTTTTAGCTCTTGCACCCCCCTGTGGTAGTGGAACTGATATAAAATATATATAACATCGATTTATTTTTAAAAACAGTTCTGTGTGTGCACTTGTGTCTTAAAAAGTATCAGCCATGTCAAATTTCAAGTTTCTGTCCTTAACAATTCCATAGAAATCTTAATTTAGAATGTTTTTAGAACAGTTTTCCCTCATATCACTCTTTTAAATTTCGAATTTTTAGAAACTGTGCATGTATTTAGAGAGCATGTATATCTTATAAGTTACTACCTTGCCCAATTTTAAGTTTCTAATCCCTTCAGTATAATAAATATTGCATTTTTAGAACGTTCTTCACTTAGTGGCACTGACATAAAATATAGCAAGTGTTAGAGCACAGACTGTCATCATAAATTTGCGAGCATTCCGTTTAAAATAGGTTCGGTAGTTTCAAAGATTCCATAGAAATTGTAATTTAGAATGTTTTTAGAACACATTTAGCTCATTTCAACCTTTTAAATTTCGAACTTTTTAGAAACTGTTCTTAGGAAGCATTTACATCTTATAAGTAACTACCATGCCAAATTTCAAGTTTCTAGTTTTAGCTCTTGCACCCCCCTGTGGTAGTGGAACTGATATAAAATATATATAACATCGATTTATTTTTAAAAACAGTTCTGTGTGTGCACTTGTGTCTTAAAAAGTATCAGCCATGTCAAATTTCAAGTTTCTGTCCTTAACAATTCCATAGAAATCTTAATTTAGAATGTTTTTAGAACAGTTTTCCCTCATATCACTCTTTTAAATTTCGAATTTTTAGAAACTGTGCATGTATTTAGAGAGCATGTATATCTTATAAGTTACTACCTTGCCCAATTTTAAGTTTCTAATCCCTTCAGTATAATAAATATTGCATTTTTAGAACGTTCTTCACTTAGTGGCACTGACATAAAATATAGCAAGTGTTAGAGCACAGACTGTCATCATAAATTTGCGAGCATTCCGTTTAAAATAGGTTCGGTAGTTTCAAAGATTCCATAGAAATTGTAATTTAGAATGTTTTTAGAACACATTTAGCTCATTTCAACCTTTTAAATTTCGAACTTTTTAGAAACTGTTCTTAGGAAGCATTTACATCTTATAAGTAACTACCATGCCAAATTTCAAGTTTCTAGTTCCTTCATTATAAAAAAAAAAATTCGAAATTTTATAACTTTTTTGCTCTTGTACCCCCCTGGGGGTAGTGGCACCAACATAAAATATAGCCTATGTGGCAGCAAGGACTGTTACCATCAATTAGCCACCATCACTTTTGAAAACGGTTCTGTAGTTCCAGAGATTCCATAGAAATTGTTATTTAGAATTCTTTTAGAACAGTTTTCCATCATATCACTCTTTTAAATTTTGAATTTTTAGAAACTGTCCTTAGAGAGCATGTATATCTTATAAGTTACTACCTTGCCCAATTTTAATGTTTCTAATCCCTTTCAGTATAATAGATGTTGCATTTTTAGAATGTTCTTCGCTCTTGTAACCCCCTGAGGGTAGTGGCACTGACATAAAATATAGCCTGTGTTAGAGCACAGACTGTCACCATAAATTTGCGAGCATTCCGTTTAAAATAGGTTCGGTAGTTTCAAAGATTCCATAGAAATTGTAATTTAGAATGTTTTTAGAACACATTTAGCTTATTTCACCCTTTTAAATTTCGAACTTTATAGAAACTGTTCTTAGGGAGCATTTACATCTTATAAGTAACTACTATGCCAAATTTCAAGTTTCTTGTTCCTTCAGTTAAAAAAAAAAAATCGAAATTTTAGAACGTTTTTAGCTCTTGCACCCCCCTGTGGTAGTGGAACTGATATAAAATATATATAACATCGATTTATTTTTAAAAACAGTTCTGTGTGTGCACTTGTGTCTTAAAAAGTATCAGCCATGTCAAATTTCAAGTTTCTGTCCTTAACAATTCCATAGAAATCTTAATTTAGAATGTTTTTAGAACAGTTTTCCCTCATATCACTCTTTTAAATTTCGAATTTTTAGAAACTGTCCTTAGAGAGCATGTATATCTTATAAGTTACTACCTTGCCCAATTTTAAGTTTCTAATCCCTTCAGTATAATAAATATTGCATTTTTAGAACGTTCTTCACTTAGTGGCACTGACATAAAATATAGCAAGTGTTAGAGCACAGACTGTCATCATAAATTTGCGAGCATTCCGTTTAAAATAGGTTCGGTAGTTTCAAAGATTCCATAGAAATTGTAATTTAGAATGTTTTTAGAACACATTTAGCTCATTTCAACCTTTTAAATTTCGAACTTTTTAGAAACTGTTCTTAGGAAGCATTTACATCTTATAAGTAACTACCATGCCAAATTTCAAGTTTCTAGTTCCTTCATTATAAAAAAAAAAATTCGAAATTTTATAACTTTTTTGCTCTTGTACCCCCCTGGGGGTAGTGGCACCGACATAAAATATAGCCTATGTGGCAGCAAAGACTGTTACCATCAATTAGCCACCATCACTTTTGAAAACGGTTCTGTAGTTCCAGAGATTCCATAGAAATTGTTATTTAGATTTCTTTTAGAACAGTTTTCCATCATATCACTCTTTTAAATTTTGAATTTTTAGAAACTGTCCTTAGAGAGCATGTATATCTTATAAGTTACTACCTTGCCCAATTTTAATGTTTCTAATCCCTTTCAGTATAATAGATGTTGCATTTTTAGAATGTTCTTCGCTCTTGTAACCCCCTGAGGGTAGTGGCACTGACATAAAATATAGCCTGTGTTAGAGCACAGACTGTCACCATAAATTTGCGAGCATTCCGTTTAAAATAGGTTCGGTAGTTTCAAAGATTCCATAGAAATTGTAATTTAGAATGTTTTTAGAACACATTTAGCTTATTTCACCCTTTTAAATTTCGAACTTTATAGAAACTGTTCTTAGGGAGCATTTACATCTTATAAGTAACTACTATGCCAAATTTCAAGTTTCTTGTTCCTTCAGTTAAAAAAAAAAAATCGAAATTTTAGAACGTTTTTAGCTCTTGCACCCCCCTGTGGTAGTGGAACTGATATAAAATATATATAACATCGATTTATTTTTAAAAACAGTTCTGTGTGTGCACTTGTGTCTTAAAAAGTATCAGCCATGTCAAATTTCAAGTTTCTGTCCTTAACAATTCCATAGAAATCTTAATTTAGAATGTTTTTAGAACAGTTTTCCCTCATATCACTCTTTTAAATTTCGAATTTTTAGAAACTGTCCTTAGAGAGCATGTATATCTTATAAGTTACTACCTTGCCCAATTTTAAGTTTCTAATCCCTTCAGTATAATAAATATTGCATTTTTAGAACGTTCTTCACTTAGTGGCACTGACATAAAATATAGCAAGTGTTAGAGCACAGACTGTCATCATAAATTTGCGAGCATTCCGTTTAAAATAGGTTCGGTAGTTTCAAAGATTCCATAGAAATTGTAATTTAGAATGTTTTTAGAACACATTTAGCTCATTTCAACCTTTTAAATTTCGAACTTTTTAGAAACTGTTCTTAGGAAGCATTTACATCTTATAAGTAACTACCATGCCAAATTTCAAGTTTCTAGTTTTAGCTCTTGCACCCCCCTGTGGTAGTGGAACTGATATAAAATATATATAACATCGATTTATTTTTAAAAACAGTTCTGTGTGTGCACTTGTGTCTTAAAAAGTATCAGCCATGTCAAATTTCAAGTTTCTGTCCTTAACAATTCCATAGAAATCTTAATTTAGAATGTTTTTAGAACAGTTTTCCCTCATATCACTCTTTTAAATTTCGAATTTTTAGAAACTGTGCATGTATTTAGAGAGCATGTATATCTTATAAGTTACTACCTTGCCCAATTTTAAGTTTCTAATCCCTTCAGTATAATAAATATTGCATTTTTAGAACGTTCTTCACTTAGTGGCACTGACATAAAATATAGCAAGTGTTAGAGCACAGACTGTCATCATAAATTTGCGAGCATTCCGTTTAAAATAGGTTCGGTAGTTTCAAAGATTCCATAGAAATTGTAATTTAGAATGTTTTTAGAACACATTTAGCTCATTTCAACCTTTTAAATTTCGAACTTTTTAGAAACTGTTCTTAGGAAGCATTTACATCTTATAAGTAACTACCATGCCAAATTTCAAGTTTCTAGTTCCTTCATTATAAAAAAAAAAATTCGAAATTTTATAACTTTTTTGCTCTTGTACCCCCCTGGGGGTAGTGGCACCAACATAAAATATAGCCTATGTGGCAGCAAGGACTGTTACCATCAATTAGCCACCATCACTTTTGAAAACGGTTCTGTAGTTCCAGAGATTCCATAGAAATTGTTATTTAGAATTCTTTTAGAACAGTTTTCCATCATATCACTCTTTTAAATTTTGAATTTTTAGAAACTGTCCTTAGAGAGCATGTATATCTTATAAGTTACTACCTTGCCCAATTTTAATGTTTCTAATCCCTTTCAGTATAATAGATGTTGCATTTTTAGAATGTTCTTCGCTCTTGTAACCCCCTGAGGGTAGTGGCACTGACATAAAATATAGCCTGTGTTAGAGCACAGACTGTCACCATAAATTTGCGAGCATTCCGTTTAAAATAGGTTCGGTAGTTTCAAAGATTCCATAGAAATTGTAATTTAGAATGTTTTTAGAACACATTTAGCTTATTTCACCCTTTTAAATTTCGAACTTTATAGAAACTGTTCTTAGGGAGCATTTACATCTTATAAGTAACTACTATGCCAAATTTCAAGTTTCTTGTTCCTTCAGTTAAAAAAAAAAAATCGAAATTTTAGAACGTTTTTAGCTCTTGCACCCCCCTGTGGTAGTGGAACTGATATAAAATATATATAACATCGATTTATTTTTAAAAACAGTTCTGTGTGTGCACTTGTGTCTTAAAAAGTATCAGCCATGTCAAATTTCAAGTTTCTGTCCTTAACAATTCCATAGAAATCTTAATTTAGAATGTTTTTAGAACAGTTTTCCCTCATATCACTCTTTTAAATTTCGAATTTTTAGAAACTGTCCTTAGAGAGCATGTATATCTTATAAGTTACTACCTTGCCCAATTTTAAGTTTCTAATCCCTTCAGTATAATAAATATTGCATTTTTAGAACGTTCTTCACTTAGTGGCACTGACATAAAATATAGCAAGTGTTAGAGCACAGACTGTCATCATAAATTTGCGAGCATTCCGTTTAAAATAGGTTCGGTAGTTTCAAAGATTCCATAGAAATTGTAATTTAGAATGTTTTTAGAACACATTTAGCTCATTTCAACCTTTTAAATTTCGAACTTTTTAGAAACTGTTCTTAGGAAGCATTTACATCTTATAAGTAACTACCATGCCAAATTTCAAGTTTCTAGTTCCTTCATTATAAAAAAAAAAATTCGAAATTTTATAACTTTTTTGCTCTTGTACCCCCCTGGGGGTAGTGGCACCGACATAAAATATAGCCTATGTGGCAGCAAAGACTGTTACCATCAATTAGCCACCATCACTTTTGAAAACGGTTCTGTAGTTCCAGAGATTCCATAGAAATTGTTATTTAGATTTCTTTTAGAACAGTTTTCCATCATATCACTCTTTTAAATTTTGAATTTTTAGAAACTGTCCTTAGAGAGCATGTATATCTTATAAGTTACTACCTTGCCCAATTTTAATGTTTCTAATCCCTTTCAGTATAATAGATGTTGCATTTTTAGAATGTTCTTCGCTCTTGTAACCCCCTGAGGGTAGTGGCACTGACATAAAATATAGCCTGTGTTAGAGCACAGACTGTCACCATAAATTTGCGAGCATTCCGTTTAAAATAGGTTCGGTAGTTTCAAAGATTCCATAGAAATTGTAATTTAGAATGTTTTTAGAACACATTTAGCTTATTTCACCCTTTTAAATTTCGAACTTTATAGAAACTGTTCTTAGGGAGCATTTACATCTTATAAGTAACTACTATGCCAAATTTCAAGTTTCTTGTTCCTTCAGTTAAAAAAAAAAACATCGAAATTTTAGAACGTTTTTAGCTCTTGCACCCCCCTGTGGTAGTGGAACTGATATAAAATATATATAACATCGATTTATTTTTAAAAACAGTTCTGTGTGTGCACTTGTGTCTTAAAAAGTATCAGCCATGTCAAATTTCAAGTTTCTGTCCTTAACAATTCCATAGAAATCTTAATTTAGAATGTTTTTAGAACAGTTTTCCCTCATATCACTCTTTTAAATTTCGAATTTTTAGAAACTGTCCTTAGAGAGCATGTATATCTTATAAGTTACTACCTTGCCCAATTTTAAGTTTCTAATCCCTTCAGTATAATAAATATTGCATTTTTAGAACGTTCTTCACTTAGTGGCACTGACATAAAATATAGCAAGTGTTAGAGCACAGACTGTCATCATAAATTTGCGAGCATTCCGTTTAAAATAGGTTCGGTAGTTTCAAAGATTCCATAGAAATTGTAATTTAGAATGTTTTTAGAACACATTTAGCTCATTTCAACCTTTTAAATTTCGAACTTTTTAGAAACTGTTCTTAGGAAGCATTTACATCTTATAAGTAACTACCATGCCAAATTTCAAGTTTCTAGTTCCTTCATTATAAAAAAAAAAATTCGAAATTTTATAACTTTTTTGCTCTTGTACCCCCCTGGGGGTAGTGGCACCGACATAAAATATAGCCTATGTGGCAGCAAAGACTGTTACCATCAATTAGCCACCATCACTTTTGAAAACGGTTCTGTAGTTCCAGAGATTCCATAGAAATTGTTATTTAGATTTCTTTTAGAACAGTTTTCCATCATATCACTCTTTTAAATTTTGAATTTTTAGAAACTGTCCTTAGAGAGCATGTATATCTTATAAGTTACTACCTTGCCCAATTTTAATGTTTCTAATCCCTTTCAGTATAATAGATGTTGCATTTTTAGAATGTTCTTCGCTCTTGTAACCCCCTGAGGGTAGTGGCACTGACATAAAATATAGCCTGTGTTAGAGCACAGACTGTCACCATAAATTTGCGAGCATTCCGTTTAAAATAGGTTCGGTAGTTTCAAAGATTCCATAGAAATTGTAATTTAGAATGTTTTTAGAACACATTTAGCTTATTTCACCCTTTTAAATTTCGAACTTTATAGAAACTGTTCTTAGGGAGCATTTACATCTTATAAGTAACTACTATGCCAAATTTCAAGTTTCTTGTTCCTTCAGTTAAAAAAAAAAAATCGAAATTTTAGAACGTTTTTAGCTCTTGCACCCCCCTGTGGTAGTGGAACTGATATAAAATATATATAACATCGATTTATTTTTAAAAACAGTTCTGTGTGTGCACTTGTGTCTTAAAAAGTATCAGCCATGTCAAATTTCAAGTTTCTGTCCTTAACAATTCCATAGAAATCTTAATTTAGAATGTTTTTAGAACAGTTTTCCCTCATATCACTCTTTTAAATTTCGAATTTTTAGAAACTGTGCATGTATTTAGAGAGCATGTATATCTTATAAGTTACTACCTTGCCCAATTTTAAGTTTCTAATCCCTTCAGTATAATAAATATTGCATTTTTAGAACGTTCTTCACTTAGTGGCACTGACATAAAATATAGCAAGTGTTAGAGCACAGACTGTCATCATAAATTTGCGAGCATTCCGTTTAAAATAGGTTCGGTAGTTTCAAAGATTCCATAGAAATTGTAATTTAGAATGTTTTTAGAACACATTTAGCTCATTTCAACCTTTTAAATTTCGAACTTTTTAGAAACTGTTCTTAGGAAGCATTTACATCTTATAAGTAACTACCATGCCAAATTTCAAGTTTCTAGTTTTAGCTCTTGCACCCCCCTGTGGTAGTGGAACTGATATAAAATATATATAACATCGATTTATTTTTAAAAACAGTTCTGTGTGTGCACTTGTGTCTTAAAAAGTATCAGCCATGTCAAATTTCAAGTTTCTGTCCTTAACAATTCCATAGAAATCTTAATTTAGAATGTTTTTAGAACAGTTTTCCCTCATATCACTCTTTTAAATTTCGAATTTTTAGAAACTGTGCATGTATTTAGAGAGCATGTATATCTTATAAGTTACTACCTTGCCCAATTTTAAGTTTCTAATCCCTTCAGTATAATAAATATTGCATTTTTAGAACGTTCTTCACTTAGTGGCACTGACATAAAATATAGCAAGTGTTAGAGCACAGACTGTCATCATAAATTTGCGAGCATTCCGTTTAAAATAGGTTCGGTAGTTTCAAAGATTCCATAGAAATTGTAATTTAGAATGTTTTTAGAACACATTTAGCTCATTTCAACCTTTTAAATTTCGAACTTTTTAGAAACTGTTCTTAGGAAGCATTTACATCTTATAAGTAACTACCATGCCAAATTTCAAGTTTCTAGTTTTAGCTCTTGCACCCCCCTGTGGTAGTGGAACTGATATAAAATATATATAACATCGATTTATTTTTAAAAACAGTTCTGTGTGTGCACTTGTGTCTTAAAAAGTATCAGCCATGTCAAATTTCAAGTTTCTGTCCTTAACAATTCCATAGAAATCTTAATTTAGAATGTTTTTAGAACAGTTTTCCCTCATATCACTCTTTTAAATTTCGAATTTTTAGAAACTGTGCATGTATTTAGAGAGCATGTATATCTTATAAGTTACTACCTTGCCCAATTTTAAGTTTCTAATCCCTTCAGTATAATAAATATTGCATTTTTAGAACGTTCTTCACTTAGTGGCACTGACATAAAATATAGCAAGTGTTAGAGCACAGACTGTCATCATAAATTTGCGAGCATTCCGTTTAAAATAGGTTCGGTAGTTTCAAAGATTCCATAGAAATTGTAATTTAGAATGTTTTTAGAACACATTTAGCTCATTTCAACCTTTTAAATTTCGAACTTTTTAGAAACTGTTCTTAGGAAGCATTTACATCTTATAAGTAACTACCATGCCAAATTTCAAGTTTCTAGTTCCTTCATTATAAAAAAAAAAATTCGAAATTTTATAACTTTTTTGCTCTTGTACCCCCCTGGGGGTAGTGGCACCGACATAAAATATAGCCTATGTGGCAGCAAAGACTGTTACCATCAATTAGCCACCATCACTTTTGAAAACGGTTCTGTAGTTCCAGAGATTCCATAGAAATTGTTATTTAGATTTCTTTTAGAACAGTTTTCCATCATATCACTCTTTTAAATTTTGAATTTTTAGAAACTGTCCTTAGAGAGCATGTATATCTTATAAGTTACTACCTTGCCCAATTTTAATGTTTCTAATCCCTTTCAGTATAATAGATGTTGCATTTTTAGAATGTTCTTCGCTCTTGTAACCCCCTGAGGGTAGTGGCACTGACATAAAATATAGCCTGTGTTAGAGCACAGACTGTCACCATAAATTTGCGAGCATTCCGTTTAAAATAGGTTCGGTAGTTTCAAAGATTCCATAGAAATTGTAATTTAGAATGTTTTTAGAACACATTTAGCTTATTTCACCCTTTTAAATTTCGAACTTTATAGAAACTGTTCTTAGGGAGCATTTACATCTTATAAGTAACTACTATGCCAAATTTCAAGTTTCTTGTTCCTTCAGTTAAAAAAAAAAAATCGAAATTTTAGAACGTTTTTAGCTCTTGCACCCCCCTGTGGTAGTGGAACTGATATAAAATATATATAACATCGATTTATTTTTAAAAACAGTTCTGTGTGTGCACTTGTGTCTTAAAAAGTATCAGCCATGTCAAATTTCAAGTTTCTGTCCTTAACAATTCCATAGAAATCTTAATTTAGAATGTTTTTAGAACAGTTTTCCCTCATATCACTCTTTTAAATTTCGAATTTTTAGAAACTGTGCATGTATTTAGAGAGCATGTATATCTTATAAGTTACTACCTTGCCCAATTTTAAGTTTCTAATCCCTTCAGTATAATAAATATTGCATTTTTAGAACGTTCTTCACTTAGTGGCACTGACATAAAATATAGCAAGTGTTAGAGCACAGACTGTCATCATAAATTTGCGAGCATTCCGTTTAAAATAGGTTCGGTAGTTTCAAAGATTCCATAGAAATTGTAATTTAGAATGTTTTTAGAACACATTTAGCTCATTTCAACCTTTTAAATTTCGAACTTTTTAGAAACTGTTCTTAGGAAGCATTTACATCTTATAAGTAACTACCATGCCAAATTTCAAGTTTCTAGTTTTAGCTCTTGCACCCCCCTGTGGTAGTGGAACTGATATAAAATATATATAACATCGATTTATTTTTAAAAACAGTTCTGTGTGTGCACTTGTGTCTTAAAAAGTATCAGCCATGTCAAATTTCAAGTTTCTGTCCTTAACAATTCCATAGAAATCTTAATTTAGAATGTTTTTAGAACAGTTTTCCCTCATATCACTCTTTTAAATTTCGAATTTTTAGAAACTGTGCATGTATTTAGAGAGCATGTATATCTTATAAGTTACTACCTTGCCCAATTTTAAGTTTCTAATCCCTTCAGTATAATAAATATTGCATTTTTAGAACGTTCTTCACTTAGTGGCACTGACATAAAATATAGCAAGTGTTAGAGCACAGACTGTCATCATAAATTTGCGAGCATTCCGTTTAAAATAGGTTCGGTAGTTTCAAAGATTCCATAGAAATTGTAATTTAGAATGTTTTTAGAACACATTTAGCTCATTTCAACCTTTTAAATTTCGAACTTTTTAGAAACTGTTCTTAGGAAGCATTTACATCTTATAAGTAACTACCATGCCAAATTTCAAGTTTCTAGTTCCTTCATTATAAAAAAAAAAATTCGAAATTTTATAACTTTTTTGCTCTTGTACCCCCCTGGGGGTAGTGGCACCAACATAAAATATAGCCTATGTGGCAGCAAGGACTGTTACCATCAATTAGCCACCATCACTTTTGAAAACGGTTCTGTAGTTCCAGAGATTCCATAGAAATTGTTATTTAGAATTCTTTTAGAACAGTTTTCCATCATATCACTCTTTTAAATTTTGAATTTTTAGAAACTGTCCTTAGAGAGCATGTATATCTTATAAGTTACTACCTTGCCCAATTTTAATGTTTCTAATCCCTTTCAGTATAATAGATGTTGCATTTTTAGAATGTTCTTCGCTCTTGTAACCCCCTGAGGGTAGTGGCACTGACATAAAATATAGCCTGTGTTAGAGCACAGACTGTCACCATAAATTTGCGAGCATTCCGTTTAAAATAGGTTCGGTAGTTTCAAAGATTCCATAGAAATTGTAATTTAGAATGTTTTTAGAACACATTTAGCTTATTTCACCCTTTTAAATTTCGAACTTTATAGAAACTGTTCTTAGGGAGCATTTACATCTTATAAGTAACTACTATGCCAAATTTCAAGTTTCTTGTTCCTTCAGTTAAAAAAAAAAAATCGAAATTTTAGAACGTTTTTAGCTCTTGCACCCCCCTGTGGTAGTGGAACTGATATAAAATATATATAACATCGATTTATTTTTAAAAACAGTTCTGTGTGTGCACTTGTGTCTTAAAAAGTATCAGCCATGTCAAATTTCAAGTTTCTGTCCTTAACAATTCCATAGAAATCTTAATTTAGAATGTTTTTAGAACAGTTTTCCCTCATATCACTCTTTTAAATTTCGAATTTTTAGAAACTGTCCTTAGAGAGCATGTATATCTTATAAGTTACTACCTTGCCCAATTTTAAGTTTCTAATCCCTTCAGTATAATAAATATTGCATTTTTAGAACGTTCTTCACTTAGTGGCACTGACATAAAATATAGCAAGTGTTAGAGCACAGACTGTCATCATAAATTTGCGAGCATTCCGTTTAAAATAGGTTCGGTAGTTTCAAAGATTCCATAGAAATTGTAATTTAGAATGTTTTTAGAACACATTTAGCTCATTTCAACCTTTTAAATTTCGAACTTTTTAGAAACTGTTCTTAGGAAGCATTTACATCTTATAAGTAACTACCATGCCAAATTTCAAGTTTCTAGTTCCTTCATTATAAAAAAAAAAATTCGAAATTTTATAACTTTTTTGCTCTTGTACCCCCCTGGGGGTAGTGGCACCGACATAAAATATAGCCTATGTGGCAGCAAAGACTGTTACCATCAATTAGCCACCATCACTTTTGAAAACGGTTCTGTAGTTCCAGAGATTCCATAGAAATTGTTATTTAGATTTCTTTTAGAACAGTTTTCCATCATATCACTCTTTTAAATTTTGAATTTTTAGAAACTGTCCTTAGAGAGCATGTATATCTTATAAGTTACTACCTTGCCCAATTTTAATGTTTCTAATCCCTTTCAGTATAATAGATGTTGCATTTTTAGAATGTTCTTCGCTCTTGTAACCCCCTGAGGGTAGTGGCACTGACATAAAATATAGCCTGTGTTAGAGCACAGACTGTCACCATAAATTTGCGAGCATTCCGTTTAAAATAGGTTCGGTAGTTTCAAAGATTCCATAGAAATTGTAATTTAGAATGTTTTTAGAACACATTTAGCTTATTTCACCCTTTTAAATTTCGAACTTTATAGAAACTGTTCTTAGGGAGCATTTACATCTTATAAGTAACTACTATGCCAAATTTCAAGTTTCTTGTTCCTTCAGTTAAAAAAAAAAAATCGAAATTTTAGAACGTTTTTAGCTCTTGCACCCCCCTGTGGTAGTGGAACTGATATAAAATATATATAACATCGATTTATTTTTAAAAACAGTTCTGTGTGTGCACTTGTGTCTTAAAAAGTATCAGCCATGTCAAATTTCAAGTTTCTGTCCTTAACAATTCCATAGAAATCTTAATTTAGAATGTTTTTAGAACAGTTTTCCCTCATATCACTCTTTTAAATTTCGAATTTTTAGAAACTGTCCTTAGAGAGCATGTATATCTTATAAGTTACTACCTTGCCCAATTTTAAGTTTCTAATCCCTTCAGTATAATAAATATTGCATTTTTAGAACGTTCTTCACTTAGTGGCACTGACATAAAATATAGCAAGTGTTAGAGCACAGACTGTCATCATAAATTTGCGAGCATTCCGTTTAAAATAGGTTCGGTAGTTTCAAAGATTCCATAGAAATTGTAATTTAGAATGTTTTTAGAACACATTTAGCTCATTTCAACCTTTTAAATTTCGAACTTTTTAGAAACTGTTCTTAGGAAGCATTTACATCTTATAAGTAACTACCATGCCAAATTTCAAGTTTCTAGTTCCTTCATTATAAAAAAAAAAATTCGAAATTTTATAACTTTTTTGCTCTTGTACCCCCCTGGGGGTAGTGGCACCGACATAAAATATAGCCTATGTGGCAGCAAAGACTGTTACCATCAATTAGCCACCATCACTTTTGAAAACGGTTCTGTAGTTCCAGAGATTCCATAGAAATTGTTATTTAGATTTCTTTTAGAACAGTTTTCCATCATATCACTCTTTTAAATTTTGAATTTTTAGAAACTGTCCTTAGAGAGCATGTATATCTTATAAGTTACTACCTTGCCCAATTTTAATGTTTCTAATCCCTTTCAGTATAATAGATGTTGCATTTTTAGAATGTTCTTCGCTCTTGTAACCCCCTGAGGGTAGTGGCACTGACATAAAATATAGCCTGTGTTAGAGCACAGACTGTCACCATAAATTTGCGAGCATTCCGTTTAAAATAGGTTCGGTAGTTTCAAAGATTCCATAGAAATTGTAATTTAGAATGTTTTTAGAACACATTTAGCTTATTTCACCCTTTTAAATTTCGAACTTTATAGAAACTGTTCTTAGGGAGCATTTACATCTTATAAGTAACTACTATGCCAAATTTCAAGTTTCTTGTTCCTTCAGTTAAAAAAAAAAAATCGAAATTTTAGAACGTTTTTAGCTCTTGCACCCCCCTGTGGTAGTGGAACTGATATAAAATATATATAACATCGATTTATTTTTAAAAACAGTTCTGTGTGTGCACTTGTGTCTTAAAAAGTATCAGCCATGTCAAATTTCAAGTTTCTGTCCTTAACAATTCCATAGAAATCTTAATTTAGAATGTTTTTAGAACAGTTTTCCCTCATATCACTCTTTTAAATTTCGAATTTTTAGAAACTGTGCATGTATTTAGAGAGCATGTATATCTTATAAGTTACTACCTTGCCCAATTTTAAGTTTCTAATCCCTTCAGTATAATAAATATTGCATTTTTAGAACGTTCTTCACTTAGTGGCACTGACATAAAATATAGCAAGTGTTAGAGCACAGACTGTCATCATAAATTTGCGAGCATTCCGTTTAAAATAGGTTCGGTAGTTTCAAAGATTCCATAGAAATTGTAATTTAGAATGTTTTTAGAACACATTTAGCTCATTTCAACCTTTTAAATTTCGAACTTTTTAGAAACTGTTCTTAGGAAGCATTTACATCTTATAAGTAACTACCATGCCAAATTTCAAGTTTCTAGTTTTAGCTCTTGCACCCCCCTGTGGTAGTGGAACTGATATAAAATATATATAACATCGATTTATTTTTAAAAACAGTTCTGTGTGTGCACTTGTGTCTTAAAAAGTATCAGCCATGTCAAATTTCAAGTTTCTGTCCTTAACAATTCCATAGAAATCTTAATTTAGAATGTTTTTAGAACAGTTTTCCCTCATATCACTCTTTTAAATTTCGAATTTTTAGAAACTGTGCATGTATTTAGAGAGCATGTATATCTTATAAGTTACTACCTTGCCCAATTTTAAGTTTCTAATCCCTTCAGTATAATAAATATTGCATTTTTAGAACGTTCTTCACTTAGTGGCACTGACATAAAATATAGCAAGTGTTAGAGCACAGACTGTCATCATAAATTTGCGAGCATTCCGTTTAAAATAGGTTCGGTAGTTTCAAAGATTCCATAGAAATTGTAATTTAGAATGTTTTTAGAACACATTTAGCTCATTTCAACCTTTTAAATTTCGAACTTTTTAGAAACTGTTCTTAGGAAGCATTTACATCTTATAAGTAACTACCATGCCAAATTTCAAGTTTCTAGTTCCTTCATTATAAAAAAAAAAATTCGAAATTTTATAACTTTTTTGCTCTTGTACCCCCCTGGGGGTAGTGGCACCGACATAAAATATAGCCTATGTGGCAGCAAGGACTGTTACCATCAATTAGCCACCATCACTTTTGAAAACGGTTCTGTAGTTCCAGAGATTCCATAGAAATTGTTATTTAGAATTCTTTTAGAACAGTTTTCCATCATATCACTCTTTTAAATTTTGAATTTTTAGAAACTGTCCTTAGAGAGCATGTATATCTTATAAGTTACTACCTTGCCCAATTTTAATGTTTCTAATCCCTTTCAGTATAATAGATGTTGCATTTTTAGAATGTTCTTCGCTCTTGTAACCCCCTGAGGGTAGTGGCACTGACATAAAATATAGCCTGTGTTAGAGCACAGACTGTCACCATAAATTTGCGAGCATTCCGTTTAAAATAGGTTCGGTAGTTTCAAAGATTCCATAGAAATTGTAATTTAGAATGTTTTTAGAACACATTTAGCTTATTTCACCCTTTTAAATTTCGAACTTTATAGAAACTGTTCTTAGGGAGCATTTACATCTTATAAGTAACTACTATGCCAAATTTCAAGTTTCTTGTTCCTTCAGTTAAAAAAAAAAAATCGAAATTTTAGAACGTTTTTAGCTCTTGCACCCCCCTGTGGTAGTGGAACTGATATAAAATATATATAACATCGATTTATTTTTAAAAACAGTTCTGTGTGTGCACTTGTGTCTTAAAAAGTATCAGCCATGTCAAATTTCAAGTTTCTGTCCTTAACAATTCCATAGAAATCTTAATTTAGAATGTTTTTAGAACAGTTTTCCCTCATATCACTCTTTTAAATTTCGAATTTTTAGAAACTGTCCTTAGAGAGCATGTATATCTTATAAGTTACTACCTTGCCCAATTTTAAGTTTCTAATCCCTTCAGTATAATAAATATTGCATTTTTAGAACGTTCTTCACTTAGTGGCACTGACATAAAATATAGCAAGTGTTAGAGCACAGACTGTCATCATAAATTTGCGAGCATTCCGTTTAAAATAGGTTCGGTAGTTTCAAAGATTCCATAGAAATTGTAATTTAGAATGTTTTTAGAACACATTTAGCTCATTTCAACCTTTTAAATTTCGAACTTTTTAGAAACTGTTCTTAGGAAGCATTTACATCTTATAAGTAACTACCATACCAAATTTCAAGTTTCTAGTTCCTTCATTATAAAAAAAAAAATTCGAAATTTTATAACTTTTTTGCTCTTGTACCCCCCTGGGGGTAGTGGCACCGACATAAAATATAGCCTATGTGGCAGCAAGGACTGTTACCATCAATTAGCCACCATCACTTTTGAAAACGGTTCTGTAGTTCCAGAGATTCCACAGAAATTGTTATTTAGAATTCTTTTAGAACAGTTTTCCATCATATCACTCTTTTAAATTTTGAATTTTTAGAAACTGTCCTTAGAGAGCATGTATATCTTATAAGTTACTACCTTGCCCAATTTTAATGTTTCTAATCCCTTTCAGTATAATAGATGTTGCATTTTTAGAATGTTCTTCGCTCTTGTAACCCCCTGAGGGTAGTGGTACTGACATAAAATATAGCCTGTGTTAGAGCGCAGACTGTCACCATAAATTTGCGAGCATTCCGTTTAAAATAGGTTCGGTAGTTTCAAAGATTCCATAGAAATTGTAATTTAGAATGTTTTTAGAACACATTTAGCTTATTTCACCCTTTTAAATTTCGAACTTTATAGAAACTGTTCTTAGGGAGCATTTACATCTTATAAGTAACTACTATGCCAAATTTCAAGTTTCTTGTTCCTTCAGTTAAAAAAAAAAAATCGAAATTTTAGAACGTTTTTAGCTCTTGCACCCCCCTGTGGTAGTGGAACTGATATAAAATATATATAACATCGATTTATTTTTAAAAACAGTTCTGTGTGTGCACTTGTGTCTTAAAAAGTATCAGCCATGTCAAATTTCAAGTTTCTGTCATTAACAATTCCATAGAAATCTTAATGTAGAATGTTTTTAGAACAGTTTTCCCTCATATCACTCTTTTAAATTTCGAATTTTTAGAAACTGTCCTTAGAGAGCATGTATATCTTATAAGTTACTACCTTGCCCAATTTTAAGTTTCTAATCCCTTCAGTATAATAGATATTGAATTTTTAGAACGTTCTTCGCTCAGTGGCACTGACATAAAATATAGCAAGTGTTAGAGCACAGACTGTCACCATAAATTTGCGAGCATTACTTTTAAAATCGATTAGATAGTTTTAAAGATTCCATAGAAATTGTAATTTAGAATGTTTTTAGAACACATTTCGAACTTTTTAGAAACTGTTCTTAGAGAGCATTTACATCTTATAAGTAACTACCATGCCAAATTTCCAGTTTATAGCTTCTTCATTATAAAAAAAATCGAAATTTTAGAACATTTTTGCTCTTGCACCCCCTTGGGGTAGTGGCACCGACATAAATAGCCTATGTTGCAGCAAAGACTGTTACCATCAATTAGCCACCATCAGTTTTGAAAACGGTTCTGTAGTTCCAGAGATTTCATAGAAATTGTAATTTAGAATGTTTTTAGAACGCTTTTCGTGCATCTCACGCTTTTAAATTTCGATTTTCTTTAGAATTTGTTCTTAGTGAGCATTTACATCTTATAAATAACTACCATGCCAAATTTCAAGTTTCTAGCTTCTTCATTATGAAAAAAATCGAAATTTTAGAACGTTTTTAGCTCTTGCACCCCTGGGGGTAGTGGCACCGAAATATAGCCTATGTTGGAGCAGTACTTTTTTATAATATTAGTATAGATGAAATATATGATACGTTTAACATCAACCAAGGTGTATTATATATTCGAATTTATTTTTTTCAGTGTTACATTCTTCTATTGTTCTTTAGAATTTATTGAAATTTGTATAAGAATGCCAGATAAATGTAAAAAAACAATCACAGGAAGCCATTTTCAATGAAAGATTTCGGATATTTGACTTTTAACTTGGGCGAGCATCAGATATCAGTACTTTTTGGGGCCGAAACATTAAGAACTTTTTTTATAGAATTTTTTTGATGGGATGTGTATGTTTGTCGACTGTTAGAAACGTAACAAAAATTACGGTGAAGAAGTTTTTGCTTACGCCGATATGCTAATTATTAATCTGTAAATAGTTATTGTAAATAATTTTAATATAATATCTTAATTCTACTAAAGTGTCTTCATTGCACCAAGCTTGCCACACAGCATAAATATCAATATAAATGCGTATGGAAAACTATAAAATATGTTTATTACATTAGCATCATGCTGTAAAAGAAAATCAAAACAACAATTTAAATAATTTGTTTTAGAATACAGATAACTCAACTTGACCTTTCTCCTACCTAGAATTGAATAGAATTAGCACCGACATTTTTGAAATTTATATTTTTATCAACTACACATTGAAAATTTCATTCTACGTCAACTGTAACGCATTTTTACAACTTAAATGACGCAATTAATTTATTTATTATTCAAGCCTCTTCGGTCGAAGTTATTGTGTATACGCTTTTCTAGAAACGAAACTGAACCGCCGCCAATAGCGAAAAATTGGCAACAATTCATCCATTAAGAAAAGATTCGTTAAAAATACATCTAAAGAGTTTATGAATAATAAATTAGTTATGAAAGAGAAGTTTTTTTTAAAGCATTAATTGCAAATTTATTTAATTATAAATTAACGGAGTTACAATCACTCTATTTAATTGCATTTTTATTTAAATTTGACAAAATGTTTTAATGACACTCGAATCAAAATTTTTAATAATAATGAATCATTTCCAGGATTTTTTTTTTTTTCATTTGTTACATAATTACCTAGGTAGTATGTAGTATTGCTTGGAAATAAATTAATAATTGTGTTTTTAATTTCAAACGATCACAAAATATTAATGTAATTGTTCAAAAATAATAACAGTAAATGAATAAATAAACTTAATTACAAAATGGATGTAGATCGATTTCGCAATTAATGAAAAATGGAGAAAGGGACGCGGGGTTGCTACGAATTTAGTGTGACGTATTTTTATACTCGAACGAAGTAAAACTAAGGGATGTAGAGGAGGGTATAAATTCTGTTTTTTTTTTTTTTACGACTACACCACTGAGGAAAACTAAAAATATTTCACAAAGAGGTGGTGAGTTCAAGTAGCTCTCAAAATATAATTTTTTTTGTACCAATACCTTACAACGTTACTCTGTTATTACTTTCTTTTTACTATCTTTACGCATTGGATTCGTGAAAATTTTCGACTTCCGGTTTTCGACAGAGTTATACGTTTTATAGAAGGTCCTGAACACGATTGGACTATTTTTAGAAAATGACGCATAAACATAAAACTTATTTCTTATATATAAGTCATACATATTATAATTATATAAACGTAAAATGTAAGCCTTATGTATCATATATACGGCATATACGTCTTATAGACATGTCTTATATACGCCATAATGTGTCACATACAATATGTAACATACATGTGTAATATACAATAATATATATGTGCCATGTACGTCCTATATATCATATATACGTATTATTAACGTTTTATGTGCCATATGCATTTTAAATGCTGTACCACTTGCTTGTACCTCATCTACCAAAGATGATTTGAAGTTGAAAGAAAGCTTGGTTCACATTAAGTTTCTTAAAGAATAAAAAATGAGTTCCAAAAAGCATAAGAATTCCCGAACATCATTATTGGGAACAGCTGTTAATAAACCTATAAATTATCTATCACACGGGGTGTTATCGCACGACCTGAAATATACCCTATTGCCTCTGGTTTGCTTCCAGCGGCAATATCGTGCTCAAGTAGGGGTTACAGTCCTTAATTCACAAATCTGGGCATCCATTACGCACATTTGGCGAATAATCGCTGTCAAATGTTTTAGAAAGTAACGTACCGACCGAAAACTGAGGTCAACTATTTTTAGAAAGCTCTGATTGGCTGAATTGGAGCTGATCTCTATCGTAGGTAGTGTTACCAGGTGTCCCGATATTCACTGTTCCAAGATCTGTCCCGCATAACAACTGCGCGGGATGCCAAACTTCCCGGATATTCGTTATGCACAATTTCTTTCGTAACATTGTAATTTGTTAATCGCATCGAGTGGAACTCAATACAGAAAAACCTGTGAACACAGAATCTCTCTCTATAACGGAAATTTTTTATAGTCCCTTCAAAAGAAATACTTTACAAATCTATCAGCCTAGACGGAAAACTGTCTAAAATGAATATTTTTGTGGCTCATTGCGGTTCTATTTCCATGCGTTTCGCTGTACTTTGTTCAGCAAAACGGTGAACTGTGTGTATTCCTGCGAAAACGGAACCCTGTTTATAACGGAATTCTGTTTTGATAGTAAAAATTTCATTGTCCCAGCAATTCCGTTTTCACAGGCTTTACTGTATAAGGATATCGTGGTTATTTACATAGTAAAACTTGCTAAGAAAAAAAAATATCGGAGAAAAATTTGGTGTTAAACAGGTGTCCGTATTAACAGGTGTAATTGTACGATATTCTTATAGTAGGGACAATGAAATGTTTTCATTTAAGACAGGACTCCACTTTACACATGTTCCGTTTTAATAGGGTTTATTCTATTTTTGTGTCCCACTTTAGAGGCTGTTGTCCCATTTTTTGTCTCACTGTCCCGATTTTTGGGACATTGGACCTGGCACCACTAATCGTAGGCGATACAAACAGCGATAGGTTCGTAATTGATGCAGTTACCAGAGGTAGTCTATCACACGGTACTTTTTCGACCGTTTCCCTCCTGAAAAATCTTTTATAAGCAAGATAGGATAGTACGTGTGATCATAGCTTAACTAAATTAGAAACTTTGTTTAAAACGTAATAGTGTGTAGAAATAAATCACAAAGATGTCTCAGAGAGGTCGAACAAAATAATACGATTTTGTAAGCAATGTTTAGTAAGGGTAATTAATCTAATTCTTATGTGAATATAAAGAGTTATGTTAGTAAAAAAATCAACTGTCAGGTTACCTCGTTTAACAATTAAAACTTTTGATGATGATATTATGTGCTTTGGACACAAGACCGGAAGTTTCTCGATGTAGGATGAACGCAGCTAAACTTTGGTCGCAAAAGATGAAAATCTCAGTTCTTCGCTGAAGAAGTGGAGGCAGACTGGACGTTGCTCGAAGCCGGGGAGAGAAGATGAAGATCTTGGGGGGGTGTGCTGCTTCTTCCATGTTGTGCTTCCACCGTTGAGTAAGATAAGACACTCGTCCGCGAACACTACATGGCGCCAATAATCGGAAAGTATTGGCGCCATGTAGAGTTCGCGGACGAGTCTCGTACAGATGACGTCATCTTCAAGAAGAGGGACTGCAAACATCGTGTGGCTCCAGCGTCGTCCAGAGGACGTCAACATCGGTCTGTCGATCTTCATTTTTGACGTCATCTTCAAGAAGGCCTGTGATGACATGACTCCAACATTGTCCAGACGACGTAAACGTGAGTCCTAGCGATTCCGTGGATCGTTACTTTGAACGTCGTCGGATCTTTAACCCGTAATCGGCGAAAAAGTAAAACATAACCGGAGGAGTGCGGTCTTATAGACCGCATTCATTTATGAATCAATAAACAGGAACGGAAGACATTTCTAAAACATGTTGTTGTTTTTCTTAAAAAAGTAACGGAAGTCTTAATCGGCACAGTGATGAGGTTTAATAAATGCATCAGTCTATCAAAATTATCTCTTTTAAACATTTAAAGGTTGTTTTGAAACATAAAGTCATTATTGAAAAATATTCAAAGTCGTTTGTTTTCGATTAAAAGTTCTTTGGGAGCTCTAGAGCTGCGACCATACGTACTGTTATTATCCTATCAGAGGCATTATCAGATATTTGCTTATAAACAGGTTTTTCAAGAAGGAAACGACCGAAAACACACCGTGTAATAGCTTACACCGCTTGGCTTAACTTCGTTCATAACGAACTGATCACTGTCTGTACGTCCTACGACAAAGATCAGCTCTAATTCCACAGAAAAAATAGTTGTTCCCAGTTCCCGGGCATTACACTTCTTTTTAAAACAATTGTCAGTGATGGTGTTGCTCATATTTGCGAATTCCGTCCAATCTCCTACTTCCAGTGTGAAAGAGCCGCTCAATGCATGCGAGAGGCAACAATATTATATTTCAGATCAGACGATAGTTTGATAGAAACTTTACTGGTTGATTTCGAAATAAAGTCAAAGTTCAAAA
This sequence comes from Maratus michaelseni, assembly GCA_963931845.1. NCBI lineage: Eukaryota > Metazoa > Arthropoda > Arachnida > Araneae > Salticidae > Maratus > Maratus michaelseni. Next base: position 475,542,294 of record OZ007587.1, read on the forward strand.
GACGTCTGGAATCAGAAATCTATTTTGAATCGACTACGACTTAGAAAAGGATCGTCATATATTTTTGTAAGCTACTTCATATTTTGCCTTACTTTTTTAGCTGCGTATTGTTGACTGTCCCAGATTTCAATTACGTTTTGAAAATTTGTTAACAACTAAATGTTTTTCGTTTAACCCTTTCAGGGGCAACGTACGAGGAAAAGTCATTAAGTAGTCACAAAAGATAATTCAATAATAACTTACAATGATATTCACTTCAAAACTATTTTCATTTCTCAACCTATTCTCCACCCATATTGATGCACTTATATATCAGTGCCCCAACACCAGCTGCATAACATTCTTTGGGTTGCTGTCTCAGCCACATGAGGACTTCCAGTTGAATCTTTTCATCCTCTGTGAACATCATCGTGCTTCCAAGATGGTTTTTGAGTGGACTCAACAGATAAAAATCGCTTGGGGCTAAGTCGAGGCTGTAGGAGGGATGTTGAAGAGGTTGCCAACCGAACTTTTAAATTGTCTCCTCTGCTCAACTGGAAGTCCTCATGTGGCTGAGACAGCAACCCAAAGAATGTTATGCAGCTGGTGTTGGGGCACTGATGATATAAGTGCATCAATAGGGGTTGAGAAATAAAAATAGTTTTGAAGTGAATATCATTGTAAGTTATTATTCAATTATCTTTTGTCACTTTATTCTCGTACTTATGTTTTTAACATGTTGAAATCATTGAATCACACCGGGATTTAACAACAAATTTATTTCGAAATAAATAAAAGCTTTTCTTCACGTGTAAGCAAAATTTGATTCCAAATTTCCGGTGTCATTGTGTCATTTGGGAATTAAAATTAAGTGGGATATATTACATCCCACCGCCCTTCAAGGGGTTAAGGGCAAATTTACTATCTTTGGCAGAAAAGAAAAGAAAAGCATATTTTTCTTAAATTAGATACAATAATAATACATAAAGATGTTTTTGAACTTTATTTATTGAAGTTTAAACAAACTTCAGGATTTTTTTTTCAGTCGGAAATATTTGAAACTTTACTTCCTACTACGGAGAATTCAATCCGGCGGCTATTTTTATCGCAACTCAAAAGAAGTCCGTCTACCAGACGTTCGGGTCACCGATTTTCCTTGCACAATGCTGGTAAGTAGTAAACGCTCTATCTCCCGAACAAATTGAGATAGAGTCTTTAAATTGGGTATGCACTTAGTATGTAATCATGAGAAGAAGCTTCTTGAATTTCAGTCACCTCGATGATCCGGAACTCTTTTTTTCGGACTCTCGAACTATTCGTTCTGTTAAAAGGTCTATAAAAATTTTCGAAATGGTTTATTTTAAGGAGTGACTATAAAAAACAATAAGAAAACATAAATTTTGCCTAAAGAATGAAGTCGATCGGATAACGAGATATTTGTCATCCCACACTCTTCGATTTTTCCTTCGATCCCTGTATTTCATTCCAATGTCAATTCAAAGATATATTTTAATTGGAAATGAAACGCTTTATACGACACAGTAAACTGTTTTGTAGAATAGAATTATCATTTTTGGAAATATAGGAATGTTTCTTTTACGCCATTCAGTGATAGAGCCTTTAAAGTTTAGGACGTCATCCAGCCAAGATTTTATTCGAATGGCGATGCATTTTATAAATAGTTGTACACATGTTTTATTTTCATATTGTATACTATGCGTGATGGGTAAAAATGACGGTGGCTTCCAACGACTAGTTTTTCTTTACAACTAGATAACACTATTTATTCACGAAATGTTTATAAGGAAAATTTCAAAGAGTTCGGACAACAAGATCTATTTTCTTTTAACTATGAAACAACTCTACGTGAAAAAAACAAGAAAATATCTTCTTACGAGCACTTTTATCAACAAATATCAATATTTTTTTCGTGAATTTTTCCTTTAAAAATATAAATTCATACAAAATCGAATTAAAATCACACAAATTAGAGGTTTATCACGGGCTCGGACGCTTTTTCAGATAGCCTGACGTTTTCAGCACCAGCTTGGCAAAAGAACTTGAATGAGAAATGGAGGCGGACCAAATAGTCTCTATGTGTGTGTGTGTGTGCAGGAGGGGAGAAGAAGAAATTCAGCATGATTATCTATTGTTACTTCAAAGTAAAAAATAAGATAAGTAGAGAAATTATTAAATTTGGTGGAAGGTAGAAACTGAAGAAGAAAAAACTTAAATTTTAATTATATGTATTGTGAAATTAAAAGCATTTAAATATCAAAAATATCTTTGTTTTAAAGAAATGTATTAAATGTAAACCACGGCAAAATAACATTTCTCCATTTGATAACATTTATGGGGGGGGAATAAAAAAACAAAACAGAAACACTCTCTTCGCTACAGCAAAGGAATGGGGTTGCTATTTGCTATATGTTGGACGTCACAAACAAGAAGAGCGTTGGATTCAGTATCAGCACCACGCCAACCGTCATTCTCGCGCCAAGGTGCTGAAAACGTGAGGCTTTACGAAAATGCGGCCCGGACAACGCCGGGCGGGTCAGCTAGTATTAATAATAAAGCGAAGGCTGAGTATTGTAATTCTTCTGATTTTTGTACCTCCAAAATTATTGTAGTCAACATCGTGATAGGCGTGCGGACATCCAATAAGTTTTACGGGTTAATTACCATACAAAAAAAAAGAACGTCTTTCGAAGGGAAGTAATCTTTACTTCATAATCTGAAATGCGCCAAACAAAATGAGAAGGCGGCTATTTCGTCACGGAATATTTCATAGAAGTGTTATTTCTTTCTAAACTTCAGCCATTCATTCTAGAGGGTGATTCATTCAACTAAAACGCTTTCTCAATTGCTTTTTGGATGAAGCTCTTTCTTTTTCTTACCATCGATTGCAGAATCTTTTATTGGAAGAGGTAGACCGTTTCAAATTTCCTGCTTCTCATTTTGATAATAGATCTGTTTACAGATAAAAGGTATAGGGGGGGGCCAGAAACAATCCCTTCACAAATTTTGATTTGATTTATGAAGGGCGTTATTCTAAGCTGTTGTTTCGCTATTGACTAGAACAAATAATAAAAGTATAAATGCCATTTTCGTCGTGAGCGCCCGCGGAACAGGATTCCGATAAAAAGTAACATTATTTCGCACAATTTTGGTGATAAACCCATTCCTTCCATAACAAGAACGAAAAATCATGCATCAAGCATAGATTATGAAACATTTTCCCAACACATTCAAAATACTCTAACAAAACTTCACAGTTTAAAAAAATCCCTGACGGCTCGGCCTACAGGCACAGGTAGATTTAGAAGACGCAGACCGTGGGGCACCTGTTTGTTGGGAATGGCGGAATGAATTGACCTTTTTGCCCTGATGCGGCAGTTGGAAACGCCCACTTCGAAACCTAACTTGTTTGCAGGCAGAGCCGGCAGGGATTTTTTCGTTTTTAATTTTTGTTTTTGCTATAAGGGTTGGTCCTGTAAAAAACTTGTCAATATAAAAGTTTTAGATAATATTAAGAGGATGTATAATAAATCGAAACGGATTTGATTCTGAATGGACGAAGTTATGATATTTTTTTCTAAAATCCCCCCCCCCCCCCCTTGGGGTCATTTTTAATGATATCAAAAAATCTGTCACCCATAAATTTTCGGCCCTTTTCCTAGAAATAATAATAACTTTAAACGGATTCGATACGTATCCTAATTAAGAAATTACGCGTTTTTTTTCTGCTTTCACAAAAAGCCCCTCCCCCATTTCCCCCCTCCCCCCTTGGTTCGATTTTGCTAATTCACGAACTGGACCAAGATTTTATGTCCTTGATTTTATGTATCCGTTTGGAAGAGAAATTGTGCAGAATTATGGGAGTTATCGTGTCCATAAAAAAGTGCCATAGATAGATATATAAAGTTTTGAACTGGGGGTGGTTTTGGGTTCTGGGAGTCAGGATCGGCGTAGATGTGCAAAAAGTTTTCCAAAATTCCAACTTAGGGGAGAATGTAATAGGTAGTATTTCTTAAGACATCCTAAAACCCAATTTCAGGAATAAATTCGGAAAAATTTCCGAATTCTTTTGTGCTGACCTGTATAGGATCTATAGATTTGTATGTATACTATACATAGAATGCTAAATTTTAGTTCACTTAGGAAATTTCCCACAATTTAAAATTCCCATTACGGAATTACCGTCCATAACCGGAAATGTACTCAAGGACTTTTCTGCAGAAAAATGAGCACATTTTAGGTTGGCAACATTTTATCTTGTGTTGTCATTGACTGAAAATTCCAATGGGAAACTTAAGCCTAGCTTTGAAAATTTCAGAGCTTGAAATCCCTATTGAGACTCTTTTTCCATTCAATATCTATTTCCCCGGAAACACCTATCCAAAAAACGGTTGCTAGATTATACAATTGCTGTAATTAAACAAATTCGGTTTTTTAATTCAATCATACGAAATAATAGGACTCCATCTTAAATAGGACGAAATCACCCTGGCAACCTAGAATCATGACCTATCATGGGATTTCATTGAATTAATTACGTGTGATAGGATTTAATTAGAATGGAGGAAACTTTTTAAGTTTGATTCGATTTCCATAAAATTTGAAATGAGTCGACAAAATTCTGCAACAATTATATATCTTAAATTTTAAACCATTCGGCTGGGTAGTTTCTGCGCTGGCCTATGGGGACAGACGGACGGAGACTACGTATTTATACAGTTACGAACGCACCTAAAAAGAGAGAAATAGCAAAGTTTGGGGGAAAACAATTTTCTACTGCAAAAAGAAGCATATAGAATTTAAATAAATAAATAAATTCTTGGACATTTTGAAAACTTTTTTATATTAATTAAATCTAAAAATAAGCAAATAAAAACATATAGAACATCTTAGAAATGATTGCCAGATGTATATAAAATTCCTCATTCATATTCTGGCATTTCTGATAGAATAAGAAGGATAACGTGAGATAACTAATTCAAGGAATTTTAATAAAGCCTGGAGAAATGGATTGCAGAATTAAGAGTTAATTATAAAATAATATTGTGTTGTGTAGGATTATTGCTGAAGTATTAGAATAGGAATTAATCAGTTCGATCCCCTAAACGCATATACTTGGATGCGTTGTCCAATGTCCTGAAATGCTAAGACATAAAAGAAAATTAACAAGACAGGGTTCCGTGTAGATCCGTTGCTCATATATTCTTAAGATTATTTTATTCAAAATTTATTTTTTTTCCCTTTTTAAATATTAAAATATCATGGACTAAATTATTTTCTAAATTAATTCTTCGCATGCGCATTAAATACTTTATTCGAAAAGCTTTCCTTTCATCATAATGTTAATTTTATAACCGTTAAAGATATCTTACTCTATTATTCCAATTTTCTCTTTGTGGTTTTTACATCTGGAAGCAGATATTTCAACTATCCTTTACCCTTTGTTCAGAATATAAATGCATATCTAAATTTCCATCCGCTGCTTTCGGACTTAATAATAATTGTATATACAGTTCGCTCCTATCAAAACCGCATTTCCCATGCATTTTTCAGATGGTGGCTGGATTGCCGTGCCATTTTACTTATTTTGGCTATCCTGCCAATCATGGAATCCCTTGGTATGTCTACTGTTCGAAATTAGCATTGCGCTCTCCCAAACGGTTGTGAATAACTCCGCCCCATTGGCTTGATTCAGCATTTTTATGTTGGCATTGTAACTAAATGGAAAACTTCAGATCATCTCTGACTTCCAAGCTAGAAGCATCTAACTATTATGTTAAGCTACGGAGGCCACCCCCTCGTTTTTCATCGTCATGTCTTTTGCAATAAACTAATTTCCATGGGTTTACCTGTGCTTTTATGCTGTAAGTTTTAACATCTTCAGGATGCGAATGCTGTGTTCTTGCTTTAGCTACAACGCAACTTTTTGTACTTCCACCGTTTTCACCGCCCTTCATGTTTCTGTTTATCAGAAATATAACAATTGCTGGATTCCATGTTATTACAACTACTACAATACAAAAATCTCCTCCACACCGTGGAAATTTTTAAGTTTATTACGTAGACTGGGATAATAGGTAGGTGACCCCCATTATGCAAGACTTACTAGAATGTCGGTAGCACAAAAGTTAGAGATCAAGTGACCCCATTCCGATCTGAGTTAGACCGCCAACCATAAATGCGATTCGAACCAATCTCACCGCGGTCAAAATCCAGTTAGGCTGTGAGGAGAAAACAAACACGCCAATTGTTCCAGATTTGGCAATTTAATAAAATTAGAAATATATGAAAGCAAACTTGGGTGCAGCTGCAAATTTATGAAAGACATGCAGTTGTATTTTTGCAACGAGTGAGTTAGGAACCAGCAGATGTGAAATTAGTTATTGTTCGAACGAGGCACGAAAAGACATCTGTGCAAACTAATTGCAAATGTAAAACCACAAAGTAGACTGTGAATTCATAATACACATTCTAAATAAACTTTTTGCGGGGATAAAAAAATTATTTAAGATAAAATAAATAGATTTTGAACAAAGGATTCAACTGAAAAAAACGACGAATTAATTTAGAAAATATTTTAGCACAAAATAATTTAAGAATTTAGGAACATGTTTAGGAATTTAGGAACATGGAACTAATTTAGGAACATGTTTAGGAATTTAGGAACATGGAACTAATTTAGGAACATGTTAATATTTAAATAAATTATCCTAACACTATATGAGCATCTTCTTATTGTAGGTATATTGTGTGCATTAAGAGATGACTAATGAATAAAAGACAACAAAATCATTTGCGTAGGAATTCACATAAAATATAATAATAAAGGGAAAAAGATTAAAAATCGATAATAAAAGAAAATGAATTCACTTAAGAATTTTAAAATGAAAAAAAATAAATTTAATCATTTACAATTTTGAATGAAATTTAGAATAAATGATGTTTGTAAATTTAGAAAAAAAATCCAAAGATATCGTTTTATCGTCTGCTGCCATAGCAACATGATAAATTAAATTTCATTAAACAAAATGCACAATAGTAGAAAAATATTTTTCGAAATCGAATAGTTATTGAACAACTCAATACTTTAAAAGGGGAATTCTTATTTCTTATATTTAGATATTTTAAAGTTGTTTGTTGTGATTTTTATTTTTGGTTTTAGAATTAAATTAATGAACTCCTGTGCGTAAAACGGGTTAAACAGCTAGTATTATTATAATTTTTAATAATATAGAAACGTAAAATATCCGTGATTGTAGCATCACGGCGAAACAGGTCAAATTTTGGCAACCCTACTTTTGGTGATTTAAGCATTTGAATATATTATTACATCGATAAACAATTGTGTAAGCAATTCCACAATCAGAAATTGGATTCGGAATTGTATTGCCTATATCTAGTTGTAGCACTCATGCTTAGGGGGGAATATTTTGATAAATTTCATAACAATTGGTGTAACAGGATTACGTTTACATATACAATCCGGACTGATGCGGAGCCAGTGATTTTGAAGGGTTTGAATTGCTCGTTGTGTTTTGAAATACTTATAGCTATATGTTATCTACCGGGTGATTCAAAATATGCATGTTTTAAAGAACAAAGTGAAACCCTGAAGCAGGAAAAAGTGTTCTTTAGAAGAAATTAACACCGGTGGTAATGGCGATTATCTCTTAATCCGCTCATAATAGAAACATAGTAGTAGATACCAGTTTACGGGTTTATGCCAGTCGGTTAGGGCAGAAAGTGAAATTTTTATTTCGGCTTTCTACCAAGCGTGAAAAAAGCATTGAAATTTTCATAATAGAGTTCGATAACGAAAATTTCGTTGGAACTAATACATGAATTGAATGGTGCATATGCGAAAGTCACATTATCCACTTTTTTAAGTTATTGAGTTATTCATATTATCACCGCCGTGTTCGTCTTTTTAAGGCAAATCAAATAGTGATTTGGACCCTAAAAAAACCTATTAAAGTTGAAAAATAATTCTGAAAATCTCGTTTTGCTCACATTATCCAACAACTGTTTTGCTGCAAAACTCAAACTCTCCAATTCAACCAATCAGGGGAGACTTGCGAATTATCATGTGATTATAGTAATATACTAATAAATACTTTAATATAATACTTTAACTACACTAGTAAACACTTTATCATAGTGTAAAAAAAATGTTCCACTAGTTTAATGACAGTGAAGAATAGTAAATTTTTGGGACAAATTATTTTTAATAAATGGTTTTTGCGTTTTGATTTTTGTTGATTATTACCCTCCAAAATAACATAATAAATACTAATGTTCAAATTTTTTGTTGCTGTTGTTGTTCTTGTAGTTTTAAATTCATAACTATTTTGGTTTATAACTAATATTACCATAAAAGTTTGCTGCAAAACTCACATTTTCCATATTTAAATTTAAATTCTAGCTTTACCAAAATTATTACATGTTTAGGACTAGGTGCAAGTAGTTGTTATGGCAACAAATATACACCCCCCCCCCCCAAAAAAAAAGTGCCACTATATCATGTTTATTAATAATCAGTTTTTTGCATTTTCTTAAAAACTAGGTTAAGTGGAGAGTGCGAATTTTGCATCTGCACCTTTCAATTGCAGTCATTAAATATTGAATGCTTATAAAAGAGTGTTTAAAGAAAAAAGAACTATTTTACTTTTATACTTATTACGAGCAGGCTTCGCCCGCTACGCTGGTCGGTTTCTCAAAAATTATCTTAATCAAGAGAAATATATCGGGGAAATTGATCCTGTATTTTAAAACAATGTGGGTATTTACCGAGACTATCCTTCCGCATTGCTGAAACTATACGAACGCCTTTGCGCTATTATATTTTCTAATGTGTCCGATGAAATTTGGGCTGATAAGGACTTTAGAGGATCATTTACAGTAAGATTTGGTAAAGGGAGATAGAACGATATCCATTGTACTAAAACCATCCCTTGAAATATTTTTAACTAGCACCTATTTTAAAAGAACAGTGTTTTATAATAGGATTCACCTGATTCTAGAAATGTCCCTCATAATTCTAGAACAAAGGAATGTAGAACGATATATTCGGGGCTGCGAACTTCTACGCCTTTTTGAATCAAATATTCATGTTTTGAACCAGAAAAATATTTAATGAATTGTATATTGAATTTATTTAATGACAGTCAATACTTTATGATTTACTGCGTTTGTTAAGTAAAATTTCCGGTACTAAAATAATTATTTGATTCAAAATAAACGTAGAAGTTGGCAGCCATGTATATTATATATTAAAACCTTTCTTGGAAAATAATCTATCTAACAGTGCAAGCCCTAAATGGATTCCTCTGACACATAATTCTGTAACTAAGCAACGTAGAACGATTTTATATACAAAAACCTTCCCTGAAAAATTATCTAATTATCAGTTCAATTCGTATCCAAATCCATTCACCACAATGTTTAAAAAGGGTTATTTTTCATAATCGGGTTTATCCGATTATAAAAACTTCTCCCATAAAATTTAATTTCACAGTTTAAATTTCTTTTCCGTTACTATAATAACGCATGTAATTTTAGAAATTATCATTTGTAATGCTAGAATTTTGAAGTTTTGGTGCCAAAGACATTGCCAAATTAGATAAAATGTTATCATTTATGTTATCATTTGTCACATCACTATAATAGCTAGTGCTCGCCTCTACATCCCCAAGACGTATTTTCCCACCCATTTTCATATTTCTAGGTTCAGTAGTTTGTGCTGTGCGTTGACGATCTCTCCAGTCAGGACTTTCTAGAGATTCTCAAATAGAAAATGAAAATTTCTAATTTAAGTATTTCTTGTCCCTTTAAATTCTAACAAAATTTCTATACTATTTTCTTGAATATTTAATAATCTATTTCTATGGTCATCAGTAGTAGGATAATGAGAGTTCAACGGCCACAGGAGCGCTCAATTGAGGAATGAGGATTCCTCAATGAGGAATGAGAATTTAATAATGGGGAATAAGGGGGTAGGAGGTACTTTCTCAACTGGTATTGCAATGTTCAGAATCATTCTTCTCTTTACAACAATAATTTCTGTTCCATCTAGTTAACATATCTGATATTTTGTTAGAAAGGTTTGTGTGTAACAGTATGTTTTAAAAAGCATATATGTCTTATAGTTATTATAAATAGTTCTATGTGTGTATGTATGTGGGGGTGCGACAAATAGTTCTCTTCGTGTGTGTGTGTGTGTGTATATATGTATGTGCGTGTGTGTGTATGTATGCGGGGCAAATAGTTCTCTTTGTGTGTGTGTGACTATCTGCTTGTTTATCAAAGTTTTAGAAATATTTTTCATGTTTTTATAACGAAAAAAAAATATGCGTTAGTTAGTTAAAAAGTTTCACAAATTAAAAAAAAAAATCTTTTAGAAAAAGTTTCACATTACTTAAAAAATTAAAAAAAAGTACTCAATAATAAAATCAACAATTTTTATTATAACAAAATAATTTACAGAAAGGTATTTACAGATCAAAATATACATCGCGATTTTGTGTTAGCAATACAAATCAACATTATCTTCTTTATTACAAACGGTATTAATGTCATAATGGCCATATGCTAAACTGCTTATTCCATCATCCAATAAGTAACGCTTGTCGTCAAAGGGACTTAAGCTAATTTTATTTTGAGTTAATGTATATAGGCGATGGTCATCTTGGGCAATCCTTACCTGTTTCTCCATACTTGTTTTTTGTTGTTGGAGGCCCTCCAAGTAGTCCTCATGTTTAATTTTCTGCCGAACAATCTGCGTAGATACGCCTTTTGCACGCTTCTTTTCGTCTTTAACAGATTTTAGAGAATACATTTTTGATTTCAGTCCGACAAACTCAAGAGCTAATTCACCATTAAGTTCATCCTTAAACTTTCCGAGCGTCTTCTTATTATCCTCAGAGTATAGAAGATGAGATTTCGGGTATTCAGAAAAGTCAAACAACTCACGATGCTGCTCCAGATCCTTATAAATATTATTGGTTTGAATATGATACGTTAGGGAATCTGTATCCGTAAAGAGTAAAACTGCACGATCTTTGTATGTTTTCTTTATAAAATTGTAATGGAAATCATACATACAAAGTTTAGATAGTTCGAGTATAGAAAATCCAACATAGATGGGTCGGTTCATATGTATGCTAGTTTTTAATCTCTCCACAGCAGTCAAGTCTTCATCATAAGTTTTAAACGATTTAAAAGTAGGCGATGCTACTAATTTTTTGGCTCTTTTTTCACCGTTACAAAGCACAATATTTCTTCTTTTTCGTAGATTTTCCATGGTTTTACCAAAAACAGAATTGTTCATTAACTTAAAAAAGTCTTTCTCAAAAGAAGATTTTGCTTCTTTCCTTTTTTCGGTGTTGAAATTAATATATCTCTGCAACCATGGTCCCTGTTTAAATTTTAAAGCTTTATGCACAGCTGTAATTTTTAAACCAAGTTCTAAATAAAATTTGAGATTACGATAATGGGTTATATAATTTCGTTTATTATTTAAATTTGGTATAAGTTTAGGAGTTCCGACGAATTTTCTATTGTTGAGTAAGCCTCTTGCATGAGAAGATAGCATCTGATCCTCTACAGTTACTCTCTCAGGGGCGACAGGGTATTCATTATGCAAAGGATGTAAATGTTTCGGGTATTCCAAGTCTACCTCGAAAAGATACCCAATTTCGGAACTATCAGATAAAGATAGAACCCACTCTTCTGTCATATGACTTGTTTCACACCATTCAAAACCGCCGTAGGGTAAAAATTGGCTCATAGCCCACCCGTATAAGTTATTGGCATCCCAATACATAATGTAGCTGGGTGCCTCATTTTTCTTATAATCGGGCGTACCAGGGATGTTTGCTCGGGCATATCTTTTACATATCATGCTAATGCCGCCTCTTATTCCATTTTCAACCATAAGCAACATATCTATATCACTGAGTAACTCTAAAGGTGTATCAGACATCTTCAAACAAGCCTGCCATGCGAGAGAAGGTGCTGTAAACAGGTGTGCAGGGTCAATTTCATAATACTGCTGACATAATTTCCTAAAGTTTTGAAACACGTCAGCAAGTAGTAGAACATCTGTCTTCACATAAAGGTTGTGATAATCACCAAGAGTCTTGATATCAAATGTTTTCCATACATTCTGGGCGTGTTGGTACTCCTTTTCATCTATAGGCTCATTGGTTAAATTATTAAAAAAGGCAGAAGGCGGGGGAAGCTGCTTCTCAGTAAATTTTTCAAAACAAGTAAAATAATCATAGGGGTAAACCCCTTTCCGTATAAGTAACGATAAATTATTATTTTGTGGGAAATTTTCTGCAAGTATAGAGAATTGATCAGGTTGAAGGTTTTTAACAAGTTTTTCCAATGACGTAGGCAAAAATTGGAAAGAATCTATAAACACCATCTGAATAGGAGATGTAGGCTTTCTGATTTTAAAGGTGATATAGTTTTCCATAGAAGTAGCAATAACATCGATTTCATGATCTTTGAATTTTCCAAGCTTTGTCATAATATGATGGCCATCGTAGTTTTTCAAGTTATGGAATATAACAGGAATTGTTTTACACTGCTTATAGTTCAAGTTGCATTCCACATGTGCAGCCCCTCTGTACGCACCTGACAGGTGATCATGGTCACGTGTGCGTTTCTCATCTAAAGTTTTCTTACAAATATGACAAAACTCTGCTTCTCGAAATGCCTTTTCTTCCTTGGGAGAAAGCTTCATAGGTTTAATATTATGTAACTTTTCTCCTAAAATTTCCTTTTCTTGCATCATTCGGTTTAAAAAATGCTCAACACAGTTTCTACCCCGATATACCTGTGCTTTTTTCACACACGTTCCATCGGGTCCAATAACCACATAGGCATAACCACATGGTAAGTGATAGGTTGTTTTCTCGGTATAGGATGCTTTAGAAGAGGGCGGAGCTGATGAAATAGGTATAAGAAGACTCTCAAAATCCGCATAAATCGTATAGGCAACAGGATGTTGTAAATGAATACCTGTAAACTTTAATATATTATCATTTTCACTAGGCATCTTTATAGCTTGAGCAACATGTTGAGAACAATATTCATTATGCTTATCCAATAGATCTTTTCTTGAAAATCGATGCAAACATCGATAACAATAGTGTTGTACACCATTATGCTTGGTAAGATCACCTAAAAGTCTTGAAAAACTTCTTATCAAACAATAGTGTTGTTTTTCACCGTCACCAACCAATAACAAATTAATCACGTCTTGATCTTTCTTTTCAGATATATATAGGGGACAAACTTCGTCCTCTTCATAACCAAACACATTAACCCGTAAATTGTTGAGTTGTTCAATAACAGGTATCTTCTGAAGAGGTACAGGGCATTCTACACTACCTAATTTAATATCATGCTCAAAAGGTCGATAATGTGAAACACGTTCAGGTTTTTTTGTATAATCTAAGTTCAGTTTAAAAGCCAAAAGACACCATACTAAACATTTGTTATCTTCGTTTTTTATATTCAGCACTGCTTTTTTATCATCGAGTTTTTTAGACAAAGGAATATAGGAACTCGCAGCGAGGGGGTGATATTTAGCAATCTTGAGTTCTAAATGAAGAATTTTTCTAAGTTTCCAGCCAGAACCTCTTTGTACAAATTCTTCAAAGGATTTAATAATCTTCGAAAATCCTTCCTCAATATGTTGTGAGATAGTATCTTCTATAAGTTCGGTCATACACGAACATCGAAAATAACATTGAATTTCTTCAAACTCCTCATTATCAGTTAAACGTTCAAGTGCTATTTTTTCTACCATATACCATTTAATTGCACCTTTTTCATGAAAATCACTTATTAAACGTTCTTGTATTTCAGTTTGTACATGTCTATGAAATACCTCTAAATCATTTTCCTCACGTTCATCTGGATGCAAAATCACTGTTTTAAACACATTAAGTGCATCAGAATGCTTTATGTTTTTCGACTTTGCATTAGATAAGCTCATTTTGCGTTTTACACTCACAAGAGGTGTGCGAGAGTGTTGCGTGCGTACATGTTGTCTCAGTTCAAATTTTCTTCCAAACACTTTATCGCAATCACGGCAAGGATATGTTGAATTCCGATGCGACTGTAAATGCTGCTTCAAATTATCCTTACGTGTAAAAGCTTGATCACATTCATCACACTTAAATGTAGACTGTCTATCAGTATTATGGATTTCTGAATGTCTTAACAAGTTCGATCTCCTTCCAAAACACTTTCCACAGGTTTCACAGGTAAACGACTTTTCATTAAGATGAATCTTAACATGTTGTTTTAAATGAAAATATGTTGCAAAGACTTTGTCACAGGTAAGACAAACATGCTTCTTTTCCACATTCGTAGGAGTCACAGTCTTTAAGGAAACATCCTCTTCAACTTGCTGATTAAAATTGGAAGAACTTTGAGATATAGTATCCTTTTCTGGAAAAACTTCAGAGAATCCATCATGCTGTAACAATCCAACACTATCATGTGTTTTTAAATGTCTTTGTAGGTTTGATCTTCGATAAAAAGACTTCTGGCAGATATTACAAGTATATAATTTCTCGCCAGAATGAATTTTCATATGTCGGTTCAGATTAGAAATGCTCGAAAAATCTTTATCACAGGTAAAACAGCTAAACATCTTCTTAGCAGATACAGAATCTCCCACAATCGGGGTTTCATCAATAGGCATATCAACATCCATAATATAAAAATCAATAAAAAACTTTAACTCTTAAAAGTAAACAACAACGATTCGCACGGATAAAAAGCGGGAGCAATTTAAAACACGTTTAACCACTAGCGATAGGAATCCTCAAATGATGAAAATCCTAATTTTTCCCCGTCTATTTATACCGACCCGAAGGCAAAGTTGAGTTGTAGTATTGCTTGATATGATTGTTATCAAAACGCGTCATACGATTTCGGGGCCTGTAAGTTTCTTTCCCCTCTTTATAATATAGCATAATTAAACAGATAAACCCGAATGTATACAAATTTAAATTCGTAAATTATATCACAAAATATAAAAAATCCTACAGAATAAAAATAGAATTTAGTACTTACCCCAAAAACACATCCACTTTAGTTGTTAGTCTGCACTTAACTAATCTTTCTTCCTTATCTTTAGTAGGGGGCGCTGCCATCGCCGCGAGAGGCACTGCCCGTCTTCCGGTTTGTGACGTAGTTTCCGGCTTGAGATAAGAATAAACCTTAAATACACGCGCTTAGTCATTCTTCCCTAACTCTTACTCGCTAGTAGTTGTCAGTTTCTTGTTTAGACGTGTTGGGTGACATCATTACGTGTTTGCGATAAGAACAAGATTATCCCCTTATCAACAGGTAAAAAGCTGCGCTTCAGTGACGTCATAAGTCATATGACATAGCTGATAACGGTAAGATTAGCTGATAAAAATTTGTACTAATCATCTATTTCTCTTCAAGTCATTGCATGAGACGGTTGAGCTCCAACAGCTGTATATAAGGTAAGAGTAATTTATATATTATAATAGGATTTTGAATTAATTTAGTAGATGTTACAATTTGATATTTAAAAAATTTCATGCTAAACGATATGATTATATGTTGTTCATCATATTAAATCCACAAAAATTAATTCGAAATAAATATTATTAAAACTATAATCTAAAATAAATTAGCGAAAATGCATAACAAATTTCAACAAAAAGAAGCTAATTATAAAAGGAAATGTACAAAGTTTATAAATTTACACATGTGTTAAACGCGTTTACAAACCTTATCATGGGCAAAAGTCTAATTCGACTAGCCTATTTGTTATAAGTTTAACTATAAGTCAACATGTAAGATATTTGTAAAAAGGAATCTTATGATTTTTAAATTTCCAAGTTCAGTTTCAATCATATTGTAAAAGGATAATTCAAACTTTGAGATGAATCTATAGTAAAATACTTAAATTAAAATGTATTTTTGATAGTTTAAGAATTATAAACTACAACTTTGACTACTTTTTAAAATGTTTACCCAGTAGGAAACTACAATAACATGTCTATGTTTGAATTTTTCTGATAACATGCCAATGCCTGAATTTTTCTGATAACATGTCTGTGTTTGAATTTTTCTGATAACATGTCTGTGCTTGAATTTTTCTGCTAACATGCCTGTGTTTAAATTTTTCTTATAACATGTCTATGTTTAATTTTTCTCTTCTTTTGAAATGTATAAACTTTTACTATACGTGTCTTTCGATTTCATTGAAGAAAAAAGTGATCGATCAACTTTATCAAACCATTTTAATGTTAATATTTTTAAACGAACGCGATTATCAGATAAAAATATATGTAGCTAATTCATATTATTCCACTAAACATTGCAAAACAAAAGAATCTTACAAAAATTTTATACTTCAACATTCAAAAATTGACAATATTCACATCTTAATACTAAAAAACAATCCTTATCTTACAGTATTTCCTGTAACAAAATCTAAAAATTTCATATCAACAAGACCCAAGTCAGAAACTTTACCTAGGAACTTAATACCAATCTTTAATCATAAAGTGATAAAACTGATATATATATATATATATATATATATATATATATATATATATATTTTTTTTTTTTTTTTTTTTAAGTTACTTCTAAAACATCTCATAGATGGCGCTGTTGAAAAAAAAATAATTCAAAACTTGTTTTGAGAGAAATTAAACATAGACATGTTATAAGAAAAATTTAAACACAGGCATGTTAGCAGAAAAATTCAAGCACAGACATGTTATCAGAAAAATTCAAACACAGACATGTTATCAGAAAAATTCAGGCATTGGCATGTTATCAGAAAAATTCAAACATAGACATGTTATTGTAGTTTCCTACTGGGTAAACATTTTAAAAAGTAGTCAAAGTTGTAGTTTATAATTCTTAAACTATCAAAAATACATTTTAATTTAAGTATTTTACTATAGATTCATCTCAAAGTTTGAATTATCCTTTTACAATATGATTGAAACTGAACTTGGAAATTTAAAAATCATAAGATTCCTTTTTACAAATATCTTACATGTTGACTTATAGTTAAACTTATAACAAATAGGCTAGTCGAATTAGACTTTTGCCCATGATAAGGTTTGTAAACGCGTTTAACACATGTGTAAATTTATAAACTTTGTACATTTCCTTTTATAATTAGCTTCTTTTTGTTGAAATTTGTTATGCATTTTCGCTAATTTATTTTAGATTATAGTTTTAATAATATTTATTTCGAATTAAAATTTGTGGATTTAATATGATGAACAACATATAATCATATCGTTTAGCATGAAATTTTTTAAATATCAAATTGTAACATCTACTAAATTAATTCAAAATCCTATTATAATATATAAATTACTCTTACCTTATATACAGCTGTTGGAGCTCAACCGTCTCATGCAATGACTTGAAGAGAAATAGATGATTAGTACAAATTTTTATCAGCTAATCTTACCGTTATCAGCTATGTCATATGACTTATGACGTCACTGAAGCGCAGCTTTTTACCTGTTGATAAGGGGATAATCTTGTTCTTATCGCAAACACGTAATGATGTCACCCAACACGTCTAAACAAGAAACTGACAACTACTAGCGAGTAAGAGTTAGGGAAGAATGACTAAGCGCGTGTATTTAAGGTTTATTCTTATCTCAAGCCGGAAACTACGTCACAAACCGGAAGACGGGCAGTGCCTCTCGCGGCGATGGCAGCGCCCCCTACTAAAGATAAGGAAGAAAGATTAGTTAAGTGCAGACTAACAACTAAAGTGGATGTGTTTTTGGGGTAAGTACTAAATTCTATTTTTATTCTGTAGGAATTTTTATATTTTGTGATATAATTTACGAATTTAAATTTGTATACATTCGGGTTTATCTGTTTAATTATGCTATATTATAAAGAGGGGAAAGAAACTTACAGGCCCCGAAATCGTATGACGCGTTTTGATAACAATCATATCAAGCAATACTACAACTCAACTTTGCCTTCGGGTCGGTATAAATAGACGGGGAAAAATTAGGATTTTCATCATTTGAGGATTCCTATCGCTAGTGGTTAAACGTGTTTTAAATTGCTCCCGCTTTTTATCCGTGCGAATCGTTGTTGTTTACTTTTAAGAGTTAAAGTTTTTTATTGATTTTTATATTATGGATGTTGATATGCCTATTGATGAAACCCCGATTGTGGGAGATTCTGTATCTGCTAAGAAGATGTTTAGCTGTTTTACCTGTGATAAAGATTTTTCGAGCATTTCTAATCTGAACCGACATATGAAAATTCATTCTGGCGAGAAATTATATACTTGTAATATCTGCCAGAAGTCTTTTTATCGAAGATCAAACCTACAAAGACATTTAAAAACACATGATAGTGTTGGATTGTTACAGCATGATGGATTCTCTGAAGTTTTCCCAGAAAAGGATACTATATCTCAAAGTTCTTCCAATTTTAATCAGCAAGTTGAAGAGGATGTTTCTTTAAAGACTGTGACTCCTACGAATGTGGAAAAGAAGCATGTTTGTCTTACCTGTGACAAAGTCTTTGCAACATATTTTCATTTAAAACAACATGTTAAGATTCATCTTAATGAAAAGTCGTTTACCTGTGAAACCTGTGGAAAGTGTTTTGGAAGGAGATCGAACTTGTTAAGACATTCAGAAATCCATAATACTGATAGACAGTCTACATTTAAGTGTGATGAATGTGATCAAGCTTTTACACGTAAGGATAATTTGAAGCAGCATTTACAGTCGCATCGGAATTCAACATATCCTTGCCGTGATTGCGATAAAGTGTTTGGAAGAAAATTTGAACTGAGACAACATGTACGCACGCAACACTCTCGCACACCTCTTGTGAGTGTAAAACGCAAAATGAGCTTATCTAATGCAAAGTCGAAAAACATAAAGCATTCTGATGCACTTAATGTGTTTAAAACAGTGATTTTGCATCCAGATGAACGTGAGGAAAATGATTTAGAGGTATTTCATAGACATGTACAAACTGAAATACAAGAACGTTTAATAAGTGATTTTCATGAAAAAGGTGCAATTAAATGGTATATGGTAGAAAAAATAGCACTTGAACGTTTAACTGATAATGAGGAGTTTGAAGAAATTCAATGTTATTTTCGATGTTCGTGTATGACCGAACTTATAGAAGATACTATCTCACAACATATTGAGGAAGGATTTTCGAAGAACGAAGAGAATTGAAGAATTTGAAGAATTTGAAGAATTTGTACAAAGAGGTTCTGGCTGGAAACTTAGAAAAATTCTTCATTTAGAACTCAAGATTGCTAAATATCACCCCCTCGCTGCGAGTTCCTATATTCCTTTGTCTAAAAAACTCGATGATAAAAAAGCAGTGCTGAATATAAAAAACGAAGATAACAAATGTTTAGTATGGTGTCTTTTGGCTTTTAAACTGATCTTAGATTATACAAAAAAACCTGAACGTGTTTCACATTATCGACCTTTTGAGCATGATATTAAATTAGGTAGTGTAGAATGCCCTGTACCTCTTCAGAAGATACCTGTTATTGAACAACTCAACAATTTACGGGTTAATGTGTTTGGTTATGAAGAGGACGAAGTTTGTCCCCTGTATATATCTGAAAAGAAAGATCAAGACGTGATTAATTTGTTATTGGTTGGTGACGGTGAAAAACAACACTATTGTTTGATAAGAAGTTTTTCAAGACTTTTAGGTGATCTTACCAAGCATAATGGTGTACAACACTATTGTTATCGATGTTTGCATCGATTTTCAAGAAAAGATCTATTGGATAAGCATAATGAATATTGTTCTCAACATGTTGCTCAAGCTATAAAGATGCCTAGTGAAAATGATAATATATTAAAGTTTACAGGTATTCATTTACAACATCCTGTTGCCTATACGATTTATGCGGATTTTGAGAGTCTTCTTATACCTATTTCATCAGCTCCGCCCTCTTCTAAAGCATCCTATACCGAGAAAACAACCTATCACTTACCATGTGGTTATGCCTATGTGGTTATTGGACCCGATGGAACGTGTGTGAAAAAAGCACAGGTATATCGGGGTAGAAACTGTGTTGAGCATTTTTTAAACCGAATGATGCAAGAAAAGGAAATTTTAGGAGAAAAGTTACATAATATTAAACCTATGAAGCTTTCTCCCAAGGAAGAAAAGGCATTTCGAGAAGCAGAGTTTTGTCATATTTGTAAGAAAACTTTAGATGAGAAACGCACACGTGACCATGATCACCTGTCAGGTGCGTACAGAGGGGCTGCACATGTGGAATGCAACTTGAACTATAAGCAGTGTAAAACAATTCCTGTTATATTCCATAACTTGAAAAACTACGATGGCCATCATATTATGACAAAGCTTGGAAAATTCAAAGATCATGAAATCGATGTTATTGCTACTTCTATGGAAAACTATATCACCTTTAAAATCAGAAAGCCTACATCTCCTATTCAGATGGTGTTTATAGATTCTTTCCAATTTTTGCCTACGTCATTGGAAAAACTTGTTAAAAACCTTCAACCTGATCAATTCTCTATACTTGCAGAAAATTTCCCACAAAATAATAATTTATCGTTACTTATACGGAAAGGGGTTTACCCCTATGATTATTTTACTTGTTTTGAAAAATTTACTGAGAAGCAGCTTCCCCCGCCTTCTGCCTTTTTTAATAATTTAACCAATGAGCCTATAGATGAAAAGGAGTACCAACACGCCCAGAATGTATGGAAAACATTTGATATCAAGACTCTTGGTGATTATCACAACCTTTATGTGAAGACAGATGTTCTACTACTTGCTGACGTGTTTCAAAACTTTAGGAAATTATGTCAGCAGTATTATGAAATTGACCCTGCACACCTGTTTACAGCACCTTCTCTCGCATGGCAGGCTTGTTTGAAGATGTCTGATACACCTTTAGAGTTACTCAGTGATATAGATATGTTGCTTATGGTTGAAAATGGAATAAGAGGCGGCATTAGCATGATAAGTAAAAGATATGCCCGAGCAAACATCCCTGGTACGCCCGATTATAAGAAAAATGAGGCACCCAGCTACATTATGTATTGGGATGCCAATAACTTATACGGGTGGGCTATGAGCCAATTTTTACCCTACGGCGGTTTTGAATGGTGTGAAACAAGTCATATGACAGAAGAGTGGGTTCTATCTTTATCTGATAGTTCCGAAATTGGGTATCTTTTCGAGGTAGACTTGGAATACCCGAAACATTTACATCCTTTGCATAATGAATACCCTGTCGCCCCTGAGAGAGTAACTGTAGAGGATCAGATGCTATCTTCTCATGCAAGAGGCTTACTCAACAATAGAAAATTCGTCGGAACTCCTAAACTTATACCAAATTTAAATAATAAACGAAATTATATAACCCATTATCGTAATCTCAAATTTTATTTAGAACTTGGTTTAAAAATTACAGCTGTGCATAAAGCTTTAAAATTTAAACAGGGACCATGGTTGCAGAGATATATTAATTTCAACACCGAAAAAAGGAAGAAGCAAAATCTTCTTTTGAGAAAGACTTTTTTAAGTTAATGAACAATTCTGTTTTTGGTAAAACCATGGAAAATCTACGAAAAAGAAGAAATATTGTGCTTTGTAACGGTGAAAAAAGAGCCAAAAAATTAGTAGCATCGCCTACTTTTAAATCGTTTAAAACTTATGATGAAGACTTGACTGCTGTGGAGAGATTAAAAACTAGCATACATATGAACCGACCCATCTATGTTGGATTTTCTATACTCGAACTATCTAAACTTTGTATGTATGATTTCCATTACAATTTTATAAAGAAAACATACAAAGATCGTGCAGTTTTACTCTTTACGGATACAGATTCCCTAACGTATCATATTCAAACCAATAATATTTATAAGGATCTGGAGCAGCATCGTGAGTTGTTTGACTTTTCTGAATACCCGAAATCTCATCTTCTATACTCTGAGGATAATAAGAAGACGCTCGGAAAGTTTAAGGATGAACTTAATGGTGAATTAGCTCTTGAGTTTGTCGGACTGAAATCAAAAATGTATTCTCTAAAATCTGTTAAAGACGAAAAGAAGCGTGCAAAAGGCGTATCTACGCAGATTGTTCGGCAGAAAATTAAACATGAAGACTACTTGGAGGGCCTCCAACAACAAAAAACAAGTATGGAGAAACAGGTAAGGATTGCCCAAGATGACCATCGCCTATATACATTAACTTAAAATAAAATTAGCTTAAGTCCCTTTGACGACAAGCGTTACTTATTGGATGATGGAATAAGCAGTTTAGCATATGGCCATTATGACATTAATACCGTTTGTAATAAAGAAGATAATGTTGATTTGTATTGCTAACGCAAAATCGCGATGTATATTTTGATCTGTAAATACCTTTCTGTAAATTATTTTGTTATAATAAAAATTGTTGATTTTATTATTGAGTACTTTTTTTTAATTTTTTAAGTAATGTGAAACTTTTTCTAAAAGATTTTTTTTTTTAATTTGTGAAACTTTTTAACTAACTAACGCATATTTTTTTTTCGTTATAAAAACATGAAAAATATTTCTAAAACTTTGATAAACAAGCAGATAGTCACACACACACAAAGAGAACTATTTGCCCCGCATACATACACACACACGCACATACATATACACACACACACACACACACACACACACGAAGAGAACTATTTGTCGCACCCCCACATACATACACACATAGAACTATTTATAATAACTATAAGACATATATGCTTTTTAAAACATAGTGTTACACACAAACCTTTCTAACAAAATATTAGATATGTTAACTAGATGGAACAGAAATTATTGTTGTAAAGAGAAGAATGATTCTGAACATTGCAATACCAGTTGAGAAAGTACCTCCTACCCCCTTATTCCCCATTATTAAATTCTCATTCCTCATTGAGGAATCCTCATTCCTCAATTGAGCGCTCCTGTGGCCGTTGAACTCTCATTATCCTACTACTGTCATCGGCACGCAAAGTGTACAAGATGTGAAGAGATGCATTTTTGTGCTTCAATTATGGTTATTCCTGTTCTAGAAAATCTTTTATCTTTAGATTTTTACCGAAACTGGAAGATCGAGATCAGTTTATTCAGTTGTGTCAGAAACTAAAAAGAAAACTAAAACAAATGTGTTAATCAGAATACTTGTAGATCAATGTTATTTTTTATAATCTTAGGAAAAGTGTGTAATCTTAACATTTACACTCAAAATCTACACGCCAGGTTAGTCTGAACAAACCAAGAAGCCATTCGACACATATAAGAAACGGTTTACAATAAAGAATATGCGCAAATTAGATTTAAATGTCTTTACCAAACGCGGAATTGGAAATGATTTTGGCGTATGCAATCAAACGTACTTGGACAAGATCACGAAGGATCTGTAAAAATTCAGTTTTATTTTTATACATAAAATTTATCATTTGGCGATGTTTTGTTGGCGGCAAAGTGTTGACGTCGATGATTTAACGGGTGATGTTCTGACGCGGTACCTTTAGCAAAAGGGTTCGTAAGCTTCAGAAAATTCATAAAAAAGTAAGATCCCATAAACAAATGACAGTTGTGATAGGGCAAGATCTACCGACAGTTAGTGATCTCTACAATTTTAGAATCAAAAAGAAAAGAAGGTTGCATATCGTAATGCTCATTATCTTTCTTTTTTAATGTGTGTACACATAAAACAAGCTTATGTTGGCCTATAAAAATAATAGGACGCTCCCTTCGCAGCGAAATAACGTCACCCACTCTAAGAAAAAAGAATGTGAATGACGCTAGAGGAATGGGTAGACGTCTGGAGGTATTTCGCAAAAGAGAAATGAGAAGTCCTACAATTCCTGCGCTATTACGGGTGATTCATCAAAACAACTTCTAAATTGCTTTTTCGAGGGAATGTGCAATCGGATTACATCAGTTTCTTCTTTCTATTTTTTTTTATTCACATCCATAGCCAAAATTTGATGTGGTGATACGCCACTTTGTTTTGTTCTTTTTAATCTACTTCAAAGAAAAGAGGTTTTACATTTCGTTCGTATATTTTTTCTTACTTATTTTGATTTTTATAGTCTTTCAAAATTGCGAAGCTTGCCGCAGCTGGATTCCAACCACGGTTCTCCAATTTTCAAACAAAATACACCACTGCGACATGTCGATCGTTTTTTCATTTCCTTTCTCTATCCCATATCATTGATCAGGGGTGTCAAACTGTGGTCTGCCGGATACCACTAATTTTTAAAAGAAATAGTCGACTTCTTGAATCGCAGAAATTCGATGATTGAATAAGGAAAATATTACAATAAAATTTTAGTGGTATCCGGCGGGCCACAGTTTGACACCCCTGCCATAGATTAACATACAAGTTATAAGACAGGACACTATCATAGAGCACAATGCTAGCATGGCGACGATCGCAGCGTCTCTAGTGACGAGGAAGAAGAAACTTCTCATACACGTCCTATTCCTGCTTTTGAACGTCTATCTTATTACGATCTTTCTTTTTTAAATGTTAAACGTTTCCGTTTACAACTTTGTTTCGGAAAGCGAAAAACAAAAAATTTGAATTCCGATTTCTATGCCGAGAAGATTCTGTCTGACCTATTTTAACATGTTTAGACGTAATAAAAAAGTTCTGAAAAGAACTGTTGTTTCAATAACAGTAATAAAAAAAAATAATGAAAATGAAGCCGTTTATAAAAATAAACTTAAACAACGCTCCCATGGCCAGTCTGAAAAGAATCGTCTGCCTCGAAAAGAAAAGAAGAGATGTTAAAAACATAGAGCATAAACAAATTATACATATACTATACACAGGTACATTTCGGAAGATTGTCAGTTTTTCCTCATTGTCACGAGTGACGCTAATTGCTGCAGTTTTATGCATTTACAGATTTTGCTGTATCTGTCTTGTCTTGTAACGTTAATCTACGCTCTATCTTGAGGAACTTTGCTAGATACTGGCAAAAGGATGCATCATTTATTAAACTTCGAAACGATTTTAAAAATAAGAAAATAAATGCTCAAAATCTGTGCTACAACGCAGAACTTCTGCACCCAGAGCGTCTACCAACATATATACAATTACAGTAACATGTAGAGGATAACAGACCTAAACTTCGCAACTTCTTCATTCAGTTTTGTCTCAGTTGGTCAAAACCCCAAATTAATTATTTGTTTTTTCTCACACTGACAATCCATCCAGTAACTGAGTAAGTATTTCCGAAATTAAATGGATTTAATCAGGATTGTTTAAACAATGCAATTGAATGAAGCAAAAACTTACAAAACAACAAGCAGGGTGAAAGTACAATACGAGTAAAAGAAATGTTTATACTTACAACTGAAAACCATGCAGTTGAGAAAAACATTCTTTCACTTACCTGAAAAATAAACAAATAAATGGGAGTATTACATAAGGCTGGTAAAGTAACGCAAAAATCAAAATGCAACAACAATAATAATTGAATGAGTCATTCTAGAAAAGCACTTGTCCAAAATGGTCCAGAATGGTTTTATTATTGCAGAATATGACACATTTTACCCTATTCTATCACTTCGTATATTTTCTATTTTTACAATAGCTTTACAATTATTAAAACTAGTCAATCTGCAGATCAGGAGCCTCAACGTCAGCTCTAAAAGTCATTGTTTTTGAATCTCACTTTTCATATTATTGAGCTTCTTACAATACGCAATTTAATTTTTTTTATGTTACATACATATTTATAAGGCATAAATAAAATACTTCGGAGGTTTCAGAAATGAGAAGCATTCAATTAAACACGGTTTGTGCAATGATATTCTGTATGAACTTCTTATTCATGTAACTTTTTAGATAAAAACAAATAAACTTGTATTAAAATAAATTCTTCATTTAGGTCAATAGAATACAAAAATAATTTATTTTGATTATAAAATAGTGCAGCAAAAGAGTGCGAGTGACTTGAATTTCATTATTTTGATATTCTTTGAAATAGGGTTGCTAAGCAACTCATAAATTAAAGAGAAAAGTAAAAAGAAACGCATTTTAAAATTTGCAAAAAAATAGGAAAATAAAATGTTTTCTATTTCCCGAACAGATGCGAAAAAATTTCTAATAATTTAAACAATTCATTTCTAAATTCTAAAGAATGTATCGGCCAATTTTCAAAGCTATTGGATCTATTTAAAACCTCCCTATCGCAAATTTAGCATGAGTCATTTTACGTTGAAATCCATTATTCAAATAGGCGATTTTCATTTCAGTTAAAAATGGAATTTGAAAATCTCCGTCTGCATTCTCACAGGGAAGCAGGATGACTTAAAAAGAAATGTTCTCTATTTTTCGAACGAATGATCCCAATGTAACTAAAAACTATACAGCTCATTCCGGGTACCTCACCCACATACCCACCCAAAATCAAACTAATAGGACGATTTTTACGGCAGTGATCGCGGAACAGAAACCGAAAACTCATCGCGTCTCCACAGTGAGCCTCGGCTGACGTTTCGGCAATAAGTGTGGGTTTAAAAATATTTTACGAATATTTTTAAAACCCATTCAATATCTAAGCAATAACAAAATGGACTTAATCCACTTTCGAAATCAATGGCTCATTTAGAAGGGATGCATCTTTATTATAAAGGACAAACGTGTCCGTGCGTAACGCTGACGTCATTTTGCGAATGGCAACACTGGACGATGAAACTTCGGTTTTGCGATTTTTGCCACTGCCATTTTTTTTTATTTCTAGACATCGCACATTTTCAATTTTTAAAGAAAAAATCCACTTTCAAATGCAATTTGTTTGAAAACTGTATCTTAACTGACTCCTTTATTATAGAATTTAAATTAAGTTTAAAGAATTTTTTTTTTTAAAGAATCTATCGCTATCGCTTGCAGACGATTACAAAAAAGTATTAATCCGTTTGCACTTAAAAAATATATAAAGAGTTCAGCATTTTTTCCAGCTAATATTCAATAAGGAAATTAAAAAACTTTATTAAGTAATAAATAAAATACACATTTAACAGACATGTGATTGAAATAAGCGCTTAAAACAACTGAAATTATTAGAATAAAAATAAAAAACTGCTGTAGATAACGAAATTTTTAACGATTTCTTCGGCTGTTCATTTCTGGCACGAGACCAATACGAAGTTACCCCTTTTAATAAATTTCAAAATTTTATTCGAATAAATAATGGATATATTTCAGATAAAAACTCTCTTTGGTGTTGTTATGGGGCAATCTAAAAAAATTATTAAACGTAAAAAATCTATTAGAGTTTTTAAAGAAAAATAAATGGTTTTCACCTATATTCTCTATCCCGGGAAGCCCGGGTTGGAGAACGATAAAAGCGGAAGATGCTACATCGTTATGGCATCTGCATGGCTTACTATTTCTGGGGATACATTTCTCATATCATTCCTAATCTCCGTAGTGAAAGAAGCAGGACTTTGTCGCTAATCGTATTAAAATTTGTGATCAGAAGATTTGTTGTTTTTATTCCCCTGAGATTATTATAGTCTAACTGCGTTACGGGCTTCCGAAATACATAAAATAGGTTTTATTTATTAGCTTTCAAAAAAATAAAATAAAATCTTCGCAGAGCAATAATAATTCCAGAAAATGAACGGAAATATTTCATACAAGAAAGAGAGAAATACGGTATATTTCTTTTTTGTATATTTCAGCCGTACTTGTAAATGGCGATTTATCAGAAGGGTTTCTCAATTGCTTTTGTATGTGAAATGTATTCTTCCTTATTGTCTTTTATTTGTACACTGATTGCAGAAACTCTGTTGTCTGCATTGTCTGAAATATTTTAATGTTGATATTTTGATTAATTTTAATAATTTTTATAGTTGATAATGTTTTTGGATACTAGACAAGAGTCCTGGCTGTGTTATATGCGATACGAATCCGAAAATTCTCTTCTTGAAGACGAAAATATTTTCCTTTCAACCGTCACCCAATCCAAATCCCATACGCTGTATTCAATCAACTCGAATGGAAAGAAATGGATTCTTTAGCATAAATAAATTAAATGAATTCTTTAATATAAATAAATTAAATGAATTCTTTAATATAAATTAATTAAATGAATTCTTTAATATAATTGTTTGAAACCGGTTCCGAAAGTGAAAGCACCTTTATTGAAAAAAATCTGCAACCAATATCGAAAAAGTAAAAAACAGCCCTATTAGAGTTCGACCTCAGCTATCATAAGCAAAAAAATCCTTTAAAAATATTAAAATGAGAGCGATAAATTTGAACAATTAATTTAACATTAGCGAGCGGGTGTTTTCGAAGAAATGTTCAATCTAATGTTAAGTCTATCGGAAGGTTATTTTCAAATTTATCGCTCTTATTTTAATATTTTTAAAGGATTTTTTTTTTGCTTAGGATAGCTGAGGTCGATCTCTAACGCTGCTAGTTTTTACTTTTTTGATTTTGGTTTAAAAAATTTTATAAGCAGACATTTTAAATTTTTGAACCGGATGGAACCGGTTCTGAAAGTGAAAGTACCCTTATATAAGAAAAAACTGGTACCAAAATCGAAAAAGTAAAAACTAGGAACGTTAGAAATCGACCTCAGCTATCCTAATCCCGCCCCCCCAAAAAAAAAAAATTAAATATTAAAAAAGGAGCGATAATTTTGAAAATAACCTTCCCCTAGACTTAACATTAGCTTGAGCTTTTTTTCGCATGACTGATGTAGGCTCTTAAGCTTGAAACAGGCCTTCATATTTGTTTTACACTTTCTGTAGTTTCTTGCATTTTTATCTTATTTCTCCTGGGATTTACAATATACGATCTCTAACTTTCTCTATTTTTCTAATTGCACCATTGAGAGAACCCCCATCACGCTTTTCTAAAAAAATATTTAACTTCTCAGGTAACAAAAACAAAATATTGTTAGCTATAAAAATTGTAGAAATGTCGGAACTGTCACATGTTTGAGCATTCCAGTTTTTTCCATAAAATAAATCGAAGTGGCTCGTCTCGTTAATAATAAGTTTCGGTGGTAGTTTGAGATTAGAATAAATTTCCTTATACATTTTGACTCGCATTGATTTTTAAGAAAGTTTTTCAAGAAGTCAACAAGAAATCTTTTTATTTACTTGTTCGCAGTTCTTCCCAATTTGTTTGACGACGCGATCACATGAAATAAATTTGATAGACTACTTTTGACGATATTGTAATTTTGATTCCATCGCTCGTTAAATAGAAGAATCTTGTCACAAAATGTGCCGTTATCAGGTCACGAATTACGCAAATAGTAATCTCTGCAAGCAATCAGATGCGGATGAGAAGGTTCGATGCTCATATAATAGTCTGTCAATCGTTTCGTCTGCGCAATTATCCATACTATAGACTATAGAGCATCCAACCTGGACTTCCGGAATAGAGAATATATGTAAAAACTATTTATTATTATTTTGAAAACTCGAATAGATTTTGTACATATATTATTATTATTATTATTTTAGGTTGTCCCCTAACAACACAAAAGCGTATTTTTATATGAAATAGGTCAAATAAAATTTTGAAATTTATATAAATATTTTGTAATCGTCTGCCAGCGATAGAGGTAAATAAAAAAAAAAATCATGCTTGAAATTTAATTATAATAAATGAGTCACTTGCGATACAGTTTTCAAACAAATCGCATTTTAAAGTAGATTTTTCCCCCCTATTTAACGGTGTAAAAATTGAAAATGTGCGATGTCTAGAAATTAAAAAAAAAATTGCAGTGGCAATAATCCCAAAACAGAAATTTCATCATCAAGTGTTGCCATTCGCAAAATGACGTCAGCGTTACGCACGGACATGTTTGTCCTTTATAATATAGTCCTTAGCATTATGTCCAATGTCGTTTTCAATCTGGCTCACAACCAGTGCTTTACAAATTCGATAAAATCTGGCAGCCAGCAAAAAATTCTAGTCGTCAGTAAACAAATATTTACCCTCAACCCCTGGCATTGATTTTCCAAAAAGCACAAAAGTTTTTCTTATGAATTAATTGAGAAAATATAATAACAAGCATAGTTAATAATTATTAGTTTCACAGGTGACAATAATGTATATTTAGACAGATTTAGCTTTTGTAATGAAACTTATCAATATTATATATTTCATGAAAAAAAAATGAACTCTAATCACGTGATATTCTAGCTGACTACAGAAGAAAAGTATAGCGTTTCCTGGGCATGAGATGGAAAATGCCGTTTAAACTTGGTTCTTCTATTAAAAGCACAAAAGAAAAGGAATATCACTGCTTGCGGAGCACTAGTAGAGGTAAAACGGGAAAAAAAATGTCGTTTGTGCTTTTTCCTTAGATCTTTTTTTTTTCCAAAATTAAATGCCAGATTTAAAAAAATTGGTCGCCGATGGCGACCTGGCGACCGCATTTGTCAAGCCTTGCTCATAACTTCATTCTACAATCTACATTATACCTACATAACTTTTTAACACTAGAATTACCACGAGCCGTCATTTTGACGGTTACCAAATGAATATATTCCGATTCGAAAAAGAAATTTCTTTTTAAAATAAATTAAATATAAAACTGGCAGTTAAAATATACGTTAAAAGAATAAGTCAAGTAGTTTTAAATAAAATTTCTGGCGTGAAATAGTTTTAAGGAACTTGAGTAAAATTTCCGGTAAGTTCTAGTGTTAAAGCAACGATTCATCGTGTATTATTTTTAATTGGCATTACCCCATCATTGCTTGACACAAATCGAAAGAAAAATCATTTTTCTCTCTAGAAATTTCCCTTTTATTGTCGGACAGTTTGCCCTTTGAATAGTCACTTCTACTATTCTTTTTTGATAGGCGACATTGCGTTTTTAAACGCTGGTTAACTTGGAATTTCTCCTCACAAAATATCTTTCTTTTTTAACATATGACACACTGTATCAGATATATAAACTCTTCATTCTCTTCTGTTATCCACGTCTGAATGAAACTATTTTTATCCGATTTTAATCTGCATTATTTATATCACACAATTTTTTACGAAAATAGTCCCGATATATAAAATGAAACACTACTGATCAAAGAGAGATAACAAAAGAACAACTTTTAAACGGGAAATAGTTCCCCTAACAGCCTTACATCCTTCGTTTTTCAAAATCAAAGGCTTTTAAAGCAATTATCTCTTAACCGCCCGTTTTCACGATTGCTCGTTAAACGACTGTCCGTTTGGGAATTGATAAAGATTTGCGAAATGTCATCGAACGAAAAATATACGAAATGTGCAATGTAACGAAGTGATCGCAATAGATCCATTTCTAAAGAAGTTAACCTAAATATTGAACCTTTTTTTTTTTTTTTTTTTTTTTTTTTTTTTTTTAAACCTTTCTATCAAAGTCACTTGGAGATACATCTAGAAATCATTTAGCGAGACATTCTTAACGAGTCGGATATGTCAATCCCAAAACTTTTTTCTATCTCATACAGGTTTCGCATACACTAAAAAGAATCAGCAGCCATTTATATCATGGTCTGACTGAATCTAAAGTTTTATTCAATTCCGTGCATTCGTTCTTGAGACAGGACTATTGATAAAATCCCGTAAATCATGAAAAATGCACTTTATAGTTCTTATTATTTATTTTTTAATACTTAAAATTTAAGGAGACATTTTTTGAAAATGCTCCTCGTTGACATCAGATAT
The DNA here is from genome assembly GCA_963931845.1 of Maratus michaelseni. Lineage (NCBI taxonomy): Eukaryota > Metazoa > Arthropoda > Arachnida > Araneae > Salticidae > Maratus > Maratus michaelseni. Next base: position 475,574,043 of record OZ007587.1, read on the forward strand.
CAACTTTCTGATGGGGAAAATCGTATTTCGACAATTGTATTAAGTAATGAGTCATCAGCTAATTCAATTTTATGTTAACCATTAGGTTAACATGTGATTTCGCGATCGGGAAGGAGAAAACATGTTCAGTGCCTGCTACTCATTAAATGTTGAAAAGACAAAATGTGAATGAATCCAAAAATCTGTTTTACAAGCCATCCACCTGGATAGCGTTTGTTGACAAAAGAAACATTCGAGCCTCCGTCAATATTGACTTATTCTCACGAAAGAAGTTAAAGATATTGACACTGAGCACGTGTCGCCTTTCTTCAAACAGAGAAGACCGAAATGGACGATTATATTTTGAAAGAAGAAAATTTACTCCTTTTTTAGGAAATTTGTTTTTCACCTCACACAATAGAAGGTTTAAGGAAAAAATAAAGTCGACTTCAAGGCATTTGATTCTTGAATTCGTGTTGTGTGTCAAACCTATACTACTATCCACATTATAGCCTGCAAAGAGAGCGGGTGATGCCGAGCGTGATTCAACTTCATAACGGCTTTACAACGAGATTTTTTTTAACTGTCATAACATTCAATTTTTCAACTTATCTTTCTCTTGGTCCCACGATTTTATGATATTCTTAAAATGCAATAAGTGATACAAATCGAAACTAGTCGTTAGGGGCCATCGTAATACTTAACCGTCATGGATATGCATACTATAAAATACGGAAATAAAACATGTGTAATCTATTTGTAAAATGCATTGCCATTCGAATAAAATCGTAGCTGGTGTTAATTAAAGCGTTCAAAAAGATGTTATTTTAACACCTCAGCTTTCTAAAGATAATGCGGACGCCAATTAATAACTTAAAGCATACAGAAAGAAGTCAATTAACCTCTTAAGCTTTCAAAATACTAATAATTTATTCAACGGTAAAAAATTTCCACCTTATTCCAAAAAAATATTTAAAAACAGTAGTAAACAATTTTTAATTCACGTTACATATTACAAAAAATGCATCACGAGAATAAAATATGAGAGGATAAAAAAGGAAATAAATAAAACATGGACAATAGATTTAACATCCTCCCACCTTTTGATTATGTCGTATAATCAAAACTTCACATTAAATAAATACATTTACATGAACATTATAAATCGAGTCTCTCTGGGATTTTTATCATTCTACCAGATCTAGTCTTTTTAACTTGTGATTCGTCCTTTGAAGGCTCAACCTTAGTTTCATTCAAAGTTGGTTTAGGAAAATTAATTTTGGTACAATCACTCGATGACACTTCTAGAGGATAAATTCTTTGAACTGGCCGAAGTATCTGCGAATGAGACGTTTGTAACTTTAAAAGGCGAACTTTTCCATCTTTACCAGGAATGAGCTCTGTAACAAGTCCTAATGGCCAGTTAATTCTTTTCTTGTTATCTGCTCCCACCAAGACTATATCTCCTACAGCCACTGAACGTTGGAATCGTCTCCCGATCGGCCGTTGGATAAGTAGACCTAAATATTCTGATCTAAATCGATTTCTTAGATCCTTTTGCAGTTCTTGCCTATATTTAAGCCTTCTAGTGAGAGAGTTTTCCTCGATTGCATCAACGTCTGGTAAATCACACTCATGAATGTCTTTCAAAAACATGTCTGGAGATATGGGTTTGATAGATTCTTTCTCTGACATGTAAGTTAGTGGTCGAGAATTTATAATACTTTCACAATCAGCCAATACAGTTATCATCTCTTCATAGTTCAAACAAGCTTGTCCTAAGACTCTTTTTAATAGATCTTTCATCACTCTGATCAGTCTCTCCCACCGTCCGCCCCACCATGCAGCAGTCGGTGGGTTGAATTTCCATTCAATTGAATTGGTTGCTCCATACTTCACTATGCGACTCCAATTCAATCTTTTCAAAAAATTAGCTGCACCAATAAAATTCGGACCATTGTCGCTATATATAATAGAACATCTTCCTCTGCGTGATACAAATCTTCTTAAAGCCATCAAAAAAGCCTCTGTAGATGCTGAAGTAACAAGTTCAAAATGTACAGCTCTGTAGATAGCGCATGTAAATATGATAACCCAACTCTTTTGATTATTTTTAAGAAATAGAGGGCCAGCCATATCAAGACCGATAATTTGAAATACTGCTGCATCTTTTACTCGATTTTCTGGTAGAGAAACAGGAGAAGATTCCAAATTCTTAGAATTAAATCTTTTACAAATGGTGCATTTGGATAAAACAGAAGTCACAGTTCTTCTTCCATTCAGAATCCAGTATTTTTCTCTGAGCAAATTTAAAAGAATCTGAGGACCTGCATGACAGTTTTTGAGGTGAAAATGTAAAATTAATCGTTTGGTAACTTCATGATTTGAAGGAACAACCATAGGTGTGAGGAAATCCATATTGTCTTGTCTATACATAATTTTAGTCTTTAAACGTATTATTTCATGTTGATCTTTCAACGTCTCAAGAGTTTTCAATCTCTCATCGCTTTCATGGGAAAAACATTCCTGTTGTATCATCCAAATTATCTTCGTTTCCGCTTTCTTAAATTCACGACTTGTCAATTCTCCTCTAATTTGTTCTTTTGGATTAGAAGAATTATGTCTGAAACGTAGTATCCAACCAATAAGACGCACGATTTTTTCATAACTGGAAAAATACCGGTAGTACCAGGTTTTCTCTGGACTTTCATCAACATTAACCAGTAATTTTGTAGACTTCAATTTCTCTTTTTCAATATCTTCTTCATTTATGTTTTGACATGTGAAATTCATATATTTATAATATTCTTCAGGATCTCGAAGCCAAGATGGACCCTCCCACCATTTGAGAGATACCAGCTTCTTTGCTTTACAACCTCTAGATGGTAGATCTGCTGGATTCATTTCACCAGGTATATGTTTCCATAAAGCAGGGTCACTCAAATTTTTGATCTCTTGAACTCTGTTTCTAACAAAGACAGACCAGTTTTCTTTTCTGGATATCCATGCAAGAACCGTCGTGGAATCGCTCCAAAAATATCTTTCCATATCTTCCCAGCCCAATGCGTCAATTAGTGATTTAGCCAATCTGGCACCAATCAAAGCAGCTAAAAGTTCCATTCTAGGTATGGTTACGCATTTTAAAGGACCTATGCGGGATTTCGATGCAAGAAGAAATAATTCAACATGATCTTTACTTGCTATCCTCAAAAATATAACAGCAGCATACGCATATTGACTTGCATCACAAAATGTGTGAACTGTACAATCTTTTACATTATCTGGGGTGAGCTGAATATATCTTGGAATCTGAATTTCTTGTAAAATATTCAATTCTCGAAACCATTCAATAAACTCATATTTTAGATCACTTGCAATTTCTTCATCCCAGCTGATACCTTCTTTCCATGTTTTCTGCAACATCATCTTGGGACAAATCATAACAGGAGACGTAAAACCAATAGGATCAAAAACTTTATGTGCAACTGATAGCATGATTCGTTTAGTTATTTTTTCTAAATTTATATCTTTCGTCCAGCTTACATTAACCTTCAAAACGTCTAGAAATCTGTTCCATCGTAATCCTAGTACAGCAGTTTCTTCGCCATTTTCGCTATTTTTTCTTTCTTCTGTATGTTCCCATCCTCTCAAATCAAATCCACCTTTAGCCATAAGACACTTAGAATCAGTAATAAACTTTTCTAATTCTTTTTCTGTATGGACACTAGCAACGACATTGTCAACATAAAAGCTTCTCAGCAATTGCTGTTTAAGATGCGGATCGTATTCTTCATCGTTTTTTATGTGATATTCTATGACGGAAGCAAGAAGAAATGGGGAACTTTTGACTCCAAACACGACTTTAGCATGTCGAAACATTTTAATATTTCTCTCTTCTGGATCGTTCCACCACAGGAAACGCAAAAAGTTCCGATCTTCTTTCCGTACAGCGATTTGTAAAAATGCTTTCCTGATATCAGCTACAACGCCAAATTTCTTTTCTCTAAAACGTAAGAGAATGTCAGGAATTAATTCAATGAGATTTGGTCCAGAATGTAAACACTGATTCAGAGATGGATGGTTCTGTATTCTAGCTGATGCGTCGAACACTGGACGAATGGGAGTTGTACTGCTTTCTTTTATTACTGGTCGATGAGGCAAATAGTTTCCATGAAGATTCATTTCAGACTCGGGAATTTCCTCAATAATTTTATCATCAAGCCAGCCCAAAAGTACTTGTTCATATTTTTGATAAAGTTTATTGGTAAGCAACTTGTTTGTAACATTAATTAATCTTTTCTTGGCTAAACTCAAATTATCGGGTAAAGGTGGTATATCTTCCACCCATGGCAAAGAAATTTCATAACGATTATCCTCATTCATATTTACTGTCTGTAAAAAATGCTCTTTTACCTGACGATCAATCTCCATTTTAGATTGTTTTTCAATTGGATCATTTATTCCAAGTAAATCGAGTTTCCATAAATCGCTAATTTCTGCTTCATTCACGAACATAGATGTAACTGTTAAAGCTAAGTTTTCTTTAGATACGTTATCTTGAGGCACTTTTCCCATTAAGGTCCATCCTAAGTGTGTTTCCAGTGCTACTAGTCCAGACGACAATATTTCTCTACGACCTGTCAGTAATTTTCCAATTACATCGGCTCCAATCAATACTTGAATAGATTCAGGAGTCTCACCAATATCCGTCAGAGTGATGCCTTTTTCCGATAATTCTTTATACCAGGATCCCTTCCCTACAGGCATAACATTTTCGCAGATAATGTTTTGGTCCAAAACCTCAAAATTGCATTTAAAATTTTCTTTCAAATCGCTTAATCTTATCTTGTAGTAGTTATGATTATATTCCTTTGTTATGACTCCGCCAAAAAGGGAATGAGCGACTTTTTTTTCTCGAAGAGGTAAATACTTCATTTCTTCAGCTAAATGTTTTAAAATATACGATCTCTGTGAACCTGAGTCTAAAATCAGTCGAACAACTTTCTTTTTGTTATCTGAAGTGATCTTTGCTTTGAGCGTCTGAAGAAAGACCTTGGGATTTCTACTGACATTAGCCATATTTACTTCATTTCCTCTACTGACATTAGCCATATTTACTTCATTTCCAGACGATTTTTCTTCCCCTTTCCTTTCATTTAATTTGTTTTTATCGAGCATTTGACACATCACAGATGCATGTTTTTTATCACAAAAGAAACACTTCAGGATAGCTTTACATTGTTTCGTTGAGTGGCCTGACGCCAAACATAAAAAACAACACCTTTTGTCTTTCAATATATTCTGCTTCTCACTAAAACTCATCTTCCGTGCTGAGAAACATTCTGAACTCAGATGTCTTCCGTTACAAAAAACGCATTTTTTTCTTAAGTCTTGCTTTGAAGAAGTTGTTAATAGAGTAGCAGCAGTTGGTAAACGTTTAGAAACATCGGTGTAATCTTTCCTTTTTCTAAAGTTTCTATCATCATATTTTTTCGCGAAGCCAAAACCTGCCACTGCCAAATTTATTCTTTCATCGCCTTCAACTTCACTTTTGATAAACTTCATTAAATTATCTAGGCGTTCTTTCGGATCGGAAATAGCAGAAGACGTATAGGTTCTGTTCCACGCTTTCAAAAATTCAGCAGTAAAACAAGATTCTACCATTGGATATAATATTGAGGCGCATTTATCTGTTGTGACTCCCAATGTCTCAAGAGCTCTTAAATACGATTCAAGTTTATCATACAAAGATGTAAGGGAAAACTTTTCTTTTGATTGTATTGATATGATTAATTTCAATAATTCTCTAACATATACTTCAACTAAAAGATCTTCTCGACCGAAACGAGCTTGAAGACTCTCTATAGCTTTGGCATAGTTAGCGCCAGTTGGCGGAAAACTATCTACAACTTCCCTCGCTCTAGATCCAGCTACTGTTGCTTGAATCAAATACTGGAATTTATTTTTGGGCACAATATTCTCATCAGTATGAATCTGTTCAAATTGACTCCAAAATGGTAGCCACTCTTTTAAATCCCCATCAAATTGACGAAATTCTAACCTAGGTAACGTAAATTTTCGTTTAGAATCATTAGTTTCATTAACAGTTGAAATGTACTCACCTTGAATTTGCCCTTGTGACTGAATTTTTGCTAATTCTAATTGATGGTCTAATTCCAATTTTTTCAACTGTAGTTCTTGATCCTTTTCTAATTGTAACTTCTCCTTATCCTTTTCTAATTGTAACTTCTCCTTTTCCTTTCTTTCAGCAATGGCTGTGGATAAAATTTCTTGTACAAAATCAGGATCCTGCTTATATTCCTTACTATTCAAAATTATTTCTTTTAGTGTTGCAATCGTATAGTCTTGCGGAATCGTTTCACCAAGTTCTTCTACTACAAACTTTAAATCGGTTTTTTTAAAACCTTTTACGGCTTGAAACATCTTGCTTCAATAAATCTCGTCCTGTCGCGGACACGCCAAAATGTTAATTAAAGCGTTCAAAAAGATGTTATTTTAACACCTCAGCTTTCTAAAGATAATGCGGACGCCAATTAATAACTTAAAGCATACAGAAAGAAGTCAATTAACCTCTTAAGCTTTCAAAATACTAATAATTTATTCAACGGTAAAAAATTTCCACCTTATTCCAAAAAAATATTTAAAAACAGTAGTAAACAATTTTTAATTCACGTTACATATTACAAAAAATGCATCACGAGAATAAAATATGAGAGGATAAAAAAGGAAATAAATAAAACATGGACAATAGATTTAACAGCTGGATGACGTCCTAAACTTTAAAGGCTCGATGACTGAATGGCGTAAAAGAAACATCCTTATCGCTCCAAAAAGGATAATCCTATTAACTAAGAGTTTACTGCGTCGGATGAAGCGTCTTATTTCCAATTAAAATATAGCTTTGAATTGAAATTGGAATGGAATACAGGGTCATGAAAAATTGAAGCGTGTGGAAAATAGGATGACCCATATCTCGGCCACTCATGACCCGATCGACTTCATGCTTTATGCAAAATTTATGTTTTTTTATTGCCTTTTAGAGTCACTCCTTAAAATAGACAATTTCGAAAATTTTTATATAGCTTTTATCGGAACAAATAGTTCGAGAGTCCGAAAAACAATAGTTCCGAATCATCGAGGTGACTGAAATTTAATAGGCTTCTTCTCATGATTACATACTAAGTACATACCGAATTTCAAGTCTCTTCGCTCAATTGGTTCGGGAGATAGAGAGTATAGAGACAGTCGGACGGACGGCAATTTTTTTTTTCTAAAAATATGTTTTTCGGAATCTCCAGTGTCTGACACGTGTCAATCCGTCAAAACATTTTTCTCGATTTTTAAAACGATTACTACGTATGATGGGTAAGTAAAATGCAAGAATTGCGTCAACTACTGTCCTCCCATTTCAGGTCATCGAGGAGACCAACTCTAACCCGACAATTTTACTTGAAGTCAGCATGAACCCAGAGCCTTAAAGGTTTGAACTACTTTTAATGTTTATACCCACTGAACACGGCTTTGCACTATCTGTTCAAGAAGACCTCTTTAACGAAGCTTTTTCGAATTTAATTACGACAAACAAAAAATAGGAAGCAAGCCCATGAAAATCAAAACGCTTTAGAAATTGCTACACCAAGGCCTTATATGACAAATTTGGGTACTTCTCCATTATCCCGTCGACCACTTTTCCTAACAAAATCTATCGCCAAACTGTTCCGCCAAATCAACAAATGGAAGAATGTTGCCATTGGAATCTCCAAAAAATAAATAATAATAATAAAAAAAAATAAATAAAAATACAAGAAATTCGAAAAAAAAAAACCCTCATCCATGTGTCAACTGAGTAAACTTAAACATTAAAATTTACAATGTATTAATGAAAACAGAAAAAAAAATAATCTTAGATATTTATTTATTTACATTATTTTTCTTAATTATCAATGCTTTTTCTCTTTTAATATCATGGCACCGCCATATAAGGACGCAATTGTTATTTTATTTAACGAAATAGCTAATAAATCAGTAAAACATAATGAAAAATACAGGCAAATGTCAAATTAAAAACCGCTTGATGACATAAAAAACACCATGTAATGCCTCTGACGCCACAATCATGCATTTCTGGCCTTAAATCCTATAGTTTAAGGATAGTTTTTTGTTATGAAAAGTGGTCGACGGGATAATGGAGAAGTACCCAAATTTTTTGTCGTTGTAGAATAGAAATATAGATCGCCAATTAGATTTAACACAAAAACTACTTACAAGCGACTAAAAGATGACATGGGAAGTTTATTATCTAGAGCACCAAAAATGAATGATTTAGTAAGGTTTTCGATCAACAACTGATAGATAAAGATAAAAAGATCAATATTCTTTCAAGGATAGGGGTAAAAGGTTATATACGTATTTTACTTTTTGCTCCATCATAAAACTATACATCACTGAAATGAGCCAAATAGTAAGCAGAGCAGTTGCTTTGTATTTAACGATTAGCCTATGTTTATATCTATTATTTGTCGAAAAAAAGCGTACTACTTTGGTATGCAAAGATATAGAAATAGCTATCAAGGATTATCCAGGACAATCTTTTATGACATTGCAATCAACGCATCGCATCTTTTTTAAAAAGCCACCCTCTTATAATAGATGTATTTGTCTATAAAACATGGACTGGTACTTTAAAAATCTGTTTGGAAACAAAATATTTTATTGCCCGTATCATTAACCTAATCGATACAAATGGTTCACAGATCTGGCTGGACAAAGCGCCTTGGTAGAGCTACTGGTAAAAATATAGTTACAGAATACAGAAAGCTATGCGTTAAAGGTTTGTTGGCACACTGCATCTATCAGGGTGCCTTTTAAGGATGGCAGATTAGAAACAGAGTAAGTAACTAAATTAGCTTAATTAATTGCTTCATGTTATTCGCTACAGTAGTCGCTTCCATAATTTGACGCCATTGCCCGAACGGATACAAGTAAGCAAGTAAACTGAAAAGCAGTATACGCAAGCTATTGAAACATCAACGCTACATTTCGTCTGACTCTGTTAGATATTTCAATGCACGTTTAGCTGCAGTTTCTAATGGCCCTGCTTCAGTAGGCTCCAAATAGTGATTTACCAGAGCAATATCTATTGTCAGGTGTTTCTTTACATTTATATTTGACCTCTTTTATGTCGGTGTAGCCTGAGCCGCTCAGCCAATTTAATAAAGAACGCAGAAAATCGTGGACACAAAGCAACGAGTGATAGTCCATTCCTCGATGTTCATCTACGCCTAATGCATTTTGTATATATAAAATAGTAAACACCAAAGTTAAAACGGACCTCGATATAAAAAAGAGGCAAGCAGGTGTAACGCACTAAGTCATAGACCAAGGCGGCATAAAAGAGTTTAGGAGCGTAGAAGACCCTCTGCTACAATTCTAGCAATACCTAGTGCACGGACATAAGACAGTTAACCAGATAGGTGGCGTTTCATCCCAAAGTGGTCTCTAAGCAACTGAATAATGTTGGTAATAATACTGGGCTCAATATCAGTAGAGAGACTGCAGACATAGTCATGAAAATCCATTAAAGTCATTAAGGAATGAGCCTGTTCCTTAAAGCTAAGAACCGTTTCTGTGGTCAAACACAATCTATAGGTAACTTGGTGATCAGCTCCCGACGGATAGCAGTTAAATCGGAGAGAGACAATCGTTTACCACAAGCCCATCGTTTCTGACCGTAACACCCCTCTTTATAGCCAAGACTTCCAGAGTATTAACAATAAGTTTTACGAGTGGGCGGTTTATTTAAAGAAAAAGATGTAAGCTCGCGACCCTATACTTTTGCAACCCACTTCCATTACAAGCTAGAGCGTAAGAGTGCCCCTAGACTGCTAGTAGAGCAAATGGATAGTCCTAGTGGCGCGTTGCCTTCTAATGTCATTGAGGTGCTCTACTTTACACGTCAAATCTGTTTTACAGTTTACAGAGCTAAAACATTTTGCGTCCCAACTTGTTAAACTGAAGTTTTATATCACCCATTTGACCTTTGAGCAAGTGATTCCATTGATAAACGCTATCCCCTTCCCCCTAGTGGACCTCAGCTATCGTCCTAGTCATCAGCACTCGACTATTCCTTCTGAATGACTTTCCAAAATTGACCTTAATTATGCACATAGGATAGATGGTACAGAAGCTGATAAAGACCAGGGCGTCCAAAGCCCTCCTAGGATTTGGATAGATTTGCACCAGGAAACTATATTCAGTATTAGCCGTGCCTATTGTGGTTACCTACACTGCTGCTAAGAAAAAGACAAAAAAAAAACAGACAGCAGACAAGCAGCTATCACTAGATTATTTTTGACACAAATATTCAAATTGGTAAAGAAATCCTATGCAATCTTCCCAACTGAGCGAAAAAGCCCTAGCCAGGATTCGAACTTGTGATCCCTTCACTAAAGTTGCCAATGCTCTACCCACTGAGCCATCCCAGACAAATGTGGCGGAACTCATTCACCCAGTTAAGCTTAATGATCATAGCATCTGTTCTGATATCTGAATCAGCACAACAGAATAAATCACAGGTAATGGGACCTCCGATAAACGCTGGAAACTTGATTAGACTAGAGTAATTTTGACGTAATTATTCAACTTGGTAAAGAAATCATATGAGATGTCATCTTCCAAACTGAGCGATCCCGGGTTCGAATCCTGGCTCGAACTTTTTTTTGCTAAATATTATAAATTTGTTTTATCAGACCAAATTCTATGATCATTAAGGTTAACTGGGTGAATGAGTTCCGCACATTTGTCCGAGATGGCTCAGTGGGTAGAGCATTAGCAGCTTCAGCCAAGGGATCCCGGGTTCGAATCCTGGCCCGGACTTTTTCGCCCAGTTGGGAAGATTACATCCCACAAGCATATATCACTTTTTATTCTAATGAGATAGAAGCGAGAACTTCATAAAAGGGAAAAATTAGTTCAAATCGTATACCAGCATTCAGAGCCATATTATAGCATGCATGTTCAGCACAGCAAAACCTGCTAGATCCCAGGGTTTTTTATGTGCAAAAAATTACACTTATTACAGTCCATTTTACTGTAAACATTTAAAAAAATAGTTTTAATATTCATTTTGCAGTAAAAAATGATTGCATCCAAATTGTCGGTTGATTTAACTGTGATTTTTCTCCGTCTCGTCATACTGTTCCTTCTACAGTAAAAACCTCAAAATACTGAACATCACGGAACGGTAGAATTGGGTCGCTTTTCAGGTGTGTCTATTTTTCAGATGTAAAAAGATACAAATATGTATGTGTTGTGTGGATTGGAAATGTGTTTTCTAAATAGAGATGTTTGTTATGGACGTTTCACTGCATATAAGTATTAGGGATTGAGAAAGGTTTACGTAAAATAAAAATGTTCGCTATTCGGGAGTGTTCATTATGGAAGTTTCAGTGCATTTAGTTTTTGAAACGCGATAAAAGTTATTTTATTTTGAACTTTTGAAATTGATATGAGCTTTCTTGCAGTTCTTGCGACAGCACAGCTCCATCTATTGAAGTAAATGTAAACTATTTTTTTATATTACTGCAGACAAAATGTATGACCTATCTCATAAATAAGTCCCTCATTTCATCTTTGATGTAGTTAACGAATCATTAAACTTTAAGGTTAGGAAGTTCTCTAGGAAACAGGTGCGCTGTGGATGTATCTGACGAGCGAGGATTGGATAATCGAAAATTTACTCTCTATTTTCTGATAATCATAATCTCAAACTATGACGTCAGATGCAGTAAAATACATCGAACAAGGTTGTTTCGAGATGTTTTAACGCACGATCGCCTTTTTCTCCAACGAGTCTGTAATTTATGACGCTTCCCGAATCGCCCAACCGTGCAGTTTATATACACTTCCTTCGACGCCCGAACAATTCGGGCCCGCTGTTGTTTGTCTCGCCGCCGTTTTAGGGACAGCAGCTGCTTCCCCTCTCTGCAATCGCTAAATTAAATTTTTGCAAGAAGAACAAAAACGAGGAAGAAGACACTAAACTCGGTTCTTCTGATAAATCGATGCGTTTTATTTAGTTTCTGAAAATGTGGATTTGGTTCGAAGAATCGACTCAAAGCGTCTGTCTGTCAGAGTCGAGTCTGTTTTACAGTTTTGTGAGATCTGGTGGAGAAACTCATAAAGAAAATAGAACGAGAAATGGATTGAATTAAAAGAGTTTATTTTTTGGAGTTAAGTCAATTTATTTAACTATAGAGGCAACAACCACTACTTTGAAGCCAGAAATAAAACAAAAGTAAAAATTGTTTTTTTTAGAGACACGCTTTTATGGGTGTAACTTAAAAGAAGAAAAAAGTCCACTTTAAAAGTCGTGTTTTATAAATGAAAATTCACGTTCTCTTCATGACGTCCCATTTCCATATTAAAGGCTCGAAAAATCGATATAAAAAATATTTTTGCTCATTTTTTTTTAAGAAATGGCAACATGAAAGAACAAAAGCATTTTTCTATTACCGCAACTGTTATGTCACATTCTTGTAATAAACAAATATTTATTTCTTGAGTGACAAATAAAAATTAATTAAAAAAATTAATTCCTGACTTATTAATTCCTTGACAATTATTTAAACTAATCTAGGTTTTCTAAATTGTTTTCTGAATGTATAAATCCAAAATTTAATTAAACGTTAGTTAATTCATCGATTTATTAATTAAGTTCTAAAAATATTAAAATGTTGTATTGTCATCGAAAACCTGTGTGCATATTTTTTTTACATTCTGTTACAAAATTTCATATTTACATACATGAATCAAGTTAATTTAAAGAAAAGCGTGTAATAGAACGCTGGGGATATGATAAACAATAAAATAAAATTATAATACAATAAAGTTGTAAATCAAAAGAAAAATGTATTATTGTCTGAGTGAAAACGAAGACTCATACAACAGCGCAGTTTTACTTTGCCCCATATATAGCTATGATGGATATTAAAACTTTTCGTCAAGCATAACTCAAAAAATATTTAACGGATTTCGTTCAAATTTTCACAGCAGGTACCAATAAAGGTGACAACAACACCTATTTATTACCAAGAATAAATTTCAAAGCGTTTGGAAATTATATTTTAAAAAAAAATACAATTAAAGTACATACGTCACGAAAATTTAGTGCATACGTGATTTTCACCGGCGGAGATTTTCGTAAATAATATTTCAAAAGTTCATGGAGTAACATGGAGCAAAAAAATATGCACGCAATTTACAAAATTTCATATTTACATACATGAATCAAGTTAATTTAAAGAAATATTCAGTAATATATATATTCAGTACAATAAAACATATTTCCATTTAATAAAACTGGAAAATTAATTTGGATTTTTTTCTGTTTGAAAAAAAAAAAATTCGCAATAACTTAATATTAGAGATTTGGCGCAGATCTCACCATTAGCAGCTTTTTTATTTCGTGTGTGTAAATTAGAAACAATTCCTTGATGTTTAAATAAAAGGTTTTAATTTATGGCATTATTTCTTCTTATTTTCTTTTCCTTTTTAGTATTTTAAAAGGTGAAATGTAAAATGTGAAAGGCATGTATTTTAAATTAAATGAGTGAAATACATGTATTTTTAATGTATGTATTTCAAATGAAATGAGTGAAAGGTTTATATTTAAATGAAATTAATGCAATCTGAAGATGTTATGAGAACAATATTTGGCGATTTATCAACTGCGCCAAGTTAACATAAAAGTACCAATACATATGTAAAATAAAACATAGCACAAATGTCATATACGCACCACGTTGGCGCGATTTTTTTTCTTCCGCCAATTTAATGAAAACTTTGTTTTTGAATATTAGTTACAAATAGTGTGACTAATAGTACACGTGATTTTTTTATTTCAATATAAAAATAAAATAACGTAATAAATGAAATAGCTTCTATTATTTTAAAAAAAGAAATAAACGTATATTTGTAAATATTTAAAAAACATGTTTTTCCGCTCTCTAGAAAAATTTGGTAAGATGCTAAAACTGTCTTTTGGCACCATTTTTAATTTTTTAGCCAATCGCGCCAACCAGCACATGATACGGAACTTTTCCCCATTCAGATACACAGACAAGGCTGGTCTCAAACAAGAGTAATGCTAGCAACAACATTTTTTTTTAACTCTATAAGAGTTACAAACAATAATGACATTAAATTCTCCGATTAGCTTTGGGCCCGATTACAGAAATTTCTCTTAGAAAAAAAAAACTGTAGAAGAAGTCTTTTACATTTGTTTTGAATGAAGCTCGGTCAACAAAGTATTAATAAAACAAACAACGCTAATATTAACATGGGCTCAAAAGTTTGAATTTAAGTGTAAATATTTGGAAACCCCACCCCAAAAAAAGAAAAAGAAAGTTACAGAAATTAATTTAAAATGGCGTTAAGCCACGCTTTCTATCATAAGCAATGGCTGCGAACCCGATTACGAAACTTTCACTTAACTTAATAACATGTATCTAATAGCCCTGAGGGTAATTCTCCTTCCCAGTTATACGGACCTTGGGCCTTTTTTAAAAAGCTTGACGTAGTTCGGGTTTAAGAAGTTGAGATTTACAGCCAAATGACATAAACTACTATGAAAATAAAACTGATGAATTATTATGCTGGTTTATGTATTTATTTTTAAAAAAAATTGCATCTGATTACACTTATTAGATAAATTACTCCTGTTTGCATTTAATAACAGATAAACGGCTTCTGTATACTAAATTGTTTCAATATTGGGTAGAGGTGGCGAGAGATAGAGAGACTTGTAAGCAAACGGGTAGACAGGCGTGTAGAGAGACGAATAGTGACATAGATAAGCTAATGGGTAGCGAAACGAATAGACAGACGGGTAGCCAGACAGGTAAAAAAGAGGGTTGACAGAGGGGTAGCGTGGTGGATAGCGAGATATGAGTACAGAGACGAGTTGACAGACGGGTAGAGAGAGGGGTATATAGACAGACAGATGTGTCGAGAGACGGGTAGTGAAACGGGAAGCGCGACAGGTAGAGAGACAGATAGACAGATGGGTAGCTAGACGGTTAAAGAGTCGGGTAGAAAGGCAGACGGATAGTGAGACGGGTATACAGAAGAGTAGAGAGATTAGACAGATGGGTGCGGAGAGAGACAAGGTATAGAGACACGGCGTAGTTAGACGGGTAGACAGACGGTTAGAGAAACAGATTGGCGGGTAACGAGACCAGTAGTGAAATATACAGACATGTAGCGAGACGTGTAGAGAGACAGTCAATAGGGTAGAGAGATGGGTAGAAGAACGAATAGGGAAACAAACAGATTGTTGAGAGAGACAGACAGACAGGCAGAGGAAAAGTCTAGGGTTTGAAGCTGTAAAGACGCAGGGGGGGGGAGCCTCTTAGAAAATAATCAAGAAGTATTGTCTTTGAAATATATATATATATATATATATATATATATGTATTTTAATTTCACCGACATGGAGATTTAACCCCTTGACCGCCGAGCAAAAGGGCAAATTTGTAATGTTTTCTCTGTAATTTTTTTAAAATGCTTAAAAAATTTGAACTTTTAAACTTGGAGGATAAAAAACTTAATTACGTATCTTCTAAAATAAAAGCGTAAGTCATGTAACTGTCATCAACAGTTCCGGGATGACCGTTTCCCTTTTTCATATGCCAGGCGGCCATTTTTATTCAAAATTATTTTTTCGACTAAAACTGCTTAAAAGTTACATTTTAAGAAAGATCGTTCAAAATAAATTAATATTTGAGAGAGATGACTTACGTTCAATTATGTATATATTCTGCAATAACTTCAGTCGAAATTGGGTTCGCAGTTCAAATTCTCTATTCATGAAAGTAAACAAAAAAAAAGATTGATTCGTCGTGAACATTTTAAATATTAAATCATGGAGGTAATCATTCGCAAAGCAAGTTCTCCGCGAATGAATTTTTGAACCGCTGCCTTGCGTCAAAAAAATAATTCGCACCAGTGAGACAGTCAAAGTTTACCATAATTATGTGCTATACAACTCAACTTCCTTCCGGACCTTTTCTTGACGTAAATTGAATTCATGTAATAATATGTAATGAATCAGATTTTTAGCATTTTTAAAATCGCTAATACGGCTTTTATTTATCGCGTGTAGAAATTAGAAACGATACTTTGATTTTGAAATCAAATGTTTTGATTTATGATATTATTTCTTATCTATTTATTTATTTTCTATTTAAATGAAAAGTGTGACGTATTTTAAATTTATGTAATATAAGCATTTTAGATTAAAGTTAAGTATTTTAAATGAAATGAGTGGCAGGTTTATAATTTAAAATTAAATTAATGTAGTATGAATGATGGTGATGGGAACAATATTTGGCGATTTATCATCCGCTCCCGGCTAACAAAAATACTCATAATTAAAAAATAAATAAAAATAAATAAATGATAGTTTGATGTAAATAAATATTGATATACATATCAAAAATAATTTATAGAACTAAAAAAAATAAAATAAAAGTAAATAAACAACAATTTCCATAACAAAGTTTTAGCCAAATTGGCGGGGGGGGGGGGGGGGTCGCGCCAACGTGCGTATGTGACACCTGTGCCCAAAAAATATGCGAAATGCTACCATGATCGCAAAAGTTCATGATTTGTCTATTAGAATCTTCCGATTTGGCGAAGGATTAAGGGAAAATTAAATTATGAATAAATGTAACGTCTTGCAATGTTTAACATACATTTAAGGGAGACCAAACTGGTCGCCAGTGGCGGCTAGTATAAGTATAAACCTTGAGAGTATCAATCATTACTTGATGTTTTAAAAATGCATTAGATTTGTAGAATTATATTAATTTAAACAAACCTTGTATTGCTGTGAAACCTACAGCATAGTGAACGGATATATCAGGTCGCGGCGGTGAGAAGGTTCATGTAAAATTTATTTTTACAGAAGTCATCGAAAGATTTTTATGTACTTCAGTAGGAATTTAGGCTACAGTTTCGTAATCAGGTTTGTAGCAAAGCATGTTGTCAATGTGGTTTGAAGTGTACGAGTTTCTATAAATAGTTATACAAATAAACGAGGAGGACAAATTTTAAATTCAAATGTAAATATTTGTCACAAAGAAAATATTGCAACAATGAAATTAAATTTGCGTTAAACTACGCTCTTGGCTGCAAATCTCATTACGTGACTTTAAAAAGCTTGGCGTTTTAAAAGATCTGGCGTTTTTTTTTTTTTTTAATTATAAAGTTTTGGGCAATTCCGCCTAAGAAAATGAGATTATTTGCCAAATGTTATAAAAATATATATATATGAAAACATAACAGTATATATGAATTTATGTATGATATTTTGTAATTCTATCCTTTTTCATATATTGTATCTTCTTTATATCGTAATTGTTACCCTATGTTCTTAGCAATATCACTCAGACTAATCCCTTTCAGTGAAATCGTAGTATAGTAAGTGAATAAGACCCTCAATTATAACGAGAGAAAAAAAATAGCTTTTTATTACAACATCGATATCGTACATCTGTAAGTGTGTGTGCATAAGTGAACATAACGTGTTATTGTATGTGAATGCTTTAAAATGTTTGTGAATAAGTATTGCTGCGAACAAACAGACAAAAGTAAAAAGAAAGTGGCACGTTACGGCAATTGTCAATACTTGGGAGAGAGCTCCTGTTTAACCGTCCTCATCTTACCAAATTAAGTATTTGTCTTCGCAAAATGATAAAACCTGTAATAATTCATATACTGATAGAACATAAACTGGCTGCTTGTTTCATTTAATTATTATTTCTTCTTAGTAAATACTTGAATACATGTTACGTTACATTTTCTCATTGTTTTGTTTCATGGGTCGAACTGTTATCATACGGTAGATACAAAATAACACTGAGCAGATTCTAATGAGCATTACACATTAACATATTAGAGACATTACTCATTAACATTTAACAATTTAAATAATATAAATAATACTTAATGTTTTAATATTAAATTTTCTTCAATGATTATACTCCATACAAAAACGCTTTTGGTGTAGTTGGTGAACAATCTAAAATATAGACATACATACGTTAAATTAAAAAAAATAATAAAATGTTCACCGGCAGTATGTTCTGTAACTAGAGACACAAGTTGGATTGCCTGTGTTTAATTTATAAATTATATTTTAAAGGCTTCGTACCTTATCTAAATCACTGAAAATCTATAGTTATTTTAAAATGAGTAAATAAAATAAATGTACTCTTAAATGAACACATACACACGCATTCATTTTCGTATGCATCGATCATTAAAATTTTGAAAATATTTTCCTGCAGCAGTTTCTAACGATATCCAAATTCCAACATCGCTTTGGATAGCTCTGTGTTGGTAAATAGAATATCCCTGTTTGTAAAACGGAAGCAACCAATAGGAAGTTTAACATTATCTAGAAATGCATAAAAGATCGGAAGTGAAACAATTCGCATGATATGTTTTGAACGAATGATTTCAGATGAAATTGTAAACCCTACAAAAACTCGTTTAAAATTCGATTAGCAAATCCATATAAAGCATGAAACTCGCTTTAAAAATTATATATATATATATTTTAGCAGTCCCACCTCAACTCTCCGTAATGGTATCTCCGTTTTATAATTTTTTAGTGGGAGAAATTTTATCATTTTTTTAAAATTATTTATATGTTTTTGTAATTTTATCAGCATTTCACGCCAGTATTGTTTCATACATATTTAATGCCCATACCGCTATGATTAGATGAATATTTAATGTTTATTCCATCAAGAAATGAAAGAAAGTGGGATATGCGAAATTTAAAATATCGGTTACAGATTTCAATAAAAAACTATTTTTATCTATTTTCTGTACACCGGCCAGTCTGTTCTGTGACGAGAGAATCCAGAGGGTATTTAATTTATTTCGAAATGCTTCGTACCTTTATCTAACATCATTGAAAATCAAGTGTTATTAAAATGAGGGCAACTTATAAATGTACGCACACACACGCATTCATTTTCGTAAAGGTATCGATTATTAAAATTTTGAAAATGTTTTCGGAATAGTTTGTATACAATTTCCATATTCCAACATCGATTTGGGTAGTTTCTGTTGGTAAATAAACTACTATCCCACCTTGTAAAACGGAAGTAACCCATAAATAGGAAGTTTAACATCTTCTTAGAAATTCATAAAAGATAGGAAGTGAAACAATTATCATGATATGTTTTGAATGAGAATGATTTCAGAAGAAATTTTAAACCCCACAAAAACTTAAGAGTTTGATCTGATATTATTTGGACTAGTACTCCAAAGTGAATCCATATCATTCCTGAAAGGGTCGTTTAAGGTAGATTCCTTTTGGGACATTTTTTCCTTCTTATGATAATTTGGTAGATATTGTACATTTACAACCTCTTATCATGTCTTAAGGAGATCTGTAAGCCAGATCTCGAATTTCCCTTGCTAATGTTAAACTTATAGGAAGTGGCATACATTCTTGTTTTCAAAATATCTCCTCAAAAAATTTATATTTTTTTACTTCTTTTTTCTGTGAACTCTTCTTGAAGGATATGTCGTTTTTGCTTAGTTGTCAAAATATTTTTTAAATATATGTTTAATTTCATCTGCAGGTTTAGAATTTAATCACAACTCGTACGATTTTAACACATAAGTATTAAATTATAATATTAAATTAACTTATAAGGTATAGGCTAGCAATATATAAAACATAGGCTTAAATATTAAATTAAGCCTATAATTTGTAAATACTTTGAGAAATAAGAAAACAAAAAAAAAGAGACCTGCTTTAAGAAAAACAACACAGAAAAAAGAAATAAAATATATTAATTTCCTGAGGAAATATTTAAAAACTAAGAATGCATTCCACTTCTATACGTTTAACATTAATGAGGGACATTTTAAGTTCTGACTGACCAACCCCCTTAAATAAATTTATGTATGCTAATAAATAAACAAATAAACGAATTCATAAAATAACGAAAATTTAAATTCCTTTTTTGTTACTATTAAATAAATAAACTAAAATTATGTTAACTTAAAAATATTTTAAATTTTAAATAAAATTTTCTAATAAGAGATAAATGATTTCGTCATGTGACAGTCAAAATATTCAGGTAATTATTTTTTTTTTTTTTTCGTTTTTCTTTTTTGCGAAAACATTTTTAATTGTCCATTTTTATAAAGTTATTTTTATCGATTTCGCAGAATCAGCGAAGAGCATCAAGCTTTTATTTTCCCTTAGAGAAAAGGGAAAAAGGCTTTATTAGACTGAAGCCGGGATTCTTTTTTTTTTTTTTTTTTTGCTCAGACTCAGGCGGTTGAGGTCCGGTCCACGCCTGACGAGTCCCATCCACTTTTAAATCTTGTGTTGTTATTCGTTAGCAAAACGTAAAACAAATTTGAAATGCGTATCGACATCGAAATTGAATAAAAGTGCAAAATCTGGTATGAACCGACTGGAAGCGAGCGGGTAAACGAATTCCTTTGAAATCCTCTGTCTATAGATAAAATCCTTTTAATAAATAGCTAAAATTCCTATCTCGTTTCTAGTTTACATTTAATTTCCTTTCTGGTGGAATTTCAAAAGGATAAATTCCGAGATCCTTTCGCACGAGAAACTTTCAGCGTCGCGACATTACCAAGGGAACATAGCTGCTAAGCAAATAAATGGCTTATCTGTTTCTCCTAGAGATCGAACGACAGTTTAAAGTTTGTCTTAGATCAAAAACACGCTATACTCTGCCACCAAAACAGAACACATTTCAAATAACTAATCTATATGTACAGGGTGCATAGGAAAATTCCTTCTTCCTCAAATAACTGTTGAACGAATAAAGCTAGAATTGAATTACGACACAAGAGTCTAATGATAGTAATACGCTTATGCGCTATTCTAAAACAGGCGGCGACATGCCCTAGTGTCGAAATTTGGAAGTGATCGACTCTACCTTGAAAATTATGAGCGAGAACGATAAAATTTTATGAACCCATTCACTGCCGGTTTTTCAATCTAAAATTACGAATTCGTACCGGAAATTTCGAAAGAAGAATTTTTATTTTATGTAATCACGAAATATCTGTATTTAAATAAAGTAAATATTGCTATTAGTATTTTTTAGTATAAATTTAATTTTCCTAAATAAAATTCCGGTCATTTTAACCCGGCAGTGAACGTGTTAAAAAAGTGCATAACGTTCTCGATTGAGTATCTGTGAAAATATTTTCATTGGAATCCCTCAGATGTTAGGCTTAAATACGTCACTCATTGCTTGTAGAAGTGTGGAATTTTTTACTCATAAAACGAACACATGTATGCAAGGTACAGTGTATTTTAATAATAAAATCAATTCAAGTAAGTGTAAGTATGTGCTGTGCACTGCTGAAGATGGTGGTAACATTGAACAAGACTAACTTCCTTTTCTTACAAAAGTAAATTGTACCTTACTTACATGTGTTAATTTTATGAATCAATACGCATACACCTTATACTGCTATGCTTCTATAAGCGATAAATGATGTTATTTAGATGTTATTTAAGCTTTTAAGCATTTTGTCATAGCGTGACAGTTGCGGTGCCTCTGCCTCCAATTCAGGATTCGTTTGGATAGATTTTCGTTTAAGGGGGTCCGGAGGTTAAAATTTTATTTTCTTCATTTACATGAAGGTATCATTGTACATAGTTATTAGGGATTCAAAAAGTTGTTCGTTAAATATAGGTGTTCGTAATTCAGGAATGTTCATTATGGAAGTTTGAGTGTATTTAGCTTTTGAAAAGCGATAAAAGTTATTCTATTCTAAACTTTATATGAAATTTCTTGCAGTTCTTGAGACAGCACAGTGCCATCTATTGAAGAAAATGTGAACTATTTTTTAAATTACTACATACAAAATTAGGCACTGTATACAAATCTCGTGTTAGCGATTGAAAAAGGTGTTCACGAAATGAGATGTCTGCTATTCGGGAGTGTCTATTATGGAGGTGTTACTGTATTTAGTTCTCGAAACGCAAAGAGATATTATTATATTTTGAACTTTTAAAATAAATGAGTTTTCTTAAAAATGAAATTCGTATTGACATCGTATTGAATTGATTCGTATTGAATTCTTTCTTGAAATTCGTATTGACATCGAAATTGAATAAAAGTGCAAAAATCTGGAATGAACCGGCTGGAAGCAAGCGGCTAAACGAATTCCTCTGAAATTCTCTGCCTATAGATAAAATCCTTTTAATAAATACAGCTAAAATTCCTATCTCGTTTCTAGTTTACATTTAATTTCCTTTCTGGCGGAATTTCAAAAGGATAAATTTTGAGATCCTTTCGCTCGAGGAACTTTCAGCGTGGCGACATTACCTGGGGAACATGGCTGCTGAGCAAAGGAATGGCTTATCTTATTCTCCGAAAGATCGAACGACAGTTTAAAGTTTGTTTTTGATCAAAAACACGGTATACACCCCCAGCCACTAAAACAGAACACATTCCGACTTCAAATAACTAAATCTGGGAATTTCCTGGTGTACAGGGTGCATAGGAAAGTTCCTTCTTCCTCAAATAACTCTCGAAAGAATAAAGATAGAATTGAATTGTGACACAAGTGTTACAATTGTAAAAATTATTGTAAAAATAAATTGACAAAATTATAATATTTTTAAAGTTTAAAATTAATGAGTTTTCTTACAATTTTTCAAACAGTACATCGCCACCTATTGAAGAAAATATGGGCTATTTTTTATACTACTCTATACAAAATTAGGATAACGATAGTAATACGACTATGCGCTATGCTATAACAGCCGGCGACCTGCCCTAGTGTCTGAATTTGGAAGTGATCGACCCTGCCTCGAAAACTGTGATCGAGAGCGAAAAAACTTTATTAAAAGAATGGCATAACATTCTCGATTTAGTATCCTGTGAAAATATTTTCATTGAAAACCCTTAAATGTGAGGCTTAAATACGTCACTCATTGCTTGTGGAAGTGTAGAATTATTGACTCATAACACAAACACATGTACGCAAGGTGCAATTTGTTTTATTGGAGAAATCAGCTTAAGTATGTGTAAGCATGTGCATTGCTGAGGATGGTGGTAAATATTGAACATGAGTAACTTCCTTTTCTTGTTAAAGTAAATTATACCTTATTTACATGTGTTAGTTTTACGAATGAATAGGCATACTGCTACGCTTTCTATAAGTGATTAATGATGTTATTGCTGCATTTGGTCATAGCGTGACAGTTGGGCAAGGTACTTTTGGATAGATTTTCGTTTAAGGGGGTTCGGAGTTTAAAATTTTATTATTTTTATTTACATGAAGGTATCATTGTACATAGTTATTAGGGATTCAACGTTAAATAGAGGTGTTCGGAATTTGGGAGTGTTCATTATGGAAGTTTCAGTGTATTTAGTTTTTGAAAAGCGATAAAAGTTATTCTATTTTAAACTTTTGAAATTAATATCAACTTTCTTGCAGTTTTTGAGACAGCACAGTACCATCTATTGAAGAAAATGTGAACTATTTTTTATATTACGGTATACAAAATTGCAGTATATACAAATCTCGTATTAGGGATTGAAAAAAGTGTTCGCTAAATAGAAGTGTCTGCTATTCAGAAGTGTCCATTACGGATGTTTCAGTGTATTTAGTTTTTGAAACGCGATGAAAGTTATTCTATTTTAAACATTTGAAATTAATATAAGCTTACTTGCAGTCCTGGAGACAGCACAGCGCCATCAATCGAAGAAAATGTGAACTATTTTTATATTATTTCATACAAAATTAGGTATTGCCCACAAATCTCGTATTAGCGATTGAAAAGGTGTTCGCGAAATAGAGATGTCTGCCATTCGGGAGTGTCCATTATGGAGGTGTTACTGTATTTAGTTCTTGAAATGCGAAGAAATATAATACCACTTTAAACTTTTCAAATTAATGTTTTCTTATATTTTTTCAGACAGCAGTCTATTGAATCCCTTTATATTGAATTGAGACCATCTACTGAAGAAAATGTGGACTATTTCTTTTATTACTGTATACAAAATTAGGTATTGTACACAGATCCTGTATTAGGAATTGAAAAAGGTGTTCGCTAAATAGAGGTGTCCGCTATTCGGGATTGTCCATTAAACAGGTATTTAGTTCTTGAAACGCGAGAAAAATTATTCTATTTTGAACATTTAAAATTAATAAGTTTTCTTACAGTTTTTCAAACAGCACATCGCGATCTATTGAAGAAAATATGGACTATTTTTTATATTACTGTATACAAAAGTAGGTATTGTATGCAAATCTCGTATTAGGGATTAAAAAAGGTTCGCTAAATAGAGGTGTCTGCTATTTGGAAGTGTATATTATAGACGTTTCCCAGAAACGAGAAAAAAATTATTCTATTTTGAACTTTGTGACATAATGTGAGCTTCCTTGCAGTTATTCAGGTAGCCTAGCGCCATCTATTGAAATAAATGTTAACTATTTTTTTATATTACTGTATACAAAATTTCATCTTTAATATAGTTAATGAATTATAAAATTTTAACGTTGGAAAATCTTTGAAACACCTCTGTACACGTGCGCTCACCAGTTGCCGAGTAACTGGGTGTATCCGATCTAATAATCGGAAATTTACTCTCTATTTTCTCATAATCATAATCTCAAAGTATGACGTCAGATGCAGTAAAATACATCGAACAAGGTTGTTTCGAGATGTTTTAACGCACGATCGCCTTTTCCTCCAACGAGTCTGTAATTTATGACGCTTCCCGAATCGCCGAACCGTGAAAGTTTATGTACACTTCCTTCGACGCCCGAACAATTCGGGCCCGCTGTTGTTTGTCCCGCCGCCGTTTTAGGGACAGCAGCTGCTTCCCCTCTCTGCAATTGCTAAATTAAATTTTTGCAAGAAGAAAAAAAACGAGAAAGAAGACACTAAACTCAGGTCTTCTGATAAATCGATGCGTTTTATTTAGTTTCTGAAAATGTGGATTTGTTTCGAAGAATCGACTCAAAGCGTCTGTCAGAGTCGAGTCTGTTTTACAGTTTTGTGAGATCTGGTGGAGAAACTCATAAAGAAAATTGAACGAGAAATGGATTGAATTAAAAGAGTTTATATTTTGGAGTTAAGTCAATTTATTTAACTATAGAGGTAACAACCGCTACTTTGAAGCCAGAAATAAAACAACAAAAGTAAAAACAGTTTTTTTAGAGACACGCTTTTGTGGGTGTAACTTAAAAGTAGAAATAAGTCTAATTTAAAAGTCATGTTTTATAAATGAAAACTCACATTCTCCTCATGAAGTCACATTTCCATATTAAAGGCTCGAAAAATCGATATAAAAAATATTTTTGCTCATTTTTTTTTAAGAAATGGCAACATGAAAGAACGAAAGCATTTTTCTATTACCGCAAATGTTAGTTTAAATATTTTGCAATAAACAAATAGTTATTGTTGAGTAACAATAGATTTTTCTGAAAATTATTTAAACTTATCTAAAGTTTCTGAATTGTTTTCTGGATGTATAATCAAAATTTAATTAAAATTTACTAATTTATTAATTATTAATTTATAATTAAGTTGTAAAAATGTAAAAATGTTTTATTGTTATCAGGAACATACCTGTGAACCTATTTTTTATAATTCTAGCCTATCAGAAAGTGAGCAAAAATATCAGTTACAAAATTCCATCTTTACATAATTACATATCGAGTTAAGTCAAATAACAGAGTGATGATATGATAAATATTAAAATAAAATTATAATACAATAAAGTTGTAGCACAATGAAAAGTAATTTATTATATATTAGCTGATCCGCCCGGCGTTGCCCAGACCCATGATAGTAACAATCTGTTCTGTACTTACATGACTGAAATCCGCAAGGCTATCGAAATTAAGTCGAATGAGGAAAACTCCGTCGTAATCAATCCCATAGAACCCTCGATCAAAAAACGCCACCTGGCGGTAAAAATTGCAACTAAAATATTTAAGGCTATCGATATCCAGTGGAATGAGCCAAACCTCGTCATAATCGGGCCCATAGAACTTGAAATACTCCTGTAGTTTCACCTTCCACCGCCAGGGACGCTATCTGTTGCACACGAACATGGCTGAAATCTGTAAGTCTATTAAATTCAAGCCGAATGAGACAAACACCGTCTTAATCGGGCCCATAGAACCCGAAATAAGAAAGTGCCCCCTAGAGGTAAAAAATGTAGAAGAACTAAGATATTTAAGGCTATCGATATCAAGTCGAATGAGCCAAACCTCGCAGTATGTTACGCATAACTAGATAATCAGGGGTTGGATTCCCTGGTATTAAATTTATAAATCATATTTAGTCATGTTTTGTACCTAATCTAAATCGTTCAAAATCAAGAGTTATTTTAAAATGAGTTCAACTCTTAAATGTACGCACATACACACGCATTCATTTTCGTATGCATTGATCATTAAAATTTTGAAAGCGTTTTCTGTATAATTTCTATACGATTTCCATATTCCAACATCGATTTGGATAATTTCTGTCGGTCAATAGACTGTCTGTCCCTGCTTGTAAAACGGAAGCAACCAATAGGAAGTTTAACATTCTCTGGAAATGCATAAAAGATCGGAAGTGAAACAATTCGCATGATATGTTTTGAACGAATGATTTCAGATGAAATTTTAAAGCCTACAAAAACTAGTTTTTGTTCGGATATTATTTGGACTTCTAAAGTGAATCCGAACGGCCATTTAAAGCGAATTGCTTTTCAAATCTTGAATTTTCTCATGAAAATTCGGTAGATTTTGTACATTTCTTACCTCTTTTCATGTCTTAAATAAATGTATGTTAAACGAATAAATAAGTAATGAAAAGTTAAAACTCATTCTTCGTTACTATTAACTGAAATGAATAAACTGAAATAAATAATTTTAAATTTTAAAGGAAATTTTCGAGTCAGTGAGAGTTTCGTTACGTGACTGACTTTATGACAGCCAAAATTTTCCGGTTAGTTTTATTTATTTTTTCGTTTCTAGGGTTTCGTTCATCTCAAGAAACCCTATTCGTCTCACTTCTCTGTCTGTCTGCTCGTCACAGAGTCCGTTCTCGGAAACTGTATAAGTTAGAGACTTGAAATTTTATGTACTTACAGCTGAATACCCCCCTGTCACACGACAAATGATAAAAGTGTGAATACGGCGTTCATTACTGGAGATATTAATTAAAAACCCTGAATTACGTAGAAAATCAGCTAATAGGAACATTTTTATCCAAACTGATAACATACATCTGTTTCGATTTCGGCGAAAGTTCAGGGTTGCCGGAAAGTGTTGCGCTTCCAGAACTCTCCTTTTCGGAAACAACTCGAATATTCTGTCTAACGGCATGAAAAATTGGAATCCTGGGTGAAAAAAAAAAAATAGCATTTACAAAAAACTAAATTCCGAAAAAAATCGTACCAGAACTTTTCAAGATATCAAATTAAGAATTTTTAATTTTTCTTACGAAAAATCAGTTTTATATTGCAACTGGTGTGAAATAAAAGATTTAGGCCATTTTTCGGCTTTTTGTCTCCGAGAAAAAAGATAAAAACCCCGCAGATTTTGAAGGTAGTAAGTAGTAAAGCTCTATTATTTTTTTTTAATATTGCAGTTATCGATTTAAGGTTATGCATCTATGCATATTTTATATAACGGTGAACCCAGAAATTAATTTTTATAAAGATCGCATTATTAGAACCGAAGTTATATTTTATCACAAAATGCTGATTTTTGTATAGAAAAAAAAGAAATAAAACGCCAATAGACAATCATGTAATTAATAATGCGAACAGGGATTATTAATAAAGAAGGAGAGAAGGGGGGGGGATACTTTTTAGTGTTTTGAAAGGAATATTAAACGAAACCCTTTGTGCTATCTTCGATCACACTTACTCACTTGTTCTTTTTTTCCTTTTTGCGAAAACAATTTTATTTGTCTATTTTTGTAAAGTTATTTTTATCGATTTTGTGTGATTAGCGAAAAGGGAAAATGCGCCGGCTATATTACAATGAGAAAGGGTACGAGATTAACTTTTTTTGGGTAGATTGAGGGGTCCAGGCGTCATTTATTATCAAAAAGTAAAACAAATTTGAAGCCACACAGGAAATCTGAATGTTTAAGACAAATCGAACAAAGTAAAAGTGAGTCGGAAAAACCTTTCATTCCATTGTTATATATTGGGAGCCTCGTATGAGATCTTGGTGGGCAAAAGGGTTAAAAGTTAAAAGAATAATTTATGTCCGCAAAATAGCTCCTCCCTTAAATACACATTTTAACATTTTGATGTTACTAAATAGCAGCCAAACCGCAATCGCAACTGTATTTCCACGATAAATGAGTGTTGACATCGAAATTGAATAAAAGTGCAAAATCTGGAAAGAACCGACTGGAAGCAAGTGGATAAACGAATTCCTTTGAAATCCTCTGTGCCAACAGATAAAATCCTTTTAATAAATAGCTAAAATTCCTATCTCGTTTCTAGTTTACATTTAATTTCCTTTCTGACGGAATTTCAAAAGGATAAATATTGAGTCCCTTTCGGTTGAGAAATTTTGAGCGCCGTGAGATCACCTGGGGAACCTGGCTGCTGAGCATCTTGACGTATCTCCGAGAGATCGAAAGACAGTTTAAAGTTTGTGTTTGATCAAAAACATGCTATATGCAGCTATCAAAACAGAACACATTCTGATATAATTTCCTGTGCATAGGATGGTTCCTTTTTCCTAAAATATCTCTTTAGCGAATAAAGAAGCTAGAAATGATGTACTGTCTACCTATGGTAAAACGACGATATGCGCTATCCTATAAGAGACGGCGACACCCCTAGTGGAGAAATTTGGAAGTAATCGACTCTATCTCGAAAGCTCAGAGACATAGCGCAAAAAACTTTATTACAAGAGTGCGTAGCGTTCTCGGTTTAGTATCCTGTGAAAATATTTTCATTGGAAACCCTCGAATGTTAGGCTTAAATACGTCATTCATTGCTTTTAGAAGTGTGGAATTATTTACTTATAAAACAAACATTATATAAGCAAGGTACAATTTGTTTTAATAAAGAAATCATCTTAAGTATGTGTATTGTTGAAGATTTTGGAAACACTGAACATGAGTAACTTCGTTTTCTTATTAAAATAAGTTGTACCCAGGGGTCGGAAAAACTACTTTTTTACTGTTGCGAACTACAACTACTTTGTCGAAAATGTAGTTAACTACAACTACTTGTTTTAAAAAGTAGCGACTACAAACTGCTTTTCAAAAATAGTCACTACTTCGCTACTTTCAAATTTTGTCAAAGTGTTCAATTTACACAAGAAATTGAAGACACTGATTCAATAATATTGTGACCCCTCGTTCTATCGCGTCTGCCAGGATACAATTGAATAAATGCGACATAACCGAGGGCATTAAAAAGTTTAGAAAGATACCGTAGAAGGAAATGTTTTGTGTTTGTCTCCATAACGTTAGTTTATACACCCTTTAAACAAATTTCGTAGCACAATCAAAAAAGATATAATCTAGAAAATTGCAGAGAAACAAGCCTAAATGCAAACAATAAATAAATCTGAAAATAGAGCAATTCCGAATAATAAGAAACCCGGCGTTAAAACATGAGGACTTAATTCTTTTGGTGGGTTACTTGATTTCAGCAGCCAGTATCAATGGAAAAAAATCTGTCTTCACACGATGCGTTTCTATACACTGTAGCTGAGATTTGCCACTGCGATTCGTAAATTGTTCAGTAGAACAAATTCTGCACAAAAAAAGCAATTTCGACCACGTGATTTGCAGAATGGCATTTTTTTTTCTGAAGTAGCGTTAAAAGTAGCGTCGGTTCTCGCTACAAACTACTAATTTTTTGTATCGCGCGACTCGCTACACTACATTTTTCAAAATGTAGCGCGCTACTTCCGACCCCTGGTTGTACCTGACTTACATGTGTTCGTTTTATGAATAAATATAAATATATGCATATACCTTCTAATGCTACACTTATATAAACGATTAATGGTGCATTTAAACAATTAGTTATAGAGTGACGGTTGGGGTTGTCCCAACTCTTAGGTTCGTTTCGTTTAAGGTGGTCTGGAGGTTAAAAATTTATTTTCTTCATTTATAGACATTTTTAAAATGAACTTTTTTCCCTGAATTGCGTCTTTCTATAAAAATTCCTTTTCAGATAAAAAGTTTTTGAAAATTTTGAAATTTTTGCTTATTTTTTTAAAAAACTTTTCTATAAAGATTTTTTATAAAAATTATTATAACTTTTTAGAAAATTTATAATAATTTTTAAAGTAGAAAAGGGGGATTCTTAGAGAGATTTTTACTTCCAGGAATATAGTTTTAAAAGAAATTAAAAATTATGAAAAAAATATTATAAATATAACATAAAACTCTGTAGAAAATTTCATGCAAATATCTTGCAAGAAAATGTAGATATATCTTTTTAAACATGACCATTTACAAAAAGTCCTGTCAGTGAAACACAAAAGTTGTTCTATCAGCTGATGTTGGGGAAGGCCGGGCAAAGTGGTCACCCAATATAATGACGTCACCAGAGCACTGGCATTGCGTGGTTTGTGGTCAAACTACTTCGTTTGATGGCAGTGAGTAACCAAACAATCGTTGAACAAGGTGGTTCCATGCTTCATAATTTTAGAGTGGGTTTTCCAGTTTTCGAAGTTTGTGATCTAAGGTAAGTGACTTATATTACATACAATTAACAATAATCTGTTGTAGTTGCATTTATTTATTGAATGTGTAAGGAAAGAGCATGTTTTCAGCTTCCCATGGGTGGGTGAGTGGTCGCTGACTGTTCATTAGTTTCCACTGTAGAACGTATTTTCTGTCATGGCTCCCAAACGGGCAAAGTGGTCAGGCAGGGTTGCCAGGTTGACCTTTTTTTTAATTCAAAAATTTCGAATTCTTACCGGAAATTCTGAAAGAAAAATTTTTACTTTAACTAATCAAGGAAAATATAAACAAGGAAATAAACCATAAGAAAATGTAAACAATAAACACGGAAATGTCTGTCATTGAATAAAGAAAATAATATTGTAAAGAATTTCTGGTATGAATGCGAAATTTCGAAATTAAAAAAATGCCAAACTGGCAACACTGGTCAGGGAAGTGGCCGTTTGATTGGATCAAGTAATGAAGGTTGGATCAGGTGCAATGTTTGTCACCTCTGGGCTCATGAGGCCTGTTCACTTCACGAAGACGATGACGTGGAGTTCATTTACGAAAAATGCCGTGTTTGATTCTGATTTATAATTTTTATTTGGATTTGTCAAACTCTTATTGGATTCTCATACCATTTTCAATCTTTCATTATGTTTCATACGATTTGCCATGACAATAAAACTGTTCTCATCATTTAAATAGTGTTTTCAAACTTTTTTACACCTGTAGGACAAAATGGCTATGGAATGACCACTTTTCCGGACCTAAACGGGCAAAGTGGTCATTTTGACCTTTTTTGGAAAAAAAAACAAATTCTCACTTCCACTTTATTATTTCGTAAAAATTATAAATACCCTTACACTTCTAAGTAGTCACTCTAGTTATATGTCAATTGTCAGTTATGTATATGTATTTTAAGGGGTAACAAAAAATCACGAAATCTTAGGGTGACCGCTTTGCCCGGCCCTCTTTAAAAATATAAAATCACACAAATTTCAGGGCCGAAGGCAATAAGACCTTCAACGCTAAATCGGTCCCGAAAAAAAAAAAAAAAGGCTGAATTTAACACTGATTCGAGGTCTATTTATGGTTACAATCCAGGTCACGGGGACGCTTGGCGGGTCAGCTAGTTTTAAATATTTTAAAAAAGCAATAAACTTTGACATTTTCACTTGAGCATAATTTTCAAAATCTATCGTTAAAAAAATTCATAAAAAAGATTCATTAAAATTTATTACTAAAATAGGTGTTGATGAAATATATACGAAAGGTTTTAAAAAATTAAAAAACCCTAGATGTTCAAAGTATATACTATAAAGCTCTCCGAGCGCTTTTGGCTAAAGCTAAGTGCAAGGAGGAAATCAGTGGAGAAAAACTCGTTGCTGACTGAGACCAGACGACAGTAACTCTTTCAAAAGTTAAAATTTGAAAGTTAAATTTAAAAGTTAAAAAACTTCTTCAAAAGTTACATTTTTTAAAACGTTTTTTATACATTTTGACAACACCTATTTTAGTAATGAATTTTAATGAATCATTCAAGGGGGTTTCGTAAAAAGGACATTGCACCCTGATTTCGATCTCCAATTACTTTAATTCATTTTTTAACTAATCCCTCAATGAAAGACAAAATCATGTGCAAAAATCTCAAACTTTGAAATTTAATAAATGTGTCAATTTTCGTAGTACAGAAGTCGAACTTTTTGTATTATATCTGTTATGTGTAAACTTTTACTAAATATAACTATAAGGATTGGGGCACAATATCAAAAGTTAGATTTCGTAATTTATATAAAATTGATTTTTTTTTACTTTAAATAATGCAACAACATGGATATTTGCTTCATTTGAAACGTTTTTGTAATTGGAACTATATGTCTACGACCAACGGTTGAGAAATTAAAGGTCGGCGAGATAGATAACATATTGCACCCTGTATATAAAGGTCTCCAAGCGCTTTCGACTAAAGCTAAGCCATTATCAGGGAGGAAATGAGTGGAGAAAAACTCGATGCTAACTGACACCAGACGACAAGAACTCCCTCAAAAGTTAAGATTTTAAAGTTAAATTTAAAATGTTAAAAACTTCTTCAAAAGTTAAATTTTTCAAAACAATTGTATATTGTATAGTATACAAATGACTCATCAATACCTATTTTAGAAATAAATTTTAATGAGTCATTTGTATGAATGATTTCATGTTTTGTGCATTAAAACAAAGATGAATTTATCGTTTCAAATAGGCAATATACTTTATACACTCAGTTGATTAGTTCTATCGTCTTCTGAAGAGTCCTCTTGGACTAACTTGGAAACACCCGCTCGCTCATGTTAATCCTATGGGGCATTATTTTTCTAATATCTCGTTTGTATTTCAATATTTTTAAACGATTTTTTTTCGCATTGGATAGCAGAGATCCATCTCTATTTCCGCCGTTGATTACTTTTTCGATTTTCTTTGCGTTTTTTTTTTTTTTTTTTTTTTTTTTACGAAGATACTTTTAGTTTCGAAACCGGTTCCGAAAGTGAAAATATCTTCGTAAAAAAAATCTGCGAAGAAAATCGAAAAAGTAATCAACGGCGGAAATAGGGATGGATCTCTGCTATCCAATGCAAAAAAAAAAAAAAAAAAAAAAATGTTTAAAAATATTGAAATGCAAACGAACTATTAGAAAAATAATGAACCCATACGATTAACATTAGCGAGCGGGTGTTTTCAAGCGAGTGAAGAGGACCCTTTAATATAATTAAAATCGCACTACTTTAGCATCGGGTATCTGCTTTCTGCTGCTGAAAAACAGATGATGAAAAATCATCCGCTTCAATTTTCCCATCCATTAACATCGGATTTCGCGATCGGCGAGCATTCCCCTATCCATTCACCCTAAAGTTAAAACACTTCATTTAACTCTCCAACTGGACCGACGCTTAATAATAAAAATGGACAGGCCTTTCTTTTATCTTCGTGTCGCCCCTGAATAATGAGCAGTAGCTATTAATTAATAAAATACGATTTATCGCCTCTTCATACATCACGGACAAGCGGATAGGAATAATAAGAGCGATTCATTAATAATGGTAAGGGAAAAAAAATATCCAACACCCCGCTGGGGCCTATTTTTTGGAAAATTTATTCCTATTCAACAGATTAATCGTAACTTAAACATGAATAATGGATAAAAACATTTTATGTGAATAAAATTTTCAAGTCATTTTTTACGGACTTTAAAAAGACAACAACATTTTAATTCAACGAGTCAATATCCCAGTAAAATGATGCGCGGAAAACAGCGGCAGCAGACATTCCAGGAGCAAAGTCCGTAAAAAAACGGGCTTATCCTGAGATAACGGCCCGTAAAAGTATGCATCAGTATTCAAAAAGGATTATTTCATGACGTCAATATACGGCGTTGGGTGGTTGAAAATGTAGCATTTCTCGTAAAATTAAACTGTAAATACACGGGAATTTACACATTTCTTTTCTTTTCTTTCATTTTTTTTAAACATTTTTCTTTTCACGCACGTTTATCGTGTTCACGCATAGCTTGAAATGAGTTTACTGTTAGATGCGCCGAATGAAATTTGTATACGCTCGGATTCTGAGAATTCTTTCTGGCTTCAAAAAGCCTATGACTGTTCTTGAATCCCATGGACCTCTGAGGTTACATGAAGGTGTGGGGAGTGGCTCGTACAATGTTAGAATGGAGATTGAATAATATACTTATTTTCGTAGGTAATTGTCTTTATAAAACTTATAAATTATCACAAAAATACAGCATCCAAACGATAACATTTTATTCTTTTTTTTTTTTCATTCTAATAACAACAAACCTGGACCGTTGCCAGATTTCAAATCTAAAATGTTCCGATAATTTTAACAGCTAATAAATAAAAATAAAATAAAATAAATGGAACATGGAGTTAATAAAAATGGATATTCAGTTGCTTTAAACTGAGTAATCGAGCCATTACATTTACTCCCCTACCAGTAACGAACGTTACGTTAAAAAAAGGTAGGAAAGTATAAAACAAAATAAATACAATTTTACAATTATTCAAAATATTTACATAAGAAATAGTTATAAAACATTTCAGCAAATTTTCTAGTCTCTAAATCTTACTGGAAGTTTAATTGTTCTACCAGTTCGTGTTTGTTTGAAAACTTGCACAGGCTTTTCCGCTGTATTACCAGGTTGAATAAAGTTTCTATTGTTCATATTTTGTGTAGATGAAGGCTTCACTTGTAACTGGGTTGCTTTTTCAGGGAGTGAATCTATTTTGGGGTCAACTGAGAGAATATATGCTGGTTTCAGTCTATCTATAGATACATTCACATTATTACCTTTAATTTTTATAGTGAAATATTTTGAGAAGCGACTAAGTACTTCATAAGGACCTCCATATGGTGGTTCTAGTTGTTTGCGTACTCTGTCTATCCTTAGGAAAACGTGTGTACTTGATTCCAAATCCTTATGAACAAATATATTTGGAATATATTTATGTTGAATTTTTCTTGGTCCAATTAGTTGAATCTGCTCTTGTAATTTATGAATAAAACTTCCTGGTGAGACTTGCATGGTACTCGGCTGTAAAAATTCACCGGGACAGCCGAAGATTCTCTCCATAAACCATTTCTGCTATAGTATAAGGAGTATCTGTTCGAATTGCTGTGCGAAGACCCAAGAGAACTGTAGGTAAGGTTTCAATCCAATTTATTTGATTATGCGCTTTTAGAGAAGCTTTTATTGATCTGTGGAGACGTTCCACTTTGCCATTGCATTGCGGATGATAGGCTGTTGTATGTTGTAGCTTAATACCGCAGAATCTTGAAAGGGCTTGTACTATTTCTGAATAGAATTGACCTCCACGATCAGAAATGAGCTTTGAAGGTGTTCCGAATCTAGAGATCCAATTATTATAAAAAGCTTTTGCTACAGTCTCTGCCGTGCTGTTATCCAGTGAAATGGCTTCCATCCAGTTGGTGTATCTGTCTATGCAGGTTAAGCAATAGATGTTGCCATTTGATGGTGGTAATGGACCAACGAGATCAATATGGACTACTCGACATCTCTCTGATGGCTCTGGAAATTCATCAATTGTTGATTTTGTATGACGAGTAATTTTTACTTTTTGGCATGACATTCATGATCTAGCCCATTTTCTAACATCTTTATTAATGTTAGGTCAAATGAACTTCGATGTTATTAGCTTAACTGTTGATTTTACTCCCGGATGGGATAATCCGTGAAATTTCTGGAAGATCTTCATTCGGTAAGTATGAGGTATATAAGGACGAATATTGGAAGTAGAAACATCACACCACAGATTCTGACCAGAAGGAAGAGAGTACTGTTTAAACTTTAAGGTCTTAGACTTTTGTAAATCTTTAATTTCTTCGTTTTGAGATTGTTCTTTTGCTATTTCATCATAATCGATTATTGTAATTTCTTCAAGTCTTGATAATGAATCTGCTACAATATTATTTTTACCTTTGACGTATCTAATGTTAGTAGTAAATTCGGAAATATATTGTAATTGTCTTCACTGTCTTGATGATGCTTTGTTAGGCTTTTGCAAAAAGGCATACAGCAACAGTTCATGATCCGTATAAATCGTAAAGGTTCTTCCTTCTAGTAAGTATTTAAAATATTTTATCGATAAGTAAATGCCTAATAGTTCACGGTCGTATGTGCTATAATTCTGTTGAGTGACGCTTAACTTCTTCGAATAAAAACCGATAGGTTTCCAAGATTTATTTTCGTATTGTTGCCTATGGCCAAATCTGTAAACAAACCTAGAGGTAAATCAGAATTTGGGAAGGATAATAAAGCTGTATTTGCTAGATCAAATCTCAAATTGCATTCGTGCTTCTTCAGTCCAGTCAATTTTTCTTTTATCTTTTTTCTTGGAAGATATTCACGTAATAATGCTTGGTGTTTAGCAGCATCTTTTAAATAACGACGATAAAAATTAATCATGCCAAGAAAAGTTCTTAAATCCTGAATGGTTTCTGGTAATTTATAATTTAAAATAGCTTGAACTTTTTCTGGTAAGGGACGTGAACCTTCGGGTGTAATAAGATAACCTAGAAATTCTATTTCTTGAACTGCAAATACTGATTTGGAAATATTGATTCTGAGTCCGTATTTGTGTAATCTTTCAAAAACTAAATTAAGGTGATTTTCATGTTGGTTTTCATCAGCAGAAGCAATTAGTATGTCATCGAAATATGGAAAAACAAATTCAAGATATCTTAACACTTCGTGAATAAATCTTTGGAACGTTGCGGGGGCATTTTTAAGACCAAAACTCATGACATTGAACTCATATAATCCAAAAGGAGTAATGATAGCTGTCTTGCATTTATCCTCTTCTGCAATCGGTATTTGATAGTAAGCTTTAAAAAGATCTATTTTTGAGAAAATTTTTGCACCTTTCAAAATATGATGAAAATCGTCAATTCTGGGAATTGGGTATCTGTCAGGAATGGTACGGGAATTAAGCTGTCTGTAATCACCACAAGGACGATAAGATCCATCCTTTTTAACCACTAAATGTAATGGATTTGCCCATTGGAATTTAGAAGGACGAATAATATCACTGTCGAGCATGTATTTAAATTCTTCTTTGGCTATTGCCAATCGTTTTTAATCGAGTTGACGAGCTTCGATTATCGAATTATTATTCTTTTAATCGAGTTGACTGGAGGACCTTCCGCACAGATAAAGTGCCGTACATTATGCTTGGATGTTGAAATTAGCAAATTTGGCTTTGCAATATCGGGATACTTGGAAAATAAATGTTGAAATTTAACAGTTTTGTTCAATGTGCCAACATTGTTAAAAGCAATTGAAGAAACTTCACCTTTTACACAAAGTTTTGTTTCTCCATCAATTAACTGTTTATTTTTCAGGTCAATTAGAAGATTATATTTATTTAAAAAGTCTGCTCCAAGAATTCCTTTTGTGACTTTAGCAATCACGAAAGGGAATTGAAAATCCCTTCGAAATCCCAAGTCTAGATTTAGAATTTTAATGCCAAAAGTTTCTAATTCTGTTCCGTTTGCTGCATATAGCTTATAATCGGAAGATTCTTTGTTTTTTTATAGTGGCTGGAAGAACACTTATGTCAGCACCACTGTCAACTAGGAATCGCAAATT
The DNA here is from genome assembly GCA_963931845.1 of Maratus michaelseni. Taxonomy (NCBI): domain Eukaryota; kingdom Metazoa; phylum Arthropoda; class Arachnida; order Araneae; family Salticidae; genus Maratus; species Maratus michaelseni. The sequence goes on from OZ007587.1 coordinate 475,611,944, forward strand.
TGTTCTTAAATCTTTCACATATAATCGAAATTTGCGACAACTTTCGACATTTTCTGCAGTAGTATGTGCCGCTAGATCTACTGCAGATCTAAGTTTTCCTGTTTGGAATCGATTTTTTTGTTCCAAGCACATGGCTGAATGCATTTATCAAAGAAACAACGATTACGGAAACGGAAATGAAAATAACACAGTTTGCCGTTAGGATTGTAGCGCTGACGAGACCTGCTTCGGGAGCGAGAACGGTTTTCGTTATTTCGAGAGTTAGATCTGGATTGCCGTGAAACGCACAGTTGCGAAATTTGCTGTTCCAGAGAAGCAATTCGATTTAAAAGTTCATTATTGGCAAACGACGTCGTGCTATCATTAACAATTTCAGTTTTATTACTTGTGGCAAAGATTTCGGTTTTGGGATTCATATCGCTGATTTTGTCTGCCATTACAGCTAATTTATTTAAATCTTCTTCACTAACAAGCAATATATTTTTTATACAATCGGGCAATTTTTCAAGCCAAAGCGTTTTAATCAACTTTTCTGAAACATCAGCTGTATCAACAGTTTTTAGCTTTTGAAGTAGCTGACTAGGTTTCATAGTGCCAAGTTCAATTCCGGTTATCAATCGCTTAATTCGAACATTTTCACTTTCTTTAAATAAATTAAGCAATCTTGTTTTCGAATCGGAATATTTGGTTAAGCTTTCACTACTTATTATGTCCCAAATATTTTCTATGAATTTCGGCTCAAGTTGCGCAACTAAATTATTGAATTTAGTGTCTTCTTTAGTAATGTCATTAATTTTAAATTGAGCCTCAACTTGATAAAACCAGATCTCTGGTCTATCAATCCAGAAAGGTGGAATTTTAATACTCACCTTGTTAATTTCCGGCTTTTCCGTGGAAGGCAATTCATTCTTCTCCGGTTCACTCGTAGACATTTTTTAAACTTAACGGGTCACCAGTTTGTGTGGGGAGTGGCTCGTACAATGTTAGAATGGAGCTTGAATAATATACTTATTTTCGTAGATAATTGTCTTTATAAAACTTATTAATAATCACAAAAATACAGCATCCAAACGATAACATTTTATTCTTTTTTTTTTTTCATTCTAATAACAACAAACCTGGACCGTTGCCAGATTTCAAATCAAAAATGTTCCGATAATTTTAACAGCTAATAAATAAAAATAAAATAAAATAAATGGAACATGGAGTTAATAAAAATGGATATTCAGTTGCTTTAAACTGAGTAATCGAGCCACTACAAAGGCACTGGTCTATGTGACTGAGCCTATTTCTATGACTATACATACATTAAAGGACAACAAGCTCACTGTATGGTTTGCCCGTTACCTCTGAACGATAAAGCCTTAACGCTGCATCACCCACTGCAGGCGGTTTTAGAATTCTGGACGGCTCGAGTATAACCCGATCCGAACTAGAAAATTCAATGTGAAATCCACTCGAACCAGACAAAAAAAATTGATCCAAACCCGATTGATCCAACCAAAACCCGATCCGAACCCGACAAGATAAGTTTCATCGAACTGAAACCCTAGTGGAAAGAAAATGAATCTTTTATAACACTTTCCAACCTAGTTGAAAAGTGTTTATGAATTCTGATTGTCTGTATGTTTGTCTGTCCGGGCTTAACTCGGGTAAGTATACCCGGATTGTCACGGAACTGTTATACATTATGGAATTTTACTATAGAATGTTCGGTATTGAAAACGAAGTGTGTAACATGAATAGTACATTTACAGGTACACAGAAAATAATTCCATCACATTAGGGTCTATATGGGGAAAGATCGTTTGCGGTGTATTTTTGAACATGTTACGATATTTCAAACATAATGAAATTAATATGCGTTACAGAGGTGGACTCAGGGGTCGGAAGTAGCGAAACTACAGTAGTCGCTACTTTTTACAGTGGTTTGTAGTGTAGCGCGCTACTTTTTGAACAATAGCCAGTAGCGCGATACAAAACTAGTCGTTGGGGGCCACCGTAACACTGACCCATCATGGATATGCATAATGTAAAATATTAAAATAAAAAATGTGTAAACTACTTATAAAATGCATTGCCATTCGAATAAAATCGTGGCTTGATGACATCATAAACTTTAAAGGCTCGATGACTGAATGCCTTAAAATAAACATCCTTATAACTCCAAAAACAATAATCCTATTAATTAGCGGTTTATATTATCTGATGAAGCGTCTCATTTCGAATTAAAATATATCTTTGAATTGAAATTTGTATGAAATACAGGGTCATGAAAAATTGAAGAGTGTGGAAAATAGGATTACACATATCTCGGCTACTCATGATCCGATCGACTTCATGCTTTATGTAAAATTTATGTTTTTTTTATTGTCTTTTATATTCTCTCCTTAAAATAAACCATTTCGAGAATTTTTATATACCTTTTATCAGAACGACTATTTCGAGAGTGCGAAAAAAACAGTTCCGGATAATCGGGGTGACTGAAATTCAATAAGCTTTTTCCCATTATTACATACTCAGTACATACCCAATTTCAAGTCTCTATCTCAATTTTTTCGGGAGATAGAGCGTTTACAGACACACAGAGGACGTATCATGGGTAAGTAAAATCAGTAGTTTGTAGCGAGAACCGACGCTACTTTTAACGCTACTTCAGGGGGGAAATGTAGTATTCTGCAAATTACTTGACCGTAACTTATTTCTTTTGTGAAAAATTTTTTTCTGCTGAACAATTTGCGAATCTTAGCTGCAGTGTATAATAATGCAACGAATGAAATCCTAGTTTTTTACCATTGACACTTGCTGCTAAAATCAAATATTAACCCACCAAAGGAATTAATTTTCTTGATGGCAACATTTGTCTATTGACTCGTTACTAGGTCTTCCTGTTTTAACGCTACGTTTCTTATTATTCGGAATTGCTTTATTTACAGATTTATATGTTTGCATTTAGAGTTGTCTCTCTGTAATTTTCTAGATTGTAATATCTCTCTTAATTTTGCTACGAAATTTCTAATGTGTGTATAAACTAACATCTTAGAGACAAATACAAAACATTTTCCTGCACGTTATCTTTATTAATTTTTAATGCCTTCGGTTACGTCGCATTTATTTAATTATATCCTGGCAGAAGCGATATAACGAGGAGTCGCTTTATTATTGAATCCGTTTCTTCAATTTCTAATGCAAATTGAACCCTTTGACAAAATCGGAAAGTAGCGAAGTAGTGACTACTTTTGAAAAGCAGTTTATAGTCGCTACTTTTTAAAACAAGTAGTTGTAGCTAACTACATTTTCGATAAAGTAGTTGTAGTTATAGTTCGCTACATTAAAAAAGTAGTTTTTCCGACCCCTGGGTGGACTACAACATGTTTTTACCAGAGTTTACAATGAGTAGAATTTACAGTTCGATTACAGGGACGTACAAAATAATTCCTTTACATTATGATCTGTGGGGGAAAATCGTGAAACGTAATGAAATTTAAAAGTATCGCTAAGGTTCAATACAAATAAATTATGTTCGTGTACAGAGACGCACAAGCGAATTCGATTAAAGGACTAACTAGGATCGGTCATTGCAAGAAGTGCGATATGAAATTTTATGTCATGTTTGGTGTATTAAGTGTTGTTTACAAATTCTGTAGATCCTATACAGAGCCGCATGAACGACTTCGAATAGGGGTTGCCATTGCTGAAAATGGATTTTTTACTGAGTTATGCATTTTTAAAATCGCTTATTTAGGCTTATTTAGGTATAGTATTATATTATACTCATCGTATGAAAAATTTACATTTTTTACCAATATTCTGTTAGTGTTAGAAAGTGTTTCATTATCTCTTGTTTTAATTCAATTAGAAAAAATGAGTCTACATACTTATCTTTAATATCAATATTATCTTTCGTGAAGGAAATAACTGTATTACATGCATCATTTTTTCATAGGAAAAATATTCTGAATTTTCTCTGGACATATCCGGTTAAACCGAACTCGACCCGCAAAAATAAAAGACCTCGAGTCGGAAATCATTCATGTTAAGAAGAGCTGACCTCGACCTACAAGGAAAAAATTCGAATTCTGCAGATCAAGTAGGGTTCGTGTAAAATTGGGTTAATCGGAGCAATGACTCCTCGCGTGTTCACCCTCTACCTTAACTTCCGGTTAAGCGCGAAAACCAAGGACGAAGGCCCAAATGTTTTTTCGATAAACTTGAGTGATCGTTCGGCCGAGTTTTCGCGCTTAACCGGCAGTTGAAGTACGTGGTGAATAAGAGCACAAGCAAATTAGGTCGAAGTCGTAACCTTTCAGAACTGTAAAAACCCCCTTTTTGTTGTTTGGATTGGCGAAATTACGCGTCGCCAATAATAATTATTGTAACCCTTTCTTTTACTGTTTTTCAGTTTTTAATTCAGATTGAGATGTGATGTAACTTATGAACTCGGCGGTATATCCGATTTTTCTCTGAACCAGGCTTTTGCTTGGTAATAATAAATTTCTTAGTTTTAATTTATCTGAGCCTTTTTATTATGCGTAAAATCATCGAGAATCAAATAAAAGACAGTGAATTCTTAGTATGAAAAAGATCTGATTCGAAGAAGAAAACATTAATTTCGTTTTGGAAATCTTCAAGAACTATTCGTTACTCTTGGAAAGCAAAGACCTGATTGAGTAGTCTGTAGTGTGTATATATATATATATATATATATATATATATATATATATATATATATATATAATAAAAAAATTCACCATTTTTCCTTAATTAATTTATTCCAAATTCTTACAATTCTAAATTTTTTCCCCTGTCTTTTAAAATATCTCTTAAATCTAATTTATATTTTTATTCCATAGCTTAGTCAAAATATTCTTTTAATTATAATTCTAAAAATCTTAATCTGTTAAAAGCTACGCGTATTGGTAAAAACTTTAATTTATCTCTTCTTTTGAAACATTCAAATTTTATTTCTTTAGAACGTGTCTTAATATCATTTAAATTTTTATTAAAATTATCATTCGATATCCCCTAATCCTTTCGGCTCCCGCGTCTTCCGGTTCACCTCAAAATTATGCCGTATACAGTAATGAGTTCCCGGCTTTGCAAGCTTCTTATTGGTTATTCCTCCCCCTGCATTACGAAAATATTCATTCGCTCTTTACCTTTAAAACGGGTTGCGTCGGCTTGGAGAGCAGATTTTGTGCGCTTTTCTTACTGCGAACAAAAAGCACGTCACCTGGAGGAGGGATTTTGTCAAAATGGTGTAATCTTTCTAATTATTTAACACCTATATGCTGTCAGATATGAACTCTGAATTTTTACTAAGTGGAATTGATTTATATTTAGCATCGTGTCAATAAAGAACTGATCTCAATAAAGAACTGATCTCCACTACTCATATTTTATTTCCTACGGGAAAACTCCATGTTTCAATAACCATCGTCTCGTCTGTGGAATAATAACTGCTACGATTGCTACTGCCGCCTATTGCTATGTATGCTTATATATGTACTGCTATGTTACGATGGCCACTGCTCTATTTATGGAATACTCGACTGCTCATTCGATCTCTTTATTGTGAAATGCCACATTTAACATATAGTGTAAAATGTCACAATTTTTAAATATGATTTTTAAAAAATTATTTAGAGCTATTTTCTGTACAGCTTAAATGATTCAATGAGACATTTTATTAATATAGGGTATGAAAAAGCACAACGTAATCGGATTTGTTGATTGATCTTGAAACGAAAAGCAACCATCGCCACAGCAAGTTAAATTGAAAAAATATAATGGAAATCGATGAAAGCAAATCGCAGCAGGTGCAGCGTTAATGTATTATATTCTACTTAATAATGAAAACACTGTTTACAACGTTTTCTATTTTATTTCTTTACAGCTACAAGTTTGGAGTTCGATTCGATTTTGTGTATGGACTATCGAAGGGGGGCGTCAACGTCCATTTTGCGAGACATTTAAATTTGCATCTCGCTTCCGACATAATCTAACATCCGCCATTTAATAATGTTAAATTATATTGCATACCCAAAAATTAAGAATTTCAAATGAGCCTGATCTTGTTTCATTTACTCTCTTTGATAGGCTGCGAAATACAGTTGCTAGGTAACCGTTCAGTGAAAACAAAAAAAAAAGAAGAACGAAAAATCATGCGTCAAGCGTAGATTATGAAACAATTTCCAACATTTACAGAATATACTCTAATAAAACTTCGCAATTTATTAACTAAACAAGGTCAAGGTCAAACCGGGCGGGGTGGCCTACCTTTCGGCTTAAACTCAACAAGTCCGTCCAAGCAGGTTTGTTTACCTCCTTATACTGAGACTTACTAAATTATACGTTGTGATATTGAGAAATAATTATACAATGTAATTCTGAAATACAAGTTCTGAAAATACAAGATTACAAAAATACGAAATCTGATAATACATTTTACCCATCCTACTTAGAAGTACTCAATACTACTATGCGATACTTTAGCAATAATACTGCCATGCAGTAATGCTGTAAGATGAAGAAGTAAATAATAATAATGGATAGAAGTAAGTACTCAATGAATAATAATACAAGAGTAAACAATGATAAATTGTGCTAAAAATAGTAAATAACACTGTAGGATGCCATTAAGAATAACTAAATTGTTAAGGTTAAAGTTTATGTAGTGTGTATAGGGCCTATTAGAAGTCAACTTCATCCTCAACCTCCACTAAGTCCAATGGAATAAGTATGGATTGCGTTTTATTAACTAAACAATTTAGAAAACTCATAGCACATTTCAGCAATCACTACCAATAATCAAACAAAATGTCCCAATTCTTTTGTGCAGCCCTGTGTAGGATCTATAAATTTGTATGTATACTACACAGTACGGTACAATTTACTCCAGTTAGGAAATACATATCACAATTAAAAATTCCTCTTCAGTCATTTGTGTCCATAAATGGAAATACACGCGAGATCTTTATAGCAGCCCTGTATAAGATCTATAAAATATGTATGCACCCATTACTAAGCAAAAAATGAGCTATACTTAAAAACGCTTATACCAGAACTGAAAACGAGCTACCAACCATTATTGTTCATAGACAGTACTGTAAGCAAAATTCTTTTGAGTGTCCCTGTAAAGGAACGATACATTCTACGCACACCCTATTCGATGGTAAGCGCCTTGTAGTTCACTTCAGTGATAGGTATCCATTTCAATATGCAAACGATTTGACGGTATTATTTTCAGTGTCCCTGTAAAAAGAACCCTAAATTCTACACACTTCATGTTAAATACCAAACATGTCATGTAAACCCCAATAGCCAATACCATACATCAATTTCAAGGCAATCCGAGTGTATTTACACGAGATAGAGCACGGACAGACGACAGACAAACTGAATTCATAAGCACTTTTCAACTATGTTGGAAAGTGTTGAAAATAAGAAAAATACATACGTATTATTTCACAATTGTAAAATTGATATAGAAAGCTTTTTATATTTTTTTAACATAGGCACAAAATTCCATAAATAGTAAAGGTAAGATAGAAAAAAAAACAAGTTGGAAATTGTACGTTAAACATGACAAATGAGGTGCGTTCGTACTATAACTAGTTTTACAATGTAAAAAAAAAAATAATCGTTATTATTTCAGTGAAATGAATTCGTCTATTATGAACGAAATGATCATGCGGTTTTTTTTTCTTAGTACGTATGCCACATTTACAGATGCGATTTTTTTTTCCGAAAAATTCATTCCGGTTGGATAAAATTCACCATGAAGATCTTGCTGGCGAATGATGACCTCCATGGTGTAATATTTCTGTGACTCACGATGAACGAATCTCTTGTGTTTATTGACTTTAATGAATTGAGATATTCGGCTGCTAACCTCATTATCACTGAATTTATTTCAGAATCTATACATTTCTTTATGTAACTCCTCTCTCAAGCAAACCCTTTTTTTTTGAACGATCTTTCTAAAAATGCAACTTTTAGGCAATTTTATTAGAAAAAATAATTTGGAATAAAAATGACCGCTTGGTATATGAAAAAAGAAGTGGTTAGCTCGTATTGGTTTTTCTCAGTCACATGACTTGCGCTTTTATTATATAGATCACGTATGATAGGAAATTTAAATTTTGATAATTAAATTTTGATTCGATTTTCAATCAAATTTGAAATGATTCGACGAAATTCTGCAACGATTCTATATATTCTATATAACTATTATATATCTATTAAATTTCAAACTATTCGGTTGGGTAGTTTTTACGCTGTTGTATACGGACGGACGGACGGACCAGACGACGACTCTAGGTGCTACGTATTTATATAATTACGAACGCACCTAAAAATGAGTTAATAAATGACGTGGCCATTCATGAAATTTGGAAAGAACTTCGTTTTATCACTAGAAATGAAGATCCAATGGGAATAATTCAGTAATTAAATTTAATTTTTCTTCATTTTACTTTTATAAAGCATTTTCTTCTGATTTCGGTATTGTTTTAAGATGCATTTAAAGCTGTAGTAGCAGCAGAAAATAGTTGGACCAACTGTTGTGCTATTTGTTGATTAATGGTTGTCCCGCTGTAAGAAATGTACGCTTTGCCGTACGACTGGCCAACGAATCATTGGCCAACAATGGCCCAATAGGGGTCCAACCGTAAGCTGCTGAGAATCCTGCTTAGATACGCTTCAAATTAGGTCTCTGTACCTACCATTTCCCAACAGGTTCCACAAACTGCCAACGATGGCCTAACAATCTGCGAGACTTGGGAATCTAATCTGGTGCGCTTCAGTTGCGAAGTTTTGATGCAGCCAATTTATATTTGCGAAAAAAGGGAAATGGTTTGCTTATATCGCTGCCACAGTGGATAGCACGTCAATGGACATGTTTTTACTTTATAATATAGATACAATATGCACAATGTACGGTGCTGTTAGCGCTTCATATCGAAAAAAACATCCAACTGTTATAATTGAAACCCATGAAAATTTGTGAAATAAATCTATGCTGCTGAAACACATCTAAATAACCTTCGAACAAAAATCAACCTGAGTAATTGTACATATTCATTTTTAATTACATTAAAACAATCGACCAGCTAATGGAAGAGAAATTTAAAAAAAAGAAATTAAACGTATCGTGGAGTCAAATATCAATACTTATCTAAATGTTTCCTGTGTTTATACCGGGTGATTTCAAAAGTAACCAAACTGATGGAAATGCAACGGCTCGAAAAGTATAAATGGCAGAAAAAAATGAAGATTTTTACAGAAAAAGACATAGAGGTTTTCAGTAATGGAAATTTTGCATCCAGAATAGTTTCATTAGCCACTCACAAGGAGTGATTTAGTTATCTCAGTAAGGTGTCATCCATTAATGACATTATACTTCTAGAAGGGGAAGGAGGGGGGCACAAAGTGAGTCAGGGTGAGGGGCAGGGCGGTTTAAGGCGTTGTGACGTCACATCTAAAATATGCGAGACAGACGAAAAAGACAGGATGGCACACCTGCGTCATGTCTTTCTTCGTACTTCTTGAGTCACGAGATGTATTTTTTCGTGACGCAGGTGCGGAAATGCATGAATGCACGTGCAGGAAAACAGCGTCACGTGACGCAAGGGGTCCGAAGGAAGACGAACATGTGGCGCAGGTGCAGAAGCCTGTTTTTTTAGTCTGCCTCGCATATTTTAGATGTGACATCACAGCGTCTTAAATAACCCCTGCTCCTCCCCCTGATTCACTTTGTGGCACTCCTCCCCTCTTTTTAGAAGTGTAACGTAATTAATGGATGACATAACTGAATCGCCACTTGTGAGTGGCTAATGAAATTATTCTGGATGAAAAATTTCCGTTATTGAAAACTTCAATGTCTTCTTGCGTATTTCTGTGAAACACCGCATTGTACCTCGGCCGACTTCAGTACCAGCCGAGAAAGGTCTTGTTTGTTTTTCCTGCCTTAAGAAGAGATCATGGTGTTAGGTGACGTAATCTCCGGCTGACCCAAACGGCCGAGAAAGCTGTTGTTTGTTTTCCCCTCCCTAGGATGGATGGACGACTTTCACGGCAGATTGGGTCGGTGGGGATCAGGTGATATGACGTCATGAACTCCTTCCTAAGCCCCCTCTCTAACAAACGGGAGCTTCCTCGGCCGGTACTGAAGTCGACCGTAATTGTACTCTGTCATTTATACATTTACAACTGTTGAACTGTCTTTTTTCCTCTAAGTATAATAAGAATACAATTACGTAAGTGGTTATTTGGAAGCAACATATAAAGTTCATTAAAGTATTTTTATTCAGCTAATATTACACTCTAAAATCGGGAGGAGTGAGAAGTTGACTCTTTGGAAGAGTGAGAGGCATTTTCACTCTTTTTGGAGTGAATTTTATAAAAATACACTCCTTAAAGAGTGGAATTTTCCACTCCCTATAAAGGAGTGAAATATGTCACTCCGTTGTCGAGAGTGACTGTCTCACTCCTTTGACAAGAGTGAAATATTCCACTCTGTAAAAGAGTGAAAGCCTGGCTTTATATAATTTTGTCCATATTTATTTAGTGAGAGAAACGAAATTATCAATTTTTCTTTTTATTTTTAGGTAGATTTCGTAAGAAATACTACCTATTACATTCTCCCCTATGTTGGAATTTCTGAAAATTTTTGCAGATCTACGCCGATCATGGCCCCTAGAACCCCCCATCCCCCCAAGTTCAAAACTTTATCTATCTATCTATCTATCTGTCTATATAGCTATATCATATAGCCTCAAGGAGGGGGGGGGATAGGAGTTTAAGAAGAAAAAAATTGATAACTTCGTCAATTTACAAGATATCATCCGCTTCTTGGAAAACACGAAAAAAAAATGAATGCACTTAAAATAAAATTTAATATAACAAAGCATACCTTTTATTATACACGTGAAATACCACTGCTTCGACCGATCGATGGGGTCTTTTTTTTCTTTTAAACATTTCAATATCAATTTTGCTTTTTAACCATAAATATAAAACAAACCTATGTGGAGAATTGATATTTTATCTTTTTTGTACTACTATTTATTTTTTTAATCATTGTTCAGCACTATATAATGCGGTTATTTTATTTTTGTGACAACACTAATTTGAGGAAAAATCTTGCATTTCATTTATAAAAACAATGCCAATTACATTTTTAATAGCAATATTTAATCAAAAACCATGTTTTAACGAAATGTGAGTGTACTATGTTAGGAGCCTGTTCAAAATCGTTTTATTTGGTATCTCATGAATCGTTCTGTGTGACTTCAGTGTGTGAATCTGAAATTTCAGACATCATAGATGTCTGAATTTAATACGTCTAAGTGTCTTACTATGATCATTGTATAAACGAACTGAGAAACATATCTGAATAATGATGATATGTCTGAAATTAAGACATTTAGAAAGTCAGACATTTAAGTGTCTGAAAAGTGATATAATACTAACATATGTGTAATGACTCTGTTACAATTGTATCTTTATGTATGCCAGCGCCATCAGGGAACGTTTTGAAACAGATAAAAGGTGTTTAAAATACTTTCCTAACACTAAATTTGGTATTACTTTATAAAAAGAGTTTGATTAGAGCATAAAACGTGTGTTAAAATTGTACAAATTTGCTTACTCAGTTATTTTTAGTCTATTAAGTAGTTAAATAATTTGTTTTCACAAAACAAAATTCTCCAAAAATTACATACATTGGTGGATGTACACGGGAGGGATGCAGTGAAGGGTTGCCTTTCTCTCCTAAATTCTGAGATGTATAGTTTGAAATATAAAGAAATGTGAGTGCTGATAGAAAGATAAATTTAGACTGTAAATATGAAACAAACTAACAATTTTGTGTCAGAACTCTATGTGTAGAACAATATTTAAACTTTCCGATATAAAAATACAAAAATTTAACAATTCAGAAACATTAAATATTCAAAAATTGTTTCCAGCATTTTTTTTTCCAATCGGAGAATTGAAATAGTTGATTATTTATTTTTTTCGTTAGAAGGTTTCATCCCCCCCCCCAGCCCCCGTTTCAGATAAATTTTAAACACATGAACAGGGTAAATAAAATTAAAAATTGACTTCTACGGTGGTTTCAAGGGGACGGAGCCCCCCCCCCCTCCTCCCCTCTCTGACGAAAAAATCTTAGTCCCTTATTTTCTTGGTGTTTAATTATTATAAATTAACAGGGGAATAGTAAGTTTTATCATTTTTAAAAACAATTTAATATCATATTTTTAAAATAATAATTTTTAGCTGATATTTTAAACAGAAACGGGATTCCAAATTTCCAAAAGCGATCGCAATATTCCAATTATGATGTGAAACTGATTAATCTCTATGATGTTTAACAACAGTGATTTCAAAGTTGTGTATACAAAATAGTGACCACTCTAGTATACTAATAATGTATGAAAATACAGATTAGGTTATAAAGGCTTTCAAAAGATAATGGAGGAATAATATTTTGGATTTTTACATCTAAAGCAAAAATCTGAAGTATGAAATTGCTTTTAAATTCTTCAAAATTCGAAATATTTGCAAGTGTTACGTCAAAATCTTTTTTTAAACTATTTTCCCTCTCTCTCAAAGAAATAATAACTATAGTAATTATATTTAGCTAACTGATTAATTTAACGCCAGAAAATGAAAAGTTTCTGTCTGCTGATAAAAAAATTTAATGAGTCAATTGGGTCAGAGATCACATCGTTGGAAATGCTGACGTAATTATTATTATTATTTTTTTTTTAACAGACCGTAGGCGGCGATCATGTTCTTTGTTGGCAGACGTGTGTGGCGATTGGTTGGTGTGCTATTATTTCGAGTTAAGCGTTTGTTCAACGAATTCGTTGTTTGAAAAGATGTTCGTGTTCTAAAGTTTTGTAGTGAAAATTGTGATTATAATTGTGATTAAGTTATTTTCCTTATGTGCGGTTTCTTCAACAATAAGACGATATAAGCCGAAGAAAAAATGCTCTTATGATTTATAAAATGTTATAATTGTTAATTATTTTTGAAATTATATTCATCTTTTTCTGTTCAAGATTGTGCAAGATTGTGTTGTTTCAAGATTGTGCAAGATTGTGTTGTTTCAAGATTGTGATTTTTAAATATTTTATTTTTATAAAATCCGACTGGTGAGTTTTTTTTTTTGCAGTCGGATGTGTGTGTGTGTGTTTTTGTTTTCCCTTTTCAAAAGGAATAAATGGGCGATTTTTTATCAATGAAGACATATATTTTCGACAAATCGCGTTGCAAAACAGTGCTTTTTTTATGTTTTGCCAGAAATGTGCAACTGCCTTTTATCTATTTATATGTTATATTTAAATAAATATTAATTACGAATATGGAAATGACTAAATTATCAAATGTAAGTATGATTATAAACAACTAGTAATTTTCGTTTTCAAATAAAGCTTTTGTTACTTATGTAATATTATTTAATTACTATTTAGATTAATTTGATAAGAATAATATGTATTTATTATATTTGCATCTTTTTAAATCCAATAAATATATTTTACTGTTAAAAGATTTGTGTGTTTTTTATGATTTTCAAATAAATTCATATGATTTTCAAAATTAACAAATTTGTTTAATATATCTTTAGATCATCACTTATCAATAAAAGTTTTTTATTGTAAAGAATCCATATTATTTATTAACTCACAGGATTGATTTTATTGCTTATGTATTCAACACACAAATTAATCAACAATTTTCGTATCATATTTTTTCCACCAACCTGTAAAAAAAAAAAAAAAGTTCAGAAATATATATATTTTTTATGTGATTATATGTTACTCTGACTGCAAACAAAAATATCAGTAATATTATATTTTAAAAAAATGCAAAAAAAACACAGAAAATTATCAATTTTTTTTTTTAACACTTTGATATGTTACGGAATTTAATGCTGCTTTGATCAATATGCGGAATTCTAAACATTTTCTTTCGCGTTCAAACACTTGTTGTGACCTATTTGTTATATTTTATAATTAGAGATACACAATTTTCTTTGAGAAGTCTTTTTAGCTTTTTTTTTTCTTTTCTCTTTTATTTGGGGGGGGGGGGGGGGGTTGATTTTTGTTAAATCTAAAAAAACTGGCTAATTTTTTTTTTTCAATTTCAGAATATGAACTTAAAAAATTCTTATAAGTACCACATAATATATCTTGGTTTAAAAGCAAATTTTAATTGTAATAAAATAATTGCATAATCCATTTATATCTTCTAATCTATATAATTGACAGTTAAAAGAATCAAATTATTGCGACTGTGATTATTATTAATAAAATCAGTTTTCAAATTTAAATTTTTTTAAATAGTTAATAATTGTATTATAAATATATTTTTCACAGCTTTAATTTAATTTCCTCTAAAATAAGTAAACAAATATATCATTATTTACTTTGATTTATTCCTCGAAACTTTAGCTTTCGGTTTTGCAAAATTGAGATATTGAAAACAAATTTTAATATATATTTCTGTAATTCTTTTTAGTAAAAAGGTTAAAAATATAAAACATAAAAAGATAGACTTTTACCTATTTACATTTTTGTATATTTGTGGTCCAAATATTTTTCTAAATTTCCTTGTTGTAATAAAATTCGCGATATAAATTTACTGGTTCTATTATTTTTCTTTCTTTGTTTGTTTCTTTCTCTTTTTTTTTAACTCTAGACTGTTTAACTGTGCTGTACAAGATCTAAAATATAGGTTTTTTTTGTAAATTTTATATGTTTTTACATAATATATATATAAAGTTTCCCATAACATAAACCTGGTTTTTATATATTTAAATGAAAATATGAAACATTCAGAGTATGAAAAAAAGGCTATAGTTGCTATTATTTTATTATTATTATTATTCTCATTATTGAACTGTTCTATTCAAGTCTTAAAACAATTCAAAACTTACTTAAAGGAAAGAAAGTTGTACTTTCTACTAAAAAAAGAACTATATTGTACAAAATATTTATATCAACTTTAAATTGATGATCCTTTAAAACAATTCAGCAGAAGTATTTAACAGTTATCCATCTGAAAAATGCTCCTTTGAAGGATAAATAGCTAATTTTGATGAAAAGTTGCATTGTTCTTCTAAAACAAAATTACAGTTTTAATCTAATATTGCAGTGTTAAATTTTCATTCTAAACTTATTATATATATATATATTTTAATGGCCATTTTAATGTGCACCGCGAATGAAGTCGTTGCCGAAAACAGTATTCAATGACTTCATTCGTGTAATCGGATGGTCCAGAAAAGTTATAATCAATATTGTACATACTTTTAGCGTAGAATGAAGTTGAATACAAAGAATATTATATAAAAAAATATTTTTTATATGCTCAGTAATCGAATGAATTTAATTTTTTGCGATAGTATGTGAAGAGGGCGGGTAGCAGTCAGGGATGGTAGTCACTGTCCCTGGAATTGTTTTAGTGCACATCTTCTATGCTATGACAAAAAATTAAACGCTTTCATGCTTTAGAATACATATACAAATTTGGCCATAAAGCAAAATTGGGTTTCTTCCATAAGAGATTTGATTATAGCACGGGCAAACTGGGCCGTAGCCATGGCCACTCTGAATTTAGGGGTTCTCAAATTTAGTTATGCAATTTTCGTAAAACTGATATTTTATATCTATTTCGACGTTGCACAGACTATAATAAATATTTTGAACATTTAGAATAGGATAAGTTTAAAAACGAAAATATATTTATCTAAATACAGTAAAACCTTTCAATAGCGGACACCCCAGGACGTTATTCGGAAGAGTCCGCTTTCTGAAAATAGAAGACAAATTCTATGATGATTTGGTGTCCACTGTTGAAAGATTTTATTGAATTTAGATAAATATATTTTTTGTTGCTAAACATATCCTACTCTAAAAGTTCAAAATATTGATTATAATCAGTACAAAATCGAAAGAGATTTAAAATATCAGCTTTACAAAAATTTCATACCAAATTTGGGGGCCCCCTCAAATCGGGGGAGGGGAGGCATGACAGAGTTTACCCCTGCTTTAATCAGGTTCTGCTTCCAGAACAAACCCCAGACCTGCTTTATGGTCAAATCTTTTCCCATTTATTCAGGATTCACTGTGGTCAAAGATGTACTGTTTTTAATGCTTAAAAAAAGTGTGGTCAGAAATGGCTGCCTATTGCTCACAAAAAAAAAAACACAAAAAGGGCTGCGATTTAGACGTTTCAAGTGTCTGAAAATCAGACACATTTAAGTAACTTAAATTTTTAAGACACTTTAAAGTGCCTCTTTTTTGAACCATCCCTTTCAGACACTTAAGTGTCTGAATTTCAGACATTTCAGTTTAATGTGTAATACAATAAGTACTATGTCAGAAGCTGCTTCAAAAACCTTTCGAAGGGGGATACCTCATTTGTTGTTGTGTGTTTTGTAAATTCATAGGAAAAGGGATGTTGCCAACAGAAATAATATGTATGATTTTAGAATAATAGGACTTTGCAAACTAGCGCTAATTTACTGAAAAGTACGGTCAAAAGATAAGAGTTTATATTTAAAACAAAAATTAAAGTGAAATCACACATTGTTAGTCATAGAATATCCATGTTAAATAGTTATTAATAAAACTTAAAAAAAAAAACTAAAATACAGTAAACAATAATGTTTGATTAGATTTAAATTCATTAGCAATTAATACAGAGATCTAAAGATTTAAAATTTGAATTACACATGAAAAAAAATATAACGTACTTCACAGAAATTATTAAAATACTAAATACAACTTAATGGGTATTTGAAAAAGAATGAAATAATATTAACTGATTAAGATTTTGGTTAATTACTTGGCCTTATAGGCATTTTAAAACTATCATATCTTTATAAGTCATGCAATAAAAGCAAACACGATTGTGATAAGCTTGGAATAAAATATTTTAGTTTATTTCTGTCAGTAATCTAATTTAATTCATTATGTAACTCTAATTGAATTTTTCCTTCAGAGTTCAATTACTGTTACAAACTATGAATTAAATAAATATTGCTAATAAATTATTTTATTCCAATCTTTACCATGCTTGTGTCTATTTTCATTGCATGCTCTAAAATATATGATTCTTTTAAAATGCCCATAAAAGAAACAAAAAAATAATTCACTCCATAAAAAGTGAACATTCACTCCTATGAACGAGTGGCTATTCACTCTTGTCAGGAGTGAGAAACCCACTCCTTTTGCAAGAGTGAATAGTCACTTCTATGAAAGAGTGGATAGCCACTCCTATGAAAGAGTGACTATTCACTCCTATCAGGGTGAAAAAACCCGCTCTTTATGCAAGAGTGGATAGTCATTCTTCTGAAAGAGTGAGTATCCACCCCTGTTTAGAGTGAATATTCAGTTCTTGGGAGTGAGTATTCACTCTTTCAGAGAGTGAACAATTTCACTTTTGCCTAGAGTGAATAGTCACTCTAGGGCAGGTTGGGCAAATTTTGACTCTGCGATAGAGTGAATATCCACTCCTCCGGAGTGAATAGTCACTCTTTCTTATTTAGAGTGTAAAGGTATATTTTTACTTTTTATTTGAATTGCAACAACGCGAAATAAGATCTTAAGGGCTTTATAGTACCTGTATCAGTAGGTAATAGGTCGCAAATAACTTTTTTTGGATAGACACGCAGTTATAAAAAAATGGGCCGTCAGTACAGAAGGAGGGGTATTATTCGAATGTAGCAGTGAGGGAGGGGCGGGGAGAGAGGTTTAAAAAGTATGAATTAACCGTGACGTCATGAATGGATGAGCCACAGCCCCCTGAATACTAGGCCGAATCGCTTACTCAACTTCGATAAATCACGTGATCAGGTGCAGGCGGGATGAACTGAAGCGAAAAAAAAACTCAAAGTGAAGGCGACGTTGAGACTGTTCTTCAGCGTTCCATTGTTGTTTATTGCTCTTATTGGTTTTTATAACTCTCAAGTATCGCATAAAATCGTTTTCACGCTATATTGAAAAGTCATTTTTATTTAAATAGTGTTGGGGTTTTTTTTTTAAGAAAGGCAATGCCGTTTAAATGTTCCGTACCTGGTTGTAATTCAAATTACAAGCCACCTTATGTTTCTTGTTTCCGATTTCCTAAAGATAATGAAAGAAAGAAATTGTGGCTGTCAAGAATTCACAGAGAGGATTTCAGCTTCACGGAAAATGCTAGAATTTGTATTAAGCACTTTGACAGCAGCATGATTTCATTGGAAGATGAATGGATTGACAAAAATGGGGTGAGACATATAATTCCACGGAAAAATCCAGTGCTAACTGCCGATGCATTTCCATGCATAATTAATGAAATGACACCCCATCTAAATATCCAGGTACCCAAAAAAAGAAAAACACGAGAAGAAAAAGAAGAAGACAAAATTCAAGAGGTTATTGTTAAAAGTATTATTACGTACGAATCTGAAGAAACAAATTCAAAACTTCAAAACATTAATGAACTAAAAAAATATTTGGAAGAATGTTTTAAGAATGTAGCCAATTGGTCTTTCATACTCCTTAATGGCCAGTTAATTATTTTAAAATTATGTTCAACGGATGTACCTAGGATTAACATATCTCTAAAGGTAAGTTCCGATTTAAAATTTCAAATTTATTGCCTTGATGAAAAAATTGATATTCAGAAAGTAGGTTTAAATTTTAACAAAATAGAAAATAAGCATCAGGTTGACACGATTATTAAAATTTGTGATGAATATAAAATAAATGCTCCTGATGAAAATAAATTCTTAAAAGCAGTTAAATTGTTAAAAGAATGCCATCTAGATGAAGAAAAACAATCTATGTTAGATATTTTAATTGAGCAGTTACAACTTATTAACATACCTAAAGAAAGATACAGATTTTCTTCCCTCTTACTTGAATTGGCTTTTAAAATATTTTTAAATTCCCCAACTTGTTATAAGTCTATAAGGAAAACAAAATTGTTAATTTTGCCCCATCAAAGTAATTTAAGAAAATTGGCTTCAAAATTGAATGTTTGTAATTCATCATATAATGTAAAAAGTAATTATTTAGAGAAAAGATTAAATGTTCTCACACCAATTGAAAAATATGTTAATCTACTTTTAGATGAAGTGTTTATTTCCCCACGATTATCTTTTAAAGGTGGAAAGTTAACTGGCTTATCTATAACAAATTCTAGCAAATTAGCCAAAACAGCT
Organism: Maratus michaelseni; assembly: GCA_963931845.1. Taxonomy (NCBI): domain Eukaryota; kingdom Metazoa; phylum Arthropoda; class Arachnida; order Araneae; family Salticidae; genus Maratus; species Maratus michaelseni. The sequence continues at coordinate 475,631,166 of OZ007587.1, forward strand.
CAGGTGTTTTCAATAACATCCTCATTTGGCTCATACAAAGATGTAATAGCAATTGTTCCAATTCATGAAAATTCTGGAAAATTTCTATATGAAATTGCAAAAAGAATTTTGATGGAGCTGCATGAGTTGGGTGTTAGTACATTAAGTATTATTGCAGACAATAACCAAGTGAACAAATCTTTATTTACATTTTTTGAACCACACCCTTTTGGTTACCAATCTGTTCACAACCCAGCATCTTCTAATATTCCATTATTTTTGCTTTATGATTCTGTTCATATTTTAAAAAACATACGTAACAACTGGATTAATCAAAAAAATTTAATTTTCCATTATCCTGACTTTGAAGATGAGAACACTGTTGTAATAGCTGATTTTAATCATTTAAGAGAGATGTACTCCAAAGAAAATCAGTCATTGTTAAAATATGGTTATAAATTGAGCCATAAAGCTTTATACCCTTCTAATATAGAGCGGCAAAAGGTCAGTTTGGTATGCAAAATCTTTAATTATGAAAACATCAATGCTCTTAAAGAAATTGGAGGGAATAAGACTAAAGGTACTTGTGACTTTTTATCTATTATTTTAAAATGGTGGAACATAGTAAACGTCAAATCACTGAATAAGTATACTAGATTTAAAAATGATGATTTTAAAGCAATTATATGTGTAGAACAAGACCAATTAAAATTTTTGAAACATGTTTTAAATTGGTTAAATAGATGGTCCATTTTATCCAGAGGAAGTGTATATAATGGCTTAAGTAACAGAACCTTTGATGCTTTCCAACAAACTTGCAATGGACTGTATGGTTTAGCAATGTTTGCTCTAAAGGATTTAAATATTAGTTATGTATTATTTGGCAAGTTTCAAACAGATCCCCTAGAAGAACGATTTAGTCTTTACAGACAGTTATCTGGAAGTAATTATTATATATCACTAGAGCAGTTGATTGAAAGTGAAAAAAAAAATAAGAATTCAAAATTTGCTCTTTCATAATAAACAAAAATATTCATTTAAAAGTTTAGATAATAAATGCAATTCATCAATAAATTTAGACGAATTTGAAGATCTTGAAATAGATATATTAAAACCAGTTGACAAAAAAATTGTGCCAATCATACTTTTCATTGCAGGCTATGCTGCTTTTAAAACTTGTAAACACATCACTTGTAGTTATTGTACAGAAACTCTAATTAGTAATGATGATTTTGCATATGAATTTTCAGACGAGTGTAGATTAATAGATAATTTAGATAGAGGTTCTTTAAAAAAACCTACTGCTTTTACATTTAAAACTGCTTCTATGTGCATCATAATATTTGAAAAACTATTGGAAGAGTTTTATAATGCTTTCCTCACCCATGAAAATCAGCTGAATTTGTTATTAAAAATTAGTGAACCTTATGTTAAAAATGTAGTGAATGATATAGATGATTATTTATGTAAATATTGTACCCATGACAGCTTTATTTATTTAAAAAATGTAATGCAAGTTGTATATAAGATCCTACTAAACAATTACTCAAAACTAGTTACAGAAAATTTTAATAAAGAAAAAGAAGACAAGAGAAAAATTAAAAAACTGACAAATAAATAAATGTGGTATTTGTTTTTGTGCTATTCAACCTTAGAACATTTAAAATTCTTAATAATATCTGAATCATTTTTTATGTCATGTATTTTTCATAATTTAAATATTGAAATTTATCCTTTCATTTATTTTTAATTTGTGTAAATGCATTGAATCAATATGTTATTCTTGTCATAACTATAGAGCTTTACATAAAATCTTGGTCATTATGCTTAACAAAAATGTATAAAAAAAAATTTCCTTTTCTAACAACTGTGTAATATATGGAAAATAATTTTGATAATTTTTTATAAATATTTTTGAATGATGGAATTCAATGCATCTTGTCAAAAGAAATTTTAGTGGCATATTTTTTTGTGGTTGCAAAATAATTAAAGTATATGGTTCTGGAATTTTTTGTGTAAATCTTGGGAAACCTGGAAAGAAGAAAAAATGTCTTGATACCTCATGAAAAAATGTCTTTATACCTCAAATCAATGAATTTATTGATTGAGCTTTTTGAAAAATCTTGCAGTAAACTAAAATGATTAGAAAAACCGGAACTAACTCCTCGCCTGGTCCTATGGGACAAATAGAGGGCATGGGCAGGGCCTAGGGGGAGGTTCCCTAGGCGCTCAACCATGATATACTTTTACTAAGTGAAAAAAGAAAGTCCGCCTTCGACAGCCGCCATTTTGAATCAGCGATCAGGCCTAGTATTCAGAGGGCTGTGGATGAGCCCTCATTTGTAGAATGTCGCAGCGCAGTTTGCAACGCGACTAAGATTTAAAATGTTTAATGAACGGCTTGACATCTAGGAGGATAGCATAGGAGGAGTCAACATAAATGACGTCACCTGAAGCCGTTCTTATCCGCCTGCCTCCAACCTATTCGACCACGTTTGATTTGCGCAGTACTTCCATAATGTTATGATTCTTCTTCTCGCGGCGTAAATCAACTACGGTCAAAGTCAAATAGGGTGGACGAAGGAGAGGCATAGAGCTATGAAAAGAGGCAATCTTCCACTGTGTAAAGCTTTGAAGCCAAAAAACGAGTTATTTCCCCTTCGCCTACATCCGTCCTATTTGTCTGTAACCGACAGCAGTCCAAACAGTAGTCCCCGTTGCAAGACGTCGTTAAATATGACAAACGGATTAGGTCAACGTCCCCTAGATAAGAAAGCCATGACACACGTCACGAAAACGTCATACCAAGCAGGCAAAACAAAGAAAAAAATTTGACAACTTGCATGTTTCGATTTTGATGCATCGTGGAATTGTTAACTATAAGTCGTATAGAATAATTATTAATTCTATGAGCCAATAAAATCGAAACATGCAAGTTGTTCAAATTTTTTTCTATGTTTTGCCTGCTTGGTATGACGTTTTCGTGACGCGTGTCACGGCTTTCTTATCTAGGGGGCATTGATTAGGTACGACTTCAAGTGACGTCATTTGGGAGTACTCCATCCATTGTATCCTCCTTGAGGAGAGGGGGGGGGAGAACTCGTTTTTCGGCCTCAAAACTTGTCTACTGGGGAAGATGTCGACTCATCCTATTCCATCCTCTTAGCCCGACCAGAACATCGAAAATCATTTCTACTGTCATTCCGGTTAAAGGGTGTTCAAATAGAGAATAAGGTTTTTCGTTTTCTTTCTTTTTCTATAACTTTAGCAGTGACAAAAATTTTCATTACTTCTCCCCTCTAGAAATTAAATGACTTATATCTTAAATGTTATTAACTGCCTCCCGTTTACAAAAAATAATCATACATCCCCAGAGTCTCATTTAGTACAATGCTAAATGCTATCTCTACGAAACAATCCTTCACCGATCCCATTTATTTGAATTTCCATTTTATTATATTAATTTTTGAAGAGAGTCTCCTCGTTCGTCTTCGTTGCTATCTTGGCGTTTTCTAAGTTTCACATCAACCAAGACTGTAATCAAAATTATATTTTAGTTTGATTTTAAATTCATATTTGTCATATACATTTGCAGGGTAAACTTCGTCTGCTCTATTCCGTGGCCGACATTTTGATTGTACGAACATTGCAGGAACCATCATACCCAACATTGGTCAATTATATCATAGTCCTGTTAAAAGTAGACCAATCAAATGTTCAGGTCTCAAGTGTACAGTAGGAGTCATAAAGAACAACAGTTAACAGTTGCAGTTAGCTATAAAGAAAAGAAACAAATCAGATTTCCCAACCACGTAATCACTTTACCCAACAAAATTCTCTAGGTAATGTGGGTTTCCTGAAGTCTGGGTAATTTCCGGCTCTGAAGGCTACTGGGAATCCACAAAAACTCACGTGATATCGGTCTCTGAACGCGGGTCACCCATGCGTTACCCTTTGTAACTCGGGGTTCGGTCTGTGAACGCGTCCTATGATAATGTCTCAGCTGTAGCGTTTAGTGAGGCATCTTATGACGTCCTAGATTTTTCCATTGACACTTACTGGTAAAACCAAGTGCTGACTCGGTAAAAAATAAATAATTTTACTTGTCTACTAAGTTTACTCTTTAATATATCTTCATGTTTTAATGTCGGTGTTCTTCTTTTGAAATTGTTTTATTTACCGGTTTATTATTTTTGGATAATATGGCAGAGTAAATTAATATACTGAACATGCCCTGGTCGCCATTATAACGAGTAATATTTGTATAAACCAATACTTTGCAGACTAACACAAAACATTTTCTTATATGTTATATTTCTTAATTTGTAATATCCTCGGTTATATGGCACTTATTTAATTGTATCTCGACAGACGCGATATAATGATAGGCCACGGTATTACTTAATCCGTGTCCTCAAATTTATAGTGTAGCTTGAATTCTTTGAAACATCTGGACGTAGCGAAGTAGTGACTACTTTTAAAGAGTAGTTTGTAGTCACTACTTTTTTTAAACAAGTAGTTGTAGTTAACTACATTTTCGATAAAGTAATTGTAGTTCGCTACAAAATAAAAATATTGTTTCCGACCTCTGACTTAAGTATTCTCGTTTACATGAAAAGTTCACCTGTGTAAACTAATATCTATACCTGACATTAGCCTAAATAATTTTATTTACACAGAAAATCAATATATCTTTGTTTATGGCTTATTAAACCAATTTCGTAACTTTGATTCTGCGGAAAATTTGTTTAAAAATTAAATTTTTATGATGTAACATGAAAGATCCGATTTTTTAAAAATTCTCGGCCAAGTTATTCCGAAATTAAATTTGAATAACTAAAACTTTTATGTAATGGATAGAAGCAAAATTTCTCCTAGATGGTGGATCAAAGTAAAGATATATTTGATAAAAGAAATCACTTTAAAATATTCATCGATCGATTCGAGACTAAGATAGGTTTCCACGGCAAACTTGGTTCCCTAGACATTTTTACCAAGATGAGAATTCTTTTAGCCGAAAGTATTTGAATTTTCAAACTTTCGAATTCCGCCAGCAGGGAAATGACAGAAAACCAGAAAAAAACTGTCTAGTTGTTTATGATGCATTCCGTTGTAACCCAAGACAAGTCATTTTTAAGAAAGAATTCAAAATAAAACCGACTTAAAAGGATTGCTTTTTGCCTTCGTGTTTTGTGGTAACCCTGTATTGTTATCCACGTTAGAGTCGGGTGGGGTTATACCAAGGCAACACTAAGACTCCTCTATAAAGGGAGCTGACGTATATCCATCTTATTGCCTAAAATAACCGCCATATTGTAACCCAGCTCAGCATTAGGAAACCGCCCGAGCAGGTGTTTGCCGTCCCTGTCATTGTCACTTGTGTTCCTATAGTATAGAACAACTCTACATAGCTCACAAACCTTGGGAAAATACATACAATTTTATAATGATTCCGGTTTTACTTTTTAAGTAAGCAACCCTAAAAAAGAAAAGAAAACAGGCAACAAACATCTTTTTTTATCCCAATGAAATTGAAAAGGGAACGAAAGAAAAGAAAGAAAATTGCAGCATTCATTACAAGGTTATTGAAGTTGGTTAAAAAAAGAAAGAAAAGTTAGCAGGACAAACCTTCTAGTAGGTTATTTGATGAGAGCACTTTTGAAACAGAGTTGAAATATATGCTCGAGTCCCATGGTTCGAAGTTTTTGTCCAAATTATGACGCCCCATATTACATAACGTGAATAGGTTACTCGCATAGATTAGGTTACCATTATTTATCAAAATGGTTATGCTCAGATTGCAAGTTTCTTCCAAACCAACGCAATGTACATTACAGTATTTGGCGATAATCATCAGGTCGAGTTTACTTAGGCGAGTTAGATAAGTAAAAAATCATTAGTTTGGTTTTGAGAGCATGCTCACCAAATTAATTTTCTTTTTCTTTTTTCAAATCTTCACGATTAAAGTGCCTTGATAGGAGATTGGGGAACTTAGGAACGTTTTTGTACTATGGCAATCCCAAACTTGTTTGTACTCTCCTAGAGGAGTCCGCTTAGACGAATTAGGTATGTCATCCAATATTAGCTTGGCGATAATGGTAGACTGACCAAGTACAAATAATTGTAACTCATTTTATAATTAATAACATAACTAATTTTATAAAACTATCTTCCTGTAAACATGCAAAAATATCATAAGCGTACCATATTTATGTCGCAAAAAAAATTTATTTATATAATTTTTAATATGTTGAAATAAAAGTTAAATGTAATTAATGTAATGTACTTGTTTTAAACTAAACAAAAATTTACTATACTATGTGGTCTGATTATAATAAAAATTAACATACAGGGTCGCACAAAAGCATATATATGGATACATTGCCGTCTATTACTGATAATTTCCAGAAAATTTTTTTTTAGTTGCGTTATGCATTTTTCAGCTGAATTAAAATTTGGTTTAACTATGTGACATGCATAAAAATCTATACAGGGCTGCACAAAATTTTCGCATATATTACTGTGTATGAAGAGTAATTGCTGAGAGAAGGTTTATGACTGTGTTCTATGTTTTCTAAATTGTTTATTTAGACATCTCTTTTCATTGTACGACAAAAAAAAAAGTTTTGTTGAGAGTCAGGAAAGTGTCTGATAAACTATCCCGTATGCATAATTTTTCGTTCTTGTTTCAATTTTTAATTTTGGAACTTAGATTGTATCCCCCCTAATCATTGCTAGTATGTTTCCTGATATTTATATTTTGGATTGTACAACTTATTCTATAAATATTAATTTAAATAAGTACATTTTAAATAAATATTAAATTATATTTTACTAGAATTACTTTTTCGTTTATTTACATTAAACAGAAAATTCTAATTACATAAGACATGAGATTTAACTTTTATTTCAACATATTAAAAGAATTATATAAATAAATATTGAGACGTGAGCTACAAGGAAAAAATAAATACCTTATTAAAGATTGATGAAATTAATATTTTAAAACCAATTATTAAATATAACTACTTTTATACCGGCCGTTATTGACACTGCAGTATTTAATGAGCCCGTGAAAAATTAAAAAGGGAAGAAATTGAGTTTTGTAAAGTTCATTTTCGTCTTAATTAAAATTGATTACTTTTATATGCAATAAATATTTATCTGTTTTAAATAACCGAAAAGTTTTAACTTTTGTTAATGTATTTTTAATAAATCTCTAAGATTTTCCGTGGATAAAGATGTGTGTAGTAGGTATTGTTCTTTCTAAAATATTAAACACAGCATCTGTCCTATTTAAAAATAAATATATATGTTTATTGTGAAGTTTCATATAAAAAAAATTATCTTTAAAACATGTAATAAATTAACAGTTTAATACCTGTTTTCGAATATAACTATTTTTAGTTATCATTTATAACAATGGTACATTTCAATTAACGCTTCTTTTACACTTATTATCACTTTCAAACCTAGTTGAGATGTGTTTATGAATTCGGTTTGTCTGTCGGTGCTCTAATTTGCGTCAATAGACTCGGTTTGCCATGCATTTGATATACAGAGTGTCCGAAAAGTCTGGAAACGGTCGAATAACTCGAGAAATATACATCGGATTGAAAAACGGAAATGTGTTCAATATTTTGGAAAAATCTATTTAGGGATACCAAAGTTACTCCCCCAACTCTGCCTCCTGGTGAGAAAAGGGATGTCGACTTTGAAATCTTAAATGATAACAACCCCTTTTTATTGCAGATTTGGATTCTACTGGGGGAAAATACGTAACTTTTGTATTTAACATTTTCTTCGGAAAATCTCAGATGGCCCTGTAATCGAATAAAATGCAGTGAGAATCCTTTGCATTGAAAAGTCTGGAAACGGTAGAATAACTCTAAAAATATACATCGGATTGAAAAACGGAAAAATATGTGTTCAATATTTTAGAAAAATCTTTTTAGAGATATCAAAGTTGCCATTTTTCTAAAATTTTGAATCTGCTATAAAAAAAGGGGGGGGGGTATCATTTAAGATTTCAAAGTTCCCCCCCTTTCTCCTCAGGGGGCACAGTTGGAGAAGGCAACTTTGATATACCTAAATAAATTTTTCAAAAATATTGAATATGTATTTTTCTTTTTTTACAGTTGAAGATACGGACCGCAACTTCAAACTGTTAGGTATTCATAAAATTTGACCTCCGCAACTGAGGATAGTGATGTAAGTAAGAGATGTGTGCAAATCAGCCGAGGAGAATTTTGAGAAAGAAGCTGGAAATGATTCCGCAACGTGCGGATGGATTAGACTAAGGCTCCTATAATAGGAGCTGACGCATATCCATTTTGTTTCGCATTATTCGGGTCTCAGTTCAGCATCTCAATCTCCCGCTGCCGGAGCTGGGGTTGCCTAAGGCCTCGTTCCTCCACCTTCTGAAAGAGGCTGGATATTAGATGGCGGAAATTAGCTTGGTTTTTCGACTTTGAGACACATATCTGCGAGGATGCGTCAGCCTGTATTATAGGAGCTCTAGATTAGACGAGTCATTGACTACAACAAGCGGCTGATCAAAAAGCCATCCACAGATCATGGCTTGATTCTCTCTGACTTTTCCTGTAGCGAATACATAAAAGACAAGGTATTTTGCCATTACTTGTTGATCTAGCGGAGGTGAAACTACGTTCCACTGTACTTGATTCGGATATCTTAACACTCGTTTGGAGGGAAATGGATTACTGACTTGTGACTAAAGACACACACATAGAGCATCTGAGACTGTCTTTAAAAAAAAAAAAAAAACATGAAACAGGGTGCAAAATCTTGCTGGAAAATCCCGTCGCTGCACAGTGGAGTATTGAATGGAAAATCCTGGCCAAAAAGGCAGAAATTAAAATTTTCTCAACAATTGTAAAAAGCATATTTTATAATAGCCAACTAACGGGTGCATCCAACTATGTGTATTTCAGGAAAATGAGTCACATCCGGCGGCTCCTTGCGTCAGTTGAAGTTTCTTTTTTTTTTTGAGAAGACGTGCTTTTTTATTACGTTCAGCTTTGATATTGTATTTAAATGCATACTTTGACATGCGCATTTAAATAATTTTACTTTTCACATAATAAAAAATAATTTAAATTGAATATAGGTTAATATTAAACCTTTTTAGATCTAATTTATTGAAATATATTTATTGAAATATATCATCTAATTCTAATATATTCAAAGCTTTTTAAAGATGTATCGGGGTTTGTCTGACCATTTTGGTCGTATTGGTTATACTTTTGAAAGTCAGTTTTCAGTTTCATAGTATGTATTCAGCTATAAGTACACAAAATTTCATGTCTGTCAGTTATAGTTTCTGAGAACCGGCTCTGTAACGGACAGACAACAGTAGTGGTACGAATAGGGTTTCGTGAGATGAACGAAACCCTAAAAATATATGAAAAACTAATGTAATCAACACCTAAACGTTGTCAGGAGATAACAAATAAACTAAGTCTGTACTCTTTATAATAAATTGCGTATTAACCCTTTAACGGATAAAGCACTTCAATTGCTAAGATGTTGAAATGAATGATTGACACCGGAAATTATGATCAAATTTATTTTTATATAAGAAAAAAGCGATACTTCACATATATAATAAATGAAAAATATTTCTATTAAAATTCTGCTGTCATTGTTGAGTTTCGTAATTAAAGTTTTGAGGTTTCGTGGGGAAACCAATGAACGTTAAAGGGTTAAGAGAAATTTGCTTTGTTTTAATGTGTTATAATTAATTTGAGCGGTACTGTATAAAATATATTTCATTGTTCTTGTTTTATAGTACATTGAAATTCCATATTACTTCATGAGTCACTCTGTCAATTGCTGTTCAAAGTGACCCAGAATGGTCACTTTTGTACAGAATATTTCAAAATTTGGCTTTGCACTTGCGCTAAAGACATGCAATTCATTTTAAATTAATTTTTTGTTCAGGAAAATAGTAGGTCCGTTTTCTAAAAATCGCCATTTCTTTGAATAATCTAACAACTAATCAAAGATAAACAATGAATAATAAATACTCTTCAAACAATCCGAGTAACCTTTTCGTAACCCGCTTTTGGCGCTAAAGAAAACAGCAAAATAAAAGTTCGACAAATACACCAGTCAATACGGTAATTCTATCGCCGACACAAACAAACAAACAATGTTTGCAGTCGAGGTGTAATGCTGTTTGCGAATTTTTGCAGTTCGGCTGAAAATAAGGTTATGCAAAGTGCCTGGGGAGACAGCAGTGTGCGAGAAAATTTCGTAAGGGAAATGTTTTCGCCTCCTAAGAGATAAGAGAAGAAAGAAAGAAAAACCCTGTTGGTTGCTGATTTAGCAGTAAAGTGTTTCGGGACTTCTAATTTTATCGAAATAAAGATTTCGAACAAAGGCGGTTTTTTAAGTAACAATAAAAGTAGTAGCACTCTTGATTTTCTAATTTAACAAGAAAGAAAAATCATGCTTCAAGCATAGATTATGAAACACTCTCCAATACATTCAGAATGTTGCAACAAAACTTCACAGTACATTATGGTGAAAGAGGAGGCCTAAGTAAACAAAGTCAAAGTCAAACAAGGCGGGGAGGCCAAACTTTCGGCTTAAGCTCAACTAGCCCCGCTCAGCAGGTTTGTTTACTAAGACCCAGAACAGGGAGCGATGCCCAGAGGGACCACCCGGGAAGGGTATCCCTCTTTATTGAAAATACAACTGTCAAAGCTTACAATGTCAATCACAAAGGCTATCCAATTATACTGCACGAGCCAAGTTGGATACAATAATGGGCTGACTGAACTACTGAAATAAAGATAAGGAGATGTAGAGCTTTTGCAAGATAATAATAACTAAAGTTGAGAGAAAACAATAAATACAAAACAGTACTAATAGCTCACTTATTGAACGATAAACAATTAATGAAAACGATAATGACAAAGAAAGTAATCCTAGTTTACGCATAACGCATTTGAAAACCCAATGCCGCCAATTACCGTCAATAGTCAGAAAGGTATCCGTATTATTTTGTGCAGCCCTGTATAGCATCTGTAGATTTGTGTATTCTAAAATTGACTACAATTAGGAAACGCATAGCATCGTTTAAAATTCCCCTACAGCCATTTCTGCCAATAAACGGAAATGGACTCGAGATCTTTTGTGTAGCCCTGTACAGGATCTACAGAATTTAGGAGTTAAATTTAACAAAAACGCTAACCATAACTGAAAATGCACTTCCAGAAATTGTTATACAATTGATAGACAGTACTACCCTTACGAAAATAGTTTATAGAGCTGTATAGAACTCTATAGAATTCTTTAAAAGTTCTATGGAAGAGCCATTCTATAGAATACTATTTCTATAGAGTTTTAAAGAGTTCTATAGAATACTTTTTCTAAAGAAAGTGTTTCTATAGAATTCTTAGCATTTCTATAGAATTTCTTTTTTTATAGAACAGCTCTAGATGGTGAGAGTTCCAGGGTGACCACCTGGATTCTATAGAAATTTTTATAGAATCTATATATTTTTTCTATAGATATTTTTATAGAAGCTCTATAGACATTTCTATTGAACTTCTACAGATATTTCTATAGCTTTCGGTTAAACAAGCTTATAGAAAAACGGGCCATAATTCTATAGGATTCTATAATGCGTTTTCTATAAATATTTTTTATAGAATTCTATAAAAAATTTTTGTAAGGGTATAACCGAATTGTTTTGTCTGTCCCTGTCAATGAACGATAAATACTATGTATAACTTATTCCACAGTAACCCTACTGTAGTGCACCTCAATGATATATGTCAATTTCAATTATCTTTGAAATAGTGTAACTATTAAAATACACAGCAAACGATTTGTCCCCACAAACCGTCATGGAACGTAATAACGGGATTATTTTGAATGCCCCTGTAAATGAACTATAAATTCTACACGCTTCATTTTCAATACCGAACAAGCCATAGTAAATCTCATTAACATATAGAGTTTGTACGTAGTAATTTTTACGAAATCTACGTAAAAAATTGCTTGCGTTTCTATGATGACTGTTTTAAAATTTTTACTTAGATCGCACAAACCAATTTATTACGTAAGAATGCTACTTGTTGATGACGCATATTTTAGATCCGATTTCAATTTTAGAATCTTATAATCAAATCTTGCTTAAAACAATGTTTACTTATAGAGGGGGATTTGAGATTTTCCTTTGATTGGCAAAAGGGGCCTATAATCAAAGGAAAAAAAATTATAATTTAACAAATTACAATAACCATTAAAAAAATGTTCCGAAAGCTTTTTTTTTAAAAAAAAATACCGTATTTTCGTGTTATAGCGGACCCCACATTTATGATTATGCCAAGGTTGCAATTATGATTTTGCCAAGATCATCGCATTCTATATACGCATGTATACATTCTAAACATGTGCCATATACGTCATTATACACATATAATTTACGTCTTATATGTCGTATCTACGTCATATACACATGTCATATATATATAAACTTATATACATCATATATGCATCTTATATGACTATAACTTGGCCACATACGTCAAGAAATGTTATATATATATATATTATTATATTGGCGATACATCTGGGTCGCTTGGCGATTTATCCTTGGAAGCCGCTATAACACGAAAGTACCAAATTTACAATATATTAATGAAAACAGAAACAAAAATATTTTATCGGGTCCTTCCTAACAATAACTTTAACTCTTGTTTAGATGGATGTCTGAGCTAAAGGTATTTTGAGGAAAGTTTTAAAGTTGAAGACGACGTTTTTTGCTTTATAAGACGATTTCTCATCTAACGTCCATTTTTTATATTCGGCTTTTTTTCCTATCGGATAGTTTGCAACTATCCTTTTTTTAACTTTAACATTTTTGTAACGATTTTATGCATTTCTATTGCCTATTCAAAGAAACATTCTTCTAAAGTTGCAGAATTTCGTTAAAAACGCTTAAAAAATAAAATGACGTCATCAAGAGGTCCATTCTTGACCGAAAACAACAACCATTTTCCCAATGGTTAAAAAATAAATAATCCCTGTTCAGAACTACGCAGGTTATTTCGAAAATCGCAAAAAAATCATAGGTTAAGTGAGATGATTTTGTAAAGATTATTCTGTTAGACAAGGACATTAAATTTCAATAATAAATTTTTTATCGAAATTAAAATCGAAGCTGTTTAAATATAGATTAGGTTATCATGAATTAGATGTTGAAATTTACTATTACCTTCCCGCTTATGCTAATATTCCAATATTTTTATACTTAAGAAATCATTTCACCTGCTTCAAAACGCCCTAATTTTCCCCATTTTTTAATCTGCACGTTGAAAACGAATTTTATTTCTTAGCGTAAACTAAGAATGCAGGTGTATTCACATTAGTTTTGCATAATTTGAGAGCAAATGGATAAGTGCTAATGTATTTAAACAGTTTTTTATTGAATCCCAATGAATTCTTGACTTCCTGGTATCGTCATGAAGGTAACTGTGGTCATTTTGATGTTAGGCATGACGGCTTGGTTGGATAGGACTCTCGGACAGGATGAAGTAGGTGATTTTTCAAATTTTACTCTGCAACAAACTCAAAACTATACCAATATGTTACTTATACAGTGCACTTCAAAACACGATTTTATGGATGGCTGCTATCTCCCAACACAGCCGTTAATCTAAATTGGTCATAAAATCCTCAACATGCCGCAATGCCGAGTTCATTTTTCGTACCAAAGTTGTTGTTTTTTTATCATTTGAGCAGTTTCGCATCGTTATTGCTGACATGAACATCGTGAATTTTGTCAAGTTAAAAAAGTTGGAGACGGCCGAAAATAGATTTATTTTTAAATGTACACTCTAAAATTGGGAGGAGTGAGAAGTTGACTCTTTGGAAGAGTGAGAGGCATTTTCACTCTTTTTGGAGTGAATTTTATAAAAATACACTCCTTAAAGAGTGGAATTTTCCACTCTCTAGAAAGGAGTGAAATATGCCACTCCGTTGTCGAGAGTGACTGTCTCACTCCTTTGGCAAGAGTGAAATATTTCACTCCGTTGAAGAGTGAAAGCCTGGCATTATATAATTTTGTCCAGATTTATTTATTCAGAGAAACGAAATTATCATTTTTTCTTTTTCTTTTTAGGTAGATTTCGTAAGAAATACTACCTATTACATTCTCCCCTATGTTGGAATTTCTGAAACTTTTTGCAGATTTTCGCCGATCATGACCCATAGAACCCCCCCCCCCCCCAGTTCAAAACTTTATCTATCTATCTATCTGTCTATATAGCTATATAATTTTTTATGGACACGATAACTTCAATAATTCTGCACAAATCTCTTCCAAACTGATACATATAATCAAGGGACATAAAATCTCGATCAAGTTCGTTAATGGGCAAAATCGAAATGGGGGGGGGGGGGGGGAGTTGTGAAAACAGAAAAAAAACCACACTGCAAATAGAGACGTCTTAAATTCAGACACATGTGTCTGAAAATGTATTTCAGACACTCTAAGTGTCTGAAAAAATAATTCAGACACTTTAAGTTAAATTTCAGACATCAGAGATGTCTGAATTTAAGACACACGAGTGTCTTACTATGGACATAGTATAAACGAACTGAGAAAAATGTCTGAATATTGATGATATGTCTGAAAATAAGACATTTAGAAATTTAGACCCTTAAGTGTCTTAATTTGCATGTGATGACTGTGATGCGATTGTATCACTATATATGCTAGCATTATAACCTTCAGAGAATGTTTTCTAATTGATGAAAGGTGCTAAGATTCTTTTTCATCTACTAACTAATATTACTTTGTAGAAGATGTAACAAAAGTAGTATGTCAAAAATTTCCAAGTCTGCGTACAAATCTTGAAAACAAGTTATTTTTGTGCATTAATTAAATAATTCTTTTCGCAAAAATATAAAGCGCTGCAAAAATTACTTGCGTTCATGGACGTACGCAGGAGGAGGGGGTGCAAAGAAGGACACCCCTTCCTTAAATATTTGAAAATGGTAAGATATGTATCTTTTAATACAATGAGAGGTGAGCGCCGGCAGAAAAAAATGTGAGGAGGAACAAGCTTTTGCAAAAGATATGCCTCTGGTCCACAGCCTAGACCGATTTTTAAAAATGCAGATTATAAACTTAAAAATGCAGATTATAAGCTAAACATAAAATATTTTGTCAAACCGCATCCACAGGATCATTTTTAAACATACCAACTTAAAAAAAAACAATATAAAAATTTACAATTAAAAATATTAAATACTTAAAAATAAATTTCTAATAACAGTTTTGAAAATGCAGTTTTATAAGTGCAAATTAGCAGGTTAAAAAAAAAATTCATTGGACTCTGGTTACCCGAACAATCCGTTTAAGATAAATGTAACGCACATGGGCGTAACAGATTTTTTTTTTTTTTTTTTTTTTTTTTTTTTTTTACGATAACGTTCGGGGGGGGGGGGGGACTTCTCTGACGAAAACTTCTCAAATCCTTTACTTCTAAGGTTTAATTATTCCATAATCACTTGGAAGTGTAAATTTTATTTATTTTTTAATAATCAGAGAAACAAAAATTAATTTATTAAATTTCAAAATCTAGGGAGGGGCAATGCCCTTCACTGCCTCACCTCCTGGCGGGAATTATGCTAAAAGAATATACCAACTACACATCTCATCTCCCTCCCACAGACACATCTAAATTTGAAGTATAAAAATTGCTTTTTAATTTATCAAAATTCGAGTAATTATTTAAATGTGAGACGACAAAATATTTATTTTTTCCCTGTTTTCATTCTGTTTTAAAGCACCATAATTGATAATTGTAACACTTAAAAAAAATACGAAATAAAGAAAAGAAAAAATTCTGTTTGTATACCCCCACAAACCGCTGATAAAAACCTAATGATCTGAAGTCAACTGATGAAATCGAATATGAGTCAGACTTCGCTAACGGAAATGTTGACATGCATTTTTTTTCTTTTGTGTGTGTGTTCTGTGTTCGTTGGTAAGATCGACTGTTGGCTCATTACTATTTAAATGTTCTTTCAACGAGTGTTCTTTTTGCGAGAAGTGACGACAAGTGATTTTTTTAGTTTCATTTATACTGTGAAATGCTAAACATAAAAACATTTTATTACAATATCGAAGGACCTATTTGGATATGAATTAGCATAGTACTTATAACAGTATGCGTGTTCTTACAGCAATGCCTGGGCTTGTTGAATTTCATATTTAGCTACAATATAGCTCGTTGGTTTTTTTTTTTCCATTATTCTACAGCATATTTAAAGAATCTTAGTATAAAGACTGTGGAAACGCCGTGCAAATAATATTTTAAAAACATATATATGTTTTAAAAATGGCGTTTAATCGCTTTATTGTGGAATACTATATTTTCTTTTACATTTTCAGCAACTTGGATTATTATGGAGGTAAGGTTGGGTTTGTGTATGATATAGGTTTGTGTATATATGAATTCAATTTCAATCAGGAATACAGGAAAATATTAAACTTTACTACATAGTGTACACTGTTATTTATTCAGCATTTAAGTTATTTTTATTAGAGTAATTTGTATTTTATATAGTTACGTGCTTTTTTTTATATCCAATAAAGATGTTTAGTTTATATATATATCTGTGTGTTCATTTGTGTGTTTTCAATAAATGCGTACAATTTTCAGTATTAATGAATTTTTAATATTTCTTTAGACCTATATTTTTTATAAAATGGAATATTTTTTAATAGTTGTTTTCAAACCATGGTATATTATTATGCGAAACTTAATTTGATAAGATTTCAGATTAGTTTTAATGGCAATTTTAATTGAAGAATGCAAAATTTCAAAATTTTAATTGCATTGTGTATTATAGATTGTACGAACCACGGAGAAAGAACCACGAACATGAGTAGATAAGACCCATGTTTTTCAGATGGCAGAGCTAATTGGTTCTTTTGTTTTGCTTTAGACTATTTAAGTATGCTAAGTACAAGATAAAAAATATAAGTTGTTTAGCAAATTTTAATATACTTTGACTTTTTTTTTTTTTTTTTTTTTTTTTTTTTTTTTTTAAATAAGAAGGGTTTATAACACCAGCCTTGGTTTTTAAAGATGTTAATATTTGAATGATAATGTAAAACATTCAGGGAAAGAAAATATCTTTATTTATTATTATTATTATTATTATTATTATTATTATTACTGAATAATTCTATTCAAATGTTAAACTAATTCAAAGCATACTTCAAGCAAAGAAACTTGTACTTTCTACTAAGAAAATGAACTGCAAAAATGAAACTTCTCAATAGCGGATACCTCGGGACTGCGGTGTTTGTCTTCTGATTACATCTATTTAGCGAACTGGGTTGGGTTTGCTTCCTGATTATGCAGGGGCAAATTGTTCCAGGGCTCAAACCCCCGCCCCTGGATTTTAGATGCCTTCCAAATTCGGTAAGCAATTTCCGTAAAGCTGATATTTTAAATCTCTTTCGACGTTGTACTGATTGATTATTTTAAATATTTTTAACTTGTAGAGTAGGATAAAATTAAAAACAAAAATTATATTTACCCAAATACTATTAAATAAATATATTTTGTTTTTAATCTTACCCTTTGAAAGTTCAAAATATTGAATATAATCAGAACAATGTCGAAAGAAATTTAAAATATCAGCTTTACGGAAATTGCATACCAAATTTGGGGCCCCCTAAAATCATGGGGGAGGGGGTGTTATTGTTACGGTTGGTTTCAACAATTTTTTTTTTTTTAATCTACATTAATTATTTAAATCACTTTCTCAACATTTATTTAAAAGCACTCTTTTTTTCTGTTTCTAATAAAAATTTAAATAAATAAAAGTAATTGTAATAATTATAATAAAATCAGTTTTTATTTTTTCTTCTTTCTTTTTCTTTTTGCAAAGTAATTTCAACGTTTATAGTGTAACGTAGCTTCCTGTTTGTCAAATACGAAAAGCAGACAGCAAGGGAGGGATGTTTTGTCAGTAGACTGCACAGGTGGAAAATTTGGAGTCATCTAGTCTGACTTTGATATAAGAATGACCGACCGCCCTGTATAAGAATTACGTTATCTTATGAGTGTACTATACACGCAATTAGGCTTTGTAAGTTTACGTCAGGCTTCAATTGGCTCTGCTATCAGGCGGATAGCTGGCGCCCATGTAAACAGAGGCTAACAGGACCCCCCTTCAGCACACGCCATGGGGGTGATGCATGGTTTCCTTCCCCCATGAAGCGGCCGGCAGAGTGGAGCGGCAAGCTGTAGTCTTCACGATGAGTCCATTTTTCCTTTTGTTTCCATTCCCGTACCCCTGGCAGAGTGGATCGGTCCCGTTTTTCAAGCAGCGCGGGAGAATGAATGTTTACGACACTTGTTGCTTGGCCAAGAGACCTGTCGTTTGACTCGTAAAAAAAATTCGACTTATTACGGGGCTCGAAGATTGGCCTGTGGGCTGGATCGCGAAGTTGTTGAAGGCGGACAGGTTTCTGGAAGATTTTTTTTTTGAGAGTGGGGCATTGATGGCCCTACATTAACCATCCTAAATCATGATGTTATGATGAAAAGAGGCTATAAGGGCATTTTCGAATTGCGGATCTATAACTGTTAACGAGAAATTAAGAAGAAGATATGTGTAGCCTATTTTTTTTTGGCGTAGTGGCGCTCCAAGATTATGACTTCTTAACCATCAGAAGTGATCATAGATATTGAACTAAACCGGTCGTTAGAAGTCGTAGTGTTCTGAGTTACGGTGATGGCTATCTTCGAATAAAACACATGCTTCAGGAAGGTGAAATTACTGACTCCGACGGTGAAGTTCTGGACCGTAGAACGATTTTCCCCTCCGGACTAGATGATGGACCTAGTAGTTGATGGCAAGTGATGCAGTGAGATGAGAGGATTGATGAATGTTAGCTTGAAACCACGTCTGAATTTTTCCCCAGCCTGAATACTCCAGCTTAAGTGCTTCATCAGATTTTGAAAAAGGAGGAAATGCTCCTAAGTGCCCATTGACTAAAATTGTAGAACTCTCTACCTGTTGTAAGTACTATTTGCATAGTTTTTCTTTTTATTTATTTGTACCTCTTTAAAAAAAAAAAAAAAAAAAAAAAAAAATGTTTGCTATACCAGAGTTTAAAAGTGAAATGAATATCTTTGGATAATTTCAATAAGAATAAACATTATGAACAGAAATAGTCTGTAGGTTAATATATAATGTTTGTATGTTTGAACGACCATTAAATGGTAATATGATGGTAATTTTAAAAATATGATGTGTAATTTAAAAGTAACCAGTGAGTGGTTTCAACTTAAAAGATCAGCTGTTATATTGTTTTATTAAGATTATTTTTGATAACTTAGTTGCTTCATTATTTTAAATGTTCAAATAAATTGTGTTTTTTTTTGTTTATTATCAAAGTTGGTATGTTTTTCTTTGTATAAATCTCTAAATAATTAATTTTTTATATTCACAGTAGACCTATAAGAATGGCCTAACCTTTCTGTGATTTATTAAAAAAAAAAAAAAAACAGGGAGAGAAAATTCAACTTTATTAAATTAGGACTTTAAAATTTCTTAAGTTTAAATTCATAACTGACTGTTTTAATGAACATAAATTGAAGTTCACTCAATGTTATACAATCGTATTTTTGATCTTGATTTAAGGATGGATAGATTAATAAGTGAAACAGTAATATTAAATTTAATTTCATAAAATGTTAAATTAAGCTTTAACTCTCCTCTTTCAGAAACATTGTTTTTCTAAAATATACACCAAAATTGTTTTATTTTAAAAAGTAAAAAAAAAAAAAAAAAAAAAAATATCCAGTCATTATACACCACTATACGATTCTTGGTTAACCGATCGGATCTTGTTCAGAATCTCTATGGTTGTTCTAAAATTTTAGTACATCATCATATCCCTATTCTATTAACGGATTTAACTCTTTCCCCTTTTGGTCCTCATATTGGAGGAATTTCAGGTTGTCTGCATTTTTCCAAATTATATGATGATTACACTTTTGTTAATTTAATGTGTATGGAGATTTGAGCTTGATCGGGTTGGAGTGGAGTTGGGTGTTCTTTATGCAATCCAGTATGCTACTTGATTTAGAAATCTGTTGCCCCTTACTACATTTAATATTGTCTTAAAATGATGAGTTCAAAATTATCATTGTTGTATTAACCTATTCGGATTCTTAAGTTTTGATATTTTGATTAGTTTAATATAATTTGCTACCTTTTCCATGGCAACAGATTTCAGTGGAGCTAATCAGGGTATACTTATTTTTTTTTAAATATTTAATTGTCAAGTGAAGATTGAGTAATAAATGAGCTTTTTAAGTTTAAGTAAGTTGTGTTTTAGAAAGAACCCCAAAACTCCACAACAAATGGAGCCGTAACAATTCGGTCTCTGGGTTATTGATTTTTTTTTACTTGTATGTATTTATGTATCAAAGAGCAACTGGGTGTTTTTGCAATTAAAATTTTATTTATATGTTCAAGTGTAAAAAGAGGTCTAGGCTCTCTCTCTGTGCTAGTAAGCTACAATTCCCAGTCAAAATTATGCCTTGTGAGCATAACCTTTTCTTATTTACAAAAAGCATAGTCCTGTACTTGTTTTATGTATTTATAAGGTTTTCCTTTCCCCTCTCTTTTTCTCATTTTTAAGTTGTCCCCCCCCCCCCCTTTTTTTCATTTTCTTTTTGGTTTGTTTGTCATTTTCTAACTCTAACTATGGCTGATAAGCACTCGGAAGCAATTGCCACTATTCAGCGAAAAAATGCTTTAGTGGATAATTTGTCAAACATTCCCCCATTCAATGGAGAGGCCAGCTCAGTCTGCTTCTCAGATTTTTCTGAGAAATTTGAGAGTTTTGCCAAATTATTCGACTGGAATGAGGAGGAGAAAAAATTCGTTTTGTTAGCTAGATTATCAGGAGCTGCTTCTAGGCGAATAAAAATTCACAAAGCAAAAACATCTGATGAGCTATTAAAAATCTTAAAAGAGAGTTATACTTCACAGGCCACACCAGATGTTGCCCTCAGTCATTTTTTAAATTTTAAACAGCCACCCAATATGAGTGTTCAGGAGTTTTATGACAAGGCATATGATATGTCATTAAGAGCCCTTGTAATTGAAGGTATCCAGGGTGAAGTAGTCGATAAAAGCCGAACGGCTCTACTACACTCCATGCTGTTGAGCAATCTTACACCAGAAGTGCGAAAGGGGGTAATTGCGAGAAATCCACAATCCCCAGAAGAGGTCCTCAAAATTGCGCTTCTTGAGGAAAAGGCTTATAGGAGCATTAACCCTTTCTACAACCACCGCGAGGAAATTCTCAACCCTAATTTGACCCAAAACCTACCCTGTGCTGCAGTTTTTCAGCAAGATAGCTCACAAAAGAAGGAGATAGACCAACTAAAATCTCAAATTGATGTTTTAGCAGCTAAGATAGACAGTTTAGTTGATCTTAGGGCTAGGGATGTACAGGAGAAAAACCAAGAGGTAAGACCCGTAACCTGCTATAGGTGTTCCGTACAAGGCCACTATGCCAGAGATTGTCCACTAAATTTTGTCGACTATAATTTTAGAAGGGGAGGTGGTCAAAATTTCAGGAGCCGTGGGCAAAATTATAGAAACAGAGGTGAAAATCCTAGAGGGAACCACAATCAGCGAGGCGGATATAGGGGAAGAAGAGGTGGTTATTACCAAAACAATAGGAGCACAGCTGCGAACAGAAATGAAGAGCAGGCGGTAAATAACACCCCAGTAGCTAACAATGAAAGTGAGGCTTTAAACTATTAGTGGCCGGATCAGATGTGGTCAAGTCGATCCCCAACAGGCCCCTGGACCCCCCAACTGTGTATAGTATGTTTCAGCCCCATTCATATACATTACCAACTGCAAGAATTTACATAAATAAAGTTTGCCTAAATGCATTATGTGACACGGGTTCTGCAATTAATCTCCTGAGTGGTACTGATTGTAACTGTTTAGAGAATTTTGAAATGGAGAATTGCAATATCCCCATTATGACTGTCACCGGTGAGAAAGTTCACCTAAATAAGAAAGTATTTTTAAAATTTGTTTTTGATAATGTTCAATGTCAAGCTGAATTCTATGTAGTGGAAGGTAAATTAGCAGAGGAATTTAATATGATTTTGGGAATGCCATTTTTGAAAGAGTACCGGGCAAGTATAAATTGTGATACAAATGCTGTCGCTCTTAAAGTGCCAGTTTCAGGCCAATGTAAACAAAGCGTAGAAACCCCAAGTAATACTTCAGGGTGTAATACTTGTCTTGCTACTAATTCTGTAAATATTTCTAACTCTGTATATAGTGCAAATTCTAATAATAATTGTATAAATAATGATTGTGTTAAAAATAATTCTGTAAATATAAAATGTGTCAACAAAGTAGGGGAGAATTCAAAAAGTAGTAATGCCAATAGCCCTCCTGAAAATTGTGCATGTGAGAAAGTTCATGACTCAGTTAATATTGAAAATGGGAATCATAGTAGTGAAAATATGGTAGTTCAGGACCAGCAGTTGAGTAATATGGGAAAAGATGTTGAGATAGTCATTCAAACTGAGTCAGATAAGGAAGTTGAAAGTGTTGCGCAGAACTTTTGCATGCAAACAACATCAGGCGGTAGCTCTGAGGGTAATAACACTGAAAATTTTTCAAGTATTCAAAGTGTCGACAACATTCTTTCAGCAGCGAGTCAGGTAACTCAGGGTAATTTAGCTGAAGAGACTACTGAAATTTGTAATATTGATGAAAGTGAAGATTTGGTAAGTATAGAGGATAAGGTACCTGAAGTCGAGGAGGAGAGCAATGAAGATAGCAGTAGTGATAAAACCAATAAAAATAAAAATATAAGTTTCGCTGTGTTATGTAGCAAAATTTCAATTCCCCCGCAGTCAAAAATGTTAGCCCAGGTTAAAAGTTATAAGGAAAATTTTATTAAGGAAAATGATATTGTTATGTTAGAACCTTTGGCGAAAAATTTAAATCAAGGTCTCCTTACCTCCAGAGCCATTTGCACTAAAGAACATGGCCTATATATCTCATTTGCAAATTTTTCAGACAATAGTATTCATTTAAATAAAGGAACCTTTGTTGCCAAAATTCAAAAATGTGTAGACCAGTCAAATATACCCGTAACTGATAATAAATTAACCTATAATGTAAATTTGGCCCCTCCAATTGGTGACTTTGATCACGCTGATCTCACTTGGAGCTCTGAAATTAATTTAGATCATTTAGAACCCCCATTAAAACTTAAAATGCAAAATTTTCTAGACAAAAACAAAGATGTATTTGCAGCATCGGTCTTAGATTTACCCGGCTGTGATACAATCCCGCATGAAATTAACTTAACTTCAAATAAACCAGTTAAAGGCAAAGCTTATAGAGTCCCCTACAAATTACGTCAAGAAATGGAAGACCAACTTAATACTTTGTTACAGGCGGACATAATTTCCCCTTCCATGTCTGAATTTGCTTCTCCGGTTATTCTGGTTCGGAAATCAGACGGTTCCTATCGACTTGCTGTTGACTACAGAAGATTAAATAAAAATCTTGTTAAAGATGCTTACCCAATACCTAACATTACCGACTCTGTTGATGCTTTAAGTGGGGCTAAATTTTTTTCAACGCTAGATTTAACTAGTGGGTTTTTTCAACAGGTTATTCGCCCAGAGGATAGGCATAAAACTGCTATAATCACCCACAAAGGACTTTTTGAGTGGACCCGTAACTGTTTTGGGCTCTCAAATTCAGGTAACAGTTTCCAAAGACTTATGAATGCTATTTTCGGTGATTTAGGCAATCTTGGAATTCTTGTTTATATCGACGACATTGTAATTGCCTCCAGTGATGTTAATTCTCATTTTGAGAAGCTTAGCATGGTCTTTGAAAGGTTAAGACTGCATAAACTTAAACTTAAGCCCAGTAAATGCACTTTCCTTTCGAATAAAATACAATATCTAGGTTTTGAGATTTGTAGTGGCCAAGTATCACCTATCAATAAAAATATTGCCGTAATAGAAAATTTTAAACCTCCAACTACCCGAAAGGCTGTTAGGTCATTTATTGGAACTCTATCTTTCAATAGGAGATTTATACCAGATTATACTAAGAGAGCTAAAAATCTAATCAACTTAACGAAAGAGACAGGAAAATTTTCGTGGAATGAAGATGCACAGAAAGAATTTGAAGACCTTAAAATGGCTCTTATTTCAAAACCATGTCTTGCACTCCCTGATTTTGAGAAAGAATTCCATTTATATACTGATGCCAGTGGCGAAGCATTAGGGGCAGTGTTATCACAATTAGATGAAAATAACATGCTCCATCCTGTTGCCTTTGCCAGCAGAAAATTGAAAGATGCTGAGACCCGCTACTCCACCACTGAAAGGGAATTACTAGCTTTAGTTTGGGCTACTGCCCACTTCAAATGTTACATTGCTAATACCCATTTTTTCATCTATACAGACCATGCGCCTCTAACATTTATGTTAAAAATTCACGACCCTACATCTCGCATGGCTAAATGGATCTGCACTCTCTCAGACTTTAATTTTACAATCAAGTTTGTTAAAGGTAAGTGTAACAGTGTCGCAGATTTCCTTTCGAGGTATGTCAACAATGATAACTCCAATGATACTGTTAATTGTAATTTTTGTATACAAGTCGAAAAGGAAGTTACTTTTATGCCTCATTCTAATCTACTTGAAAAAATTGGTGAATTACAAAAATCAGACAAGAAATGCTGCGAGATTGCAAGAAAACTAGACCAAGGTGTAGAAATTGCTCCTAAATACATGAAATTTTTTTTTAGAGATGACATTTTAGTTTGTGAGGATACAAGGGAGTCAGCTATTTTGAATAAATCTGTAAAGTTAGTCGTGCCAAAAGAATTGGTTACTCAAGTTTTTGCACTAACACATGAGTCCCTAGCGGCTTGTCATCAAGCCTTTCAAAAGACCATTGATCGCATTCGTGACCACTTCTATTGGCCAGGAATGTCGTCAGATGTCAAGCATCTAGTGGAGTCATGTATTAGTTGCCAGCAGAAGAGAGCTTATAGAGCGAACCAGCTCGCCCCTCTGCAACGTATGCCGACCCCCCAGTTTCCCATGAACAAGGTTCATTTGGATCTCATTGGACCCTTACCGCAAACTTTTTCGGGAAATAAGTATATTGTCGCATATATAGATTCATTTACTAAGTGGCCAGAAGCATATGCGGTTAGTTCAACCACTTCAGATGTCATTGCGGACACTTTAGCTGATTTCATATCACGCTACGGTGCGCCCTGTTTTATTACGACGGACAACGCGAAGAATCTAATTTCAGATGCGATAGAGCACGTATATAAAATGTTTGGTATTAATCATATTAAGACCTCATCTTATCACCCGGCTGGCAACTCGCAAGTGGAGAGACAGAATCGTACTCTTAAAAATGCACTTTGTCACATAGTCAACCAAAATCAATCTGACTGGGACACTAAACTCAAATTTGCACTACTAGCTATGCGTTCAGCTGTCCACTCTTCAACTAAACTTAGCCCAGCTGCAGTTATGTATGGCAGAAATATGAATCTACCATATAATCTCTTTTCTCAACCACCTTCTTTTAATTATAATGATGCACCCTCTTTTTGCGAACTCTTAATCCCAGCTCTTCAAAAAGTATACACTGAAGTACATAGTAATTTAATTAAAGTTTCTGAGCAGCAGGAAAAATACCGTGAAAAGACAGCTGTTGATAAAAATTTTAAAATAGGAGATCTTGTGTGGTTATTTACACCCACAGTCGCCCCTGGTAATACAAAAAAATTAAGCAAGCAAAATAATGGTCCTTTTACTATAATTGAGAAGCTAAATGAGGTTAATTTTAAAATAGCGCTAGTTGCTAATCCCAAAAATTGTCAGGTTGTCCATGTTGACAGGTTGTCTTCTTTCAAAGACAGACTCCCCATCTGGTCCAGTAAACCAAAACAAACAATTGGCCTGGGATCGACTGAAAACGTGACCATCGATTCACCACACCAACCGCGCGATTCTCCTCCTGTACGCAGGTGTAAGCGTAACCGATTCATTCCCTGGGCACCATATGATAGTAACCGTGCACCAGCAGTAGTGAACGTCAACAATAACGAAACTCCGGTAGCGCCGGAAGTGGAGGAAACAGACAGCGACGCGACTGAAATCATAAATCCCTCTCCCCCACCTCCCATTTCTCCGGAGATTGCAGCGGCAGAGAATAACGAGATGTGCGTAAATAAAAATTTAGCAACGGCAGAAGGCAGTGAAATGCGCGTAGGTAAAAATTCAGCCACGGCAGAAAGCAGTTCAACTGCTGAGCACAGCGATTCGCGCAGGTCTCGTTCATCGATTCGTCCAGCTGCTAAATCGAATAGAAGTAGTCGTTCAATATCGATTTCTAGAACCGACTATTCGCTACGGGATAGAAGAGACCGTCCGAGTTATAAATACTAACTACCTTTTTTCGTTATTCAAGCATTTTTATTCAATTTTACCTTGTTTATTTGTATTTATTTATAGTTTAGTTAATGTGTATGTATATTTAATTATTTTTTTTTGACATTTTTAAAACGGAACTTAGTTTTTCTAGCGTATTAAAGGTTTGTTTTGGTTGTGTGTTGATACTCTCATGTAGGCATTTTTAACCCTTTTTATGCCTATACTTAAGGTTTTTGTCTGTTTTATGGTAGATTATGTGGTATATACCCGTCCGCACCCCGTTTTCGTAGATTTTGGGTATATTTTCGCAAAAAAAAAAAAAAAAGAAACGAATGTAATTTTTGTTACTTTAAAATTTTTTTAGGATGTTGTGTTTTGTATGCCCTTTTGCCGAGGTTGATCTGTTTAGTTCAGTTTTTTTTAATGCATCAGTGTTTTGTATATAACTTTTTAAGTATGTGTTTACTTTAATTTCTACATTTTAACTAGATAGATTTATTATTTACTATACAGTTTGTGGTTTTATTTGAGCTTAAACTTTAAGGAGTGTGGGCCCTTTTTCTTTTTCTAGTACATACTGTCTCATGTACATGCCTGTATGTTGTTGTGTGTGGCTAAAAGTGCTAAAATTAACTATTTTATTTATTCTACTTCCTATTTTTGTGGAATGTGTGTTTTCCTTCCTGGTGATATATGTCACCACCCCTGTTTTTTATTTTATTTTGTGGAATGTTTTCCCTGTAGTGCCCAAAAGGCCCGAAACTGCTTTTTGCTATAAGTAGCACAGAGGCAGAGATACTCTTTCCCATGCACATTACTTGTACGTGCATTTGTAAAATCTACATAATATCCCGAATCATTAGACTGTGTTCGAAAACAAACATGTGTTCTCATATAAAATTGTTACAATTGTGTGCGTAATTCTCTAACATGGTCTGTGATACCATAATTTGTGTCTTGCAGATGTATATGTATATATTTTTTTTTGTGTGTCACCAGTTGCTCTTGTGTATTTTTGTATAATAGAATTAATATGTGTTTTACAAATTTCATTGACATTTACAGTGTTGTAACTATGATATTACTAGTACTTATTTACATTAATAGATAGTGTTGTAATATACTGTGATGCCAATTATTGAAGTTATGTATATAAGCAGTATAGTGACAATTAATCAGTGGGCACTTCTCTTCTTTTTCGGCTAATTTTTTTTTTTCAAAATTCAATTTATGTATTATTTACAGTTCTGTTGCCAGAAGTCTCAGGAAGGATGCAGTTATGCGTAGGAATGACAGTAGTAGGAAAGTGAGGTTTCACAATCAGGTGGAACATGTGTTCTTTTACAGGTGCAGAAAATATCTTGGTCATTTTAGTGGTAAAATCAGCCTTGTGGTCCCTCCTCTGGTAGTACTCTTTTATGGTCATGTTTCAGGTAATATTTTAGGTAATGGTTTCTACGGATGTGCGAGCTCTGGTTGTATATATCCGGAATATATTGTCAGGGTGGTATTTCAGCGGTGAACTCTCTGGATCCCGTCCCGGATCGATGTATGATCTGTGTTTGTGGGTCAGTTTTTTCAGTGTTGAGGTCCCAGCATGCCATGTGGTACCAAGTTACCTTTCAAAAAAATAATTTGTTTTCTCAAAAAAAAATTTTTTTTTTAATTAGCCGGGGGGAGCAATCTTGTTACGGTTGGTTTCAACAATTTTTTTTTTTAATCTACATTAATTATTTAAATCACTTTCTCAACATTTATTTAAAAGCACTCTTTTTTTCTGTTTCTAATAAAAATTTAAATAAATAAAAGTAATTGTAATAATTATAATAAAATCAGTTTTTATTTTTTCTTCTTTCTTTTTCTTTTTGCAAAGTAATTTCAACGTTTATAGTCTAACGTAGCTTCCTGTTTTTCAAATACGAAAAGCAGACAGCAAGGGAGGGATGTTTTGTCAGTAGACTGCACAGGTGGAAAATTTGGAGTCATCTAGTCTGACTTTGATATAAGAATGACCGACCGCCCTGTATAAGAATTACGTTATCTTATGAGTGTACTATACACGCAATTAGGCTTTGTAAGTTTACGTCAGGCTTCAATTGGCTCTGCTATCAGGCGGATAGCTGGCGCCCATGTAAACAGAGGCTAACAGGACCCCCCTTCAGCACACGCCATGGGGGTGATGCATGGTTTCCTTCCCCCATGAAGCGGCCGGCAGAGTGGAGCGGCAAGCTGTAGTCTTCACGATGAGTCCATTTTTCCTTTTGTTTCCATTCCCGTACCCCTGGCAGAGTGGATCGGTCCCGTTTTTCAAGCAGCGCGGGAGAATGAATGTTTACGACACTTGTTGCTTGGCCAAGAGACCTGTCGTTTGACTCGTAAAAAAAATTCGACTTATTACGGGGCTCGAAGATTGGCCTGTGGGCTGGATCGCGAAGTTGTTGAAGGCGGACAGGTTTCTGGAAGATTTTTTTTTTGAGAGTGGGGCATTGATGGCCCTACATTAACCATCCTAAATCATGATGTTATGATGAAAAGAGGCTATAAGGGCATTTTCGAATTGCGGATCTATAACTGTTAACGAGAAATTAAGAAGAAGATATGTGTAGCCTATTTTTTTTTTTGGCGTAGTGGCGCTCCAAGATTATGACTTCTTAACCATCAGAAGTGATCATAGATATTGAACTAAACCGGTCGTTAGAAGTCGTAGTGTTCTGAGTTACGGTGATGGCTATCTTCGAATAAAACACATGCTTCAGGAAGGTGAAATTACTGACTCCGACGGTGAAGTTCTGGACCGTAGAACGATTTTCCCCTCCGGACTAGATGATGGACCTAGTAGTTGATGGCAAGTGATGCAGTGAGATGAGAGGATTGATGAATGTTACCTTGAAACCACGTCTGAATTTTTCCCCAGCCTGAATACTCCAGCTTAAGTGCTTCATCAGATTTTGAAAAAGGAGGAAATGCTCCTAAGTGCCCATTGACTAAAATTGTAGAACTCTCTACCTGTTGTAAGTACTATTTGCATAGTTTTTCTTTTTATTTATTTGTACCTCTTAAAAAAAAAAAAAAAAAAAAAATATGTTTGCTATACCAGAGTTTAAAAGTGAAATGAATATCTTTGGATAATTTCAATAAGAATAAACATTATGAACAGAAATAGTCTGTAGGTTAATATATAATGTTTGTATGTTTGAACGACCATTAAATGGTAATATGATGGTAATTTTAAAAATATGATGTGTAATTTAAAAGTAACCAGTGAGTGGTTTCAACTTAAAAGATCAGCTGTTATATTGTTTTATTAAGATTATTTTTGATAACTTAGTTGCTTCATTATTTTAAATGTTCAAATAAATTGTGTTTTTTTTTGTTTATTATCAAAGTTGGTATGTTTTTCTTTGTATAAATCTCTAAATAATTAATTTTTTATATTCACAGTAGACCTATAAGAATGGCCTAACCTTTCTGTGATTTATTAAAAAAAAAAAAAAAACAGGGAGAGAAAATTCAACTTTATTAAATTAGGACTTTAAAATTTCTTAAGTTTAAATTCATAACTGACTGTTTTAATGAACATAAATTGAAGTTCACTCAATGTTATACAATCGTATTTTTGATCTTGATTTAAGGATGGATAGATTAATAAGTGAAACAGTAATATTAAATTTAATTTCATAAAATGTTAAATTAAGCTTTAACTCTCCTCTTTCAGAAACATTGTTTTTCTAAAATATACACCAAAATTGTTTTATTTTAAAAAGTAAAAAAAAAAAAAAAAAAAAAAAAAAAAATATCCAGTCATTATACACCACTATACGATTCTTGGTTAACCGATCGGATCTTGTTCAGAATCTCTATGGTTGTTCTAAAATTTTAGTACATCATCATATCCCTATTCTATTAACGGATTTAACTCTTTCCCCTTTTGGTCCTCATATTGGAGGAATTTCAGGTTGTCTGCATTTTTCCAAATTATATGATGATTACACTTTTGTTAATTTAATGTGTATGGAGATTTGAGCTTGATCGGGTTGGAGTGGAGTTGGGTGTTCTTTATGCAATCCAGTATGCTACTTGATTTAGAAATCTGTTGCCCCTTACTACATTTAATATTGTCTTAAAATAATGAGTTCAAAATTATCATTGTTGTATTAACCTATTCGGATTCTTAAGTTTTGATATTTTGATTAGTTTAATATAATTTGCTACCTTTTCCATGGCAACAGATTTCAATGGAGCTAATCAGGGTATACTTATTTTTTTTTAAATATTTAATTGTCAAGTGAAGATTGAGTAATAAATGAGCTTTTTAAGTTTAAGTAAGTTGTGTTTTAGAAAGAACCCCAAAACTCCACAACATTATGTCCATGACCCAGTTTGCCCATGCTTTAATCAGGTTCTGCTTCTGTAACAATCCTCAATTCTGCTTTATGGGCAAATATTTTACCATTTATTGAGGATTCAATGTGGTCAAACATGGCTGCATTTAATGCTTAAGGAAAAAATAAAGTGTGGTTAGAAATGGCTGCTTATTGCTCACAAATCAGAGCAAAAAATGGCCGCGATTCAGACGTTTCAAGTGTCTGAAATTCAGACACAATTAAGTGCGTCTTAAATTTTTAAGACACTTTAAAGTGTCTCTTTTTTTAACCATCCGTCTCAGACACTTAGTGTCTGAATTTCAGACATTTCAGTTTACAGTGCATAACTTCTTAATTATGATACGTGTCAAATCCGTTTAAAGTTATTATTACTTCTAGGAAAAGGACCGAAAATTTATGTATGCCAGATTTTTGAAATCATTAAAAATGGCCTCAAGGGGGGGAAGGGGGGATAAGAGTTTAAGATGAAAAAAATTCATAACTTCGTCAATTCCCAAGATAAACATTCGCTTCTTGGAAAACATGCAAAAAAAATAAATTGAATGCACTTAAAATAAAATTTAATGTAACAAAGCATACCTTTTATTATACACGTGAAATACTACTGCTTCGACCGATCGATGGTGTCTTTTTTTTCTTTTAAACATTTCAATATCAATTTTGCTTTTTAACCATAAATATAAAATAAACCTATGTGGAGAAATGATATTTTATCTTTTTTGTACTACTATTTATTTTCTTATAATCATTGTTCAGCACTATATAATGCGGTTATTTTATTTTTGTGGCAACACTAATTTGAGGAAAAATCTTGCATTTCATTTATAAAAACAATGCCGATTTAATTTTTAATTAATAGCAATATTTAATCAAAAACCATGTTTTAACAAAATGTGGGCGTAGTACTATGTCAAAAGCTGCTTCAAAAACCTTTCGAAGGAGAATACCTCGTTTGTTGTTGTATGTTTTGTAAATTCATAGAAAAAGGGATGTTGACAACAGAAATAATATGTATGATTTTAGAATAATAGGACTTTGCGAAATAGCGCTAGTTTAGTGAAAAGTACGGTCAAAAGATAAGAGTTTATATTTAAAACAAAAATTAAAGTGAAATCACACATTGTTAGTCATAGAATATCCATCTATTAAATAGTTATTAATAAAACTTAAAAAAAACAAACTAAAATACAGTAAACAATAATGTTTGATTAGATTTAAATGCATTAGCAATTAATACAGAGATCTAAAGATTTAAAATTTGAATTACACATGAAAAAAAAAAATAATAATAACGTACATCACAGGAATTATTAAAACTAAATACAACTTAATGGGTATTTGAAAAAGAAAGAAATAATATTAACTTATTAAGATTTTGGTTAATTACTTGCCCTTATGAGCATTTTAAAACTATCATATCATTATAAGGCATGCAATGAAAGCAAACACAATAGTGATAAGCTTGGAATAAAATATTTTAGTTTATTTCTGTCAGTAATCTAATTTAATTCATTATGTAACTCTAATTTAATTTTTCCTTAAGAGTTCAATTATTGTTACAAACTATGAATTAAATAAATATTGCTAATAAAGTATTTTATTCCAATCTTTACCACGCTTGTGTCTATTTTCATTGCATGCTCTAAAATATATGATTCTTTTAAAATGCCCATAAAAGAAACATAAAAAAAAAATAATTCACTCCATAAAAAGTGAACATTCACTCCTATGAAAGAGTGGCTATTCACTCCTGTCAGGAGTGAGAATTCCACTCCTTTTGCAAGAGTGAATAGTCACTCCTATGAAAGAGTGGATAGCCACTCCTATGAAAGAGTGACTATTCACTCCTATCAGGGTGAAAAAACCCACTCTTTTTACAAGAGTGGATAGTCACTCTTCTGAAAGAGTGAGTATCCACCCCTGTTTAGAGTGAATATTCACTTCTCGGGAGTGAGTATTCACTCTTTCAGAGAGTGAACAATTTCACTTTTGCCTAGAGTGAATAGTCACTCTAAAGAGGTTGGGCAAATTTTGACTCTGCGATAGAGTGAATATCCACTCCTCCGGAGTGAATAGTCACTCTTTCTTATTTAGAGTGTAAATGCGTTATACCTTTACAATTTTGCATTACAAAATTAACAGTATGTATTAGAAGTATGTAATTATCTGTTTATTGCACATTTGAGAAAAGTATTTTTTAGTCAATAATTTTTTTTATGTTTTTGTTCTAATTTTTTTTTAAATTATTTTTTACATTCTTAAAATGATATGTATTCTAACACCTGAGAAAACTAGTAAATCTGCAGATCAGGAGCCTCAGCGTCAGCTCTGAAAGTCATTGTTTTTTAATCTCACTTTTCATATTATTTAGCATCTTGAACAACCCGCAATTTCTTCAAGGGGGCTCTGCCTCCCCCCTGAAGAAATGTATTTATAATCTTATTAAATTTATATTCGTGATTTCCTATTGATTGTGTGAATGATTCTAGTATATCTTGGATTTCGTTCTACACAGTGGTTTAATTAGGAGAAGCAACCATTTCGAAAATAATTTAATGTTATCCTAATACCCAAATAGCAATATTTACTTACCTACCAACCACGAAACACCTGCATCTGATGGATAAGTTGAATAATATCTCATGTACAAAAGCAACTACCGATTCGACTATTTTTACTTATCTCTATTTTAGAAATCTAGCGTTATTACAATTTTTGTTTCGAAAAAAGAGTTTCGATGGTCATTCTATAATATTTATTTTACCTAAGTGCATCCTGATTTAATTCGATGGCAATAGCATACTAAAATCTCTCCAAAATAGGCATATTTGGAAACATTTAAACCTATTGGGTAATTAAAATTCATTAAGATACAACTAAATGTAAATATATTACTTGAAGGTGCGTAAAAACATATACAAAAACATTTAAAAGCACATTAAATTCCTTGAAGTAAAATGGTTTGTTCGGGGCAAGCTAGAAGGCATGAAGAAACAACAACTCAACTTAACTATTAGGTTTTCACTAATGATGACCGAGTAAGTTCAGTTGAAAACGTTGTGATTTTAAAAGGACTTTAATGTGTTTTTAAATGTTTTTATGTATGTTTTTACGCACCTTCAAGCAATATATTTACATTTAGTTGTATCTTTATGAATTTTAATTGTTAAACAAGTTGAATTTGCACTGAAATTTTAACTTTCTATTCGGCAATCATTCATAATCGTGCCCACTGCCAATTTACTATATAGCAAACGTGATTTGGCGCTATACAATATTTTTAGGGTTTCGTTCCTCTCACGAAACCCTATTACCCCCGCTGCGTTGTCTGTCCGTCACAGAGCCATTCTCAAAAAGTATGTCACTTACAGAGTTGAAACTTAGTGTATAAATCTGAATAGCAGCTGTGAAGAGCTCAAAATATTAAAATTTGAAAAATTCGTATTATTTTAATAAATAGAGATAAAAAACCAAAATTCTAACAGCCTATTCCTATTCAATTTAAACATATTTCGTTATAGCAGATGCCAAAGATTTAAAATCCACAATGATATTCTTTCTACAATAATTAATTTTCTATCAGACGATTTTCACGTGAAAAATGAAAATGAAATAAAAAGTTTTACCCATTGAAACAAGTGGGTAAGTGTGATCGAAGATCGCTCAAAGGGTTTCGTTTAATATTCCTTTCAAAACACGTTATCCTTTCTTTAATAAATTCAAACGAATTTCATTTAGCAACAACAACAAAAAAAAAATGTCATGTTTTTTTATAAAGTAAAAATTTACCGGTCTATTTTTTCGTTTTTTTTTTCGAATATCTAAACCAGCCGGATAGCGGGCCAAGCCCGCTATTATATTCTGTCATAATAATATCCGTCATACGGACTAAATGCAATATTTAAAAAAATAATTTCAAAATTAAACAAATTGTACACCTTCAAAATGTTAAAATAGGCGAATTTTTCCATAATCGGATTTTTATCACGATTCAATATGTTTCTCAAACTCATATATTTACTATTCTCTATTATTCATATTAATACTCGCTTTGTATTATTCTCAAACATGTGAAAAATTAGTTAAACTTCCCATATGACGTCAGATTTTCTTTTTAATTCTCTAATGACGTGATATTAATCTGCTTTGTGTACTTAACACATACTCATCATACTCCTTGTATTATTGAGAAATCTTAGACATTTTCCGTTTTATTACGACTATGACGTCAATCAAATTTATTTCATATTTATATTTTTTTCAATGGGTGAAACTTTTTATTTCATTTTCATTTTTCACGTGAAAATCGTCTGATAGAAAATTAATTATTGTAGAAAAAATTTCATTCTGGATTTTAAATCTTTGGCATCTGCTATAACGAAATATGTTTAAATTGAATAGGAAAAGGCTGTTAGAATTTTGGGTTTTTTTCTCTATTTATTAAAATAATACGAATTTTTCAAATTTTAATATTTTGAGCTCTTCACAGCTGCTATTCAGATTTATACACTAAGTTTCAACTCTGTAAGTTACATACTTTTTGAGAATGGCTCTGTGACGGACAGACAACGGAGCGGGGGTAATATGGGTTTCGTGAGATGAACGAAACCCTAAAAAAGATAAATCTATACTAACAAGTAATATAAAAACTTTTTTTTTAAGTCAATTCCTACTTAGGTCAAATAGAAATTTTTTTCCAGCGATCTACACGCTTCACCACTGACGGTATTTATTCCTAAATTTATATCCTGCTAAATATCAAGAGAAAATTTTGAAATGTATTAAAAATTAAATAAAAAATAAATAGCTAAAATACCAAAAATTAATAGCTTGAAAAGTATTTCTCACAAAATTGTGAGACAAACTGCGTTAAAAAGGTAAAAAAATTGTATTTTTCTTGATATAAATTTAAAATCTAATGATTATGCCGTTTTTCAAATATTGAATTTCAAAAATTACCAAATTTCGCAATAAAGGGCCATAGCGATGTTACAGTTAGCGATAATACAGTTTTTTCAAATATTAATTAATTAATTAAAGTTTATTATTTAATTTTAGTTTTATACTTCATTTCTGTTCAAAAGTATAGACTCACTCCACATGTATAGTCTCCTTCGCCCGCGAGCCGCCTGATCTTCGTCCGTGAACAGCCGCATTATCTTTTTTTGTGTGAAGGTGAGACTATAAATATGAGTGAGTCTATACTTTTGAACAGAAATGAAATATAAAATTAAAATTAATTAATTAAATTTAATTAATGAATTAATATTTGAAAAAACTGTATTAACATCAATTGTCATCCAGTACAAGTTTTAAAAAATTTATTTGAACTTGAATGGATGAATAGAAAATATTTTATTAACGATTGAAAATTCCAACAAGATATACAATATAGAGAGTGTGAGCTAATACTAGGAATTTAATAAAAGATAGTTTCGCTCTGTGTGTGTGTGTGTCTGTGTGTCTGTTAGCGATGGCTAGGAAAATTTAGCCCACCTAGAAGGCTTGAAATTTAGATTTAGGTAGTCCAAACCCTCTCCTGGTGCACCATTACTTCAGAATTTTAATATTTTAATTACTTTTTGAAATATTAATTAAAATGCACAAAGAACTCTCATCAAAAATACGCTTTTATTCTCTTGGGTTGGTTGGTTCACTGGTTGGTTGCATCGATTCTTCACAGAAGTAATTAAATAAACCAGAGTAGCGATGCATAAATAAGGATTTCTAACTAAATAGTGTCAATATGGATTGGAGTTATCAGCGTAGAGGGGCCATGCGAATGTCGCGCCACCTGTACATGACAAATTACACATACGTCCCACTGATTGAAATATTTTTACAGGGATATTTTTCTTCATGACAATTAATCGAGTTTAAGGTGTTTTTTTTTGTTTTTTTTTGTTTTTTTTTTTTTACATGACATTTATTATTATGATGGAGATTGTTAATACAGAAAACTTTGTTTAACAGATTCTTTTTTATATTTGCGGGAATGAAGAGAGGCAAGGGTCTAATTACATTTAAGCTTCAAGGTGTATTTTTAGAAAGCAGTTACCAGAATTTCCGAATAAGAGTGTAAGCCAAATTTCAAATTAAGTTCCTAGCTTAACCAAATGAATCAATCTTTAAAGATGTATTGTGATCCTCCTAATTAGTTATTTGCTGAAGGCCACTTGAACAACCCCCCCCCCCTCCCGGCCCGTCCTTCAAGGTTTTTTTCTCTAACTCTGCTCCGTTTCCATATCTCAGCAACTATCTTTCCGATTTCAAACATTATAATTAATTTAATAGTCACTCTTTATAACATTAAACTAAATTTATGAGTAGCGGTTACCACTATTTACCAATAACAGTTT
The DNA here is from genome assembly GCA_963931845.1 of Maratus michaelseni. Lineage (NCBI taxonomy): Eukaryota > Metazoa > Arthropoda > Arachnida > Araneae > Salticidae > Maratus > Maratus michaelseni. The sequence goes on from OZ007587.1 coordinate 475,668,432, forward strand.
AAGCCAAATTTGTAATTAAATTCACAGCTTAAAGAAACGAACGAATTTTGAAAGATGCATAGTGGTCCTCCTAATTAGTCATTTGCTGAAGGACACTTGAACACCCCCCCCCCCCCCGTACGGCCCCTCTTGCAAGGATTTTTTTCTAACTATGCTCCGTTTCCATATCTCAGCAACTATTTTTCCGATTTCAACGCAAGTGGTTCCAAACATTATAATTAACTTAATAGTCACTCTTTATAACATTAAACTAAATTTATGAGTAGCGGTTACCACTATTTCCGAATAATAGTTTAAGCCAAATTTGTAATTACATTCCTAGCTTGAGCAAACGAACGAATTTGGAAAGATGCATAGTGGTCCTTCTAATTAGTCATTTGCCGAATTACACTTGAACAACCCCTCCCCCCCGGCCCGTCCTTCGAGGTTTTTTCTCTAACTCTGCTCCGTTTCCATATCTCAGCAACTATCTTTCCGATTTCAACACAAGTGATTCCAAACATTATAATTAACTTAATTGTCACTCTTTATAACATTAAACTAAAATTATGAGTAGCGGTTACCACTATTTACGAATAATAGTTTAAGCCCCCCCCCCTACGGCCCCTCTTGCAAGGATTTTTCTCTAACTATGCTCCGTTCCCATATCTCAGCAACTATCTTTCCGATTTCAACGCAAGTGATTCCAAACATTATAATTAACTTAATAGTCACTCTTTATAACATTAAACTAATTTTATGAGTAGCGGTTACCACTATTTCCGAATAATTGGGTAAGCCAAATTTGTAATTACATTCCTAGCTTAAGCAAACGAACGAATTTCGAAAGATGCATAGCGCCCCTCTTAATTAGTCATTTGCTGAAGGGTACTTGGACAACCCTCCCCCCGGCCCCTCCTTCAAGGTTTAACTATACCCCGTTTCTATATACAGTCGAACCTCGTTAACACGAAATCGCTTAACGCGAAATTTCGCTTAACACGAAATAATTTTCAGTTCCCGTCAGATGAGTCTGAAAATCAATGTTAATTAATTCGTTTAACACGAAATAGAATTTCGGAAAATCCCGCTTAAGGCGAAATTTTTATTTTCGCTTCAAAGTCAAAACATGATTCCTTATGCAATGTTTTCGATATTTCAAACTTAAATGTCACACACTCTTATTAAAAGTGGAATTTTCTCATGGTTTGAAAACGATTTAATGTGAAAAAGGGTTTCAGAAAATTCTGAAATACTGAATTCCTGAATAATCCGTGCTTTTCTTTGATCTCTGGTATGCGCAAGTGTTCCATCATTAACCATATGAGCAATAGATTAGTCAAAATGAAAGATTGGGGAAGGAATTTTTTTTTTTTTAAAGTGATTATTCCAAAACTCGGGTGACTGTAATGACAGTAACATAAACTATAAACCGGGGGTCTGAATTCTCCTATCTGTGAGTGAAAGAAATGACTATCTCTACTTCACTACCTAATCAACATAATGAAAATGCTGTTCACAGTTGCTCTGTAGAATTTTGTGAAAGATGAGTCGAAAACAGTAAGTAGTATCTTAAGAAACCAAGCAAAAAAATTAAACGAAGTTAGCAATAAAGTGCTGAAAAAAATCACAAAATGCGGCAAAGTATTGGATGCCTACAATTCTTCTACAATTTTAAAGAATCGCGAAAAGATTGAAGCGGTTTATGCTGTGAGTTAATTCAAACCAGTAAGAAAACGAATGTGTAGAAGAAAGAAAGAATAAATTGAAATTGCTCTCTTGCGGTGGATAAAAGAGGCAATAAGCCAGAACATTGTTTTAACTTTTGCAGTTTTGCAAGATGAAGCAGAGGCTTTTGCTAATGCTCTCGGTAACAGAGATTTCATATTTTCTAACGGATGACTAACAAAATTTAAATAGCGTCATAGATTTGTCTGCAGAAAGATATGTAGCCAAAATCGGTAAATTCTTTCTTAGACATTGTTTTTTTCCAAGTACATTTGCATAGATGAAGATGTGCTGACTTTGGATGTGACGAGAGATGAAGAAATAATTGCTGAAAAATAAAGATGACAATATTGAAGTGTCAGACGAGGAAGAAGAAATTGACACAGAACGGAAAAGTTTAGTGTCAATAAATGAATCTATCAAAATTTGTAATTAAGTTCTTAGCTTAAGCAAAGGAACGAATTTCGAAAGATGCATAGCGCTCCTCTTAATTAGTCATTTGCTGAAGGGTACTTGGACAACCCTCCCCTCCCCGGCCCCGCCTTCAAGGTTTTTCTTTAACTATGCCCCGTTTCTATATATCAGCAACTAAATTTATGAGTAGCGGTTACCACTATTTACAAATAAGAGTTTAAGCCAACTTTGTAATTAAGTTCCTAGCTTAACAAAACGAACGAATTTTTATGCATGCATAGTGGTCCTCCTAATTAGTCATTTTCTGAAGGACACTCGAACATCCCCTCCCCTCGGCATCTCACTCAAGGTTATTTTCTCTAACTGTGCCTTATTGCAATAACTGGTCTAATAATGTTCCAATCTTCTCGAAACCAGATCAATTTTGTAGTGCGCCTACTATACAGTAACGTAGGCAGCGGGGACCTATGTCTCAGAAGTTCGTTCGGAAAGAGGTTTGTTTAGAACAGAATGCTCCCCTGGCGGTGGTAGGGGGAAATAAAAGATTTTCTAGAGCGTACGAGCATGCCGGGTATACGGTTCCGAAGCCATCGTAGACCGTCACCAGAGTTCCGTTTCTTAAGAGATTTAAGTTTATTACAAGGGTTCGGGCAATGCCGGGCGGGTCAGCTAGTATGAAATAAAATTGATTGACGTCATATTCGTAATAAAACAGAAAATGTCTAAGATTTCTCTATAATACAAAGAGTATGAGTATGTGTAAGTGGACAAAGTAGATTAATATCACGTCATTAGAGAATTAAAAAGAAAATCTGACGTCATATGGGAAGTTTAACTAATTTTTCACATGTTTGAGAATAATACAAAGCGAGTATCAATATAAATAATAGAGAATAGTAAATATATGAGTTTGAGAAACATATTGAATCGTGATAAAAATCCGATTATGGAAATATTCGCCTATTTTAACATTTTGAAGGTGTACAATTTGTTTAATTTTGAAATTATTTTTTTAAATATTGCATTTAGTCCGTATGACGGATATTATTATGACAGAATATAATAGCGGGCTTGGACCGCTATCCGGCTGGTTTAGATATTCGAAAAAAGGAAAAAATAGACCGGTAAATTTTTACTTTATAAAAAACATGACTTTTTTTTTTTTTTTTTTTTTTTTTTTTGTTGTTGTTGTTGTTGCTAAATGAAATTTGTTTGAATTTATTAAAGAAAGGATAATGTGTTTTGAAAGGAATATTAAACGAAACCCTTTGAGCGATCTTCGATCACACTTACCCACTTGTTTGTGATAGCTTTTATGTTTTAAATATACACTGAAAACACTTTTTATTTTGCTTAAAAGATGCCTTAAAGATGTTAAAATTTGAAATTTACATGTTTCGATTTGTTCATCAAATCGTCATCAGAATATATACAAACAACAAATACAATGTACATAAAAAAACGAGAGATTAAATTAACTAAAAAAAAAAAAAAGAAAATAAAAGAAAACTGCCCAGTTAAACTGAGGGCATTGAGCTCACAGGCTATTCACACTAATTAAATAAGACACTCGAAAAATAAAGAAATCAACAATATATTAAGGGGGTTCACCCCCCTCATAGTTAACTAATGAACCCATTAAACTAATCAGGGAAGTCTCTAATTACAATGAATATATATACAAAATTTGAAGAAAATCGGATAATTCCAATGAAAAACCCATTTATCTAAATTAAGGGGGGCTTAGCCACCCCCCTTCCCCCTTTATACTTAACCAATGAACCCCCAAAACTCTTCAGAGAAGCGCATTATCACAATGAACCTATATACAAAATTTGAAAAAAATGGGATAATTCTGCATGAAAAAATCATTTATCTAAATTAGGGGAGGGGGGGTTATCCCCCTTTTCCCCCTTTATACTTAACCAATGAACCTCCAAAACTAATCAGGGAAGCGCCTTATCACAAGGAACCTATAAACAAAATTTAAAGTAAAACGGTTAGTTCTAGCAAGAGTTATCGCGTTACGTACATACATACATACATACATACGTACGTAAGTACATACATACATACAGAACCGGCGGGCACATAAGCAGGCTTTGATAGCCTGTGAGCTAAAAATTAATAAAAAGGAAAACTGCCCAGTTAAACTGAGGGCATTGAGCTCACAGGATATTCACACTAATTGTATATTATACTCTCATTTCAAAGAATTTGAAATATGCCCCTCGAAAAATAAAGAAATCAACAGTATATTAAGGGGGGGGGTCATCCCACCGTTACCCCCTCATAGTTAACTAATGAACCCTTTAAACTAATCAGGGAAGTCTCTAATTACAATGAATATATATACAAAATTTGAAGAAAATCGGATAATTCTGCATGAAAAACCCATTTATCTAAATTAAGGGGGACTAGCCCCCCCTTTCCCCCTTTATACTTAACCAATGAACCCCCAAAACTATTCAGAGAAGCGCATTATCACAATGAACCTATATACAAAATTTGAAGAAAGTCGGATAATCCTGCATGAAAAACTGATTTATCAAAATTAGGGGGGTTATCCCCCCTTTCCCCCTTTATACATAACCAATGAACCCCTAAAACTATTGACAGAAGCGTATTATCAAAATGAACCTATATACAAAATTTGAAAAAAATCGGATAATTCTGCATGAAAAACCCATTTATCTAAATTAAGGGGGGATTAGCCCCCCCTTTCCCCCTTTATACTTAACCAATGAACCCCCAAAACTATTCAGGAGAAGCGCATGATCACAATGAACCTATATACAAAATTTTAAGAAAATCGGATAATTCTGCATGAAAAACTCATTTATCTAAATTAAGGGGGGATTAGCCCCCCCCTTTCCCCCTTTATACTTAACCAATGAACCCCCAAAACTATTCAGAGAAGCGCATTATCACAATGAACCTATATACAAAATTTGAAGAAAGTCGGATAATTCTGCATGAAAAACTCATTTATCAAAATTAGGGGGGTTATCCCCCCTTTCCCCCTTTATACTTAACCAATGAACCCGTAAAACTATTGACAGAAGCGTATTATCAAAATGAACCTATATACAAAATTTGAAGAAAGTCGGATAATTCTGCATGAAAAACTCATTTATCGAAATTAGGGGGGTTATCCCCCCTTTCCCCCTTTATACTTAACCAATGAACCCGTAAAACTATTGACAGAAGCGTATTATCAAAATGAACCTATATACAAAATTTGAAAAAAATCGGATAATTCTGCATGAAAAACCCATTTATCTAAATTAAGGGGGGATTAGCCCCCTCCCCCTTTCCCCCTTTATACTTACCCAATGAACCCCCAAAACTATTGACAGAAGCGCATTATCAAAATGAACCTATATACAAAATTGGAAGAAAATGGGATAATTCTGCATGAAAAACCCATTTATCTAAATTATGGGGGGTTAGCCCCCCGTTTCCCCCCTTTATGCTTAACCAATGAACCTCCAAAACTAATCAGGGAAGCGCCTTATCACAAGGAAACTGTAAACAAAATTTAAAGTAAAACGGTTAGTTCTATCAAGAGTTATCGCGTTACGTACATACATCCGTACGTACATACAGAACCGGCGGGCACATAAGCTCTCAGGCTTTGATAGCCTGTGAGCTAAGAACCGGCGGGCACATAAGCTCTCAGGCTTTGATAGCCTGTGAGCTAAAAACCAGAGAGTCTGAACAGTCACTATGTGAAAGAAGGTACAACGACCTCTATACTTTTAATTTTAACACCGGTCTCAGATTCATCTACAGAATTATTCAACCACTCAACCCAAATTTTCAGAATATTAAATAACAACGTATCAGTACATTCAATAAATTCCCTCACAAAAAGTTGAAAATAAAAACTGGAACAATAAATCAATTTAGCTTCATTAAATAGGATGTTGATGCTCTCTCTATTATTTAACCTTGATGAGGCAGTATTCCCTCTCCCATACTTAATATCTGCAATATGCTCCTTACTTATAAAAAGTCCTTCCGGCCTGTACCGGGAGGAAAAGGTAGCTTTCCTGTATCTTCGTTTTAAAATTTTAGCTAATGTTACACGAAAACAGCAAGTTAAAATGCAAAGAAACGTTTACAAAAGATTCGTTAATACTGAATTTGAATAAGAAATTCACCAAATTATTGAGCAATAGCTAAATTGGCTTCATTTATGAAGAAATATTTTGGTCGCCAAATTTGGCGATATTTCGCCAAATGTCGCCAATTTTGGCGATAACGGATATGAATATATAGTTTTATGCGTATGATTGGGAAAAATATTACAACAATGAAAGAAAATAATTTGCGAGAAATCGCGTCTATGTGCTGTTTTGTTTCAAAATGTCAGCCACCCTAGAATTTCAAACTGCTCTATCTCAGCCATTTTTTAAGATAGAGGTAAACCAAAAAATGCTCTGAAATCCTTGTATCAAGGCCTAAAATGTAATTAAAAAATAAATTTTAATTTTTAATTTTTTTGTATATTTATTTTAGTTTTAAATTTTTAAGTGGCCGCCATCTTGAAACAAAATGGCGGACCAAGCTGGCCAACGAACTCGGTCGAGACATTGGTGAGCTTAATACACACAATTAGTTTCATCAAAATCGATTTATAAATACGGGCGTTATCGTATGACATAGCTCAGATATATATATATATATATATATATGGAGATATATATATATATATATATATATATATATATATATAAATCAACATTTGAACGGAGGGTGGTTTTGGGGTCTGGGGGTCATGATCGGTGAAAATATATCGAAATTTTCCGGAACTGCTTTCCTCCGAACGGCTGCAATAGGTAGCTTTATACCTTTTTGTATTGAAAGCTACCTAAAATGCATATATACATATATTACATATATAAATTATTATGTTGGTATGACACAGAGGGTTGGGTTGGGTTGATTATTGACGGCCAATTATCTACACTAGGGATATACCCCGGGGGGAGTGCCCTTCGTGGGGGTCTTTCTAAGGGAACCTAATCCGTATTTACGCATGGATAAATCCACGGCTCCAAGAAAACCACGAAAACTCCGAACGATTAGGCCGACGGGCGCGATTGCGATCGAACCCAGCACCCCCCGTCTACCAGCTTCGAGAGCACAACCTCGGTATGACACAGAGGAAATTCAATGTTAGATGTAAGTAGCATATTGCAGATATAAAGTATGGGAGAGGGATTGAATAAAATTTCGTGTATAAAATATACTTATACAAATGTAAATTCCTCTTACGTGACCTATATTCAATTTACACATTCAACGTTTTTATTATTTTCATTTGGAAAACCTATTTGGTAATCTTTCTTTAGTAGTTAAAATAAATTCTCATCTATTTCATTAAAAAAAGCATAATTAAAAACTTAAATCACCCGAAAATTAGCTATTTTGTTGATAAAATTTCGCGTCAAAATAATCCGATTCACTGGAATTTTCCTTTGTTGATATTCTTTGAAATAGAGTTGCTTAGCAACCATTTAATGAAAGAGAGAAAAAAAATGCATTGGGATTTTAGGTAGCTTTCAATACAAAAAAGTCCTTCCGGCCTGTAATGGGAGGAAAAGGTAGCTTTCCTATGTCTTCGTTTTATAAAATTTTAGCTAATGTTACACAAAACTGCAAGTTAAAATGCAAAGAAACGTTTACAAAAGATTCGTTAATACTGAATTTGAATAAGAAATTCGCCAAATTATTGAGCAATAGCCAAATTGGCTTCATTTATGAAGACTTATTTTGGTCGCCAAATTTGGCGATATTTCGCCAAATGTCGCCAATTTTGCCAATTTTGTCGCCAATGTCGCCACTTTTGGCGGTAACGGATATGAATATATAGTTTTATGCGTATGATTGGGAAAATGATTACAACAATGAAAGAAAATAATTTGCGAGTAATCGCGTTAATGTGCTGTTTTGTTTCAAAATGTCAGCCACCCTAGAATTTCAAACTGCTCTATCTCAGCCATCTTTTAAGATAGAGGTAAACCAAAAAATGCTCTGGAATCCTTGTATCAAGGCCTAACACGTAATTAAAAAATAAATTTGAACTTTTAACTTTTTTGTATATTTATTTTAGTTTTAAATTTTTAAGTGGCCGCCATCTTGAAACAAAATGGCGGACCAAGCTGGCCAACGAACTCGGTCGAGACATTGGTGAGCTTAATACACACAATTAGTTTCATCAAAATCGATTTATAAATACGGGCGTTATCGTATATGACATAGCTCAGATATATATATATATATATATATATATATATGGAGATATATATATATATATATATATATATATATATATATATATATATATATATATAAATCAACATTTGAACGGAGGGTGGTTTTGGGGTCTGGGGGTCATGATCGGTGAAAATATATCGAAATTTTCCGGAACTGCTTTCCTCCGAACGGCTGCAATAGGTAGCTTTATACCTTTTTGTATTGAAAGCTACCTAAAATGCATATATACATATATTACATATATAAATTATTATGTTGGTATGACACAGAGGGTTGGGTTGGGTTGATTTTTGACGGCCAATTATCTACACTAGGGATATACCCCGGGGGGAGTGCCCTTCGTGGGGGTCTTTCTAAGGGAACCTAATCCGTATTTACGCATGGATAAATCCACAGCTCGAAGAAAACCACGAAAACTCCGAACGATTAGGCCGACGGGCGCGATTGGGATCGAACCCAGCACCCCCCGTCTACCAGCTTCGAGAGCACAACCTCGGTATGACACAGAGGAAATTCAATGTTAGATGTAAGTAGCATATTGCAGATATAAAGTATGGGAGAGGGATTGAATAAAATTTCGTGTATAAAATATACTTATACAAATGTAAATTCCTCTTACGTGACCTATATTCAATTTACACATTCAACGTTTTTATTATTTTCATTTGGAAAACCTAGTTGGTAATCTTTCTTTAGTAGTTAAAATAAATTCTCATCTATTTCATTAAAAAAAGCATAATTAAAAACTTAAATCACCCGAAAATTAGCTATTTTGTTGATAAAATTTCGCGTCAAAATAATCCGATTCACTGGAATTTTCCTTTGTTGATATTCTTTGAAATAGAGTTGCTTAGCAACCATTTAATGAAAGAGAGAAAAAAAATGCATTGGGATTTTAGGTAGCTTTCAATACAAAAAAGTCCTTCCGGCCTGTAATGGGAGGAAAAGGTAGCTTTCCTATGTCTTCGTTTTATAAAATTTTAGCTAATGTTACACAAAACTGCAAGTTAAAATGCAAAGAAACGTTTACAAAAGATTCGTTAATACTGAATTTGAATAAGAAATTCGCCAAATTATTGAGCAATAGCCAAATTGGCTTCATTTATGAAGACTTATTTTGGTCGCCAAATTTGGCGATATTTCGCCAAATGTCGCCAATTTTGCCAATTTTGTCGCCAATGTCGCCACTTTTGGCGGTAACGGATATGAATATATAGTTTTATGCGTATGATTGGGAAAATGATTACAACAATGAAAGAAAATAATTTGCGAGTAATCGCGTTAATGTGCTGTTTTGTTTCAAAATGTCAGCCACCCTAGAATTTCAAACTGCTCTATCTCAGCCATCTTTTAAGATAGAGGTAAACCAAAACATGCTCTGGAATCCTTGTATCAAGACCTAACACGTAATTAAAAAATAAATTTGAACTTTTAACTTTTTTGTATATTTATTTTAGTTTTAAATTTTTAAGTGGCCTCCATCTTGAAACAAAATGGCGGACCAAGCTGGCCAACGAACTCAGTCGAGACATTGGTTAGCTTAATACACACAATTAGATTCATCAAAATCGATTTATAAATACGAGCGTTATCGTATGACATAGGTCAGATATATTATATATATATATAAATCAACATTTGAACGGAGGGTGGTTTTGGGGTCGGCGGGTCATGATTGGTGAAAATATATCGAAATTTTCCGGAACTGCTTTCCTCCGAACGGCTGCAATAGGTAGCTTTATACTTTTTTGTATTGAAAGCTACCTAAAAGTATAAAGCTACCTATTGCAGCCGTTCGGAGGAAAGCAGTTCCGGAAAATTTCGATATATTTTCACCGATCATGACCCCCAGACCCCAAAACCACCCTCCGTTGAAATGTTGGTTTATATATATAGATATATCCATATAACTCTCATCAAAATTACGCTTTTATTCTCTTGGGTTGGTTGGTTCACTGGTTGGTTGCATCGATTCTTCACAGAAGTAATTAAATAAACCAGAGTAGCGATGCATAAATAAGGATTTCTAACTAAATAGTGTCAATATGGATTGAAGTTATCAGCGTAGAGGAGCCATGTGAATGTCGCGCCACCTGTACATGACAAATTACACATAAGTCCCACTGATTGAAATTTTTTCCAGGGACATTTTTTTTCATGACAATTAGTCGAGTTTAATTTTTTTTTTTTTTTTTACATGACATTTATTATTATGATGGAGATTGTTAATACTGAAAACTTTATTTAACAGATTCTTTTTATATATGCGGGAATGAAGAGGGGCAAGGGTCTAATTACATTTAAGCTTCAAGGTGTATTTCTAGAAAGCAGTTACCAGAATTTCCGAATAATAGTGTAAGCCAAATTTCAAATTAAGTTCCTACCTTAACCAAATGAATCAATCTTTAAAGATGTATTGTGATACTCCTAATTAGTTATTTGCTGAAGGCCACTTGAACAACCCCTCCCCCCCTCCCGGCCCGTCCTTCAAGGTTTTTTTCTCTAACTATGCTCCGTTTCCATATCTCAGCAACTATTTTTCCGATTTCAACGCAAGTGGTTCCAAACATTATAATTAACTTAATAGTCACTCTTTATAACATTAAAATAAATTTATGAGTAGCGGTTACCACTATTTACGAATAATAGTTTAAGCCAAATTTGTAATTACATTCCTAGCTTAAGCAAACGAACAAATTTTGAAAGATGCATAGTGGTCCTTCTAATTAGTCATTTGCCCAATTACACTTGAACAACCCCCCCCCCCCCCGGCCCGTCCTTCAAGAATTTTTCTCTAACTCTGCTCCGTTTCCATATATCAGCAACTATCTTTCCGATTTCAACACAAGTGATTCCAAACATTATAATTAACTTAATAGTCACTCTTTATAACATTAAACTAAATTTATGAGTAGCGGTTACCACTATTTACGAATAATAGTTTAACCAAATTTGTAATTAAGTTCAAAGCTTAAGCAAACGAAGGAATTTTGAAAGATGCATAGTGGTCCTCCTAATTAGTCATTTGCTGAAGGACACTTGAACACCCCCCCCCCCCCTACGGCCCCTCTTGCAAGGATTTTTCTCTAACTATGCTCCGTTCCCATATCTCAGCAACTATCTTTCCGATTTCAACGCAAGTGATTCCAAACATTATAATTAACTTAATAGTCACTCTTTATAACATTAAACTAAATTTATGAGTAGCGGTTACCACTATTTCCGAATAATTGGGTAAGCCAAAATTTGTAATTAAAATCTTAGGTTAAGCAAAGGAACGAATTTCGAAAGATGCATAGCGCTCCTCTTAATTAGTCATTTGCTGAAGGGTACTTGGACAACCCTCCCCCCCCGGCCCCTCCTTCAAGGTTTTTCTTTAACTATGCCCCGTTTCTATATATCAGCAACTATCTTTCCGATTTCAACGCAAGTGATTCCAAACATTATATTTAACTTAATAGTCACCCTTTATAACATTAAATTAAATTTATGAGTAGCGGTTACCACTATTTACAAATAAGAGTTTAAGCCAACTTTGTAATTAAGTTCCTAGCTTAACAAAACGAACGATTTTTTATACATGCATAGTGGTCCTCTTAATTAGTTATTTTCTGAAGGACACTCGAACATCCCCTCCCCTCGGCATCTCACTCAAGGTTATTTTCTCTAACTGTTCCTTATTGCAATAACTGGGCTAATAATGTTCCAATCTTCTCGAAACCAGCTCAATTTTGTAGTGCGCCTACTATACAGTAACGTAGGCAGCGGGGACCTGTCTCAGAAGTTCGTTCGGAAAGAGGTTTGTTTAGAACAGAATGCTCCCCTGGCGGTGGTAGGGGGAAATAAAAGATTTTCTAGAGCGTACGAGCATGCCGGGTATACGGTTCCGAAGCCATCGTAGACCGTGACCAGAGTTCCGTTTCTTAAGAGATTTAAGTTTATTACAAGGGCTCGGGCAACGCCGGGCGGGTCAGCTAGTATGAAATAAAATTGATTGATGTTATATAGGTAATAAAACGGAAAATGTCTGAGATTTCTCTATAATACAAGGAGTATGAGTATGTGTAAGTGGACAAAGTAGATTAATATCACGTCATAATATCAGCTCGTATTGTTAGGAAGTTTTATGACTGTTCTACCAGTCCAATTATTCTGTTTACGTAAACAACGTTCACATAAGCACATAAGGTTTTGTGAGTGGTCGCTTAATCAGCAGTTTTTATTTCTTCGTGGAAAACGGAGGCGACACCTGCATGCATGCCTGCACCCCTTCCACCAAAGTAGTTTGACCCGCGGGGAGTGACAGCCAATAGTTACATGGAAATATTCGGAGGGTTTTTCCTCCCTTGTTTTGCTTAGCGCGGGAGAATGTAGCTGTGAGACCGCCTCCCCCCCCCGATAGTTTTCCTTATGGAATCTGTAGAATTTTTGTAGGCATTCGAAGGAAAATGGAAGAGATGAGAAGTTCGTTAAAAAACGATTGGTGAGTGCTGAGAGAAGATGATTTATAGAAAGATGATACTGAGAACATAAAGATGTTTCAACCGGTAAAAGTAAACGAGACAGTAATCGGAACCTGTATTTGAACCAAGACTTCTCATCGGTAGTTGCGGTTTTTGAAGGCATTTTATTAAAGTCAACGCTCATCTGTTATTATTTAAACCTGGAGTAGTCAAATTGAAAGATTGCCGATTGTTAGTGACATTATGTTACAGTCGTTAGTGGGGTAGCAGCCGGATAATTCTTTGTAAAGCATGTCACGCCTTCGAGGAATGCTCTACTAGGAGCACCGATGTTTCTACAAATCTTTCTCAACTCATGCCAATATAAAGAAATGCGTTTCGGATAGAAATTGGCTGATAGTGGTCTGAGTAGAATCAGAGAAGCGGTTCCCAGTTATTCTCAACTTAAAGCCATAGAAAGTTCAGCATCTCGGATCGATTCTTTTACTGATGATGGCCAGAATAACTTTTAATCTATCTTTATGTGTGAACATCGAGTGCTATGAACATTAAAAAACCTGCCAATTGAGAAACTTTACTGAAAAAAATACTGAGACTGTGAGTATTTTTATAATAATTTCCTATTGTGGTATCAATATTATATTTTATTTACTGTCTTTATTACATAAGAAGCATTAATATAAATATGTGTATATAACTACCTTACCTGTTCTTCAACAAATAAATCCTCTACTACAGTTTTAATTAAATATTGTCTTAGTAAATAAAACTTTTAAAGGAATAAGTTCATGTTGCGTTTAAAAAAAAAAAAGAAAAAAAAAGGATTATTAATAATTTAATAAACTCAAATTCATGTTGATAATCTGTCTCTTATCTGTTTGTTTATTTTGTAGAAATTCATTCTTTTTTTTATCTACTTAAACTTAATTTTGCTTTTAAGAAAATAATGAGATTTTTTTTTATACTTAAATAATCAGGGCAGGAAATTACTAAATGATTTATTAGTTAAGATTAATTTACTATGATTATAATTCCAATTAATTTGCTTTTATAAAAAAAAAATAATAATAATACAAGTAAATTGAAATGCTTGATGTATTTTTAAGAGTAATTATTAAGTTAATTTTTAAGGGTTTTGGTTTGCTTCTATAAAGTATTAAGAATTTCTCTATTAAAAAAAAAAAAAAGATATATAATAAATAAAGTAAATTTGATCTGTTCTTAGTAAAAGAAAATGAAAGAAAATAAGAATATGAGTAAGGAATCTGATACCAATCATAAATAACTTTTAGATTTTTTTTAGCTAAACCTAAGATAATCAAATAACACCAATTTCTTATTAAAAGAAATATGTTTCTTGTTTATATTTTTCAGTATGAAATCAACCACTATACACTCACGTCCAAGGTTTTTGACTAATTCGTGCATTGTTGTGGTCATGTTTTGTGACTTTAGTTAATTGTTTATTTCCTTTTTTTAATTAACTTACTTCCCTTTTTTTGTGCCTTTTGAATTTTGAAAGGATTACATGTCCCTTTCTAAGTTTTTCTTTACTCAAAATTTATCCTGTAAGGTTTTAATGGGTTCATTTGTATTACCATAACAATGTTCCAATTCGTCAAACCACTTGTTGGGTATATGAGATACTGTGATGAATGAGAATTTTGTTGATACCATTTTAACTACTTAATTCATTTACTTAATTAATTTTGGTTATTCAATATTTATTTGGTTTGTTTTGTTTAATGCATCTCTCTGTTTAATTTTCTTAATTGGTAATTGTGTAGATTGTTTTCATTTCAAAAATCAACAAAATTCCTTATTTTGGTTATTTGTCACTTTATCAGAATATTTTAACACAAAAATGAGTATGAACTGACCTCTATGTGCTCAGTTTTGAGTATGTACCTGTTTCAATATTTTGAGTATTTCTGGTATTTGAGAATTGAAAGCATTATTTGAAACAAAAAGTTTCCTAACAAAATAAAAACAACGATTTACACAGATTTGAAAGTGTCCTTTTTTCTCAGTGTAGTTTACCAGAAAAACGTCTCTGACAGACGGACAGACAGACACACGAGTTCCATTTTTAGGTGCGTTCGTACATATATAAATAGGTAGCACCTAGAGTCGTCTTCTGGTCCGTCCGTCTGTCCGCCTATAACAGCGCAAAAACTAACAACCGAATGGTTTGACATTTAATATATATATAATCGTTGCAGAATTTTGTCATTTCAAATTTTATGAAAATCAAATCAAAACTTAAAAAGGTATGAATAAAAATTTTCTTCATTCTATTAAATCCTATAATACGTAGTTAATTCAATGATATCCCATGACCGGTAACGATTCTAGGTTGCCATAATGGTATTACGTCCTATTTAAGAGGGAGTCCTATTATTTCCGTATGACTGAATTTAAAAAACCAAATTTGCATACTCAAATTGTTTCATGATAGCAATTCTATAATCTACCGAGAGATTTTTGAATAGATGTTTCAGGAGAAATAGATATTCAATGGAAAAAGAGTCTCAATAGAGATTTCAAGTTCTGAAATTTTCAAAGCTAGGTTTCCGTTTCTCATTGGAATTTTCAGTCCATATGAAATGTTGCCAACTTAAAAGGTACTTATGACGGAAATGAATCGTATCCTAATAACAGACGATAGAATTTATTTTTTCACTGAAATAATAACGATGATTTTTTTTACACTGGATATTATGAGTATTGGATATTTACGCATAGAGTCATTTTAATGGAACAGAATCGCAATGAAGTGTTTGCAAAATTGTATAGCAAACTTAATTTCATAAAATAAAATGAATATCTATAATATGAAAATCTACATCACATAAAATAAATTTTGTATTCATGCATTTTTGCATAACAGCTATTGCACCAAGCTCTGAACATTTATAAAACTAGTTTTAGTATGAATGTACCTCATTTGTCATGTTTGACGTATGATTTTTAACTTGTTACATTGCTGGCCATTAAAATTAATTGCAACACCAGGAAGGAATGCAAATAACAGAATGATATGTATTGGAGAAAAATATTATAATGGGAAGAACAAGTGATTACATTTTCTGAAAATTTGGTGGTATAGATCCCGAGAAAACACTCTCCAGAGCCCCCCTTGGCCGCAATAACAGCATTTATCTGCCTAGCCATAGAGTCGAACAGAGATTGGATGTCCTGTACGGGTACAGAACTCCATGCAGCTTCAACACTATGCCACACTTCATCAACTGTAATTGACAGGACATTTTCAGTTGGTGAGAAATCAGGAAAACGTGCCGGCCAAGGCAACAGTCGAACATGTTCTGTATCAAGGAACATGCGGTCGTGCATTGTAGTGCTGAATCGTAGAGTTCCAGAGGCCAAGAAGATAGGGCAGAACCACGGACAGTAACACAGAAGTTATCGAGACGTGTATTCAATGGCACCCAACACCATCACTGCAGGTTATATGGGCCTGTCGAATGCAAGCTGGCAATGTGTATTCTCAAGGATGCCACCAAACACGGATGCGGCCTTCACGATGCTGTATACAGAGCCTGGATTCATCTGACGTCATTCCTGTGTCCTATACAGCATCATGATGTATGGAAAACGCACATTGCCAGATTGCATTCGACATCGTCATCACCTGGAGTGAAGGTAAGAGATGCCATTGGATACTTGTCTCGGTAACCCTTTGTTCGCATTGCCGTCAATTTCAATAGCAGCCGTTACATTTCTGATTCTGATGTGTTACAGCCCGTGGTTCTGCCCTATTTTCGATACCTCCGCAACTCTACGTTGTAGAAGGACAATGCACGACTGCATGTTGGCTGTACTATCCTGACCTTCCTTGATACAGAACATGTTCGACTGTTGCCCTGGTCACCACGTTCTCCTGATTTTTCATCAATTGAATATGTCTTGTCAATGGCTGCTGAGCGACTGGCACGCCACCACTCACCAGTCACTACGGTTGATGAACTGTGGCATAGTGTTGAAGGTACATGGACTGCTGTACCCGTACATGACATCCAATCTCTGTTCGACTCTACGGCTATGCAGATAAATGCTGCTATTGGCTACTCTGTTTAGTGTTTTCTCAGGATATATACCTCCAAATTTTCTGAAAATGTAATCCCTTGTCCTTCCCATTATAAATTATATACATGGCTGCTGAAAAGGGAGCACTTTTCCGGCTGTTGACGATCATTGCTGAAATCTGGTTTTCAATGTGTTTTGTGTTTTTCTGAAATGTTTACTTTAGTACCATATTTACCTTATTAAACAGCGATGGGTTGTTAAATTATTCTGTTAGCGTTGGAAAGTGTTTCATAATCTATGCTTGGTGCAGGATTTTTCTTTCTTGTTTTTATTTTATTTTTAATTATTTATTTATTATTTATTTATTTATTTATTTATTTATTTGCACCCGTACCTCAGGTTTCTTAATTTTTAGGGTTCGTACTTAAAAAGTACACTGCTGGCCATTAAAATTGCAACACCAGGAAGCAAAACAAAAACAAGCAGAGAACAAAATTATATGTATTCGACAAATACATTATATATTTGTATATACTCTACAGTATGCTACAATTTAGTTTAGTAATAAAACACATAACACAGTTGGAAATTCATCTTCAGCAGTTTCTACCAATAGACGGAAACATACATACACCGCACATATTAAGTTATAGTTTAATTTAGGCAAATACACGTTGAAATGTCACGTTTGACGTACAATTACCAACTTGTTTTATTCACTAAGCACTGTTACTCCGAGCTGTAACTCCACTATACTTTGCAATTGTTGGTCTGCAGTTGAGGTATCAATATATCAGAATTATAAAAAAAACAAGTTTTGAATCGTGCTTTTTTTATTATTTTTAATTTAATATATTTTCGTGTTGTAATCATAATGAGACGTTGTTCGCAACGAAAGTTTTTTTTTTTTATATAGTACAGTAATCCCTTAACATTCGCGAGTTTTGATTATTAGCGAACATGAAAATGCGGAAAACTTAACATTCGCGAGAATCTGACTTGATTATTCCCGATTTTTCTTTATTATATCTTTGCTTTTTCAGACTTTACAGTGGTTAAAGATTGTTTCCCCTGTGTTTTCTCAGTATGTATTTACAAATCCATTTTCAGTTGTCTACTGAAAAAGGAGCGTATGTTATAGGAAAACAAAATAATAACAGCAGCAGAATATTCATTACAATGGGGATATTACAAGAGGTAAGGTAACTGCATTTTCAATCTATTAATTTAAAATGTGCTTGTGCAGGTTCTCGTAGAGATGGAGCTGAAGCTGCACTTAAAAAATAAAAGTAACTCTGAAGCATTTAGCTATATTTTAATATTGTATCGCATACTGGCCCACTAATACATTATCATCTCTTTGCGAATAGAGAGAGCCAAAATTACTTTATAAAAAAAATGCTTTTTAGCTGTAATTATTTCGCAGTCAGTTAATTTGAATTATCTTCATTAAATAAATTTCATATGTATGAACATGTCTGTACATTCACCTTCTACATATATGTTATGAATAAAGTATTGTTAGTGAATATTTTCTTTTCTTCTTTGAAATGCTGTGCCACTGTAATTAAAATTTTATAGAACGTAACTCCTTTTTTAGTGCAGAGAGAGAGACTTGACATTCGCGATGTTTTCCTGGAACGTAACCCTCGCGAATGTTAAGGGATTACTGTATTATCATTTCAATTTTTGCTAATATATTTTTAGTCTACTTAATATATTTTAATATTTTAAATCTATGCAGCTGGAAGATATCGTTGATGAGAACGAAGAGGAGCAACAGGATGATTTAGCTGGCTTTCTCATGGATATGATTGGATATTTCGTGGATGCTGGAGGTATTCTTAGAAAAGTAAAATATGTGTATGTTAGGAATAGTACACCTATAGTTCTAAGTAGCGATCCAGAATTTAACATCAGAATGGAGCACATAGCACACCCACAACAACGACAGTAATGCTATTGAATTGTAAGAACAAAAAATTGCAATAAATAAATAAAAATATATAGGAAACATTTTAATTTCTCATTTTTTGTAAATTTTCATCATGCGTGTGTTCCTTCTTTCTTTTTTCATTTAACAATTGTCTATAGAAACTGCCTTCCATGATTTATTAAAAAAGACAAAAAAAATGAAAATGAATTTCTGGATATGAAATTAAATACTGGTTGAATATTTTCCAAATTAAGATTCCGAACATATTCTGATGCAATGTTTTTGTTAATCAATTAAACTTAACTTGATATCTACATATTTAAAACGCTAAGTGTTTTCTTTCGACAGTTCGGGAAAACAAACTACCGCATTAAATTACATCATTCTTTTTTAAAATGAAAGATATTTGGACACAGATTTGTTATCGTACATTCGTTTGTTCAAAAGTGTTATTAATTAGCCGTAATTTTGAATTAAACTTTTACTTCTGCGTATGACGTCATAAAGTCCGCAATCGGATAACTTCAACTGTTGCGAGGATAAAAGAGAAATAATAAATATTAAAGACACGTGGCTTTTAGGCCGAATTTTTTAATTTGCATGTTAAATTTCGGTAAAAATATTTATCCGCGTGCACTTTATTTTCATAAGCGAATAAAAATTCATATTTATTGTGACGTCGCGAAAACATTGTCCATTGGGTTTATTTTATCATTATGCAAAATTACAGTACTGTATATTGTACACTTTTTTGATGCAATTTTTTCATTACAATTAAATACAAAATATATTTTTATTTGTACACATTGTGTTTGAGCATAAAAATAACGTATATAAAGAGCGTGTGAAAAGTTTGCGTCGGTGAAAATGACGTTATGCTTAGCTTGAAATACATTTTAACATAAAACTAAAGAGAAAAATTTATATGATTGTGTCAACATGCCGTAATTTTAACTGATTTTTCAATCCTTAATTATAAAGATTGGAATTGGAGCCTTTATCTTGGTTGCAAGTCATCAATTACTTTTTTTTTTAATTATAGGTTAGAAGATTTAATTTTTTAATTTAATTAACGGATTTCAGGAAAATTAAAATTATAGAAGGAAAAAAAAATCTTGAATTAATTATTGTATTTTTAGTTAGAATAAATAATGCTAATATTTTATAGGAATTATTTTGGTAGGTTTATTATAAGTTCGTTTAACTGTTCCTTATTAGCGGCAAAGTCCTATTTCTTTCACTGTGAATTTCTCTGTCGACGTAAAAAAATGGTAGTCTACTTTTGGACGCCAGCCAAAACACAGTGGCAATTTTTAGAAATGTAAAACAGTTGTGACAACAAACGGCACTATCGCTTTCATCGTGCTTACATCACTTCTAAGTACTACATATTTCAACTTTTTACTACATTTTACAATTTAAATTCTTACATCCTCAATTAGCTTTCGAATGAAATTTATTTGAAAACTGGCGCTTAATTTAACGACTTTTTAAATATTTTTCAAACATATCTTAACAATGACCAGGAGTTTGCTTCAATAATATGTAAAATAGCTCCTGGGAAAGTTGACACAATTGAAAATGGATTTCCTCCCTAACCATCATAAAAAGTGAAAAAAAACAGCTAAATCATAAGATTAGATAGATCATTTTGGCACTAAACTAAAATTTGTCAAAATAAATGAATAAATAAAATAAAAAACCATTTTTAGTTTATGTTGAACATAAAATTGATATGTTGAATTCGTTGATGTATATGTTGCATCATAATTCTATTTGCTAGGAATGCAAGGAATTGTATTTTAATATATTTTTTAAAGATCTTTTGAGTATTTAATTGTATAAGAAGGAGAAGATCCCCGAATGTGATGGAAAATGGAAAATCATCCTGATTATGTAACGGGACCAAAGAAACCATACAAATAAATTCCACTTTAAAACATTAAAAATATCGTTCATCTGCAGGTTTATTTACTATTGTAAAAAAAAAAAATTCTCAATCTTTACATAAAAATTGATTAGCTTAAAACAATGAATGCGTTTTAGAAGATATGGATTTGAAACGAACAATGATTAAAGAAAACATTTTAAAAATTTTTATTTAAATATTTTAAAACTTTTTTAACGTCGAATTTTGACGGTGCTTTTGGGCAGATGCAATACACATGCGCATAGGAGCTCATTCGGTTGCATTATCGCAGGGGGCTGTGTGCCTTATTTAATATGTTCTTTTATTGACTGAATATGAGATGAAAGTAGCGATATAGTATTTATATGAGACTTCATAGGTCCATGAAATTTTCTTTCTTGCCGTGGGGAATAGGGTGGTAATGTCGAACTGATTTGCACTACACAGTTGTTTACGGATTGTTTGTTTGGAGTTTGCATCGGAAATAGTTACTGTATTTCACTGGGGGGGGGGGGGAACTTTAAAAATAATATATTTGAAAGACTATTTAATACACACCCTTCTTAAATCATAAAGCTTATTTTACTGATATTGTCATAGAAAAAGTTTTTCGTCAAGTTTTGACGGGTTCCATCTAGTTAATTTTTAATACTCATCGAAAAATATCATTTTAATGTGAAAGTACAGTACCTCATATTATGATCAATCTGCTTTTTGTTTCTTTTCAATTTATTCTACTACAGACAACCCTGGCTGTTACCCTACAAAATAATTTCCTCTATTCTCGTCCTCAGAGTGGATCGAGTAACCATGAAAATACAACACTGACACTACGCCCTCATTTTAAGTGTTACTGATCTATAACTATAATGTGTCTCTCAAGTAACCACCGCCGCAGCAGCTGTCAATGAAGATTTTGTGCCTTGAAGTCAGAAAACTATTGCATACAAAAATATGAAAATGGGTAGTTTTTTAAAGAAATGTTCGATAAACACGCTGAAGCAGACAGTTTTTAAATCGAAGAATTATTTTAAGAGATATTTAATATTAAAGTTGGTTAAAATAGTTCTCTTGAAAAAGTTTTATAGAAACGAAAACTATGCACAGGAATCTAACCATAATTTATAAGGATATAGTTGACAAGCTTGCGGTGTGAAGACTGCAATTATTTTTTTTTAATTTGAGTCACTTTTTGAGGTTATATTTCCTTTTTTTTATTCAAAATTTTCATTATTTTGAGGAAGATTTATTTCATATTTCATAAAATCCATTATTTGAATCGTTGCCAATTTGTAAAATAGCGCAGATGATAATATCCCCCTTTCAATTAAGAAATGTATTTACGCGTGACTATTAAACTAGTCGTTGGAGGCCACCGTAATACTTATCCATCATGGATATGCATAATGTAACTCCAAAAACAATAATCCTATTAACTAGCGGTTTATTGCATCTGATTAAACGTCTTATTTCCAATTAAAATAGATCTTTGAATTGAAATTTGGATGAAATACAGGGTCATGAAAAATCGAAGAGTGTGGAAATTGGATTACAAATATCTCCGTAACTCATTATCCGACGAATTCATACTTTATGCAAAATTTATGTTTTTTTTATTGTCTTTTATAGTCACTCCTTAAAATAAACAATTTCGAAAATTTTTATATACCTTTTATCAGAACGAATATTTCGAGAGTCCGAAAAAAATAGCTCCGGATAATCGAGGCTACTGAAATTCAATAGGTTTCTTCCCATTATTACATACTAAGTACATACCAAATTTCAAGTCTCTACCTCAATTTGTTCGGGAGATAGAGCATTTACAGACATACGAACACACAGACACACAAACATACAGACACGCAGACGGACGGCCAATTTTTTTTTCTAAAAATATGTTTTTCGGAATCTCCAGTGTCTGAAACGTGTAAATCCGTCAAAAAAGATTTTTCGATTTTCAAAACAATTACAAGACTTACCGAAATAAAACTTTAAAATAATAATTAAGTGATCACGTGTTAAAAGTAGTAAATGTAGAAAATTACGTAATAAAAATATACTTGCGCGTGAATATTAAAAAAAGAAATAATTAAATTATTACGCGTTTTCAAATCACGTAGGGTAAGATTAATTTATTTCGACAAAATATTTTACCTATTATTGCAAATTTTAAAACAGCGTAATTAATAATAAGAACTAAAATATCTTCTTAAAAGACCATCAAAAACTTTAAAATGCGCAAGGCCTTTCGAAAGATCTGAGTCGTTCTTCGTCAGGCGCAAAATGACGTGCTTCTACTATAGACCGGGAGGCGGTAGCACAGACAACCACCTCATCGAGTTCACGGCTGAAATTCCAGAATTAGTAAAAACTCGATTCGCATATTAAAACGCAATCGGTCTGCCATGTCATATCTTGGTGGAAAACACGTGAAAACCCGATTTTAGCAGCTGACTCGTAGATTTACCATTGTGTTTTCCTGCACCCAGTTCTCCATGTTTTCATACTTTTGGGTGTAGGAAAACACAATGGTAAACTTATGAGTCAACCGCTAAAATCGGGTTTTTACGTGTTTTCCACCAAGATATGACTTGGCAGACCGATTGCGTTTTAATATGCGAATCAAGTTTTTACTAATTCTGGAATTTCAGCCGTGAACTCGATGAGGTGATTGTTTGTGCTGCCGCCTCCCGGTCTACTATGAAAGCGGCAGCAAGACTGAAATAAGAGATAAGGGAGAGGAAACAAGCTGAAACAACAGCCAATAGGAAAGTAGAAATCAACAGCCAATAGAAAAACAGAAAGAGAAGACAACATCCAATCACAGAAGAGTAAAAAAAATAGAATAAATAAATAATAATAATAGACATTTCAACAATTTGTTATACTTTTTCATTCCCTCTCTTTTGTATGTAAGTACTTTTTTTTTGTCTTAATTTTGCATTGTTTATCTTCTTTATTTATCTTAATGAATTTATTTGCTTATTTATTTTTAAGTATTATTTATAGTTTAGTATTCTATAATTGTATTGTGTTTATTTTTGTGTTGCTATTATGTTTACTGCTCAATTTAACAGATTTACTAAACTCAGACGTAAGCGTGTAAAATTTCTTAACCACTTAAATTTTCTTCAAAATTGCAAGAAAAATAATGTTATCCCTAATTTTATTCAACTTAAGTGTTCTGTTAGTAGCTCTGTCAGGATTTCTAAAGCTATGGTTCGTTCACATTTTATTATTTTAAGAGCTTGTATTCAAGATGTTCGGCATACTCTCTCCAAAATTGAAGAAGAGCTTTATAACCTTCATTTGTTCCTTAGTAAAAATCTTGACAATTTCTGTGATATTGAAAATAAATTTCAAAACTGCTCATCAAAATAAGCTTGATAATAAGTTTTCTTCATTGTGCAATAAGCAAAAAAGTCTCATTTTTCAAATAAGGATCTATCGAATGAGAACTGCATCGTTAATCTCTCCTCTCATATCTTAACTCCTGAGCAAAAAAACATTTTAGATGTTGGTTTAAATTTTTCTCAGTCTTGCAAACCTTCTCTCACCAAATTGATTGCTCCTATTGAGTCTTCCTTTAAACATAGTAAAGTCACTCCCTTTCAAAAAGAAACTCTTCGTCACATCCTTGCTGATACTATTTCTAGTAATAACTTATGGATAAAAAAGATTATTCTGATAAAGTTTATGCTCTCTTATCTGAAGGTCCTCATGTTGAAGTTAAAAAAGATCCTACTATTTCGCATCTTTCCACTCTCAAGAAAGCTGTTAAGAATTCTGTTGTTTTAAATGACAACACTAAACATTGTGTTATTCCTTCTTCAGCCATCTGTGCTCGTTTTTATGCTTTGCCTAAAGTTCATAAAACCAATCTCCCCTTAAGACTTACTGTCTCTAATGTTGGTACTGTTACTTATCCTCTTGCCAAATTTTTAACATCCATTTTTTCTCCTTTATGCATTTCTAATTCTCATACGATAAAAAATTCTTATGATTTTGTTGGTAATTTAAAAATATTAACCCATCCAATTGTTCTATGCTTTCTCTTGATGTTAAATCTTTATTTACTAATGTTCCGATTGAAGGTGCTCTTTCTTGCTTGGAAACAAGATTACGTGAATTTCATTTCTCTGATATTGAAGTCAAAGATTTTGTTAATTTAATTAAAATTTGCATCTCTCCAACTACCTTTGAATTTGATAATAATTTTTTTAAACAATCAGACGGCTTAAGTATGGGTAATCCTTTATCTCCAATTCTTTGTGATATTTATATGCATTATTTTGAGGAAAAATTATTAAATCTGGTTAATTTTAAATGTTGGATGCGTTATATCGACGATACTTTTGTTTTAGTTGAAAATCCTTTTGATATTTCTACCATTCTTCAAACTGTCAATTCTATCGACCCACGTATTCAGTTTACGTTTGAGTTAGAAAATTGTAATAAACTTCCTTTCCTTGATGTTTTAGTTACCAAATGTGGTTCTTCTTTCAAAACTTGTGTTTATAGAAAACCTTTTTCTGTTTCTAACCCACCTCATGCTCTCTCAAATCATCCTGTCAACCAAAAAATCGGTGTTTTTTATACGTATGTAAATCGTGCTCTCAAAATTTGTTCCGACTCTGCATCCCTTAAGGATGAACTTAATTACTTAAAAACTATTGCTGTCAAAAGAGGTTTCAATCCCTCCCTTTTTATCCTCCTTTATGTTTCAAATTAGCTAAAGTTTTAAGACGCTTCAATTTTAACATTATCTTTAAACCTGTCAATAAATTCAAATTCCCCTCCACCAAATTTCCTGTTCCTGATCTTTGTAAATGGGGGAATTTATAATGTTCCTTGTAATGGGTGTGATTTATCTTATATTGGTCAAACTAAAAGAAATCTCGAAATCCGCTTAAAAGAACACTCTCGTTATGTAACTAATCAAGAAATTTCTAAATCTTCAATTGCCAAGCACTCTTGGGATTCCGGCCATTGTTTTAATTTTAAAAATGCAAAAATTATCTTTAATGCCAATAGTATCTCTGAATTGGACTTTCTTGAAAATTTAGCTATTTATCTTAATCGTGATGTTATTGTTTTAATGATATATCCGATTCCACAATGCTCTCTGCTGCTTGGAAAAACCTCTTCAGTATAATTTATTTTTGTATTCATTAATATTAGTCTGTTTTTATATATTTTGGTTACTTATTTAATTCTTAATTTTCAATTTTTTTTCATTAATTTTTATTTATTTATTAATTAATTAATTTATTATTTACTCATTTTATTTTATTTATTTATTTATTCTATTTTTTTTTTACTCTTCTATGATTGGCTGTTGTCTTCTCTTTCTGTTTTCCTATTGGCTGTTGATTTCTACTTTCCTATTGGCTGTTGTCTCAGCTTGTTTCCTCTCCCTTATCTCTCATTTCAGTCTTGCTGCTGCTTTCATTAGTAGAAGCACGTCTTTTTCCGCCTGACGAAGAAAGACTCAGATCTTTCGAAAGGCCTTGCGCATTTTTAAGTTTTTGATGGTGTTTTAAGAAGATATTTTAGTTCTTATTGTTTCACACCAGTTTCAACTTATTTTATTTGTAATTAATAATATTTCCCCTCAATTAAAAACTATATTTTTACGTTTAATAATTACATTTAAATCAACGAAATAACTAATAAACTGGTAAAATATAATTAAAAATACAAATAAACGTTGAATTTAAGATCACTCGATGACGCAACTATCACGCGTAAAGCATCTGATGTCAATTGAATGCGACGCCACAGATATGCACTTTTGGCTTTAAATTTTTTTGGCGACAGTTCTTTTCTTTTATAGTAAGTAGTAGACGGGATAATGGAGAAATACCCAATTTTCTATAGCATCGTTATAAAATTTCTTGATGCAGCGACATTGCTTACTTAACTATTTTGCGCAAGTTGATTTTCAAATGTTTAATTAATCTTATTTTATCAATCACGAAAACAGCAGTTTCGACATCAGTTGATTCGGTCTTAAAATCCCTCAGTCAAAGGTAAATGAATGGAAACCCGATTACAGCAGATAGCCAAGTCGTTTAATTATAATCCAATCTTCCGTAATCGTTTTAGAGTTGATCAAATCAGGGTGTTTTTAAAGTTTACGGTGTCAGAACGGGGGTTGGTGAGCGTAACTCGTAGGGGGCAGAGCCCCCTAGTATATTAAATTATTTTGAGCTAAAATATTTTCTAAATTCATTGTTCGTTTGTGTAATTAAATCCTTTATTCAAATGCTGTGCCTGTTAACTTAAATCGAATTTTATACTCGCTAAAACTTTATTTAAAAGATTATTCATTTTATAAGTCTGGAATCGGCTTTTTTAGGTAGCTTTCATTACAAAAAATAAACAGCTACCTATTGCAGCCGTTCGGAGGAAAGCAGTTCCGGAAAATTTCGATCTATTTTCACCGATCATGACCCCAAAACCACCCTTCGTTCAAATGTTGATACATATATATATATATATGTATGATACGATAGTACTCGTATTTATGAACCGTTTTGGATGAAACTAATTGTGTGTATTAAGTTCACCCATGTCTCGACCGAGTTCCTTGGCCAGTTTGGTCCGCCCTCTTGTTTAAAAATGGCGGCCACTAAAAGATTTAAAACTGAAAAATACATACAAAAAAATTCGAAATTCATATTTATTTTTTGTTTAAGTGTTAGGCCTGATACAAGAATTCCGGAGCATTCTTTTGTTTTTCTCTATCTTAAAAAATGGCTGAGATTTTCAGCATGAATGGAAGTTTGATATTCTAGGGTGGCTGACATTTTGAAACACAGCTGAAAGTTATTTTTAATTCATTTCAAGCAGTGAATTACGCTTGTAATCTTTGAATAATAACCAGTGAATTTTCATCCTGCTTTTTCTAAGCGTAAACCGACAGAGTGAAAAATGTCCCAAACCGGGAATCGAACCCAGGTCCTCAGAATAGCTCTCTGAAGCTCTACCACTGAGCTACAAGGGATGATATCCCGACTTGGCATCTCTCACTCTTATATTTGTCGGACAGGCTGCAACCGCAGCACAAGATGTAAATGTCATCATGAGCACGCATATTTCTACGGCAAACATGAGACGACAACAAAGCCTAGCATACGACAACACATAGTTAAGTTATAGCTGAATTGATTAACTATGTGTTGTTATAACTATGCGTTGACTAAACTAAATTTTAGTACACTATGTACTATCTATACAAATTTATACACTATTTAGTACACTGTGAAATTAGTGAACAGCAGTTACAGTTCCTTTACAGGATCACTCAAAACAATTTTTTACATTACGGTCTATGAAGAAAAATCGTTTGCAGTTTATTTTGTAGACCGGGAGGCGGCAGCACAGACAATCGCCTCATCGAGTTCACGGCTGAAATTCCAGAATGAGTTAAAACTCGATTCGCACATTAAAACGCAATCGGTCTGCCAAGTCCTATCTGGGTGGAAAACACATTAAAACAACCCGATTTTAGCGGTTGGCTCGTAGGCTTACCATTGTGTGTTCCTGCTCCCAGTCCTCCATGTTTTCATACCTTTGGGTTCAGGAAAACACAATGGTAAGCTTACGAGTCAACCGCTAAAATCGGGTTTTAAGGTGTTTTCCACCCAGATAGGACTTGGCAGACCGATTGCGTTTTAATATGCGAATCGAGTTTTAACTCATTCTGGAATTTCAGCCGTGAACTCGATGAGGCGATTGTCTGTGCTGCCGCCTCCCGGTCTATTAAGAATGTTTAACTATTTCAAACGTAT
Organism: Maratus michaelseni; assembly: GCA_963931845.1. Classification (NCBI taxonomy): domain Eukaryota; kingdom Metazoa; phylum Arthropoda; class Arachnida; order Araneae; family Salticidae; genus Maratus; species Maratus michaelseni. The sequence goes on from OZ007587.1 coordinate 475,696,989, forward strand.
TGAAATTTATATGCCACTAAGGTGCATGACAAGAGGCTTACTATAGAATAATGTGCGTATAGCATTTATCGTTCATTCACAGGGACATACAAAAGAGTTTGGTACTGTCTGTTAACAATTATTGCTGGAAGTGCATTTTCAGTTGCTGAACACGTTTTTAAATCGAACTCGTCTTTTTAGGTAGATTTCGTAAGAAATACTACCTATTACATTCTCACCTAAGTTGGAAATTTTGAAAATTTTTTGCAGATCTACGCCGATCATGACTCCCAGAACCAAAAACCACCACCAGTTCAAAACTTTATCTATCTATCTATCTATCTATCTGTCACTTTTTTATGGACACGATAACTGGAAAAATTCTGCATAAATCTCTTCCAAACTGATACATAAAATCAAGGGGCATAAAATCTCGGTCAAGTTCGTTAATGGGCAAAATCGAACCAAGGGGGGGGATGGGGGGGGGCTTTTTGTGAAAACAGAAAAACCCCCATAATTTCTTAATTATTGTACGTATCGAATCCGTTTAAAGTTATTTTTACTTCTAGGAAAAGGGCCGAAAATTGATGTAAGACAGATTTTTGATATAATTAAAAATGGCCCCAACGGGGGGGGGGGGGAAGGGGGGTTTTAGAAGAAAAAAAATCATAGCTTCGTCAATTCACAAGATATCAAATCCGCGTAAATTTATTATTAATCCTCTTAATATTATCTAAAACTTTTATATTGACAAGTTTTTTATAGGACCAACCGTTATAGCAAAAAAAATTAAAAACAAAAAAAATCCCTGCCGGCTCCGCTTGCAAACAAGTTATTTTTCGAAGTAGGCGGTTCCAACTCCCGCATCTTTTCGAAACTGATACATAAAATCAAGGGGGATAAAATCTCGGTCAAGTTCGTTAATGGGCAAAATCAAACCAGGGGGGGGGGATGGGGGGGGCTTTTTGTGAAAACAGAAAAAAACCCATAATTTCTTAATTATGATACGTATCGAATCCGTTTGAAGTTATTATTACTTCTAGGAGAAGGTCCGAAATTTTATGTATGACAGATTTTTGATATAATTAAAAATTGCCTTAAGGGGGGGGGGGGAAGAGGTGTTTTAGAAGAAAAAAATTCATAACTTCGTCAATTCCCAAGATTTCAAATCCGCTTAAATTTATTATAAATCCTCTTAATATTATCCAAAAATTTTATATTGACAAGTTTTTTATAGGACCAACCGTTATAGGAAAAAAAAAAAAATCCCAGCCGGCTCCGCCTGCAAACAAGTTATTTTTCAAAGTAGGCGGTTCCAACTCCCGCATCTTTTCGAAACTCATACATAAAATCAAGGGGCATAACATCTCGGTCAAGTTCGTTAATGGGCAAAATCGAACCAAGATTGGGGGGGCTGTTTGTGAAAACAGAAAAATTCCATAATTTCTTAATTATGATACGTATCGAATCCGTTTGAAGTTATTATTACTTCTAGGAAAAGGGCCGAAAATTGATGTATGACAGATTTTTGATATCATTAAAAATGGCCCCAAAAGGGGGTGGGGAAGGAGGGTTTTAGAAGAAAAAAATTCATAACTTCGTCAATTCAGAAGATATCAAATCCGTTTAAATTTATTATAAATCCTCTTAATATTATCTAAAACTTTTATATTGACAAGTTTTTTATAGGACTTACTTAACCTTATAGCAAAAAAAAAAAAAAAAAAAAAAAAAAAAATAACCCTACCGGCTCTACCTGCAAACAAGTTAGGTTTCGAAGTAGACGGTTCCAACTGCCGCATCATGGCAAAAAGGTCATTTCTTCCGCAATTCCCAACAAACAGGCGCCCAACGGTCTGCGTCTTCGAAATCTACCTGTGCCTGTAGGCCGAGCCGTCAGGGACTTTTTGTCCATTACTGGGTGTGTATCCATTCTATTGATCCTATAGAGGGCAGCCCAAAAGTTCTCGCGTCCATTTCCGTTTATGGACGGACATTTCAGAAGTGGAGTTCCTAACTGATCTAAAATTTAACATTCTATGTAGTCTATATACAAATCTATAAATCACATACAGGGCTACACAAAAGAATTCGAATATTTTCCGACTATAGAATGGCGATTGCTGAAATTGGATTTTCTAATGTGTTATCCGTTTATCAAGTTTATATCAAAGTATTCTGAATGTGTTGGAGAGTGTTTCATAATCTATGCTTGACGTATGATTTTTCGTTCTTGTTTTCATCTTTACATTCAACCACCTGCTTCACATTACCAAGGAGAAAGATTTAAACTCCTTGCATTTTGCATGGGAATTGTTTGCATGGATTGTTTGCATTAATTTGCATGGAGAATCATTGACTTGTACTCACAAGAAATGAATTTAAACATAACTTGTATACTATTTTCAATTAATAATTTTTGAAAGATGGCGCTTAAAACTTTTTACAAAGGCGCTAAAAGTAAAATGGTTTATTGGGTAAAAATAGCATTCATATTTTTCTTGTAAAAGCTAAAATATTTTTTTTATAACTTTATCAAAATGACGTCATTTTTATTTCATTATCGCTTACTAAGGCTTCTATACTTACCTTAGAAACAAAATTTTCAAAGAACAGTATATTTTTGACAAATCAAGTTATGCATAAAAATTTCGTAATCTAAAAAACCGCAATTTTCGCGATTTCTGTTTACCAACATTGTAAATATAATTTCTCACTTGGAATTTATTATTTAATAAAATTAATTTTTTAGCCACACACAGGGTGGCTTATTCTTTCAATCTCTATCATTTTTCATGTTTATGAAAAATCACAGCAATCCATCGTTGCCACAGATTAATCTCGGAAAATGAAACATTTGATGTTACTTAAAAAATTAATAACTCTAAAAGTATTTGTCACAAAATTGTTTTACAAACTGCGTTAGAATGGTAAAAAATTGTATTTTTCTTGATATAAATTACAAATCTAATGATTATGTCGTTTTTCAAATATTAGATTTCAAAAATTACAAAACTTCACAATGGAGTACCGTAGCGAAACTTTTACGCGTAAAAAGATAATGATAAAGGCATTGTGGCTCGATGTGTATCGTGTATACTGGCCATAGCATGAGTAACAATTATAGTAAACTTATTATTCTGTTAAAATATAAAAGTGAATTATGTATATACATTTTTAAAAAATAAAGAAAAACATTTTATCACAAACATCAACAAATTTTTTTCTTCTATTTATTCCCTTATTCCAAAGATATCGTTTTATCGCCTGCTGCCATAGCAACATGAATTAAATTTCATTAAAAAAAATTCCTCAGTGGTAGAAAAATATTTTTCTAAATCGAATGGTTATTGAACAACTCAACACTTTAACAGGGAAATTTTTATTTCTTATTTAGATATTTTAAAATTGTTTGTTGTCGTTGCGTTTTTATTCTGAGTTACAGCTAGTTTATTTATTTTAGGTAGCTTTCAATACAAAAAAGTATGAAGCTACCTATTGCAGCCGTTCGGAGGAAAGCAGTTCCGGAAAATTTCGATATATTTTCACCGATCATGACCCCCAGACTCCAAAACCACCCTCCGTTCAAATGTTGATTTATATATATAGATATATCCATATATCTGACCTATGTCATACGATAACGCTCGTATTTATAAATCGATTTTGATGAAACTAATTGTGTGTATTAAGCTAACCAATGTCTCGACCGAGTTCGTTGGCCAGCTTGGTCCGCCATTTTGTTTCAAGATGGCGGCCATTTAAAAATTTAAAACTAAAATAAATATACAAAAAAATTAAAAATTAAAATTTATTTTTTAATTACTTGTTAGGCCTTGATACAAGGATTCCAGAGCATTTTTTGGTTTACCTCTATCTCAAAAAATGGCTGAGATAGAGCAGTTTGAAATTCTAGGGTGGCTGACATTTTGAAACAAAACAGCACATTAACGCGATTACTCGCAAATTATTTTCTTTCATTGTTGTAATAATTTTCCCAATCATACGCATAAAACTATATATTCATATCCGTTAGCGCCAAAATTGACGACATTGGCGACCAAATTGGCAAAATTGGCGACATTTGGCGAAATATCGCAAAATTTGGCGACCAAAATAAGTCTTCATAAATGAAGCCAATTTGGCTATTGCTCAATAATTTGGCGAATTTCTTATTCAAATTCAGTATTAACGAATCTTTTGTAAACGTTTCTTTGCATTTTAACTTTCTGTTTTCGTGTAACATTAGCTAACATTTTAAAACGAAGATATAGGAAAGCTACCTTTTCCTCCCGGTACAGGCCGGAAGGACTTTTTTAAATAAAAGCCGTGTGTGGCAATCTATATTCGGCCTTATAGCAGAATTTTCCCCTCTTGTATAAGTTTATTTTTTCTAAATGTTCGATAATATGGATTTTTCCCCCTGAAGAAATCTGAAGAACGTATGCAATGTAAATGTAAGACATCAGATTTCCACGTAACTAGTAATTATTAACAAGTGGGTAAGTGTGATCGAAGATCGCACAAAGGGTTTCGTTCAATATTCCTTTCAAAACACTTTATCCCTTCTTTAATAAATCCAAATAAATTTCATTTAGCAACAAAAAAAAGTCATGTTTTTAATAAAATAAAAATTTACCGGTCTATTTTTTCGAATATCTAAACCAGCCCGATAGTGGGCGAAGCCCGCTATTATACTCTGTCATAATAATATCTGTCATGTGGACTAAATGTGATATTAAAAAAATAATAATTTCAAAATTAAACATGTTGTACACCTTTCAAAATGTTGAAATAGGCGAATATTTCCATAATCGGGTTTTTATCACGATTCGATACGTTCCTCAAACTCATATATTTACTATTCTCTATTACTCACATTGATACTCGCTTTGTATTATTCTCAAACATTTGAGAAATCCGTTAAACTTCGGATAGGACGTCAGATTCATTTTCTTTTTAATTCTCTAATGACGTGATATTAATCTGCTTTCTGTACATACACATACTCATACTCCTTGTATTATTGAGAAATCTTTGAAAATTTCCGTTTTATTACCAATATGCGTCAATCATTTTTATTTTATATTAATCTTTTTTTTTTTTTTAATTGGTGAAACTTTTTATTTCATTTTCATTTTTCACGTGGAAATCTTTCAATAGAAAATTAATTATTGTAGAAAGAATTTTATTGTGGATTTTTAATTGTTGGCAACTGCTATAACGAAAAATGTTTCAATTGAATAGGAAAAGACTGGTAGAATTTTGGTTTTTTATCTCTCTCTATTAAAATAATACGATTTTTTTTTAAATTTTAATATTTTGAGCTTCATAGTAGGTATTTAGCTATAAGTACCCAAATTTCCATGCCTGTAAGTTATGTAATTTCTGAGACCGGCTCTGTGACGGACAGACAACGGAGCGGGAGTAATAGGGTTTCGTGAGAGGAACGAAACCCTAAAAAGTACTCACGTGGCCTTATATGTACATCGAACAACATTTATTATGTATCTGGTTCTTTTCTACACTAAGAACTTTATCACAAAGTACACACTCAAATTATTAAATCACATTCGAAAATATATTAATTAATTATTATTGCAAATGAAATATAATTATTTTTTTTAAAACGTATAAAAATTATAATTCAAACAAGATTGAATGTTTGCCACAAAAATTCACCACTGGTTACAAGAATTTAGTTAATTTACGCCAAAATATGTCATTTTAACATGTACCCCGATTTTGGGAGATTCTATTCTTACTTATGGTTAAAATCGGTTTTCAATGGGAATTTTTCAAAATTAGTCAGTTATCGGCAGTTTGGAAAAGCTATTTTTATCGCACAATTTGGCACGTATTATGTGATTGTACAATAATGACCAAAATTATTGAAAACTTTCGGAAAAAATTCTGCTTCTAAAGTTTGAGGGTTCATAACTCTTTGTTTTGAAGTACCTTAAAAGATAATAATCGAGAATAGGCTGCAATCACTGTCTGAAGGAATTATTTTCAATAATAAGAGCTATTAAGAAGGAAATTGGAACATAAAGTATAAATTTAAGCATAAAAAATATAATAATTATCTGCACTACCTATTACAGCAGACATTAATTTATTATAAAAAACACATCAAAGAGCATGTCTAAAAAAAACAAAAAAACACTTCCAAACTACACTAAATCTAGTCAATATGTATAAAAGTTTTTTCAAATATTTTCACTTCTTGGTCCGAGGCATCTTCAGTTACTGATATTCTGTTTCTTCCGTGCTAGTCACTCTGTTGAAAACTTTCGTATTTTTTCCTATCCCTAATAACATAGGACGATTAGCAATCTTTGCGTGCATCATAATGCCTCGGACCAAGAGGTGGAAATATTTTTTGACACTTTTATACATATTGACTGGAATTTGGAAGTTTTTTTTCCCCCTAACTTTTAGACATGTGCACTGCTCTTTGATGAGTTTTAAAATAAATTAATGTCTGTACAGATAATTACAGTGAAACTTCCATTTAACGAAGTCTCATCGTTACACTCAAATACTTCGTTATGAAGAAAATTCGTTAAATAGAATTCAAACTTAAACACATATCTTCTATAATCTTATTCTTGTATACACATAACCCACATAAAATGGAAATATTTGAAAAATGTATTTTAATTCGGGCAGTCATTTTTTTTAGACATGAGAATAATTTATTAATGTAAAAATAAACTCACATAACAAAGAGAAGTAAACAAAAACTGAAGCGTACCTTTCCTTTTTTCATTGAAATGTGATTAAATGTGCGTGTTTTGATTAAATGATGCAAATGTGTTCATTTTCATACAGTCCACTGAAATAAATTCATACATCCACATCCATCGCAACAGTAACCTCTCCGTTTGAATAAACGCACGAAATTGGAATAAACTTCGTTACATAGAATAAGTTTTTCGTAATATGGAGATTAATTTACATGTCAATGATGTTCAAAGTCAAGGTTCTGCAGAAAATTTCGTTAAGTAGAAAACTTCGTTAAATATGTATTTTGTTAATAAATGACATTATGGACGATCGTAGAAAAAAAATCTATACAAAATATTTGACCAAATCATTGAATACTAACTTGGACTTCTACAGCCTTATAATGTGTGTATTATTATACGACACCAAGATTCAATTATTACTTCCAACATTTTTGAGTCGGTTTTATAGATATTCATTTAAGTTACGGTCCCGGGTCAATCCAGCAGTGTGATGTGACTATCTTAAAACCACTTTTTGCATGATGCAGCAACATGACATTTATCTGAATCTTGTTCCATAGAAAGCTTTACTTTCTTGGAAAAGTTGAACGAATGAAAGGCTTTAGTTTGGAATCAGGTATTTCATTCATAAATGTTGGGGTATTTATATATGGGGTGAACCAAAAGTCTTGCCCTGAATTATAAATATTTATTGTGCTCAAACTATTATAATTAGACATATGTTTGTTTGGATACATTGTAAGTACTGTTATAAATTTTTTTATAAGACCACGTACCTCAGTAAATTTCAACGTGTGCCCCTTTTTGGTAGGGGCACATTAATGGGCGATTTCGTTTCGTGATACCAAAGCACACATTGAGCTTTCTCTTGAACCAACGCCAGTTCGGCCGAAAATGATGTCTTCCTATCAAATGTTCCCCTGAGTCACTCTTGAAGGAGCAATCGCGCTATCTAAAACTACTAAATCTCACCTATCCAATGATACAACAAGTTATAATATTATACAAACGATTATTTAGTAATGAATTATTATAATTCAGGGCAAGACGTTTGTTTCACTCTGTATTATCATTAATCACGCAAATTCTGCATTTCTTTTGATTTTATATAACTCCACAGCATAACACTAATTGGTTGTTGTTTCACGATAGGCGTCATGCAATCATACCGAGTCTCTTCTTCGATTCTTCTCTTTGGGCATTGTATGGCATCTTTACCACAAAGAGCGATATGTTTGTCTCATCACTCCAAATGATTCTGCTACCTTTTGTGCTTCTATATCCTCTAACACCAGTTTTAGCCCCATTTTCGCGAAATATGAAAACGGCTTTTTTTGTGGCATTCTAGCATTTAGACCCAATTCAGGCAATATACGCATAATAGCACTTGCACCCCCAATTTCACATTTCATTGCTACATTTCATTCTTTACATTCTGAGCTGATTTTTAACACAGTCTGTACTAATCCTTCTTCCAGCATCACTTGCTTCAGTTTTTTTTAGTAAACGAGTGTTCTTATACTTCATAAAAAATTTTGAAATGCCACTTTTGGTTAATTTTTCCACCGCATTTTTTCTTCATGACTGTAACATTTTTCATTTAACGGTTCGTCTTGTTAAGGGTAATCTGTCCACTCTTGAGACATTTTTATAATTTTATTTCCTTTTAGAAGTTCACTCGTTGAAAGAATACACAAAACTTTATAAACTTGTAAACTGTCACAAAATGCAAACAGTCATTGCTGAAATCCTACTCTTGTAGTAATGTTGACTGGGTGAAAACATATTTTTGGTTGAATTCAGGATAAAAATATTACATCTTAGAACATCGTTGAGTGGGCCGTGTTTGTAAATAGAAAATGCGTCGCTTAGGCAGCGTTCTCTTCCTGCAAAATGTTACGCTGGGACACATTGAAGATATTCCACGGAAAAGGTTACCTCTTTAAGACATGAGATACTTGAGAGGTGGCCTCCTCCTTCAGCAACGATTAAGTTGTTTGCAGCACGAGAGTCAGATAGGATTGGCCGTAATTTCACAGTACATTTGCGCGCCAAGACTTTGGTTACGGCGTGAATATACATGTATATCGAACAGTTTTCGCAAAAAGAATTGAAAGCAGTTAGCCTTCTGGTATATTAATTTAGAGGGGGGAAGGACTGAAAGGTTTGCAATGCAAGGCGCCTTATGGCCATTTTTCGTAAATTTGACAGGTAATCCAATGAATGTTATGAGAAAATAGAGCATCTGTGGTTTTCTGGACATGAATCATTTGCAAGCTAAATAGAATTTTGGCAGTTGGGAATTAAAGATTACAATTACATGAAACAAAGAAGTTACAGTTAAGCTTGAACAAAAGCGCAGATGTAAAATCATTTTATATTTATCATTAAGTTTTCCAGTCATAGAATAAAGTTGAAAGGGTAAATGAAAAACATGTAACTTACAAATTGAAGAATTTGCAGCTGCATTTATAGGCAGGAATGACAGATACGTTTCTGAGGTTAAATAAAAGCCAGACATAAAAATGAAAGAAAAAGAAACTCTGATATATTTGATGAAATATGAATTACTTCTAATCTTTAAAATAGACAAGGTTTAAGAAAAAGTGAATTAATCTTTAGGAAACATAAGGGAACTATAAATTAAAAAAAATAATGAAAATATGAATAGGATCTTTATGATATCGTGATGTGATCGATTATCGTGATCAGTTGATTCATTCAAATGAAAAAAAAAAAGTTACTTTGTATCGATCTAACCAACCCTGTTGTGCTACATTTTTCTGGTTATTGGGTTATAACATATGATAAGGTGCTCATGATTGATGGCACTGTATTCTGTTACATTCTTGATTAAATTGTCTTTCCATTGATATATATGTGGGGACGCAAGTTCACCTTATCGCTCAACCTTAAACCGCAGAGCTATGCAAATTTTTTATTTGAGGCTCTCGAAGTGCGAACCAAGCAAGCGACACCTTAATGACGGATGATGTTTACAATTTTATATACAGTGTCTCACAAAAGTGATGGGACACTTGTGCTTTATAAAAAGAAACTGCAATAAAATAAATAAACAAACATGTGCAAAAATTTTTTGGGTGTGTTTCATATTTAAAGTTAGTAACAATTATTACATAACATACATTTTGTCAAAATATTAAAATATTAATTTAGTAAAAATACAATTGTTCAGAACGGAGCAAAAAATGGCTCACATAAGTGATGGGACACTTACTTTTCCATCAAATATTTATCCACAAATTTTACTTTTTAAAAGGTTTTAATATTTTGTTGGATTTCCTTTTACTTTTAAAACATGATTTAATCTTTTTGGGATGGATTCGACTATTTTTTTTGTGATTTCTGGAGTGATTTTACCCCATTCTTCTTGAAGCACCGATTTTAGTTGTTGTTTTGAAGAAATGGTGTGTTTGCGAATTCTTGATTCCAATTCTTGCCAAATATTCTCTATGGGATTTAAGTCTGGAGATTGTGGTGGTGTTTTTATTATTTCAGGACAGTTATATAGCAGCCAGAGTCTAACGTTCAGAGCAGTGTGCTTGGGGTCATTGTCCTGGTAGAATTTAAAATCGTTATGAAGGTTCAATTTTCGTGCTGAAGATTTCAAATTTTGCTTTAAAATATCAATATACTTGTACTGATCCATTATACTGTCAATAAAAACAAAATTACCAACTCCAGCGGACGACATACACCCCCATACCATAACTCCTCCTCCACCATGTTTTACTGTTGGTACCAAGTTCTGTTTGCGAAGTTCTTCCCTGGGTTTTCTCCACACCAAGATTCTACCGTCAGAACCAAATATATTAAATTTACTCTCATCAGCAAATATAACTTTATTCCAGTAATCAGAATTCTTATTTATGTTGGATTTTGCGAAAGCTAGTCTGAGTTTTCTATTCTTTTCACTTACGAAGAATTTTTTCCTGGCTACTCTACCGTGATATCCAGCAGATCGAATTACCCTTCTAATAGTTTCAGGATTAACAATTATTCCATATAATGCTTGTAAATCAGCAGCAACTTTTGAAGCACTAATTCTTGGATTTTTTTTAATATTTCGAACAATAATTCGCTTTATTCCATTGGATAGCTTTGATGGTCAGCCAGGTCTTCTTTTATCCTGAATCATATGATTCTTTTTATATCGTTTAATGATATTGAAAACTGTTGAACGACTCAAGTTAACTGTTTCAGCAGTTTTTCTAATAGATTTTCCACGTTCAATACGCAAATTAATAACTAATTTTCGAATTTCAGGCGAAGTTTCTTTTCGTTTAGCATTCATGGCTACACAGAGCTAAAAAACACAAAAATTCCAAAACAAACTGGAGAGAAATACTGCAGACGATTTTATAAATTATTGCCAATTGCTTTTAAGTAAAAATAAAACCCCCAAAAATATTTTTATTGCTTATTTCAGGCGATTTTTGTTGCATATATAATGGTGTCCCATCACTTATGTGAGCTATTTTTTGCTCCGTTCTAAACATTTGTATTTTTATTAAATTAATATTTTAATATTTTGACAAAATGTATGTTATGTAATAATCTTTACTAAATTTAAGTATGAAACACACCCACAAAAAAAATGTGTACATGTTTTTTTAATTTATTTGATTAGTTTCCTTTTGTAAAGCACAAGTGTCCCATCACTTATGTGAGACACTGTAAGAGAACTGCGCAGACGACCTTTTGTGTCTGAAGCAGTCGGTTTGGACTGCGACAATGTATCCCATGTCTCGTTAGCAGACGGATAACTATAATAATCGTTTTAAACTGCGCTACCTAAATATTGAACATTCTGTATATATTTATCATTCATTATATAATCAAGAAAAAGTTAAGCTATATTAGCTTAATCTTAGAAGGAGTGTCGAGTTTTTATTTTCCTAGACATCTCATTGACTTTACTTTAGTTTTTTCGTACTTCGACCCTAAAAACTCTACATATAACATTACTAAAGGGAAGGAGACGTTATCAGTCCCTAAACCTGAAAAAAAAAACTGCTAATAAAGTCCTCCCTCCTGTTCTAACATTTGCACAAAATTTTTCAAAAAATGAATCTTTGGAGAAAAAAAAAATGAGAATCTGTGCATAGAAATATTAAAACACACGTGAACATACATTCAAAATGTGTGTAATCTGGTTGAACACACGCAAAATTTCATTAAGAATTTTTTGATCAGTTGAATTTTGCATCATTTCTCCGAAAATTATGCACAGTCACTCATCCTTATTGGCATGTTCGATCATTTTTTTCTCCCACACATTATTAATGAATGACGGTCGATTTTTCCCATTCGTTGTAGAAGACGCGATAAAATCGTATTTTATGAATAATATTGACCGCTCATTAGTCAAAAGCGACAAGGGCCTGTCCATTTTTTCTTCATTTTGTGGATAAGTGGAAAGTGAACGAAGTGTTTTAAGGGAAATCATTCGTTTTACGATATTGGAAATTCAAAATTCTTTACCTATGTTTTATGAGTTATCTTCAGATTTATTGGATTAAAACCAACTCTTCTGAGTTAGTTATTGATTAATATATTCCCTATCAGAGTCATTTGTGTATAAAAAATCGCATGTTCTCCATTTTAAAATCTTACAGATGACAGGATTTCTTTCTCTGTATTTCCTGTTTTATTTAAGCAATGTGTTCAGCTAGAATAAGATTACGTAATAGTTACATTTATTATCTGAAGATATATTAAAATTTAACTGTACTCACATGACCCCGTGTGTCCCGGGAATAGGGTACAATGTGTGTTTTATATTCTAATTATATTTTAATTATCCCTCTATAAGTAAATTAGGCAAGTTAAGAGACAAGTGGGTAAGTGTGATCGAAGATCGGACAAAGGGTTTCGTTTAATGTCACTTTCGAAACACTTTATCCTTTAATTAATAAATCAAAATAAATTTCATTTCCCATAAGAAAAAAAAAATCAGGTTTTTTATAAAATAAAAAGTTACCGGTCGACTTTTTCGACTGTTTGAATTTTTTAAATAGAATAGGATTTTGCGTATATATATAAACTTTCAAATCTTTATCTTATACAGCTTTAAAAATTTGAACTTAAAATTTATGAGTGAGGTATTTAATTATCATAATAATTATTTGTTATTTTTTTTCTATCTTTTGCATCCGAAAATAAAACACAGAATTTTTTTTTTGGTAAAATAAAAAAGCATTACAGGACAATTTTTTTCCTTTTTGGAAATTCTTAATCGGCATGTGATTTTGCGTATAAATACCAAATTTCAAATCCGTATATTATATAGTTTTACAAATTTATGCATGCCTTAAAGTTTCCCAATACCGGAAATTCTATCTGTGGTTCAAATCTTTGTTCCGTCCCGTCTGCTATCCATTGTCTGCCAACTGCACAAGTGTACAAAAAATAAATCATTTTTCACTTGAAAAAAAAATGTTTAATATCTTTTAGTCCAGTAGAAATAGAATTTTACCTTACAAAAATTCGGGTAGTTCTGATTTTTGGATATGTTGTAAAGGTTGACCCTCTAATAAAAAAAAAAAAAAACAAGTTTTCGACCTTCTAGACCTTGTGCGTTTTTCACAATATTGAAAAAACCAATATTTTTGGGCACTTTTTACGATTTTTCTTAAATAACTCAATTTTAGTGCATATTACAGAAAAAGCACTTTCACCATTTTGTAGAGCATAAAATTTTCTACAACATGCAGTATTCATGTTTCTAAATTGTCCAAATAGGGGGTGAGATACGGAGCAGGGAAAATAGGGTAAAATTTGCAAAAAGTGCAAAAATCCACAAATGCCATTAGTTTTTGCTTAATAACCTATATTTAGTGCGTTTTAGAGACAAAAGTGTCATTAGAAAGTTTGTAAAGCATGAAGTAGTCTATAAGTTTCATTTATTAGATCATTAAATATCTATAATAGACTCTAAAAATCAGAATAATACAATTTATGGTTAAAACAAAAAAATACCGCCTGACAAGTCATTAATTTAAAAACGATCTTTTATTTTTGATATTGATTAAACGATGCAATTAATTAATTATAGTATGTACCATAATAGGTAACTGTTGAATAGTTGAGGGGGGGGGGCGAAGTTAACCAAAAAACACCTAGTCGGTAGACATAGGTGCAGGGCCAAGAATTCAAAGTCGAAAGTAAAATTAATAGCTGGGAATTGTTAGTATATCGTATCGTAATTGTAATCGTAGCATTACATTTTAAATTTTATTGGATGATATTTTTGTGTAAACTTTCTTGCACGTCCGGGAAACATGACTGCAGCATCCCAGACGAATTTATAAATATAAGTGATGTTCAATTTTCAGTTTAGTTACTATGTTTTTGTCATTGTGTAATGTTCTTTCGTAACTCAATATATATTCGATCCAATGCCTCGTCTATTTATTTGCTTTGTTATTTCATCAGCAGAGCTTGGTTTAATTCGCAGACAGAGTGACGCTAGTCCCTTTTCATATTTATTGCTGTGGTTTTGAGAGAGAAAATTTATTTTTCTTTTGTTTCTGTTTTTTTACCCAGCGATGGAAAGTGAAAAAGAATTATACGGAATTGCTCTTTTTGACGGGGACGGTACAAATTTTTCTGTTTGGAAAAGGCGTGTTAAAGCCATATTAACGGCGAAAGATTTGGATAAGTTTTTAGACAATGAAGCGACAACTGAAACTGCCGAAGTTGTAAAATCGAAAAAGGCTTATGCTTTATTATCATCGCTTTTAAGCGATGGGGTTCTTGCGTCATTGCAAGAAGAAAATACTGCGCATAAGATATGGAATAAATTAGAACGAACATATGATACCAAGCGTGCAGTTAATCAAATTTTAATTAGAAAGAGGTTAGAAACTATTAAAAAGGATCGTGTTGCGTCTATGAGAAGTCACATTGATGAAATAAATAAATTAATTTCGGAACTTAAAATTTCCGGTGCTGAAGTAAGTGAAACCGATACTATTGTTTATATTCTAATGTCGTTGCCTCAAGAATTTGAAAATGTTAAAACTGCGTTAGAAAATCAACCGAATACTGTTTTGACTTCAGATTTTGTCACACAACGGCTGTTAGATGCTGAAGCACTTCTGCTCGACTCAAACAAAGAAAAAGTGCAGTCCAAAACTGCTCATGATAATACCGCGTTTGTATCAACTCGCAAAGAATATGTGTGCAAAAACTGTCATTCAAAGAAGCACATAGCTAAATACTGTAGAAAGAAACTTACTTGTTTCAAATGTGGACTTCCTGGCCATTTTAAACGAAACTGTAAAGCTGTTAAAAATTCAAATGAGGAAAAATTTGCTTCTTCAGCGGTATCTTTTGTTGCGGGGAACGTTAAAAAGAATGAATTTATAGTGGATTCTGGAGCGACTTCCCATATGTGCTCTAATGAGAAATATTTCACGTCTTTACAGCCATCTTCAGGAACTATTAAGTGTGCGTCGAAAACAACGAATCTTGAAATTAAAGGTGTTGGAAATATTATTGGAAAATTATCAAACGGAATGGAAATTACACTAAATAATGTTCTTTACGTACCAGATTTAAGTGGACAGTTGATTTCCGTTAGAAAAATCGAAAATTCAAATTATGTAGTTATTTTCAAGAATGAAAAGGTGTTCATAGAAAAAGGAAGAAATCGTTTTTGTTTTGGTGAACGTGATTCAAATGGACAATATGTTAGTTATTTTGTCTCAAATTATGAAACTGTTCTCACATCAAAAGAAAGCGATTCTGAAATTTGGCATCGCAGAATGGGCCATCCAAGTGACAAAGTGTTGAAGGAAATGAAACTTCCAATACCACTTTCTTTTTGTGATGTTTGTGTTCGAGCAAAACAGAGTGCAACGCCAATGGGAAGAGGACCTAGGAAAACAGAAAGTACTCCAATGACTGCTATTCATTCTGACATATGTGGCCCTATTGTTCCGAAAACTTTTTCTGGTGAATGCTATTTTATGACTATCATAGATGATTTTTCACGATTTACTGAAGTTCGATTATTGAAGCATAAAAGTGAAGCTTCAGAGGAATTGAAAGTTTTCTTAAAAACTAATCCTACAGTAAAGAAAATCAGATGTGATAACGGAAAAGAATATTTAAGCAATGATTTAGTGAATTTCACTCGAGATCTTGGTATAGTGATTGATCCCGCTCCTCCATATACTCCTGTTGTGAAATGACTCGTTTCTGTGTTATTTGTAATAGCATACAGAAGATGGCAGCACCATAATAACATCTTAACGTATTCTGTCATAATAGATCTTTTGAATATTTCTTAATTCTTTATATATTTTGAATAACTTTTTATATTTGTGTAATTTATATCATTAAGGTTCCTTATTTTTTGTTTTCTGTGTAGATTTAATAATGATTCACATTCTGTCAGACCTATTTCGTGATATTTTGATATTTGCGTGATTATTTAATATGTGTTATTTTGATTACTGCCTATTAGATGGCGTAACAAGTCCATAAAAAATGAATATGGATGTACAGGTATTTTTTGTGTTCTCAGCGGTTTTTTCAGTTAGAATTTTTGTTCTGTGAAATTGTAGAAGAAATGTAAAATATGAAAGTAAAAAGAAGGGGCGAAGTATGTTGTGTAAGTCCCCTTGGCAATGTAATCCAGCCGTTTTTTCGTCATTAATACAAATAGTTTGTGAATGTGACTTCTTGGTGATAATTTATTTTGAGTGTCAATTAATTCTCATTAAAGAACAATGCCGGCTACCCCACGTAAGTACATTTTTATTGTCTCTGGTTAATTCTGTTACGAGCAAGTGAGAGAAGTGTTAATGAATTATTTAAAGTGAAATTTTCAGTATTAAAATAGAGAGTTGTCCCGTTTTCCCTTAATATTAAAACTCGTAGTTTTATTTAGTTTAAAGCAAATGTTTTCAGACAGCAGTGGTTTACTTTTAGTTTTGATTTCTGGCTGTTCTTGTAACATTTAGTGGCGCCCGTTAACAGGGACTGTGTTGTTCTATGGCTCTCTATGTATTTTTAAGGTAGTATATTTATTGAAACTTGTGATTAAAATTATTTTAAGTTTGTGATATCTTTTATACAAGATTTTTTGGATATTATTGTTTTTGGTATTATTGTAATGGATGCTCTCAAACTTAAAAGAACCGGCGTGCGTTCTTCTTTCACACGTACTGCAAATGTTCTGAAAACAGAACTTGTGAAGGAAGATAGTGATATGAGTTTAGTTAAGGATAAATATACAAAATTACAAAACATACAAGCAGAATTAAATGACCTAGATACTAGAATTTTAGATTTGATAACCGAAGACGGGTCAGCTACGGAAAAAATTGTTTCCACTGAAATTGAAAATAGGGAAGCATATTCAGACGACTTTATTACTCTGACTCGTCATTTTAATGAAAAATTTAAAATCCCGGATGGAATTCAGATAGACGCCAGGCCAGACGATGGGTTCAGCGTTACGGGTAATAAGATGAAGTCTTATAAGCTTCCGAAAATCGAATTAAAGAAATTCGACGGAGAATTAATTAATTGGCTGCCGTTCTGGTCCCAGTTTCAAAAAATTCACGAGGACCCTGATTTACATGACAGTGATAAATTTTCTTATTTAGTTCAAAGTATGAAACAGGGGTCACGTGCTAAGGAATTTATTGACAGTTACCCGGTTACTTCGGATAATTATTAAAATGCAGTTATGGCGCTGACAGAGCGTTTTGGGAAGCCTGAGTTACTGATTGAGGTTTATGTCAGAGAATTGATTAAATTATTTCTAATGTAAAAGCAGATAATAGAAATAAATTACCCCTTGATAAACTTTATGATAAAATTGAAGCTCAGTTAAGGGCTTTAGAATCATTGGGTCTAAAATCGAGTGAAAACACATCGTGGTTGTATCCGATGGTGGAATCGAGTCTCTGAGAAGTTCGTTTTTTAATCAACCCGAAGGAACAGATCTTTCTCGCCTTACTAATTTGATGAAATTCTTAAAAGCTGAAGTTGAAGGTGAAGAGAGATTAAAACTGGCACGCAGCGGTTTTGAAAATAACAATCGTAGAGAAGGATATCATGATAAAGTAAGAGGTGAGGTAAGGGATAAAACCTAATATTCTTACTGCATCAAACTTCCTTACAATTAAAGAGCGTTCGTGCATTTTTTGTGATAAAAATCATGATAGTAAAAATTGTTACGAATCCCGTTTATTAACTTTAGAGGAAAAAATCACTAAAGTTAAAGAGAAGAGGTGTTTGGAACCTAATCATGTAGCTAAATTCTGTAGACAATTTGTACGTTGTTATTCCTCATTTGATATCACTTTGCCCAGAAATGCAGAAAAAAGGGGAACCGACAAAAGATAAGGCGGTAACAAATGACCACTGCCAGACAAACTTGCACCGCAGAAGTAGCATTAATGACTTTGCAGATAAAAGTCGCGTATGCGAATAAAATGAAAAATGTCAGAGTACTTCTAGATTGCGGTTCGCAAAAGTCATATATTTTAGAGTCTTTGGCAGTCGAGTTGGGTTTACCAATTATTTCTAAAGAAAGCATAGCTCATACTTTATTCGGGGGTGCTAGAACTGCTCCGAAATTGCATAACAAATATCGAGTAAAATTGTGTTCACTAAGTCAACCGAAGTATCCAGATTTAGAGTTTGATTTTTTGGACCAAGACGTAATCTGCGGTGACATCCCGCGTTTACCTAGAGGACCAATATTAAGAGAATTGAAACGTAATCAAATTTGGTTAACTGATATGGGTGTAGATCATCCTAAAATTGAGATGCTTATAGGTAGCGATATATATGGGAAAATTCTCACGGGTCTAGTTAAGCAATTAAAAGGAGGATTGACCGCAGTTTGTACAAAGTTGGGTTGGGCTGTTTGCGGTGCATTGGATGATTTTTCTTCTCCTAAAGAGCAAGTGGCTACAACTTTGTGTACGAATTTGGCTATCAGAGATTTCAAAATTTCCGATCTTTGCGAATTAGAATCAATCGGAATATTAGATACGCAACAAAATTTGACTAAGGCTGCGGAAGAAGAAATGGCTCGGGAACAATTCTTAGATTCTCTTACTCGAAACGAAGAGGGTCGTTACTGTGTAGGTTTACCATCAAATCGTCATGTGGCCGAGAAGAGGCTTTTCAGTGTTTCCCGAAAACTTAAATCTTTAAATAAATTTGATGAATATAATAGGGTTTTTGACGAGTGGATGGCAGAGGGTGTCATTGAAGTAGTACCCGATGCAGAGCTAGAGAGGAAAGGACATCATCTTCCCCATCACCCAGTGTTTAAACCAGATAGTGCCACAACTAAGATAACACCTGTTTTCGATGCGTCGTGCAAAGTAGGCAGAGCTCCCTCTCTCAATGACTGTTTATTTAAAGGACCAAATTTAATTGAATAAATTCCTTCGATTTTGTTAAGATTTAGGGAAAAATGCATCGGGGTAACTTCCGATGTTAGACGTGCATTTTTACAAATAGAATTAAGAAAAGAAGACAGAGATTTTTTGAGATTTTTATGGTGGGAGAGGGATAATGTTATAAAAGTGTTCCGTCATACTAGGGTAGTCTTTGGGGTTACCTCCAGCGCATTTTTATTAGGAGCGGTTGTAAGATACCATTTGTCACAGGTGCCACCAGAAAAGATGTTTTTGGCTCAGAAAATAGATAAATCTTTGTACATAGATAATTGCGTAACATCCCTTGATAATCGGCAAGAACTCGAAGAGTTTATAAAATATTCTACTGAGGTTCTTGCCGAAGCGAAGATGGAGTTACGCATGTGGACCTGTAATTCAGTAGGGACAGATATCGGTGCAATGTCACATGTTTTGGATACAGAATCCGTAGAGGATCCGGTATCAGTTTTAGGAATTATGTGGGACAGAAACGAAGATAACCTGCATATTAGTATTAAGAGTTCATCGATTTCAGAAAAATTGTCAAAAAGAGAGGTTTTGTCCCTAACACAGACTATGTTTGACCATTGGGTTTCCTGACGCCTGTTTTGTTGACTGCAAAGTTATTGCTTCAGGAAATTTGGACTATAAAAGTTGATTGGGATACCCCATTACATGAAGAAATTAAAGCTAAATTTTTAAAGTGGTATAATAATTTGGGAATCCTTACGGATTTAAAATTGCCTCGGCGCATAGGATTTGGAGATAGAAGCTCCTGGTCACTCCATGTTTTTTGTGACGCAAGTCAACACGCCTATGCGACCATTATTTTTTTGAGATGTGATCACAACGGGGAAATAGTCGTAAGTTTAGTTATGGCTAAATCGAGAGTCGCACCATTAAAAAAGGTTACAATTCCAAGACTCGAACTTATGGCGTGTGTTTTAGGGGTGCGTCTTTCTAAATATGTTACCGAAGCTCTTTCGCTACAGGACTGCCCAAAATATTTTTGGACCGATTCCACCACCGCGATATCGGGGATTAAAAGAAACGATAGTTGGGGGACTTTCGTGGGCAATCGGGTGAAGGAAATTTGTGCTGTCACAGAAGTAAATCAGTGGTCTTACGTTCCGAGCCAACTAAATCCGGCAGATTTGCCTTCTCGCGGTTGCTCCCCTCTTCGGTTTATGGAAAACAAATGGTGGTATGGGCCTAGTTGGCTAAAAGAGC
This sequence comes from Maratus michaelseni, assembly GCA_963931845.1. Lineage (NCBI taxonomy): Eukaryota > Metazoa > Arthropoda > Arachnida > Araneae > Salticidae > Maratus > Maratus michaelseni. The sequence continues at coordinate 475,717,387 of OZ007587.1, forward strand.
ATAGAGACAACTGGCCAAAGCTAGAAATAGAGCCAGATGAGACTTTAGTTTTTTCTGAACGCAAGAAAGGAGTAAACGTAAACGTAAATTTAAATATTATAAAGGATCCTAAAGAAACTAAATGGTATGAGAGATTCTCTAAATTTTCAAAGATGATAAGGGTTTTAAGTTGGGTCAAAAGGTTTAGCAGTAATTGTTTAAAACGTAACGTTAATAAAGAACCCTTCTATCTGCTTATGAAATTCAGGAATCTAAGAACACACTTCTTTCACTTGTTCAGACGGAGAGTTTCTCAGAGACTGGAGACTCAGTTCATGGTCTTCTGACTGAGAGAGATCAGAGGGGCCTACTAAGGGTAAAGACTAAAATTATAGAAAGTGATGATCATTATGCTTTTAGATATCCTATTTTGCTACCTTCCAAACATTACATTGTTCACTGTTTAATAAGAGATTATCACTTGAAAAATTCCCATGCTGGTATTCAGACTCTTATGGTCATATTACGTGAAGAGTTTTGGATCATAGCTGCTAGACGCACTATTAGATCAGTAATAAAGAAGTGCATACCCTGTCAGAGATTTACGGTAAAGCCGCCAACTACTGCACCCATCCAATTGCCATTGGACAGAGTTCGTGATGCCTTTAGTTTTGAAATAACAGGAATCGATTTATGTGGCCCTCTGATTCTCAAAAATAAAATAAAAGCGTGGGTAGTTCTCTTTACTTGTGCCGTGTACCGATGTGTACAGTTAGAACTTGTCACTTCTATAAGCACCGAGTACTTCATTCAAGCTCTTCGACGATTCATTGCACGGAGAGGCCGTCCTTCTGTAGTATACACGGACAATGGCACTAGTTTTGTAGAAAATTGATTGGAAAAAGGTAGTTTCTCATGAAACATTGAATCCCATACAGTGGAAATTTATTCCGCCAACAGCTGCGACTAATCCGCACCACCAAAAATCTGCTGGTCAGAGTGCTAGGTCAAGCATCAGTAAATTATGAGGAATTGCTCACGATTATTTGTGACGCCGAAGATGTTATTAATTGTAGACCACTCACCTACGTCTCTAACGATACGGAAGATCTTGTACCATTGACTCCGTCGATGTTTTACGCGATCTTAGAACATCAGGTGTAGTGGATTTGGACTTCGTCGATAACAACAAACTGCTTGTTCGCCAACATCGATCTCAAGAACTTCACGAACAATTTAGAATGAGGTTTCGCCAAGAATATCTTGGCCAATTGGCACAAAAACATGGTCAAAAGGACTGTGATATCAAGGAAGGTGACATTGTGCTTATCGGTTCAGAGAACACCAAACGTATCAATTGCTAGGGTACAGGAACTGTGTACGGGTCGAGACGGACGTGTAAGAGTTGTCAAAGTTAAGACAAAAAATGGCACATTAGTTCGACCTGTGCGCAAGCTTTATCCTTTAGAAGTGTGCTCCTGTACCAGAGATACAAAATTTAATTTATGATTTGACTCTCACCAAAACTCCAGCTTTGAATGGAGTTGCTGAAAGATGCAATAGATCGCTCCTGGATATAGGAAGGGCTTTAATTGCTGAATCACATTTACCTAATACTTTTTGGGATCAAGCTATTCTTACAGCAGCTTACTTGAAAAATCGAATGCCAAGCAGCTCCAATGAGAACTTAACGCCGTATTTCTTAAAATTCGGAGAAGATCCCGATTTGAAGCACACGTGTTTTTGGATGCAGTGCCTACATGTTAGTTCCTTCCGTTCATCGTAAGAAGCTTGATGATAGGTCTAAACATATGATCTTCATAGGTTATTCTTCAATGGGATATCGATTGTTAGATCCTGAGACGAAACGCATAACTATATCAAGAAATGTCAAATTTGATGAAGAGAAGAAGCATACCATAAACTCAAAGCAACACATAGTGGAAAATTCAGAATTGACTGATTGTGAAATTAACCCAGATTCTCAAGAAAGAACTAGTGAAGAATCAGAGGATTCTGAAGAGAAAGAAGATAAAATGAGAAAATCCGAGAGATCAAGAAAACAACCTATTCGGTATCCAGCTCCTGAGGTGTATGAAGCATTACTTTGCCAACAAGAAACTTTATCTTTTGATGAGATCAAATTTCTCCCTGTTGATGAACAACGTTTATGGAAGGAAGCTATGGATGCAGAGATAGAAAGCATGAAAATCAACAACGTCTGGGATCTCGAAAAATTACCACCTGACAAACGAGCTATTTCCTGCAAATGGGTGTATACCATCAAAAGAGATGGACGTTATAATGCTCGACTTGTAGCCCGTGAATTTATGCAAAAAGAAGGACTAGACTATAGTGAAACTTTCGCCCCTGTAATAAGTATGCCTGCTTTACGTTTAGTGCTTTTTGTGATTTTAAATGATGACTTACATGCATTTGTTTTGGATGTAAAAACAGCTTTCCTGAATGGTAAGTTAAATGAACTTGTTTTTATGGATCAGCCGCAAGGCTATGATGACGAAAGTGGGTTAAAATGTAAACTCAAACGGAGTTTATATAGCCTGAAACAGGCCCCACGACAATGGTTTGAAAGGTTTCTTGAATTTATTTCAAAATTAAAATTTAAATCTCTTGATAATGAACCTTGTATTTTTATTCGTTATAGTAATGGTCATAAAATAATTATTGCTCTGTATGTTGATGATATGCTTATAGCAGGTTCAGATTTAAATGAAACTAATGTAGTTATTTCTTTACTCTCTAAAGAATTTCATATGTCAAAATCAGAATGTGTTTCAGAATTTCTGGGTATTCAAATGAAATTTAAATCTGATAGTTTAATAATGGATCAAGAGTCTTATATAATTAAATTGTTAAGTAAATTTAATATGCTAGAATGTAAACCTAGTGATATTCCTATTTCTCCTAAATCCACTCCATCTGATTTCAAAAATGGAAAACCATTTAATGGTCCATACCGTGAACTTGTAGGTTGTTTATTGTACTTAGCATATATTTCACGACCTTATATTTTATATAGTGTTAATTGTTTGAGTCAAATGCAGGAAAATCCTACTGAAGTTACATGGATTGCACTAAAGAAAATCTTAAGATATTTGAAAGGAACTTTGTCCTTAAAACTTGTGTATAAAAAGCAAAAATCTAATCCTAAATTATCTATGTATGTTGATTCTGATTGGGGGGGGGGGCTAATACAAATGATAGAAAATCAGTATCAGGTTACATTTTAATGTTTTGTAACATGCCTGTTCTCTGGTGTTGTAATAAACAAAAATCAGTTGCATTATCTTCAACTGAAGCTAAAGTCATTGCCTTAACTAAAAGTTTGCAAGACCTGTTGTGGTTCAAAAATATTGCTTGTGAAATTGTAAGTATTAAGGATTTAGTTATTTTAGAGGATAATCAGTCTTGCATAAAATGTATCAGTAATGAAAGTAGTTATGGTAGAATGAAACATATAGATATAAAACTAAAATTTGTTCGCAATGTTGTAAAAGAAAATAATATCAAAACTGAATATGTTCCTACAAATATGCAAATTGCTGATATGTTTACAAAGGCATTGCTTAAAGTTAAATTTTATGAATTGTTGGTTCTTTGCTGTTTGTATAAGTAATGTTTTAATGTGTCATACTTTTAATGTTTGTTTATTGTAATTTTTTATTCTGTGTTTTCTAATGTAATGCTAGATTATGGGCGGGTGTTAGTATATCGTATCGTAATTGTAATCGTAGCATTACATCTTAAATTTTATTGGATGATATTTTTGTGTAAGCTTTCTTGCACGTCCGGGAAACATGACTGCAGCATCCCAGACGAATTTATAAATATAAGTGTTGTTCAATTTTCAGTTTAGTTACTATGTTTTTGTCATTGTTCTTATATATTCGATCCAAGGTATTTGCTTTGTTATTTCATCAGGAATAATGTATTGAAAGATAAATAAGTTATAATTTAGAAATTTTAAAAGGCCGAAACTAAGGGAGGTGGGAGCAAAAGGAGCATGTGGCCCAGGCACTAGAATGGAATCGATTTTCCTTAAATAACTCAATTTCAGTGCATTTTACAGAAAAAGCATTTTCACTATTTTGTAGAAGATAAAATTCTCTACAACATTCAGTATTCATCTTTGTAAATTGTCCAAAGAGGGGGGTGAGACACGGAGCTGGGAAAATAGGGTTAAATTTGGAAAAAATGCAAAAATCCACAAATGACGTTATTTTTTGTTAATAACCCACTTTTAGTGCATTTTAGAAACAAAACTGTCATAATCAACTTTTTAGAGCATGAGATAGTCTATAGTTTCATTTATTAGATAATTAAATATTGGTAATAGAACTTAAAAATCACAGCCAAAAGATTTTGGGTGAAAACAGGCAAATACCGCCTGACAAGTTATTAATTTAAAAAACGAGCTTTTATTTTTTATATTGAAAACACGATGTGGTTAATTAATTATAGAATGCACAATAAATTAATCAACAAATACATAGTAAGTATAGTCGCTTTGTCATATATGTTTCCTTTTTCTACTGCTTGGCCCTGGTAATGATACCATCGTCTCAGATACTTCATCGTCCGTCTCTGTGCTTGACTCGATTGGTTGTTCTAGGTCATCAAAGTCTTCAAGGTCCAGTATAATATCAGGAGCGTTGCCACATAGTTGGTTGTGGCACTTCACACAGATAACTGAGCACTTCAAGCCTGTCTTTCTAGAACTGCAATTCGTACTACAATTTTTCTTTTCCTTGGTAAGATATGAAATCGAGTAGAGTTTGAGGAGCTGGTCCATTCATCATGGTGACTGGAATGAGCCCATGACCACCCCACTTCCAGCCGCATTCGAAAGGATCCTTTTCCTTTGCCAGCCATGTCTGAATGTATGATATTCATCAGCATCACGAGTAGGTGGTAGTCTAGCTAAATTTAATTTAATATTGTTAGCTGCTCTAGAGCGAAGCTGACATACCGCAATACATTCAAGTTTTGGTTGGGATCAACTCCATGCAGGGCAAGAAGTACACCTTCTGTGGCTTCAACAAGCTTGTGCCTCTCTGCATTTGAGTCTTTAAAGATTTGAACTTTTTGGTTCAGGAATGGGTTCTGAAGAATTCTGCAATATTTCATTTTCCCACGGCTGTAGAGCACAGAAGTGGTGTCACAACCACTTACTGCATGAAGAAAAAGAATATTTTGTGCAACAACCTTAAATTCGAAACACTCTTTGGAGTAGAGATCATCAGGCAGTTTCCCTCTCCTGGCCCTTCGGAAATAAACATTGTCTGCAGCTATAGAAGCCACAAGAACAAGAAGGTCCATGTCTTCACCATTGGCAATGACAGCATCGTAATCACGGGCTTAGGAAATAGCTGTGTTTACTATTAGCACATCTGCATCTTCAGTGGCCTGCGTAGTGATCATTTTTGCTTTTTCAAATTCATTTCGAAGCATATAAATGAAAAGTTCTTTATTTTTTTTTCATTCCCCAACAATTTTTATTGTGGCATCTGTGGAAAGATTGTCTCATTGAACTTAACCTCAGCAGAAGTATGAATCTTCAAGCGGCGAGCACTTTCTGCACTTTTTATACTTTTTTGATTATGTTCAGGATAAGTTTCTAATATTTTCTTTATTTTAAAATTTAAAACTGAATTCAAAACACCGGAAAACAATTCTCTTTTATACAGGTTTCCATCTTATCAGGTATAATTGTTGTTATTCTTTCTGTTGGGACTAACATTCTCAAACTGAGATACATTTACCATCAATGTAAACTTTGACTAACAAAATTATGTGGGACAAATGAATACAAACACGACAAACCAAATCTTCATTGTGCGCCCTCTTCTCCTTCCATTCTAGCGCCCGGGCCACATGCTCCTTTTGCTCCCACCTCCCTTAGTTTCGGCCTTAGATACTCCTTTTCCTTTTTAAAATTTCTAAATTATAACTTATTTATCTTTCAAGTAGTTTTTTACATTATTTCCAGCTATTAATTTTACTTTCGACTTTGAATTCTTTGCCCTGCACCTATGTCTACCGACTAGGTTTTTTGGTTAACTTCGCAACCCCCCCCCCCCCCTTCAACTATTCAACAGTTACCTATTATTGTACATACTATAATTAATTAATTGCATCGTTTAATCAATATCAAAAATAAAAGCTCGTTTTTAAATTAATGACTTGTCAGGCGGTAATTTTTGTTTTAACCATAAATTGTATTATTTTGATTTTTAAAGTCTATTATAGATATTTAATGATCTAATAAATGAAACTTATAGACTACTTCATGCTTTACAAACTTTATAATAACACTTTTGTCTCTAAAACGCACTAAATGTAGGTTATTAAGCAAAAACTAACGTCATTTGTGGATTTTTGCACTTTTTGCAAATTTTACCCTATTTTCCCGGCTCCGTATCTCACCCCCTATTTGGACAATTTAGAAACATGAATACTGCATGTTGTAGAGAATTTTATGCTCTACAAAATGGTGGAAGTGCTTTTTCTGTAAAATGCACTGAAATTGAGTTATGTTTTTTTCAATATTCTGAAAAGCGCACAAGGTCTAGAAGGTCGAAAACTTTGTGTTTTTATTAGAGGGTCAACCTTTACAACGTATCCAAAAATCCGAACTACCCGAATTTTTGCAAGGCAAGGCTTTTTTTACGCTATTTCTACTGGACTATTTGGTAATCCTATTTTTATAAAAATTAGACATTTGTATTCAGCATTCAAATCTATGCATAGATGTGTCAATTTCAAATCGGTCAATGCAAAATGTTTAATAATTCAAAATCTAGGGAAAATGCTTAAGTGATACTAAAAGAAAACAACAAAAGGCTAATAAAACCTTTTTAATTATCCAACATACGTTTCAACGCTCCTTACGGCGTCATTTTCAAGAGAAAAAAAATAATAATGATAAATAAAATATTCTTGCAAAATTTGAAAAACAACCTTGAAAAACATGAACCACGCGATCCAAATATGTAAAACTGAGAAAAGCAGGTGCTTGAAGTAGCCAACTGTAATCGTGAAAATTATATTTCGCTATTGTTGTTTGAAACGGAAAAGGACCTCGTGCCAAATTTTAGGCAATTGAAATGAGGCGGAATCATTGCAAATGTTTACGTTACGCATGTAGATTTCTATTGCTTCATGGATAATGGATGGGAAGTAGGCTCTTGATGGGTAAATTATTTTACTATTTTTAAAATCAATTTCTATTGCTTCGGTTCTATGTAGTCGTGCCAGCGCTGTAGTACTCCTGTTATATTTGATATCTGCTATATCAAATCTTATTAGTGATCTTATTTTGTTGTTATGTAACATTTCATCGATGCTGGATTGAAAATGTATTATGGAACGTAGCAGATATCAAATATAACAGGAGTACTACAGCGCTGGCACGACTACATAGAACCGAAGCAATAGAAATTGATTTTAAAAGCAGTAAAATAATTTACCCATCAAGAGCCTACTTCCCGTCCATTATCCATGAAGCAATAGAAATCTACATGCGTAACGTAAACATTTGCAATGATTCCGCCTCATTTCAATTGCCTAAAATTTGGCACGAGGTCCTTTTCCGTTTCAAACAACAATAGCGAAATATAATTTTCACGATTACAGTTGGCTACTTCAAGCACCTGCTTTTCTCAGTTTCACATATTTGGATCGCGTGGTTCGTGTTTTTCAAGGTTGTTTTTCAAATTTTGCAAGAATATTTTATTTATCATTATTATTTTTTTTTCTCTTGAAAATGACGCCGTAAGGAGCGTTGAAACGTATGTTGGATAATTAAAAAGGTTTTATTAGCCTTTTGTTGTTTTCTTTTAGTATCACTTAAGCATTTTCCCTAGATTTTGAATTATATTTAGTGATCTTATTTTGTTGTTATGTTTAATAATTCATTAGAAACCCTAAATAAAGAACCACATTTTTTTCTATGTTTTTGGCTATAGCAAGCAGATTCTATCAGAATTTGGGGATATTTCGACGAAAGGGGGCGCTGTGATCGATATTTTTGTTCCATTTTCACTATTGTATCATCGAAAAGTGTATAAAGTTATGCTTCAAATTGAACCACATTTTTTTCTATGTTTTTGGCTATGGCAAGCACGTTCTATTAGAATTTGGGGATATTTCGACGAAAGGGGGCGCTGCGATAGCCATTTAATGATTTCAAATTCAAAGGAATGTGCAAATTAAAAAAAAATTAGAAATCCCAAAAATTTTTTCGTTAAATGTTCAGCCTTGATCCGGAGAATCCGGAACAATTTTTGTTTTGTCTCTATCTTAAAAAATGGCTGAGATATAGCGGTTTGAAATTTTAGGGTGGCTGACATTTTCAAACAAGACAGCAGAATTCATCCATAAACGGGTTTAATTTATGAGTTTTAGTTAACATAGTTTCGTCCAAATTTTCTTTCATTGTTGTAACCATTAATCCTATTATATGCTTATCACTATATATTTATATTCGCCAACGTCAAATTCTCGCCAAACTTGGCGGAATATCGCCAAATTTGGCGACCAAAATAAGTTGCCATAAATGAAGCCAACTTGGCTGTAGAGGACTAATTTGGCGATATTCTCATTCAAATTCAACGCTGACGAGAACTGGGATTGAATCTTCTTTATTTAGGTTCCACGCATTTTAGCTTCGTGTATTCCAGTAAAATTAGCTAAAATCATAAAACCAAGGAATAGGGAGGCTATCTGTTCCTGTCGGTTCAGGCCAGAAGGACTTTTCGTAGTTTAGTATACATCGGTTGTTCGCATCCCTGTAACACAATTCACAAGCAGCTGACGTACAACGGAATGACGAAAAATATTGATTTTATTGGCGATGTGATAGCGAATTTTGAAGTATTAACATGACTGAGATAGAAGAAAGTTTTGGGATTGGCACATCCGACTAGTTTATTTAGGTTCCACGCATTTTACCGTCGTGTTTTCCAATAAAATTAGCTAAAATCGTAAAACCAAGGAATAGGGAGGCTATCTGTTTCTGTCGGTTCAGGCCAGAAGGACTTTTCGTAGCTTAGTATACATCGGTTGTTCGCATCCCTGTAACACGACAATTCACAAGCAGCTGACGTACAACGGAATGACGAAAAATATTGATTTTATTGGCGATGTGATAGCGAATTTTGAAGTATTAACATGACTGAGATAGAAGAAAGTTTTGGGATTGGCACATCCGACTAGTTTATTTAGGTTCCACGCATTTTACCGTCGTGTTTTCCAATAAAATTAGCTAAAATCGTAAAACCAAGGAATAGGGAGGCTATCTGTTTCTGTCGGTTCAGGCCAGAAGGACTTTTCGTAGCTTAGTATACATCGGTTGTTCGCATCCCTGTAACACGACAATTCACAAGCAGCTGACGTACAACGGAATGACGAAAAATATTGATTTTATTGGCGATGTGATAGCGAATTTTGAAGTATTAACATGACTGAGATAGAAGAAAGTTTTGGGATTGGCACATCCGACTAGTTTATTTAGGTTCCACGCATTTTACCGTCGTGTTTTCCAATAAAATTAGCTAAAATCGTAAAACCAAGGAATAGGGAGGCTATCTGTTCCTGTCGGTTCAGGCCAGAAGGACTTTTCGTAGTTTAGTATACATCGGTTGTTCGCATCCCTGTAACACGACAATTCACAAGCAGCTGACGTACAACGGAATGACGAAAAATATTGATTTTATTGGCGATGTGATAGCGAATTTTGAAGTATTAACATGACTGAGATAGAAGAAAGTTTTGGGATTGGCACATCCGACTAGTTTATTTAGGTTCCACGCATTTTACCGTCGTGTTTTCCAATAAAATTAGCTAAAATCGTAAAACCAAGGAATAGGGAGGCTATCTGTTTCTGTCGGTTCAGGCCAGAAGGACTTTTCGTAGTTTAGTATACATCGGTTGTTCGCATCCCTGTAACACGACAATTCACAAGCAGCTGACGTACAACGGAATGACGAAAAATATTGATTTTATTGGCGATGTGATAGCGAATTTTGAAGTATTAACATGACTGAGATAGAAGAAAGTTTTGGGATTGGCACATCCGACTAGTTTATTTATGTTCCACGCATTTTACCGTCGTGTTTTCCAATAAAATTAGCTAAAATCGTAAAACCAAGGAATAGGGAGGCTATCTGTTCCTGTCGGTTCAGGCCAGAAGGACTTTTCGTAGTTTAGTATACATCGGTTGTTCGCATCCCTGTAACACGACAATTCACAAGCAGCTGACGTACAACGGAATGACGAAAAATATTGATTTTATTGGCGATGTGATAGCGAATTTTGAAGTATTAACATGACTGAGATAGAAGAAAGTTTTGGGATTGGCACATCCGACTAGTTTATTTAGGTTCCACGCATTTTACCGTCGTGTTTTCCAATAAAATTAGCTAAAATCGTAAAACCAAGGAATAGGGAGGCTATCTGTTTCTGTCGGTTCAGGCCAGAAGGACTTTTCGTAGCTTAGTATACATCGGTTGTTCGCATCCCTGTAACACGACAATTCACAAGCAGCTGACGTACAACGGAATGACGAAAAATATTGATTTTATTGGCGATGTGATAGCGAATTTTGAAGTATTAACATGACTGAGATAGAAGAAAGTTTTGGGATTGGCACATCCGACTAGTTTATTTAGGTTCCACGCATTTTACCGTCGTGTTTTCCAATAAAATTAGCTAAAATCGTAAAACCAAGGAATAGGGAGGCTATCTGTTTCTGTCGGTTCAGGCCAGAAGGACTTTTCGTAGCTTAGTATACATCGGTTGTTCGCATCCCTGTAACACGACAATTCACAAGCAGCTGACGTACAACGGAATGACGAAAAATATTGATTTTATTGGCGATGTGATAGCGAATTTTGAAGTATTAACATGACTGAGATAGAAGAAAGTTTTGGGATTGGCACATCCGACTAGTTTATTTAGGTTCCACGCATTTTACCGTCGTGTTTTCCAATAAAATTAGCTAAAATCGTAAAACCAAGGAATAGGGAGGCTATCTGTTCCTGTCGGTTCAGGCCAGAAGGACTTTTCGTAGTTTAGTATACATCGGTTGTTCGCATCCCTGTAACACGACAATTCACAAGCAGCTGACGTACAACGGAATGACGAAAAATATTGATTTTATTGGCGATGTGATAGCGAATTTTGAAGTATTAACATGACTGAGATAGAAGAAAGTTTTGGGATTGGCACATCCGACTAGTTTATTTAGGTTCCACGCATTTTACCGTCGTGTTTTCCAATAAAATTAGCTAAAATCGTAAAACCAAGGAATAGGGAGGCTATCTGTTTCTGTCGGTTCAGGCCAGAAGGACTTTTCGTAGTTTAGTATACATCGGTTGTTCGCATCCCTGTAACACGACAATTCACAAGCAGCTGACGTACAACGGAATGACGAAAAATATTGATTTTATTGGCGATGTGATAGCGAATTTTGAAGTATTAACATGACTGAGATAGAAGAAAGTTTTGGGATTGGCACATCCGACTAGTTTATTTATGTTCCACGCATTTTACCGTCGTGTTTTCCAATAAAATTAGCTAAAATCGTAAAACCAAGGAATAGGGAGGCTATCTGTTCCTGTCGGTTCAGGCCAGAAGGACTTTTCGTAGTTTAGTATACATCGGTTGTTCGCATCCCTGTAACACGACAATTCACAAGCAGCTGACGTACAACGGAATGACGAAAAATATTGATTTTATTGGCGATGTGATAGCGAATTTTGAAGTATTAACATGACTGAGATAGAAGAAAGTTTTGGGATTGGCACATCCGACTAGTTTATTTAGGTTCCACGCATTTTACCGTCGTGTTTTCCAATAAAATTAGCTAAAATCGTAAAACCAAGGAATAGGGAGGCTATCTGTTTCTGTCGGTTCAGGCCAGAAGGACTTTTCGTAGCTTAGTATACATCGGTTGTTCGCATCCCTGTAACACGACAATTCACAAGCAGCTGACGTACAACGGAATGACGAAAAATATTGATTTTATTGGCGATGTGATAGCGAATTTTGAAGTATTAACATGACTGAGATAGAAGAAAGTTTTGGGATTGGCACATCCGACTAGTTTATTTAGGTTCCACGCATTTTACCGTCGTGTTTTCCAATAAAATTAGCTAAAATCGTAAAACCAAGGAATAGGGAGGCTATCTGTTTCTGTCGGTTCAGGCCAGAAGGACTTTTCGTAGCTTAGTATACATCGGTTGTTCGCATCCCTGTAACACGACAATTCACAAGCAGCTGACGTACAACGGAATGACGAAAAATATTGATTTTATTGGCGATGTGATAGCGAATTTTGAAGTATTAACATGACTGAGATAGAAGAAAGTTTTGGGATTGGCACATCCGACTAGTTTATTTATGTTCCACGCATTTTACCGTCGTGTTTTCCAATAAAATTAGCTAAAATCGTAAAACCAAGGAATAGGGAGGCTATCTGTTCCTGTCGGTTCAGGCCAGAAGGACTTTTCGTAGTTTAGTATACATCGGTTGTTCGCATCCCTGTAACACGACAATTCACAAGCAGCTGACGTACAACGGAATGACGAAAAATATTGATTTTATTGGCGATGTGATAGCGAATTTTGAAGTATTAACATGACTGAGATAGAAGAAAGTTTTGGGATTGGCACATCCGACTAGTTTATTTAGGTTCCACGCATTTTACCGTCGTGTTTTCCAATAAAATTAGCTAAAATCGTAAAACCAAGGAATAGGGAGGCTATCTGTTTCTGTCGGTTCAGGCCAGAAGGACTTTTCGTAGCTTAGTATACATCGGTTGTTCGCATCCCTGTAACACGACAATTCACAAGCAGCTGACGTACAACGGAATGACGAAAAATATTGATTTTATTGGCGATGTGATAGCGAATTTTGAAGTATTAACATGACTGAGATAGAAGAAAGTTCTGGGATTGGCACATCCGACTAGTTTATTTAGGTTCCACGCATTTTACCGTCGTGTTTTCCAATAAAATTAGCTAAAATCGTAAAACCAAGGAATAGGGAGGCTATCTGTTTCTGTCGGTTCAGGCCAGAAGGACTTTTCGTAGCTTAGTATACATCGGTTGTTCGCATCCCTGTAACACGACAATTCACAAGCAGCTGACGTACAACGGAATGACGAAAAATATTGATTTTATTGGCGATGTGATAGCGAATTTTGAAGTATTAACATGACTGAGATAGAAGAAAGTTTTGGGATTGGCACATCCGACTAGTTTATTTATGTTCCACGCATTTTACCGTCGTGTTTTCCAATAAAATTAGCTAAAATCGTAAAACCAAGGAATAGGGAGGCTATCTGTTCCTGTCGGTTCAGGCCAGAAGGACTTTTCGTAGTTTAGTATACATCGGTTGTTCGCATCCCTGTAACACGACAATTCACAAGCAGCTGACGTACAACGGAATGACGAAAAATATTGATTTTATTGGCGATGTGATAGCGAATTTTGAAGTATTAACATGACTGAGATAGAAGAAAGTTTTGGGATTGGCACATCCGACTAGTTTATTTAGGTTCCACGCATTTTACCGTCGTGTTTTCCAATAAAATTAGCTAAAATCGTAAAACCAAGGAATAGGGAGGCTATCTGTTTCTGTCGGTTCAGGCCAGAAGGACTTTTCGTAGTTTAGTATACATCGGTTGTTCGCATCCCTGTAACACGACAATTCACAAGCAGCTGACGTACAACGGAATGACGAAAAATATTGATTTTATTGGCGATGTGATAGCGAATTTTGAAGTATTAACATGACTGAGATAGAAGAAAGTTTTGGGATTGGCACATCCGACTAGTTTATTTATGTTCCACGCATTTTACCGTCGTGTTTTCCAATAAAATTAGCTAAAATCGTAAAACCAAGGAATAGGGAGGCTATCTGTTTCTGTCGGTTCAGGCCAGAAGGACTTTTCGTAGCTTAGTATACATCGGTTGTTCGCATCCCTGTAACACGACAATTCACAAGCAGCTGACGTACAACGGAATGACGAAAAATATTGATTTTATTGGCGATGTGATAGCGAATTTTGAAGTATTAACATGACTGAGATAGAAGAAAGTTTTGGGATTGGCACATCCGACAAGTTTATTTATGTTCCACGCATTTTACCGTCGTGTTTTCCAATAAAATTAGCTAAAATCGTAAAACCAAGGAAAAGGGAGGCTATCTGTTTCTGTCGGTTCAGGCCAGAAGGACTTTTCGTAGCTTAGTATACATCGGTTGTTCGCATCCCTGTAACACGACAATTCACAAGCAGCTGACGTACAACGGAATGACGAAAAATATTGATTTTATTGGCGATGTGATAGCGAATTTTGAAGTATTAACATGACTGAGATAGAAGAAAGTTTTGGGATTGGCACATCCGACTAGTTTATTTATGTTCCACGCATTTTACCGTCGTGTTTTCCAATAAAATTAGCTAAAATCGTAAAACCAAGGAATAGGGAGGCTATCTGTTCCTGTCGGTTCAGGCCAGAAGGACTTTTCGTAGTTTAGTATACATCGGTTGTTCGCATCCCTGTAACACGACAATTCACAAGCAGCTGACGTACAACGGAATGACGAAAAATATTGATTTTATTGGCGATGTGATAGCGAATTTTGAAGTATTAACATGACTGAGATAGAAGAAAGTTTTGGGATTGGCACATCCGACTAGTTTATTTAGGTTCCACGCATTTTACCGTCGTGTTTTCCAATAAAATTAGCTAAAATCGTAAAACCAAGGAATAGGGAGGCTATCTGTTTCTGTCGGTTCAGGCCAGAAGGACTTTTCGTAGTTTAGTATACATCGGTTGTTCGCATCCCTGTAACACGACAATTCACAAGCAGCTGACGTACAACGGAATGACGAAAAATATTGATTTTATTGGCGATGTGATAGCGAATTTTGAAGTATTAACATGACTGAGATAGAAGAAAGTTTTGGGATTGGCACATCCGACTAGTTTATTTATGTTCCACGCATTTTACCGTCGTGTTTTCCAATAAAATTAGCTAAAATCGTAAAACCAAGGAATAGGGAGGCTATCTGTTTCTGTCGGTTCAGGCCAGAAGGACTTTTCGTAGCTTAGTATACATCGGTTGTTCGCATCCCTGTAACACGACAATTCACAAGCAGCTGACGTACAACGGAATGACGAAAAATATTGATTTTATTGGCGATGTGATAGCGAATTTTGAAGTATTAACATGACTGAGATAGAAGAAAGTTTTGGGATTGGCACATCCGACTAGTTTATTTAGGTTCCACGCATTTTACCGTCGTGTTTTCCAATAAAATTAGCTAAAATCGTAAAACCAAGGAATAGGGAGGCTATCTGTTCCTGTCGGTTCAGGCCAGAAGGACTTTTCGTAGTTTAGTATACATCGGTTGTTCGCATCCCTGTAACACGACAATTCACAAGCAGCTGACGTACAACGGAATGACGAAAAATATTGATTTTATTGGCGATGTGATAGCGAATTTTGAAGTATTAACATGACTGAGATAGAAGAAAGTTTTGGGATTGGCACATCCGACTAGTTTATTTAGGTTCCACGCATTTTACCGTCGTGTTTTCCAATAAAATTAGCTAAAATCGTAAAACCAAGGAATAGGGAGGCTATCTGTTTCTGTAGGTTCAGGCCAGAAGGACTTTTCGTAGCTTAGTATACATCGGTTGTTCGCATCCCTGTAACACGACAATTCACAAGCAGCTGACGTACAACGGAATGACGAAAAATATTGATTTTGTTGGCGATGTGATAGCGAATTTTGAAGTATTAACATGACTGAGATAGAAGAAAGTTTTGGGATTGGCACATCCGACTAGTTTATTTAGGTTCCACGCATTTTACCGTCGTGTTTTCCAATAAAATTAGCTAAAATCGTAAAACCAAGGAATAGGGAGGCTATCTGTTTCTGTCGGTTCAGGCCAGAAGGACTTTTCGTAGCTTAGTATACATCGGTTGTTCGCATCCCTGTAACACGACAATTCACAAGCAGCTGACGTACAACGGAATGACGAAAAATATTGATTTTATTGGCGATGTGATAGCGAATTTTGAAGTATTAACATGACTGAGATAGAAGAAAGTTTTGGGATTGGCACATCCGACTAGTTTATTTAGGTTCCACGCATTTTACCGTCGTGTTTTCCAATAAAATTAGCTAAAATCGTAAAACCAAGGAATAGGGAGGCTATCTGTTTCTGTCGGTTCAGGCCAGAAGGACTTTTCGTAGCTTAGTATACATCGGTTGTTCGCATCCCTGTAACACGACAATTCACAATCAGCTGACGTACAACGGAATGACGAAAAATATTGATTTTATTGGCGATGTGATAGCGAATTTTGAAGTATTAACATGACTGAGATAGAAGAAAGTTTTGGGATTGGCACATCCGACTAGTTTATTTATGTTCCACGCATTTTACCGTCGTGTTTTCCAATAAAATTAGCTAAAATCGTAAAACCAAGGAATAGGGAGGCTATCTGTTCCTGTCGGTTCAGGCCAGAAGGACTTTTCGTAGTTTAGTATACATCGGTTGTTCGCATCCCTGTAACACGACAATTCACAAGCAACTGACGTACAACGGAATGACGAAAAATATTGATTTTATTGGCGATGTGATAGCGAATTTTGAAGTATTAACATGACTGAGATAGAAGAAAGTTTTGGGATTGGCACATCCGACTAGTTTATTTAGGTTCCACGCATTTTACCGTCGTGTTTTCCAATAAAATTAGCTAAAATCGTAAAACCAAGGAATAGGGAGGCTATCTGTTTCTGTCGGTTCAGGTCAGAAGGACTTTTCGTAGTTTAGTATACATCGGTTGTTCGCATCCCTGTAACACGACAATTCACAAGCAGCTGACGTACAACGGAATGACGAAAAATATTGATTTTATTGGCGATGTGATAGCGAATTTTGAAGTATTAACATGACTGAGATAGAAGAAAGTTTTGGGATTGGCACATCCGACTAGTTTATTTAGGTTCCACGCATTTTACCGTCGTGTTTTCCAATAAAATTAGCTAAAATCGTAAAACCAAGGAATAGGGAGGCTATCTGTTTCTGTCGGTTCAGGTCAGAAGGACTTTTCGTAGTTTAGTATACATCGGTTGTTCGCATCCCTGTAACACGACAATTCACAAGCAGCTGACGTACAACGGAATGACGAAAAATATTGATTTTATTGGCGATGTGATAGCGAATTTTGAAGTATTAACATGACTGAGATAGAAGAAAGTTTTGGGATTGGCACATCCGACTAGTTTATTTAGGTTCCACGCATTTTACCGTCGTGTTTTCCAATAAAATTAGCTAAAATCGTAAAACCAAGGAATAGGGAGGCTATCTGTTCCTGTCGGTTCAGGCCAGAAGGACTTTTCGTAGTTTAGTATACATCGGTTGTTCGCATCCCTGTAACACGACAATTCACAAGCAGCTGACGTACAACGGAATGACGAAAAATATTGATTTTATTGGCGATGTGATAGCGAATTTTGAAGTATTAACATGACTGAGATAGAAGAAAGTTTTGGGATTGGCACATCCGACTAGTTTATTTAGGTTCCACGCATTTTACCGTCGTGTTTTCCAATAAAATTAGCTAAAATCGTAAAACCAAGGAATAGGGAGGCTATCTGTTTCTGTCGGTTCAGGCCAGAAGGACTTTTCGTAGTTTAGTATACATCGGTTGTTCGCATCCCTGTAACACGACAATTCACAAGCAGCTGACGTACAACGGAATGACGAAAAATATTGATTTTATTGGCGATGTGATAGCGAATTTTGAAGTATTAACATGACTGAGATAGAAGAAAGTTTTGGGATTGGCACATCCGACTAGTTTATTTATGTTCCACGCATTTTACCGTCGTGTTTTCCAATAAAATTAGCTAAAATCGTAAAACCAAGGAATAGGGAGGCTATCTGTTCCTGTCGGTTCAGGCCAGAAGGACTTTTCGTAGTTTAGTATACATCGGTTGTTCGCATCCCTGTAACACGACAATTCACAAGCAGCTGACGTACAACGGAATGACGAAAAATATTGATTTTATTGGCGATGTGATAGCGAATTTTGAAGTATTAACATGACTGAGATAGAAGAAAGTTTTGGGATTGGCACATCCGACTAGTTTATTTAGGTTCCACGCATTTTACCGTCGTGTTTTCCAATAAAATTAGCTAAAATCGTAAAACCAAGGAATAGGGAGGCTATCTGTTTCTGTCGGTTCAGGCCAGAAGGACTTTTCGTAGCTTAGTATACATCGGTTGTTCGCATCCCTGTAACACGACAATTCACAAGCAGCTGACGTACAACGGAATGACGAAAAATATTGATTTTATTGGCGATGTGATAGCGAATTTTGAAGTATTAACATGACTGAGATAGAAGAAAGTTTTGGGATTGGCACATCCGACTAGTTTATTTATGTTCCACGCATTTTACCGTCGTGTTTTCCAATAAAATTAGCTAAAATCGTAAAACCAAGGAATAGGGAGGCTATCTGTTCCTGTCGGTTCAGGCCAGAAGGACTTTTCGTAGTTTAGTATACATCGGTTGTTCGCATCCCTGTAACACGACAATTCACAAGCAGCTGACGTACAACGGAATGACGAAAAATATTGATTTTATTGGCGATGTGATAGCGAATTTTGAAGTATTAACATGACTGAGATAGAAGAAAGTTTTGGGATTGGCACATCCGACTAGTTTATTTAGGTTCCACGCATTTTACCGTCGTGTTTTCCAATAAAATTAGCTAAAATCGTAAAACCAAGGAATAGGGAGGCTATCTGTTTCTGTCGGTTCAGGTCAGAAGGACTTTTCGTAGTTTAGTATACATCGGTTGTTCGCATCCCTGTAACACGACAATTCACAAGCAGCTGACGTACAACGGAATGACGAAAAATATTGATTTTATTGGCGATGTGATAGCGAATTTTGAAGTATTAACATGACTGAGATAGAAGAAAGTTTTGGGATTGGCACATCCGACTAGTTTATTTAGGTTCCACGCATTTTACCGTCGTGTTTTCCAATAAAATTAGCTAAAATCGTAAAACCAAGGAATAGGGAGGCTATCTGTTTCTGTCGGTTCAGGCCAGAAGGACTTTTCGTAGCTTAGTATACATCGGTTGTTCGCATCCCTGTAACACGACAATTCACAAGCAGCTGACGTACAACGGAATGACGAAAAATATTGATTTTATTGGCGATGTGATAGCGAATTTTGAAGTATTAACATGACTGAGATAGAAGAAAGTTTTGGGATTGGCACATCCGACTAGTTTATTTATGTTCCACGCATTTTACCGTCGTGTTTTCCAATAAAATTAGCTAAAATCGTAAAACCAAGGAATAGGGAGGCTATCTGTTCCTGTCGGTTCAGGCCAGAAGGACTTTTCGTAGTTTAGTATACATCGGTTGTTCGCATCCCTGTAACACGACAATTCACAAGCAGCTGACGTACAACGGAATGACGAAAAATATTGATTTTATTGGCGATGTGATAGCGAATTTTGAAGTATTAACATGACTGAGATAGAAGAAAGTTTTGGGATTGGCACATCCGACTAGTTTATTTAGGTTCCACGCATTTTACCGTCGTGTTTTCCAATAAAATTAGCTAAAATCGTAAAACCAAGGAATAGGGAGGCTATCTGTTTCTGTCGGTTCAGGCCAGAAGGACTTTTCGTAGCTTAGTATACATCGGTTGTTCGCATCCCTGTAACACGACAATTCACAAGCAGCTGACGTACAACGGAATGACGAAAAATACTGATTTTATTGGCGATGTGATAGCGAATTTTGAAGTATTAACATGACTGAGATAGAAGAAAGTTTTGGGATTGGCACATCCGACTAGTTTATTTATGTTCCACGCATTTTACCGTCGTGTTTTCCAATAAAATTAGCTAAAATCGTAAAACCAAGGAATAGGGAGGCTATCTGTTCCTGTCGGTTCAGGCCAGAAGGACTTTTCGTAGTTTAGTATACATCGGTTGTTCGCATCCCTGTAACACGACAATTCACAAGCAGCTGACGTACAACGGAATGACGAAAAATATTGATTTTATTGGCGATGTGATAGCGAATTTTGAAGTATTAACATGACTGAGATAGAAGAAAGTTTTGGGATTGGCACATCCGACTAGTTTATTTAGGTTCCACGCATTTTACCGTCGTGTTTTCCAATAAAATTAGCTAAAATCGTAAAACCAAGGAATAGGGAGGCTATCTGTTTCTGTCGGTTCAGGCCAGAAGGACTTTTCGTAGTTTAGTATACATCGGTTGTTCGCATCCCTGTAACACGACAATTCACAAGCAGCTGACGTACAACGGAATGACGAAAAATATTGATTTTATTGGCGATGTGATAGCGAATTTTGAAGTATTAACATGACTGAGATAGAAGAAAGTTTTGGGATTGGCACATCCGACAAGTTTATTTATGTTCCACGCATTTTACCGTCGTGTTTTCCAATAAAATTAGCTAAAATCGTAAAACCAAGGAAAAGGGAGGCTATCTGTTTCTGTCGGTTCAGGCCAGAAGGACTTTTCGTAGCTTAGTATACATCGGTTGTTCGCATCCCTGTAACACGACAATTCACAAGCAGCTGACGTACAACGGAATGACGAAAAATATTGATTTTATTGGCGATGTGATAGCGAATTTTGAAGTATTAACATGACTGAGATAGAAGAAAGTTTTGGGATTGGCACATCCGACTAGTTTATTTATGTTCCACGCATTTTACCGTCGTGTTTTCCAATAAAATTAGCTAAAATCGTAAAACCAAGGAATAGGGAGGCTATCTGTTCCTGTCGGTTCAGGCCAGAAGGACTTTTCGTAGTTTAGTATACATCGGTTGTTCGCATCCCTGTAACACGACAATTCACAAGCAGCTGACGTACAACGGAATGACGAAAAATATTGATTTTATTGGCGATGTGATAGCGAATTTTGAAGTATTAACATGACTGAGATAGAAGAAAGTTTTGGGATTGGCACATCCGACTAGTTTATTTAGGTTCCACGCATTTTACCGTCGTGTTTTCCAATAAAATTAGCTAAAATCGTAAAACCAAGGAATAGGGAGGCTATCTGTTTCTGTCGGTTCAGGCCAGAAGGACTTTTCGTAGCTTAGTATACATCGGTTGTTCGCATCCCTGTAACACGACAATTCACAAGCAGCTGACGTACAACGGAATGACGAAAAATATTGATTTTATTGGCGATGTGATAGCGAATTTTGAAGTATTAACATGACTGAGATAGAAGAAAGTTTTGGGATTGGCACATCCGACTAGTTTATTTAGGTTCCACGCATTTTACCGTCGTGTTTTCCAATAAAATTAGCTAAAATCGTAAAACCAAGGAATAGGGAGGCTATCTGTTTCTGTCGGTTCAGGCCAGAAGGACTTTTCGTAGCTTAGTATACATCGGTTGTTCGCATCCCTGTAACACGACAATTCACAAGCAGCTGACGTACAACGGAATGACGAAAAATATTGATTTTATTGGCGATGTGATAGCGAATTTTGAAGTATTAACATGACTGAGATAGAAGAAAGTTTTGGGATTGGCACATCCGACTAGTTTATTTATGTTCCACGCATTTTACCGTCGTGTTTTCCAATAAAATTAGCTAAAATCGTAAAACCAAGGAATAGGGAGGCTATCTGTTCCTGTCGGTTCAGGCCAGAAGGACTTTTCGTAGTTTAGTATACATCGGTTGTTCGCATCCCTGTAACACGACAATTCACAAGCAGCTGACGTACAACGGAATGACGAAAAATATTGATTTTATTGGCGATGTGATAGCGAATTTTGAAGTATTAACATGACTGAGATAGAAGAAAGTTTTGGGATTGGCACATCCGACTAGTTTATTTAGGTTCCACGCATTTTACCGTCGTGTTTTCCAATAAAATTAGCTAAAATCGTAAAACCAAGGAATAGGGAGGCTATCTGTTGCTGTCGGTTCAGGCCAGAAGGACTTTTCGTAGCTTAGTATACATCGGTTGTTCGCATCCCTGTAACACGACAATTCACAAGCAGCTGACGTACAACGGAATGACGAAAAATATTGATTTTATTGGCGATGTGATAGCGAATTTTGAAGTATTAACATGACTGAGATAGAAGAAAGTTCTGGGATTGGCACATCCGACTAGTTTATTTAGGTTCCACGCATTTTACCGTCGTGTTTTCCAATAAAATTAGCTAAAATCGTAAAACCAAGGAATAGGGAGGCTATCTGTTTCTGTCGGTTCAGGCCAGAAGGACTTTTCGTAGCTTAGTATACATCGGTTGTTCGCATCCCTGTAACACGACAATTCACAAGCAGCTGACGTACAACGGAATGACGAAAAATATTGATTTTATTGGCGATGTGATAGCGAATTTTGAAGTATTAACATGACTGAGATAGAAGAAAGTTTTGGGATTGGCACATCCGACTAGTTTATTTATGTTCCACGCTTTTTACCGTCGTGTTTTCCAATAAAATTAGCTAAAATCGTAAAACCAAGGAATAGGGAGGCTATCTGTTCCTGTCGGTTCAGGCCAGAAGGACTTTTCGTAGTTTAGTATACATCGGTTGTTCGCATCCCTGTAACACGACAATTCACAAGCAGCTGACGTACAACGGAATGACGAAAAATATTGATTTTATTGGCGATGTGATAGCGAATTTTGAAGTATTAACATGACTGAGATAGAAGAAAGTTTTGGGATTGGCACATCCGACTAGTTTATTTAGGTTCCACGCATTTTACCGTCGTGTTTTCCAATAAAATTAGCTAAAATCGTAAAACCAAGGAATAGGGAGGCTATCTGTTTCTGTCGGTTCAGGCCAGAAGGACTTTTCGTAGCTTAGTATACATCGGTTGTTCGCATCCCTGTAACACGACAATTCACAAGCAGCTGACGTACAACGGAATGACGAAAAATATTGATTTTATTGGCGATGTGATAGCGAATTTTGAAGTATTAACATGACTGAGATAGAAGAAAGTTTTGGGATTGGCACATCCGACTAGTTTATTTAGGTTCCACGCATTTTACCGTCGTGTTTTCCAATAAAATTAGCTAAAATCGTAAAACCAAGGAATAGGGAGGCTATCTGTTTCTGTCGGTTCAGGCCAGAAGGACTTTTCGTAGCTTAGTATACATCGGTTGTTCGCATCCCTGTAACACGACAATTCACAAGCAGCTGACGTACAACGGAATGACGAAAAATATTGATTTTATTGGCGATGTGATAGCGAATTTTGAAGTATTAACATGACTGAGATAGAAGAAAGTTTTGGGATTGGCACATCCGACTAGTTTATTTAGGTTCCACGCATTTTACCGTCGTGTTTTCCAATAAAATTAGCTAAAATCGTAAAACCAAGGAATAGGGAGGCTATCTGTTTCTGTCGGTTCAGGCCAGAAGGACTTTTCGTAGCTTAGTATACATCGGTTGTTCGCATCCCTGTAACACGACAATTCACAAGCAGCTGACGTACAACGGAATGACGAAAAATATTGATTTTATTGGCGATGTGATAGCGAATTTTGAAGTATTAACATGACTGAGATAGAAGAAAGTTTTGGGATTGGCACATCCGACTAGTTTATTTATGTTCCACGCATTTTACCGTCGTGTTTTCCAATAAAATTAGCTAAAATCGTAAAACCAAGGAATAGGGAGGCTATCTGTTCCTGTCGGTTCAGGCCAGAAGGACTTTTCATAGTTTAGTATACATCGGTTGTTCGCATCCCTGTAACACGACAATTCACAAGCAGCTGACGTACAACGGAATGACGAAAAATATTGATTTTATTGGCGATGTGATAGCGAATTTTGAAGTATTAACATGACTGAGATAGAAGAAAGTTTTGGGATTGGCACATCCGACTAGTTTATTTAGGTTCCACGCATTTTACCGTCGTGTTTTCCAATAAAATTAGCTAAAATCGTAAAACCAAGGAATAGGGAGGCTATCTGTTTCTGTCGGTTCAGGCCAGAAGGACTTTTCGTAGCTTAGTATACATCGGTTGTTCGCATCCCTGTAACACGACAATTCACAAGCAGCTGACGTACAACGGAATGACGAAAAATATTGATTTTATTGGCGATGTGATAGCGAATTTTGAAGTATTAACATGACTGAGATAGAAGAAAGTTCTGGGATTGGCACATCCGACTAGTTTATTTAGGTTCCACGCATTTTACCGTCGTGTTTTCCAATAAAATTAGCTAAAATCGTAAAACCAAGGAATAGGGAGGCTATCTGTTTCTGTCGGTTCAGGCCAGAAGGACTTTTCGTAGCTTAGTATACATCGGTTGTTCGCATCCCTGTAACACGACAATTCACAAGCAGCTGACGTACAACGGAATGACGAAAAATATTGATTTTATTGGCGATGTGATAGCGAATTTTGAAGTATTAACATGACTGAGATAGAAGAAAGTTTTGGGATTGGCACATCCGACTAGTTTATTTATGTTCCACGCATTTTACCGTCGTGTTTTCCAATAAAATTAGCTAAAATCGTAAAACCAAGGAATAGGGAGGCTATCTGTTCCTGTCGGTTCAGGCCAGAAGGACTTTTCGTAGTTTAGTATACATCGGTTGTTCGCATCCCTGTAACACGACAATTCACAAGCAGCTGACGTACAACGGAATGACGAAAAATATTGATTTTATTGGCGATGTGATAGCGAATTTTGAAGTATTAACATGACTGAGATAGAAGAAAGTTTTGGGATTGGCACATCCGACTAGTTTATTTAGGTTCCACGCATTTTACCGTCGTGTTTTCCAATAAAATTAGCTAAAATCGTAAAACCAAGGAATAGGGAGGCTATCTGTTTCTGTCGGTTCAGGCCAGAAGGACTTTTCGTAGTTTAGTATACATCGGTTGTTCGCATCCCTGTAACACGACAATTCACAAGCAGCTGACGTACAACGGAATGACGAAAAATATTGATTTTATTGGCGATGTGATAGCGAATTTTGAAGTATTAACATGACTGAGATAGAAGAAAGTTTTGGGATTGGCACATCCGACTAGTTTATTTATGTTCCACGCATTTTACCGTCGTGTTTTCCAATAAAATTAGCTAAAATCGTAAAACCAAGGAATAGGGAGGCTATCTGTTTCTGTCGGTTCAGGCCAGAAGGACTTTTCGTAGCTTAGTATACATCGGTTGTTCGCATCCCTGTAACACGACAATTCACAAGCAGCTGACGTACAACGGAATGACGAAAAATATTGATTTTATTGGCGATGTGATAGCGAATTTTGAAGTATTAACATGACTGAGATAGAAGAAAGTTTTGGGATTGGCACATCCGACAAGTTTATTTATGTTCCACGCATTTTACCGTCGTGTTTTCCAATAAAATTAGCTAAAATCGTAAAACCAAGGAAAAGGGAGGCTATCTGTTTCTGTCGGTTCAGGCCAGAAGGACTTTTCGTAGCTTAGTATACATCGGTTGTTCGCATCCCTGTAACACGACAATTCACAAGCAGCTGACGTACAACGGAATGACGAAAAATATTGATTTTATTGGCGATGTGATAGCGAATTTTGAAGTATTAACATGACTGAGATAGAAGAAAGTTTTGGGATTGGCACATCCGACTAGTTTATTTATGTTCCACGCATTTTACCGTCGTGTTTTCCAATAAAATTAGCTAAAATCGTAAAACCAAGGAATAGGGAGGCTATCTGTTCCTGTCGGTTCAGGCCAGAAGGACTTTTCGTAGTTTAGTATACATCGGTTGTTCGCATCCCTGTAACACGACAATTCACAAGCAGCTGACGTACAACGGAATGACGAAAAATATTGATTTTATTGGCGATGTGATAGCGAATTTTGAAGTATTAACATGACTGAGATAGAAGAAAGTTTTGGGATTGGCACATCCGACTAGTTTATTTAGGTTCCACGCATTTTACCGTCGTGTTTTCCAATAAAATTAGCTAAAATCGTAAAACCAAGGAATAGGGAGGCTATCTGTTCCTGTCGGTTCAGGCCAGAAGGACTTTTCGTAGTTTAGTATACATCGGTTGTTCGCATCCCTGTAACACGACAATTCACAAGCAGCTGACGTACAACGGAATGACGAAATATATTGATTTTATTGGCGATGTGATAGCGAATTTTGAAGTATTAACATGACTGAGATAGAAGAAAGTTTTGGGATTGGCACATCCGACTAGTTTATTTAGGTTCCACGCATTTTACCGTCGTGTTTTCCAATAAAATTAGCTAAAATCGTAAAACCAAGGAATAGGGAGGCTATCTGTTTCTGTCGGTTCAGGCCAGAAGGACTTTTCGTAGTTTAGTATACATCGGTTGTTCGCATCCCTGTAACACGACAATTCACAAGCAGCTGACGTACAACGGAATGACGAAAAATATTGATTTTATTGGCGATGTGATAGCGAATTTTGAAGTATTAACATGACTGAGATAGAAGAAAGTTTTGAGATTGGCACATCCGACTAGTTTATTTATGTTCCACGCATTTTACCGTCGTGTTTTCCAATAAAATTAGCTAAAATCGTAAAACCAAGGAATAGGGAGGCTATCTGTTTCTGTCGGTTCAGGCCAGAAGGACTTTTCGTAGCTTAGTATACATCGGTTGTTCGCATCCCTGTAACACGACAATTCACAAGCAGCTGACGTACAACGGAATGACGAAAAATATTGATTTTATTGGCGATGTGATAGCGAATTCTGAAGTATTAACATGACTGAGATAGAAGAAAGTTTTGGGATTGGCACATCCGACTAGTTTATTTATGTTCCACGCATTTTACCGTCGTGTTTTCCAATAAAATTAGCTAAAATCGTAAAACCAAGGAATAGGGAGGCTATCTGTTTCTGTCGGTTCAGGCCAGAAGGACTTTTCGTAGCTTAGTATACATCGGTTGTTCGCATCCCTGTAACACGACAATTCACAAGCAGCTGACGTACAACGGAATGACGAAAAATATTGATTTTATTGGCGATGTGATAGCGAATTTTGAAGTATTAACATGACTGAGATAGAAGAAAGTTTTGGGATTGGCACATCCGACTAGTTTATTTAGGTTCCACGCATTTTACCGTCGTGTTTTCCAATAAAATTAGCTAAAATCGTAAAACCAAGGAATAGGGAGGCTATCTGTTTCTGTCGGTTCAGGCCAGAAGGACTTTTCGTAGCTTAGTATACATCGGTTGTTCGCATCCCTGTAACACGACAATTCACAAGCAGCTGATGTACAACGGAATGACGAAAAATATTGATTTTATTGGCGATGTGATAGCGAATTTTGAAGTATTAACATGACTGAGATAGAAGAAAGTTTTGGGATTGGCACATCCGACTAGTTTATTTATGTTCCACGCATTTTACCGTCGTGTTTTCCAATAAAATTAGCTAAAATCGTAAAACCAAGGAATAGGGAGGCTATCTGTTCCTGTCGGTTCAGGCCAGAAGGACTTTTCGTAGTTTAGTATACATCGGTTGTTCGCATCCCTGTAACACGACAATTCACAAGCAGCTGACGTACAACGGAATGACGAAAAATATTGATTTTATTGGCGATGTGATAGCGAATTTTGAAGTATTAACATGACTGAGATAGAAGAAAGTTTTGGGATTGGCACATCCGACTAGTTTATTTAGGTTCCACGCATTTTACCGTCGTGTTTTCCAACAAAATTAGCTAAAATCCTAAAACCAAGGAATAGGGAGGCTATCTGTTTCTGTCGGTTCAGGCCAGAAGGACTTTTCGTAGCTTAGTATACATCGGTTGTTCGCATCCCTGTAACACGACAATTCACAAGCAGCTGACGTACAACGGAATGACGAAAAATATTGATTTTATTGGCGATGTGATAGCGAATTTTGAAGTATTAACATGACTGAGATAGAAGAAAGTTTTGGGATTGGCACATCCGACTAGTTTATTTAGGTTCCACGCATTTTACCGTCGTGTTTTCCAATAAAATTAGCTAAAATCGTAAAACCAAGGAATAGGGAGGCTATCTGTTCCTGTCGGTTCAGGCCAGAAGGACTTTTCGTAGTTTAGTATACATCGGTTGTTCGCATCCCTGTAACACGACAATTCACAAGCAGCTGACGTACAACGGAATGACGAAAAATATTGATTTTATTGGCGATGTGATAGCGAATTTTGAAGTATTAACATGACTGAGATAGAAGAAAGTTTTGGGATTGGCACATCCGACTAGTTTATTTAGGTTCCACGCATTTTACCGTCGTGTTTTCCAATAAAATTAGCTAAAATCGTAAAACCAAGGAATAGGGAGGCTATCTGTTTCTGTCGGTTCAGGCCAGAAGGACTTTTCGTAGCTTAGTATACATCGGTTGTTCGCATCCCTGTAACACGACAATTCACAAGCAGCTGACGTACAACGGAATGACGAAAAATATTTATTTTATTGGCGATGTGATAGCGAATTTTGAAGTATTAACATGACTGAGATAGAAGAAAGTTTTGGGATTGGCACATCCGACTAGTTTATTTATGTTCCACGCATTTTACCGTCGTGTTTTCCAATAAAATTAGCTAAAATCGTAAAACCAAGGAATAGGGAGGCTATCTGTTTCTGTCGGTTCAGGCCAGAAGGACTTTTCGTAGCTTAGTATACATCGGTTGTTCGCATCCCTGTAACACGACAATTCACAAGCAGCTGACGTACAACGGAATGACGAAAAATATTGATTTTATTGGCGATGTGATAGCGAATTTTGAAGTATTAACATGACTGAGATAGAAGAAAGTTTTGGGATTGGCACATCCGACTAGTTTATTTATGTTCCACGCATTTTACCGTCGTGTTTTCCAATAAAATTAGCTAAAATCGTAAAACCAAGGAATAGGGAGGCTATCTGTTCCTGTCGGTTCAGGCCAGAAGGACTTTTCGTAGTTTAGTATACATCGGTTGTTCGCATCCCTGTAACACGACAATTCACAAGCAGCTGACGTACAACGGAATGACGAAAAATATTGATTTTATTGGCGATGTGATAGCGAATTTTGAAGTATTAACATGACTGAGATAGAAGAAAGTTTTGGGATTGGCACATCCGACTAGTTTATTTAGGTTCCACGCATTTTACCGTCGTGTTTTCCAATAAAATTAGCTAAAATCGTAAAACCAAGGAATAGGGAGGCTATCTGTTTCTGTCGGTTCAGGTCAGAAGGACTTTTCGTAGTTTAGTATACATCGGTTGTTCGCATCCCTGTAACACGACAATTCACAAGCAGCTGACGTACAACGGAATGACGAAAAATATTGATTTTATTGGCGATGTGATAGCGAATTTTGAAGTATTAACATGACTGAGATAGAAGAAAGTTTTGGGATTGGCATATCCGACTAGTTTATTTAGGTTCCACGCATTTTACCGTCGTGTTTTCCAATAAAATTAGCTAAAATCGTAAAACCAAGGAATAGGGAGGCTATCTGTTCCTGTCGGTTCAGGCCAGAAGGACTTTTCGTAGTTTAGTATACATCGGTTGTTCGCATCCCTGTAACACGACAATTCACAAGCAGCTGACGTACAACGGAATGACGAAAAATATTGATTTTATTGGCGATGTGATAGCGAATTTTGAAGTATTAACATGACTGAGATAGAAGAAAGTTTTGGGATTGGCACATCCGACTAGTTTATTTAGGTTCCACGCATTTTACCGTCGTGTTTTCCAATAAAATTAGCTAAAATCGTAAAACCAAGGAATAGGGAGGCTATCTGTTCCTGTCGGTTCAGGCCAGAAGGACTTTTCGTAGTTTAGTATACATCGGTTGTTCGCATCCCTGTAACACGACAATTCACAAGCAGCTGACGTACAACGGAATGACGAAAAATATTGATTTTATTGGCGATGTGATAGCGAATTTTGAAGTATTAACATGACTGAGATAGAAGAAAGTTTTGGGATTGGCACATCCGACTAGTTTATTTAGGTTCCACGCATTTTACCGTCGTGTTTTCCAATAAAATTAGCTAAAATCGTAAAACCAAGGAATAGGGAGGCTATCTGTTTCTGTCGGTTCAGGCCAGAAGGACTTTTCGTAGTTTAGTATACATCGGTTGTTCGCATCCCTGTAACACGACAATTCACAAGCAGCTGACGTACAACGGAATGACGAAAAATATTGATTTTATTGGCGATGTGATAGCGAATTTTGAAGTATTAACATGACTGAGATAGAAGAAAGTTTTGGGATTGGCACATCCGACTAGTTTATTTATGTTCCACGCATTTTACCGTCGTGTTTTCCAATAAAATTAGCTAAAATCGTAAAACCAAGGAATAGGGAGGCTATCTGTTCCTGTCGGTTCAGGCCAGAAGGACTTTTCGTAGTTTAGTATACATCGGTTGTTCGCATCCCTGTAACACGACAATTCACAAGCAGCTGACGTACAACGGAATGACGAAAAATATTGATTTTATTGGCGATGTGATAGCGAATTTTGAAGTATTAACATGACTGAGATAGAAGAAAGTTTTGGGATTGGCACATCCGACTAGTTTATTTAGGTTCCACGCATTTTACCGTCGTGTTTTCCAATAAAATTAGCTAAAATCGTAAAACCAAGGAATAGGGAGGCTATCTGTTTCTGTCGGTTCAGGCCAGAAGGACTTTTCGTAGCTTAGTATACATCGGTTGTTCGCATCCCTGTAACACGACAATTCACAAGCAGCTGACGTACAACGGAATGACGAAAAATATTGATTTTATTGGCGATGTGATAGCGAATTTTGAAGTATTAACATGACTGAGATAGAAGAAAGTTTTGGGATTGGCACATCCGACTAGTTTATTTAGGTTCCACGCATTTTACCGTCGTGTTTTCCAATAAAATTAGCTAAAATCGTAAAACCAAGGAATAGGGAGGCTATCTGTTTCTGTCGGTTCAGGCCAGAAGGACTTTTCGTAGCTTAGTATACATCGGTTGTTCGCATCCCTGTAACACGACAATTCACAAGAGGCTGACGTACAACGGAATGACGAAAAATATTGATTTTATTGGCGATGTGATAGCGAATTTTGAAGTATTAACATGACTGAGATAGAAGAAAGTTTTGGGATTGGCACATCCGACTAGTTTATTTAGGTTCCACGCATTTTACCGTCGTGTTTTCCAATAAAATTAGCTAAAATCGTAAAACCAAGGAATAGGGAGGCTATCTGTTTCTGTCGGTTCAGGTCAGAAGGACTTTTCGTAGTTTAGTATACATCGGTTGTTCGCATCCCTGTAACACGACAATTCACAAGCAGCTGACGTACAACGGAATGACGAAAAATATTGATTTTATTGGCGATGTGATAGCGAATTTTGAAGTATTAACATGACTGAGATAGAAGAAAGTTTTGGGATTGGCACATCCGACTAGTTTATTTAGGTTCCACGCATTTTACCGTCGTGTTTTCCAATAAAATTAGCTAAAATCGTAAAACCAAGGAATAGGGAGGCTATCTGTTCCTGTCGGTTCAGGCCAGAAGGACTTTTCGTAGTTTAGTATACATCGGTTGTTCGCATCCCTGTAACACGACAATTCACAAGCAGCTGACGTACAACGGAATGACGAAAAATATTGATTTTATTGGCGATGTGATAGCGAATTTTGAAGTATTAACATGACTGAGATAGAAGAAAGTTCTGGGATTGGCACATCCGACTAGTTTATTTAGGTTCCACGCATTTTACCGTCGTGTTTTCCAATAAAATTAGCTAAAATCGTAAAACCAAGGAATAGGGAGGCTATCTGTTTCTGTCGGTTCAGGCCAGAAGGACTTTTCGTAGCTTAGTATACATCGGTTGTTCGCATCCCTGTAACACGACAATTCACAAGCAGCTGACGTACAACGGAATGACGAAAAATATTGATTTTATTGGCGATGTGATAGCGAATTTTGAAGTATTAACATGACTGAGATAGAAGAAAGTTTTGGGATTGGCACATCCGACTAGTTTATTTAGGTTCCACGCATTTTACCGTCGTGTTTTCCAATAAAATTAGCTAAAATCGTAAAACCAAGGAATAGGGAGGCTATCTGTTTCTGTCGGTTCAGGCCAGAAGGACTTTTCGTAGTTTAGTATACATCGGTTGTTCGCATCCCTGTAACACGACAATTCACAAGCAGCTGACGTACAACGGAATGACGAAAAATATTGATTTTATTGGCGATGTGATAGCGAATTTTGAAGTATTAACATGACTGAGATAGAAGAAAGTTTTGGGATTGGCACATCCGACTAGTTTATTTATGTTCCACGCATTTTACCGTCGTGTTTTCCAATAAAATTAGCTAAAATCGTAAAACCAAGGAATAGGGAGGCTATCTGTTCCTGTCGGTTCAGGCCAGAAGGACTTTTCGTAGTTTAGTATACATCGGTTGTTCGCATCCCTGTAACACGACAATTCACAAGCAGCTGACGTACAACGGAATGACGAAAAATATTGATTTTATTGGCGATGTGATAGCGAATTTTGAAGTATTAACATGACTGAGATAGAAGAAAGTTTTGGGATTGGCACATCCGACTAGTTTATTTAGGTTCCACGCATTTTACCGTCGTGTTTTCCAATAAAATTAGCTAAAATCGTAAAACCAAGGAATAGGGAGGCTATCTGTTTCTGTCGGTTCAGGCCAGAAGGACTTTTCGTAGCTTAGTATACATCGGTTGTTCGCATCCCTGTAACACGACAATTCACAAGCAGCTGACGTACAACGGAATGACGAAAAATATTGATTTTATTGGCGATGTGATAGCGAATTTTGAAGTATTAACATGACTGAGATAGAAGAAAGTTTTGGGATTGGCACATCCGACTAGTTTATTTAGGTTCCACGCATTTTACCGTCGTGTTTTCCAATAAAATTAGCTAAAATCGTAAAACCAAGGAATAGGGAGGCTATCTGTTTCTGTCGGTTCAGGCCAGAAGGACTTTTCGTAGCTTAGTATACATCGGTTGTTCGCATCCCTGTAACACGACAATTCACAAGCAGCTGACGTACAACGGAATGACGAAAAATATTGATTTTATTGGCGATGTGATAGCGAATTTTGAAGTATTAACATGACTGAGATAGAAGAAAGTTTTGGGATTGGCACATCCGACTAGTTTATTTAGGTTCCACGCATTTTACCGTCGTGTTTTCCAATAAAATTAGCTAAAATCGTAAAACCAAGGAATAGGGAGGCTATCTGTTTCTGTCGGTTCAGGTCAGAAGGACTTTTCGTAGTTTAGTATACATCGGTTGTTCGCATCCCTGTAACACGACAATTCACAAGCAGCTGACGTACAACGGAATGACGAAAAATATTGATTTTATTGGCGATGTGATAGCGAATTTTGAAGTATTAACATGACTGAGATAGAAGAAAGTTTTGGGATTGGCACATCCGACTAGTTTATTTAGGTTCCACGCATTTTACCGTCGTGTTTTCCAATAAAATTAGCTAAAATCGTAAAACCAAGGAATAGGGAGGCTATCTGTTCCTGTCGGTTCAGGCCAGAAGGACTTTTCGTAGTTTAGTATACATCGGTTGTTCGCATCCCTGTAACACGACAATTCACAAGCAGCTGACGTACAACGGAATGACGAAAAATATTGATTTTATTGGCGATGTGATAGCGAATTTTGAAGTATTAACATGACTGAGATAGAAGAAAGTTTTGGGATTGGCACATCCGACTAGTTTATTTAGGTTCCACGCATTTTACCGTCGTGTTTTCCAATAAAATTAGCTAAAATCGTAAAACCAAGGAATAGGGAGGCTATCTGTTTCTGTCGGTTCAGGCCAGAAGGACTTTTCGTAGCTTAGTATACATCGGTTGTTCGCATCCCTGTAACACGACAATTCACAAGCAGCTGACGTACAACGGAATGACGAAAAATATTGATTTTATTGGCGATGTGATAGCGAATTTTGAAGTATTAACATGACTGAGATAGAAGAAAGTTCTGGGATTGGCACATCCGACTAGTTTATTTAGGTTCCACGCATTTTACCGTCGTGTTTTCCAATAAAATTAGCTAAAATCGTAAAACCAAGGAATAGGGAGGCTATCTGTTTCTGTCGGTTCAGGCCAGAAGGACTTTTCGTAGCTTAGTATACATCGGTTGTTCGCATCCCTGTAACACGACAATTCACAAGCAGCTGACGTACAACGGAATGACGAAAAATATTGATTTTATTGGCGATGTGATAGCGAATTTTGAAGTATTAACATGACTGAGATAGAAGAAAGTTTTGGGATTGGCACATCCGACTAGTTTATTTAGGTTCCACGCATTTTACCGTCGTGTTTTCCAATAAAATTAGCTAAAATCGTAAAACCAAGGAATAGGGAGGCTATCTGTTTCTGTCGGTTCAGGCCAGAAGGACTTTTCGTAGTTTAGTATACATCGGTTGTTCGCATCCCTGTAACACGACAATTCACAAGCAGCTGACGTACAACGGAATGACGAAAAATATTGATTTTATTGGCGATGTGATAGCGAATTTTGAAGTATTAACATGACTGAGATAGAAGAAAGTTTTGGGATTGGCACATCCGACAAGTTTATTTATGTTCCACGCATTTTACCGTCGTGTTTTCCAATAAAATTAGCTAAAATCGTAAAACCAAGGAAAAGGGAGGCTATCTGTTCCTGTCGGTTCAGGCCAGAAGGACTTTTCGTAGCTTAGTATACATCGGTTGTTCGCATCCCTGTAACACGACAATTCACAAGCAGCTGACGTACAACGGAATGACGAAAAATATTGATTTTATTGGCGATGTGATAGCGAATTTTGAAGTATTAACATGACTGAGATAGAAGAAAGTTTTGGGATTGGCACATCCGACTAGTTTATTTAGGTTCCACGCATTTTACCGTCGTGTTTTCCAATAAAATTAGCTAAAATCGTAAAACCAAGGAATAGGGAGGCTATCTGTTCCTGTCGGTTCAGGCCAGAAGGACTTTTCGTAGTTTAGTATACATCGGTTGTTCGCATCCCTGTAACACGACAATTCACAAGCAGCTGACGTACAACGGAATGACGAAAAATATTGATTTTATTGGCGATGTGATAGCGAATTTTGAAGTATTAACATGACTGAGATAGAAGAAAGTTTTGGGATTGGCACATCCGACTAGTTTATTTAGGTTCCACGCATTTTACCGTCGTGTTTTCCAATAAAATTAGCTAAAATCGTAAAACCAAGGAATAGGGAGGCTATCTGTTTCTGTCGGTTCAGGCCAGAAGGACTTTTCGTAGCTTAGTATACATCGGTTGTTCGCATCCCTGTAACACGACAATTCACAAGCAGCTGACGTACAACGGAATGACGAAAAATATTGATTTTATTGGCGATGTGATAGCGAATTTTGAAGTATTAACATGACTGAGATAGAAGAAAGTTTTGGGATTGGCACATCCGACTAGTTTATTTAGGTTCCACGCATTTTACCGTCGTGTTTTCCAATAAAATTAGCTAAAATCGTAAAACCAAGGAATAGGGAGGCTATCTGTTCCTGTCGGTTCAGGCCAGAAGGACTTTTCGTAGCTTAGTATACATCGGTTGTTCGCATCCCTGTAACACGACAATTCACAAGCAGCTGACGTACAACGGAATGACGAAAAATATTGATTTTATTGGCGATGTGATAGCGAATTTTGAAGTATTAACATGACTGAGATAGAAGAAAGTTTTGGGATTGGCACATCCGACTAGTTTATTTATGTTCCACGCATTTTACCGTCGTGTTTTCCAATAAAATTAGCTAAAATCGTAAAACCAAGGAATAGGGAGGCTATCTGTTCCTGTCGGTTCAGGCCAGAAGGACTTTTCGTAGTTTAGTATACATCGGTTGTTCGCATCCCTGTAACACGACAATTCACAAGCAGCTGACGTACAACGGAATGACGAAAAATATTGATTTTATTGGCGATGTGATAGCGAATTTTGAAGTATTAACATGACTGAGATAGAAGAAAGTTTTGGGATTGGCACATCCGACTAGTTTATTTAGGTTCCACGCATTTTACCGTCGTGTTTTCCAATAAAATTAGCTAAAATCGTAAAACCAAGGAATAGGGAGGCTATCTGTTTCTGTCGGTTCAGGCCAGAAGGACTTTTCGTAGCTTAGTATACATCGGTTGTTCGCATCCCTGTAACACGACAATTCACAAGCAGCTGACGTACAACGGAATGACGAAAAATATTGATTTTATTGGCGATGTGATAGCGAATTTTGAAGTATTAACATGACTGAGATAGAAGAAAGTTCTGGGATTGGCACATCCGACTAGTTTATTTAGGTTCCACGCATTTTACCGTCGTGTTTTCCAATAAAATTAGCTAAAATCGTAAAACCAAGGAATAGGGAGGCTATCTGTTTCTGTCGGTTCAGGCCAGAAGGACTTTTCGTAGCTTAGTATACATCGGTTGTTCGCATCCCTGTAACACGACAATTCACAAGCAGCTGACGTACAACGGAATGACGAAAAATATTGATTTTATTGGCGATGTGATAGCGAATTTTGAAGTATTAACATGACTGAGATAGAAGAAAGTTTTGGGATTGGCACATCCGACTAGTTTATTTATGTTCCACGCTTTTTACCGTCGTGTTTTCCAATAAAATTAGCTAAAATCGTAAAACCAAGGAATAGGGAGGCTATCTGTTTCTGTCGGTTCAGGCCAGAAGGACTTTTCGTAGCTTAGTATACATCGGTTGTTCGCATCCCTGTAACACGACAATTCACAAGCAGCTGACGTACAACGGAATGACGAAAAATATTGATTTTATTGGCGATGTGATAGCGAATTTTGAAGTATTAACACGACTGAGATAGAAGAAAGTTTTGGGATTGGCACATCCGACTAGTTTATTTAGGTTCCACGCATTTTACCGTCGTGTTTTCCAATAAAATTAGCTAAAATCGTAAAACCAAGGAATAGGGAGGCTATCTGTTTCTGTCGGTTCAGGCCAGAAGGACTTTTCGTAGTTTAGTATACATCGGTTGTTCGCATCCCTGTAACACGACAATTCACAAGCAGCTGACGTACAACGGAATGACGAAAAATATTGATTTTATTGGCGATGTGATAGCGAATTTTGAAGTATTAACATGACTGAGATAGAAGAAAGTTTTGGGATTGGCACATCCGACTAGTTTATTTATGTTCCACGCATTTTACCGTCGTGTTTTCCAATAAAATTAGCTAAAATCGTAAAACCAAGGAATAGGGAGGCTATCTGTTCCTGTCGGTTCAGGCCAGAAGGACTTTTCGTAGTTTAGTATACATCGGTTGTTCGCATCCCTGTAACACGACAATTCACAAGCAGCTGACGTACAACGGAATGACGAAAAATATTGATTTTATTGGCGATGTGATAGCGAATTTTGAAGTATTAACATGACTGAGATAGAAGAAAGTTTTGGGATTGGCACATCCGACTAGTTTATTTAGGTTCCACGCATTTTACCGTCGTGTTTTCCAATAAAATTAGCTAAAATCGTAAAACCAAGGAATAGGGAGGCTATCTGTTTCTGTCGGTTCAGGCCAGAAGGACTTTTCGTAGCTTAGTATACATCGGTTGTTCGCATCCCTGTAACACGACAATTCACAAGCAGCTGACGTACAACGGAATGACGAAAAATATTGATTTTATTGGCGATGTGATAGCGAATTTTGAAGTATTAACATGACTGAGATAGAAGAAAGTTTTGGGATTGGCACATCCGACTAGTTTATTTAGGTTCCACGCATTTTACCGTCGTGTTTTCCAATAAAATTAGCTAAAATCGTAAAACCAAGGAATAGGGAGGCTATCTGTTTCTGTCGGTTCAGGCCAGAAGGACTTTTCGTAGCTTAGTATACATCGGTTGTTCGCATCCCTGTAACACGACAATTCACAAGCAGCTGACGTACAACGGAATGACGAAAAATATTGATTTTATTGGCGATGTGATAGCGAATTTTGAAGTATTAACATGACTGAGATAGAAGAAAGTTTTGGGATTGGCACATCCGACTAGTTTATTTAGGTTCCACGCATTTTACCGTCGTGTTTTCCAATAAAATTAGCTAAAATCGTAAAACCAAGGAATAGGGAGGCTATCTGTTTCTGTCGGTTCAGGTCAGAAGGACTTTTCGTAGTTTAGTATACATCGGTTGTTCGCATCCCTGTAACACGACAATTCACAAGCAGCTGACGTACAACGGAATGACGAAAAATATTGATTTTATTGGCGATGTGATAGCGAATTTTGAAGTATTAACATGACTGAGATAGAAGAAAGTTTTGGGATTGGCACATCCGACTAGTTTATTTAGGTTCCACGCATTTTACCGTCGTGTTTTCCAATAAAATTAGCTAAAATCGTAAAACCAAGGAATAGGGAGGCTATCTGTTCCTGTCGGTTCAGGCCAGAAGGACTTTTCGTAGTTTAGTATACATCGGTTGTTCGCATCCCTGTAACACGACAATTCACAAGCAGCTGACGTACAACGGAATGACGAAAAATATTGATTTTATTGGCGATGTGATAGCGAATTTTGAAGTATTAACATGACTGAGATAGAAGAAAGTTTTGGGATTGGCACATCCGACTAGTTTATTTAGGTTCCACGCATTTTACCGTCGTGTTTTCCAATAAAATTAGCTAAAATCGTAAAACCAAGGAATAGGGAGGCTATCTGTTTCTGTCGGTTCAGGCCAGAAGGACTTTTCGTAGCTTAGTATACATCGGTTGTTCGCATCCCTGTAACATGACAATTCACAAGCAGCTGACGTACAACGGAATGACGAAAAATATTGATTTTATTGGCGATGTGATAGCGAATTTTGAAGTATTAACATGACTGAGATAGAAGAAAGTTCTGGGATTGGCACATCCGACTAGTTTATTTAGGTTCCACGCATTTTACCGTCGTGTTTT
This sequence comes from Maratus michaelseni, assembly GCA_963931845.1. Classification (NCBI taxonomy): domain Eukaryota; kingdom Metazoa; phylum Arthropoda; class Arachnida; order Araneae; family Salticidae; genus Maratus; species Maratus michaelseni. Next base: position 475,756,406 of record OZ007587.1, read on the forward strand.
CCAATAAAATTAGCTAAAATCGTAAAACCAAGGAATAGGGAGGCTATCTGTTTCTGTCGGTTCAGGCCAGAAGGACTTTTCGTAGCTTAGTATACATCGGTTGTTCGCATCCCTGTAACACGACAATTCACAAGCAGCTGACGTACAACGGAATGACGAAAAATATTGATTTTATTGGCGATGTGATAGCGAATTTTGAAGTATTAACATGACTGAGATAGAAGAAAGTTTTGGGATTGGCACATCCGACTAGTTTATTTATGTTCCACGCATTTTGCCGTCGTGTTTTCCAATAAAATTAGCTAAAATCGTAAAACCAAGGAATAGGGAGGCTATCTGTTCCTGTCGGTTCAGGCCAGAAGGACTTTTCGTAGTTTAGTATACATCGGTTGTTCGCATCCCTGTAACACGACAATTCACAAGCAGCTGACGTACAACGGAATGACGAAAAATATTGATTTTATTGGCGATGTGATAGCGAATTTTGAAGTATTAACATGACTGAGATAGAAGAAAGTTTTGGGATTGGCACATCCGACTAGTTTATTTAGGTTCCACGCATTTTACCGTCGTGTTTTCCAATAAAATTAGCTAAAATCGTAAAACCAAGGAATAGGGAGGCTATCTGTTTCTGTCGGTTCAGGCCAGAAGGACTTTTCGTAGTTTAGTATACATCGGTTGTTCGCATCCCTGTAACACGACAATTCACAAGCAGCTGACGTACAACGGAATGACGAAAAATATTGATTTTATTGGCGATGTGATAGCGAATTTTGAAGTATTAACATGACTGAGATAGAAGAAAGTTTTGGGATTGGCACATCCGACTAGTTTATTTATGTTCCACGCATTTTACCGTCGTGTTTTCCAATAAAATTAGCTAAAATCGTAAAACCAAGGAATAGGGAGGCTATCTGTTTCTGTCGGTTCAGGCCAGAAGGACTTTTCGTAGCTTAGTATACATCGGTTGTTCGCATCCCTGTAACACGACAATTCACAAGCAGCTGACGTACAACGGAATGACGAAAAATATTGATTTTATTGGCGATGTGATAGCGAATTTTGAAGTATTAACATGACTGAGATAGAAGAAAGTTTTGGGATTGGCACATCCGACAAGTTTATTTATGTTCCACGCATTTTACCGTCGTGTTTTCCAATAAAATTAGCTAAAATCGTAAAACCAAGGAAAAGGGAGGCTATCTGTTTCTGTCGGTTCAGGCCAGAAGGACTTTTCGTAGCTTAGTATACATCGGTTGTTCGCATCCCTGTAACACGACAATTCACAAGCAGCTGACGTACAACGGAATGACGAAAAATATTGATTTTATTGGCGATGTGATAGCGAATTTTGAAGTATTAACATGACTGAGATAGAAGAAAGTTTTGGGATTGGCACATCCGACTAGTTTATTTATGTTCCACGCATTTTACCGTCGTGTTTTCCAATAAAATTAGCTAAAATCGTAAAACCAAGGAATAGGGAGGCTATCTGTTCCTGTCGGTTCAGGCCAGAAGGACTTTTCGTAGTTTAGTATACATCGGTTGTTCGCATCCCTGTAACACGACAATTCACAAGCAGCTGACGTACAACGGAATGACGAAAAATATTGATTTTATTGGCGATGTGATAGCGAATTTTGAAGTATTAACATGACTGAGATAGAAGAAAGTTTTGGGATTGGCACATCCGACTAGTTTATTTATGTTCCACGCATTTTGCCGTCGTGTTTTCCAATAAAATTAGCTAAAATCGTAAAACCAAGGAATAGGGAGGCTATCTGTTCCTGTCGGTTCAGGCCAGAAGGACTTTTCGTAGTTTAGTATACATCGGTTGTTCGCATCCCTGTAACACGACAATTCACAAGCAGCTGACGTACAACGGAATGACGAAAAATATTGATTTTATTGGCGATGTGATAGCGAATTTTGAAGTATTAACATGACTGAGATAGAAGAAAGTTTTGGGATTGGCACATCCGACTAGTTTATTTAGGTTCCACGCATTTTACCGTCGTGTTTTCCAATAAAATTAGCTAAAATCGTAAAACCAAGGAATAGGGAGGCTATCTGTTTCTGTCGGTTCAGGCCAGAAGGACTTTTCGTAGTTTAGTATACATCGGTTGTTCGCATCCCTGTAACACGACAATTCACAAGCAGCTGACGTACAACGGAATGACGAAAAATATTGATTTTATTGGCGATGTGATAGCGAATTTTGAAGTATTAACATGACTGAGATAGAAGAAAGTTTTGGGATTGGCACATCCGACTAGTTTATTTATGTTCCACGCATTTTACCGTCGTGTTTTCCAATAAAATTAGCTAAAATCGTAAAACCAAGGAATAGGGAGGCTATCTGTTTCTGTCGGTTCAGGCCAGAAGGACTTTTCGTAGCTTAGTATACATCGGTTGTTCGCATCCCTGTAACACGACAATTCACAAGCAGCTGACGTACAACGGAATGACGAAAAATATTGATTTTATTGGCGATGTGATAGCGAATTTTGAAGTATTAACATGACTGAGATAGAAGAAAGTTTTGGGATTGGCACATCCGACAAGTTTATTTATGTTCCACGCATTTTACCGTCGTGTTTTCCAATAAAATTAGCTAAAATCGTAAAACCAAGGAAAAGGGAGGCTATCTGTTTCTGTCGGTTCAGGCCAGAAGGACTTTTCGTAGCTTAGTATACATCGGTTGTTCGCATCCCTGTAACACGACAATTCACAAGCAGCTGACGTACAACGGAATGACGAAAAATATTGATTTTATTGGCGATGTGATAGCGAATTTTGAAGTATTAACATGACTGAGATAGAAGAAAGTTTTGGGATTGGCACATCCGACTAGTTTATTTATGTTCCACGCATTTTACCGTCGTGTTTTCCAATAAAATTAGCTAAAATCGTAAAACCAAGGAATAGGGAGGCTATCTGTTCCTGTCGGTTCAGGCCAGAAGGACTTTTCGTAGTTTAGTATACATCGGTTGTTCGCATCCCTGTAACACGACAATTCACAAGCAGCTGACGTACAACGGAATGACGAAAAATATTGATTTTATTGGCGATGTGATAGCGAATTTTGAAGTATTAACATGACTGAGATAGAAGAAAGTTTTGGGATTGGCACATCCGACTAGTTTATTTAGGTTCCACGCATTTTACCGTCGTGTTTTCCAATAAAATTAGCTAAAATCGTAAAACCAAGGAATAGGGAGGCTATCTGTTTCTGTCGGTTCAGGCCAGAAGGACTTTTCGTAGTTTAGTATACATCGGTTGTTCGCATCCCTGTAACACGACAATTCACAAGCAGCTGACGTACAACGGAATGACGAAAAATATTGATTTTATTGGCGATGTGATAGCGAATTTTGAAGTATTAACATGACTGAGATAGAAGAAAGTTTTGGGATTGGCACATCCGACTAGTTTATTTATGTTCCACGCATTTTACCGTCGTGTTTTCCAATAAAATTAGCTAAAATCGTAAAACCAAGGAATAGGGAGGCTATCTGTTTCTGTCGGTTCAGGCCAGAAGGACTTTTCGTAGCTTAGTATACATCGGTTGTTCGCATCCCTGTAACACGACAATTCACAAGCAGCTGACGTACAACGGAATGACGAAAAATATTGATTTTATTGGCGATGTGATAGCGAATTTTGAAGTATTAACATGACTGAGATAGAAGAAAGTTTTGGGATTGGCACATCCGACTAGTTTATTTAGGTTCCACGCATTTTACCGTCGTGTTTTCCAATAAAATTAGCTAAAATCGTAAAACCAAGGAATAGGGAGGCTATCTGTTTCTGTCGGTTCAGGCCAGAAGGACTTTTCGTAGTTTAGTATACATCGGTTGTTCGCATCCCTGTAACACGACAATTCACAAGCAGCTGACGTACAACGGAATGACGAAAAATATTGATTTTATTGGCGATGTGATAGCGAATTTTGAAGTATTAACATGACTGAGATAGAAGAAAGTTTTGGGATTGGCACATCCGACAAGTTTATTTATGTTCCACGCATTTTACCGTCGTGTTTTCCAATAAAATTAGCTAAAATCGTAAAACCAAGGAAAAGGGAGGCTATCTGTTTCTGTCGGTTCAGGCCAGAAGGACTTTTCGTAGCTTAGTATACATCGGTTGTTCGCATCCCTGTAACACGACAATTCACAAGCAGCTGACGTACAACGGAATGACGAAAAATATTGATTTTATTGGCGATGTGATAGCGAATTTTGAAGTATTAACATGACTGAGATAGAAGAAAGTTTTGGGATTGGCACATCCGACTAGTTTATTTATGTTCCACGCATTTTACCGTCGTGTTTTCCAATAAAATTAGCTAAAATCGTAAAACCAAGGAATAGGGAGGCTATCTGTTCCTGTCGGTTCAGGCCAGAAGGACTTTTCGTAGTTTAGTATACATCGGTTGTTCGCATCCCTGTAACACGACAATTCACAAGCAGCTGACGTACAACGGAATGACGAAAAATATTGATTTTATTGGCGATGTGATAGCGAATTTTGAAGTATTAACATGACTGAGATAGAAGAAAGTTTTGGGATTGGCACATCCGACTAGTTTATTTAGGTTCCACGCATTTTACCGTCGTGTTTTCCAATAAAATTAGCTAAAATCGTAAAACCAAGGAATAGGGAGGCTATCTGTTTCTGTCGGTTCAGGCCAGAAGGACTTTTCGTAGCTTAGTATACATCGGTTGTTCGCATCCCTGTAACACGACAATTCACAAGCAGCTGACGTACAACGGAATGACGAAAAATATTGATTTTATTGGCGATGTGATAGCGAATTTTGAAGTATTAACATGACTGAGATAGAAGAAAGTTTTGGGATTGGCACATCCGACTAGTTTATTTAGGTTCCACGCATTTTACCGTCGTGTTTTCCAATAAAATTAGCTAAAATCGTAAAACCAAGGAATAGGGAGGCTATCTGTTTCTGTCGGTTCAGGCCAGAAGGACTTTTCGTAGCTTAGTATACATCGGTTGTTCGCATCCCTGTAACACGACAATTCACAAGCAGCTGACGTACAACGGAATGACGAAAAATATTGATTTTATTGGCGATGTGATAGCGAATTTTGAAGTATTAACATGACTGAGATAGAAGAAAGTTTTGGGATTGGCACATCCGACTAGTTTATTTATGTTCCACGCATTTTACCGTCGTGTTTTCCAATAAAATTAGCTAAAATCGTAAAACCAAGGAATAGGGAGGCTATCTGTTCCTGTCGGTTCAGGCCAGAAGGACTTTTCGTAGTTTAGTATACATCGGTTGTTCGCATCCCTGTAACACGACAATTCACAAGCAGCTGACGTACAACGGAATGACGAAAAATATTGATTTTATTGGCGATGTGATAGCGAATTTTGAAGTATTAACATGACTGAGATAGAAGAAAGTTTTGGGATTGGCACATCCGACTAGTTTATTTAGGTTCCACGCATTTTACCGTCGTGTTTTCCAATAAAATTAGCTAAAATCGTAAAACCAAGGAATAGGGAGGCTATCTGTTGCTGTCGGTTCAGGCCAGAAGGACTTTTCGTAGCTTAGTATACATCGGTTGTTCGCATCCCTGTAACACGACAATTCACAAGCAGCTGACGTACAACGGAATGACGAAAAATATTGATTTTATTGGCGATGTGATAGCGAATTTTGAAGTATTAACATGACTGAGATAGAAGAAAGTTCTGGGATTGGCACATCCGACTAGTTTATTTAGGTTCCACGCATTTTACCGTCGTGTTTTCCAATAAAATTAGCTAAAATCGTAAAACCAAGGAATAGGGAGGCTATCTGTTTCTGTCGGTTCAGGCCAGAAGGACTTTTCGTAGCTTAGTATACATCGGTTGTTCGCATCCCTGTAACACGACAATTCACAAGCAGCTGACGTACAACGGAATGACGAAAAATATTGATTTTATTGGCGATGTGATAGCGAATTTTGAAGTATTAACATGACTGAGATAGAAGAAAGTTTTGGGATTGGCACATCCGACTAGTTTATTTATGTTCCACGCTTTTTACCGTCGTGTTTTCCAATAAAATTAGCTAAAATCGTAAAACCAAGGAATAGGGAGGCTATCTGTTCCTGTCGGTTCAGGCCAGAAGGACTTTTCGTAGTTTAGTATACATCGGTTGTTCGCATCCCTGTAACACGACAATTCACAAGCAGATGACGTACAACGGAATGACGAAAAATATTGATTTTATTGGCGATGTGATAGCGAATTTTGAAGTATTAACATGACTGAGATAGAAGAAAGTTTTGGGATTGGCACATCCGACTAGTTTATTTAGGTTCCACGCATTTTACCGTCGTGTTTTCCAATAAAATTAGCTAAAATCGTAAAACCAAGGAATAGGGAGGCTATCTGTTTCTGTCGGTTCAGGCCAGAAGGACTTTTCGTAGCTTAGTATACATCGGTTGTTCGCATCCCTGTAACACGACAATTCACAAGCAGCTGACGTACAACGGAATGACGAAAAATATTGATTTTATTGGCGATGTGATAGCGAATTTTGAAGTATTAACATGACTGAGATAGAAGAAAGTTTTGGGATTGGCACATCCGACTAGTTTATTTAGGTTCCACGCATTTTACCGTCGTGTTTTCCAATAAAATTAGCTAAAATCGTAAAACCAAGGAATAGGGAGGCTATCTGTTTCTGTCGGTTCAGGCCAGAAGGACTTTTCGTAGCTTAGTATACATCGGTTGTTCGCATCCCTGTAACACGACAATTCACAAGCAGCTGACGTACAACGGAATGACGAAAAATATTGATTTTATTGGCGATGTGATAGCGAATTTTGAAGTATTAACATGACTGAGATAGAAGAAAGTTTTGGGATTGGCACATCCGACTAGTTTATTTAGGTTCCACGCATTTTACCGTCGTGTTTTCCAATAAAATTAGCTAAAATCGTAAAACCAAGGAATAGGGAGGCTATCTGTTTCTGTCGGTTCAGGCCAGAAGGACTTTTCGTAGCTTAGTATACATCGGTTGTTCGCATCCCTGTAACACGACAATTCACAAGCAGCTGACGTACAACGGAATGACGAAAAATATTGATTTTATTGGCGATGTGATAGCGAATTTTGAAGTATTAACATGACTGAGATAGAAGAAAGTTTTGGGATTGGCACATCCGACTAGTTTATTTATGTTCCACGCATTTTACCGTCGTGTTTTCCAATAAAATTAGCTAAAATCGTAAAACCAAGGAATAGGGAGGCTATCTGTTCCTGTCGGTTCAGGCCAGAAGGACTTTTCATAGTTTAGTATACATCGGTTGTTCGCATCCCTGTAACACGACAATTCACAAGCAGCTGACGTACAACGGAATGACGAAAAATATTGATTTTATTGGCGATGTGATAGCGAATTTTGAAGTATTAACATGACTGAGATAGAAGAAAGTTTTGGGATTGGCACATCCGACTAGTTTATTTAGGTTCCACGCATTTTACCGTCGTGTTTTCCAATAAAATTAGCTAAAATCGTAAAACCAAGGAATAGGGAGGCTATCTGTTTCTGTCGGTTCAGGCCAGAAGGACTTTTCGTAGCTTAGTATACATCGGTTGTTCGCATCCCTGTAACACGACAATTCACAAGCAGCTGACGTACAACGGAATGACGAAAAATATTGATTTTATTGGCGATGTGATAGCGAATTTTGAAGTATTAACATGACTGAGATAGAAGAAAGTTCTGGGATTGGCACATCCGACTAGTTTATTTAGGTTCCACGCATTTTACCGTCGTGTTTTCCAATAAAATTAGCTAAAATCGTAAAACCAAGGAATAGGGAGGCTATCTGTTTCTGTCGGTTCAGGCCAGAAGGACTTTTCGTAGCTTAGTATACATCGGTTGTTCGCATCCCTGTAACACGACAATTCACAAGCAGCTGACGTACAACGGAATGACGAAAAATATTGATTTTATTGGCGATGTGATAGCGAATTTTGAAGTATTAACATGACTGAGATAGAAGAAAGTTTTGGGATTGGCACATCCGACTAGTTTATTTATGTTCCACGCATTTTACCGTCGTGTTTTCCAATAAAATTAGCTAAAATCGTAAAACCAAGGAATAGGGAGGCTATCTGTTCCTGTCGGTTCAGGCCAGAAGGACTTTTCGTAGTTTAGTATACATCGGTTGTTCGCATCCCTGTAACACGACAATTCACAAGCAGCTGACGTACAACGGAATGACGAAAAATATTGATTTTATTGGCGATGTGATAGCGAATTTTGAAGTATTAACATGACTGAGATAGAAGAAAGTTTTGGGATTGGCACATCCGACTAGTTTATTTATGTTCCACGCATTTTACCGTCGTGTTTTCCAATAAAATTAGCTAAAATCGTAAAACCAAGGAATAGGGAGGCTATCTGTTTCTGTCGGTTCAGGCCAGAAGGACTTTTCGTAGCTTAGTATACATCGGTTGTTCGCATCCCTGTAACACGACAATTCACAAGCAGCTGACGTACAACGGAATGACGAAAAATATTGATTTTATTGGCGATGTGATAGCGAATTTTGAAGTATTAACATGACTGAGATAGAAGAAAGTTTTGGGATTGGCACATCCGACAAGTTTATTTATGTTCCACGCATTTTACCGTCGTGTTTTCCAATAAAATTAGCTAAAATCGTAAAACCAAGGAAAAGGGAGGCTATCTGTTTCTGTCGGTTCAGGCCAGAAGGACTTTTCGTAGCTTAGTATACATCGGTTGTTCGCATCCCTGTAACACGACAATTCACAAGCAGCTGACGTACAACGGAATGACGAAAAATATTGATTTTATTGGCGATGTGATAGCGAATTTTGAAGTATTAACATGACTGAGATAGAAGAAAGTTTTGGGATTGGCACATCCGACTAGTTTATTTATGTTCCACGCATTTTACCGTCGTGTTTTCCAATAAAATTAGCTAAAATCGTAAAACCAAGGAATAGGGAGGCTATCTGTTCCTGTCGGTTCAGGCCAGAAGGACTTTTCGTAGTTTAGTATACATCGGTTGTTCGCATCCCTGTAACACGACAATTCACAAGCAGCTGACGTACAACGGAATGACGAAAAATATTGATTTTATTGGCGATGTGATAGCGAATTTTGAAGTATTAACATGACTGAGATAGAAGAAAGTTTTGGGATTGGCACATCCGACTAGTTTATTTAGGTTCCACGCATTTTACCGTCGTGTTTTCCAATAAAATTAGCTAAAATCGTAAAACCAAGGAATAGGGAGGCTATCTGTTTCTGTCGGTTCAGGCCAGAAGGACTTTTCGTAGTTTAGTATACATCGGTTGTTCGCATCCCTGTAACACGACAATTCACAAGCAGCTGACGTACAACGGAATGACGAAAAATATTGATTTTATTGGCGATGTGATAGCGAATTTTGAAGTATTAACATGACTGAGATAGAAGAAAGTTTTGGGATTGGCACATCCGACTAGTTTATTTATGTTCCACGCATTTTACCGTCGTGTTTTCCAATAAAATTAGCTAAAATCGTAAAACCAAGGAATAGGGAGGCTATCTGTTTCTGTCGGTTCAGGCCAGAAGGACTTTTCGTAGCTTAGTATACATCGGTTGTTCGCATCCCTGTAACACGACAATTCACAAGCAGCTGACGTACAACGGAATGACGAAAAATATTGATTTTATTGGCGATGTGATAGCGAATTTTGAAGTATTAACATGACTGAGATAGAAGAAAGTTTTGGGATTGGCACATCCGACTAGTTTATTTATGTTCCACGCATTTTACCGTCGTGTTTTCCAATAAAATTAGCTAAAATCGTAAAACCAAGGAATAGGGAGGCTATCTGTTCCTGTCGGTTCAGGCCAGAAGGACTTTTCGTAGTTTAGTATACATCGGTTGTTCGCATCCCTGTAACACGACAATTCACAAGCAGCTGACGTACAACGGAATGACGAAAAATATTGATTTTATTGGCGATGTGATAGCGAATTTTGAAGTATTAACATGACTGAGATAGAAGAAAGTTTTGGGATTGGCACATCCGACTAGTTTATTTAGGTTCCACGCATTTTACCGTCGTGTTTTCCAATAAAATTAGCTAAAATCGTAAAACCAAGGAATAGGGAGGCTATCTGTTTCTGTCGGTTCAGGCCAGAAGGACTTTTCGTAGCTTAGTATACATCGGTTGTTCGCATCCCTGTAACACGACAATTCACAAGCAGCTGACGTACAACGGAATGACGAAAAATATTGATTTTATTGGCGATGTGATAGCGAATTTTGAAGTATTAACATGACTGAGATAGAAGAAAGTTTTGGGATTGGCACATCCGACTAGTTTATTTAGGTTCCACGCATTTTACCGTCGTGTTTTCCAATAAAATTAGCTAAAATCGTAAAACCAAGGAATAGGGAGGCTATCTGTTTCTGTCGGTTCAGGCCAGAAGGACTTTTCGTAGCTTAGTATACATCGGTTGTTCGCATCCCTGTAACACGACAATTCACAAGCAGCTGACGTACAACGGAATGACGAAAAATATTGATTTTATTGGCGATGTGATAGCGAATTTTGAAGTATTAACATGACTGAGATAGAAGAAAGTTTTGGGATTGGCACATCCGACTAGTTTATTTATGTTCCACGCATTTTACCGTCGTGTTTTCCAATAAAATTAGCTAAAATCGTAAAACCAAGGAATAGGGAGGCTATCTGTTCCTGTCGGTTCAGGCCAGAAGGACTTTTCGTAGTTTAGTATACATCGGTTGTTCGCATCCCTGTAACACGACAATTCACAAGCAGCTGACGTACAACGGAATGACGAAAAATATTGATTTTATTGGCGATGTGATAGCGAATTTTGAAGTATTAACATGACTGAGATAGAAGAAAGTTTTGGGATTGGCACATCCGACTAGTTTATTTAGGTTCCACGCATTTTACCGTCGTGTTTTCCAATAAAATTAGCTAAAATCGTAAAACCAAGGAATAGGGAGGCTATCTGTTTCTGTCGGTTCAGGCCAGAAGGACTTTTCGTAGCTTAGTATACATCGGTTGTTCGCATCCCTGTAACACGACAATTCACAAGCAGCTGACGTACAACGGAATGACGAAAAATATTGATTTTATTGGCGATGTGATAGCGAATTTTGAAGTATTAACATGACTGAGATAGAAGAAAGTTTTGGGATTGGCACATCCGACTAGTTTATTTATGTTCCACGCATTTTACCGTCGTGTTTTCCAATAAAATTAGCTAAAATCGTAAAACCAAGGAATAGGGAGGCTATCTGTTCCTGTCGGTTCAGGCCAGAAGGACTTTTCGTAGTTTAGTATACATCGGTTGTTCGCATCCCTGTAACACGACAATTCACAAGCAGCTGACGTACAACGGAATGACGAAAAATATTGATTTTATTGGCGATGTGATAGCGAATTTTGAAGTATTAACATGACTGAGATAGAAGAAAGTTTTGGGATTGGCACATCCGACTAGTTTATTTATGTTCCACGCATTTTACCGTCGTGTTTTCCAATAAAATTAGCTAAAATCGTAAAACCAAGGAATAGGGAGGCTATCTGTTCCTGTCGGTTCAGGCCAGAAGGACTTTTCGTAGTTTAGTATACATCGGTTGTTCGCATCCCTGTAACACGACAATTCACAAGCAGCTGACGTACAACGGAATGACGAAAAATATTGATTTTATTGGCGATGTGATAGCGAATTTTGAAGTATTAACATGACTGAGATAGAAGAAAGTTTTGGGATTGGCACATCCGACTAGTTTATTTAGGTTCCACGCATTTTACCGTCGTGTTTTCCAATAAAATTAGCTAAAATCGTAAAACCAAGGAATAGGGAGGCTATCTGTTTCTGTCGGTTCAGGCCAGAAGGACTTTTCGTAGTTTAGTATACATCGGTTGTTCGCATCCCTGTAACACGACAATTCACAAGCAGCTGACGTACAACGGAATGACGAAAAATATTGATTTTATTGGCGATGTGATAGCGAATTTTGAAGTATTAACATGACTGAGATAGAAGAAAGTTTTGGGATTGGCACATCCGACTAGTTTATTTATGTTCCACGCATTTTACCGTCGTGTTTTCCAATAAAATTAGCTAAAATCGTAAAACCAAGGAATAGGGAGGCTATCTGTTTCTGTCGGTTCAGGCCAGAAGGACTTTTCGTAGCTTAGTATACATCGGTTGTTCGCATCCCTGTAACACGACAATTCACAAGCAGCTGACGTACAACGGAATGACGAAAAATATTGATTTTATTGGCGATGTGATAGCGAATTTTGAAGTATTAACATGACTGAGATAGAAGAAAGTTTTGGGATTGGCACATCCGACAAGTTTATTTATGTTCCACGCATTTTACCGTCGTGTTTTCCAATAAAATTAGCTAAAATCGTAAAACCAAGGAAAAGGGAGGCTATCTGTTTCTGTCGGTTCAGGCCAGAAGGACTTTTCGTAGCTTAGTATACATCGGTTGTTCGCATCCCTGTAACACGACAATTCACAAGCAGCTGACGTACAACGGAATGACGAAAAATATTGATTTTATTGGCGATGTGATAGCGAATTTTGAAGTATTAACATGACTGAGATAGAAGAAAGTTTTGGGATTGGCACATCCGACTAGTTTATTTATGTTCCACGCATTTTACCGTCGTGTTTTCCAATAAAATTAGCTAAAATCGTAAAACCAAGGAATAGGGAGGCTATCTGTTCCTGTCGGTTCAGGCCAGAAGGACTTTTCGTAGTTTAGTATACATCGGTTGTTCGCATCCCTGTAACACGACAATTCACAAGCAGCTGACGTACAACGGAATGACGAAAAATATTGATTTTATTGGCGATGTGATAGCGAATTTTGAAGTATTAACATGACTGAGATAGAAGAAAGTTTTGGGATTGGCACATCCGACTAGTTTATTTAGGTTCCACGCATTTTACCGTCGTGTTTTCCAATAAAATTAGCTAAAATCGTAAAACCAAGGAATAGGGAGGCTATCTGTTTCTGTCGGTTCAGGCCAGAAGGACTTTTCGTAGTTTAGTATACATCGGTTGTTCGCATCCCTGTAACACGACAATTCACAAGCAGCTGACGTACAACGGAATGACGAAAAATATTGATTTTATTGGCGATGTGATAGCGAATTTTGAAGTATTAACATGACTGAGATAGAAGAAAGTTTTGGGATTGGCACATCCGACTAGTTTATTTATGTTCCACGCATTTTACCGTCGTGTTTTCCAATAAAATTAGCTAAAATCGTAAAACCAAGGAATAGGGAGGCTATCTGTTTCTGTCGGTTCAGGCCAGAAGGACTTTTCGTAGCTTAGTATACATCGGTTGTTCGCATCCCTGTAACACGACAATTCACAAGCAGCTGACGTACAACGGAATGACGAAAAATATTGATTTTATTGGCGATGTGATAGCGAATTTTGAAGTATTAACATGACTGAGATAGAAGAAAGTTTTGGGATTGGCACATCTAGTTCCATGATTTTAAAAGCAGTAAAATAATTTACCCATCAAGAGCCTACTTCCCGTCCATTATCCATGAAGCAATAGAAATCTACATGCGTAACGTAAACATTTGCAATGATTCCGCCTCATTTCAATTGCCTAAAATTTGGCACGAGGTCCTTTTCCGTTTCAAACAACAATAGCGAAATATAATTTTCACGATTACAGTTGGCTACTTCAAGCACCTGCTTTTCTCAGTTTCACATATTTGGATCGCGTGGTTCGTGTTTTTCAAGGTTGTTTTTCAAATTTTGCAAGAATATTTTATTTATCATTATTATTTTTTTTTCTCTTGAAAATGACGCCGTAAGGAGCGTTGAAACGTATGTTGGATAATTAAAAAGGTTTTATTAGCCTTTTGTTGTTTTCTTTTAGTATCACTTAAGCATTTTCCCTAGATTTTGAATTATATTTAGTGATCTTATTTTGTTGTTATGTTTAATAATTCATTAGAAACCCTAAATAAAGAACCACATTTTTTTCTATGTTTTTGGCTATAGCAAGCAGATTCTATCAGAATTTGGGGATATTTCGACGAAAGGGGGCGCTGTGATCGATATTTTTGTTCCATTTTCACTATTGTATCATCGAAAAGTGTATAAAGTTATGCTTCAAATTGAACCACATTTTTTTCTATGTTTTTGGCTATGGCAAGCACGTTCTATTAGAATTTGGGGATATTTCGACGAAAGGGGGCGCTGCGATAGCCATTTAATGATTTCAAATTCAAAGGAATGTGCAAATTAAAAAAAAATTAGAAATCCCAAAAATTTTTTCGTTAAATATTCAGCCTTGATCCGGAGAATCCGGAACAATTTTTGTTTTGTCTCTATCTTAAAAAATGGCTGAGATATAGCGGTTTGAAATTTTAGGGTGGCTGACATTTTCAAACAAGACAGCAGAATTCATCCATAAACGGGTTTAATTTATGAGTTTTAGTTAACATAGTTTCGTCCAAATTTTCTTTCATTGTTGTAACCATTAATCCTATTATATGCTTATCACTATATATTTATATTCGCCAACGTCAAATTCTCGCCAAACTTGGCGGAATATCGCCAAATTTGGCGACCAAAATAAGTTGCCATAAATGAAGCCAACTTGGCTGTAGAGGACTAATTTGGCGATATTCTCATTCAAATTCAACGCTGACGAGAACTGGGATTGAATCTTCTTTATTTAGGTTCCACGCATTTTAGCTTCGTGTATTCCAGTAAAATTAGCTAAAATCATAAAACCAAGGAATAGGGAGGCTATCTGTTCCTGTCGGTTCAGGCCAGAAGGACTTTTCGTAGTTTAGTATACATCGGTTGTTCGCATCCCTGTAACACAATTCACAAGCAGCTGACGTACAACGGAATGACGAAAAATATTGATTTTATTGGCGATGTGATAGCGAATTTTGAAGTATTAACATGACTGAGATAGAAGAAAGTTTTGGGATTGGCACATCCGACTAGTTTATTTAGGTTCCACGCATTTTACCGTCGTGTTTTCCAATAAAATTAGCTAAAATCGTAAAACCAAGGAATAGGGAGGCTATCTGTTTCTGTCGGTTCAGGCCAGAAGGACTTTTCGTAGCTTAGTATACATCGGTTGTTCGCATCCCTGTAACACGACAATTCACAAGCAGCTGACGTACAACGGAATGACGAAAAATATTGATTTTATTGGCGATGTGATAGCGAATTTTGAAGTATTAACATGACTGAGATAGAAGAAAGTTTTGGGATTGGCACATCCGACTAGTTTATTTAGGTTCCACGCATTTTACCGTCGTGTTTTCCAATAAAATTAGCTAAAATCGTAAAACCAAGGAATAGGGAGGCTATCTGTTTCTGTCGGTTCAGGCCAGAAGGACTTTTCGTAGCTTAGTATACATCGGTTGTTCGCATCCCTGTAACACGACAATTCACAAGCAGCTGACGTACAACGGAATGACGAAAAATATTGATTTTATTGGCGATGTGATAGCGAATTTTGAAGTATTAACATGACTGAGATAGAAGAAAGTTTTGGGATTGGCACATCCGACTAGTTTATTTAGGTTCCACGCATTTTACCGTCGTGTTTTCCAATAAAATTAGCTAAAATCGTAAAACCAAGGAATAGGGAGGCTATCTGTTCCTGTCGGTTCAGGCCAGAAGGACTTTTCGTAGTTTAGTATACATCGGTTGTTCGCATCCCTGTAACACGACAATTCACAAGCAGCTGACGTACAACGGAATGACGAAAAATATTGATTTTATTGGCGATGTGATAGCGAATTTTGAAGTATTAACATGACTGAGATAGAAGAAAGTTTTGGGATTGGCACATCCGACTAGTTTATTTAGGTTCCACGCATTTTACCGTCGTGTTTTCCAATAAAATTAGCTAAAATCGTAAAACCAAGGAATAGGGAGGCTATCTGTTTCTGTCGGTTCAGGCCAGAAGGACTTTTCGTAGTTTAGTATACATCGGTTGTTCGCATCCCTGTAACACGACAATTCACAAGCAGCTGACGTACAACGGAATGACGAAAAATATTGATTTTATTGGCGATGTGATAGCGAATTTTGAAGTATTAACATGACTGAGATAGAAGAAAGTTTTGGGATTGGCACATCCGACTAGTTTATTTATGTTCCACGCATTTTACCGTCGTGTTTTCCAATAAAATTAGCTAAAATCGTAAAACCAAGGAATAGGGAGGCTATCTGTTCCTGTCGGTTCAGGCCAGAAGGACTTTTCGTAGTTTAGTATACATCGGTTGTTCGCATCCCTGTAACACGACAATTCACAAGCAGCTGACGTACAACGGAATGACGAAAAATATTGATTTTATTGGCGATGTGATAGCGAATTTTGAAGTATTAACATGACTGAGATAGAAGAAAGTTTTGGGATTGGCACATCCGACTAGTTTATTTAGGTTCCACGCATTTTACCGTCGTGTTTTCCAATAAAATTAGCTAAAATCGTAAAACCAAGGAATAGGGAGGCTATCTGTTTCTGTCGGTTCAGGCCAGAAGGACTTTTCGTAGCTTAGTATACATCGGTTGTTCGCATCCCTGTAACACGACAATTCACAAGCAGCTGACGTACAACGGAATGACGAAAAATATTGATTTTATTGGCGATGTGATAGCGAATTTTGAAGTATTAACATGACTGAGATAGAAGAAAGTTTTGGGATTGGCACATCCGACTAGTTTATTTAGGTTCCACGCATTTTACCGTCGTGTTTTCCAATAAAATTAGCTAAAATCGTAAAACCAAGGAATAGGGAGGCTATCTGTTTCTGTCGGTTCAGGCCAGAAGGACTTTTCGTAGCTTAGTATACATCGGTTGTTCGCATCCCTGTAACACGACAATTCACAAGCAGCTGACGTACAACGGAATGACGAAAAATATTGATTTTATTGGCGATGTGATAGCGAATTTTGAAGTATTAACATGACTGAGATAGAAGAAAGTTTTGGGATTGGCACATCCGACTAGTTTATTTAGGTTCCACGCATTTTACCGTCGTGTTTTCCAATAAAATTAGCTAAAATCGTAAAACCAAGGAATAGGGAGGCTATCTGTTCCTGTCGGTTCAGGCCAGAAGGACTTTTCGTAGTTTAGTATACATCGGTTGTTCGCATCCCTGTAACACGACAATTCACAAGCAGCTGACGTACAACGGAATGACGAAAAATATTGATTTTATTGGCGATGTGATAGCGAATTTTGAAGTATTAACATGACTGAGATAGAAGAAAGTTTTGGGATTGGCACATCCGACTAGTTTATTTAGGTTCCACGCATTTTACCGTCGTGTTTTCCAATAAAATTAGCTAAAATCGTAAAACCAAGGAATAGGGAGGCTATCTGTTTCTGTCGGTTCAGGCCAGAAGGACTTTTCGTAGTTTAGTATACATCGGTTGTTCGCATCCCTGTAACACGACAATTCACAAGCAGCTGACGTACAACGGAATAACGAAAAATATTGATTTTATTGGCGATGTGATAGCGAATTTTGAAGTATTAACATGACTGAGATAGAAGAAAGTTTTGGGATTGGCACATCCGACTAGTTTATTTATGTTCCACGCATTTTACCGTCGTGTTTTCCAATAAAATTAGCTAAAATCGTAAAACCAAGGAATAGGGAGGCTATCTGTTCCTGTCGGTTCAGGCCAGAAGGACTTTTCGTAGTTTAGTATACATAGGTTGTTCGCATCCCTGTAACACGACAATTCACAAGCAGCTGACGTACAACGGAATGACGAAAAATATTGATTTTATTGGCGATGTGATAGCGAATTTTGAAGTATTAACATGACTGAGATAGAAGAAAGTTTTGGGATTGGCACATCCGACTAGTTTATTTAGGTTCCACGCATTTTACCGTCGTGTTTTCCAATAAAATTAGCTAAAATCGTAAAACCAAGGAATAGGGAGGCTATCTGTTTCTGTCGGTTCAGGCCAGAAGGACTTTTCGTAGCTTAGTATACATCGGTTGTTCGCATCCCTGTAACACGACAATTCACAAGCAGCTGACGTACAACGGAATGACGAAAAATATTGATTTTATTGGCGATGTGATAGCGAATTTTGAAGTATTAACATGACTGAGATAGAAGAAAGTTTTGGGATTGGCACATCCGACTAGTTTATTTAGGTTCCACGCATTTTACCGTCGTGTTTTCCAATAAAATTAGCTAAAATCGTAAAACCAAGGAATAGGGAGGCTATCTGTTTCTGTCGGTTCAGGCCAGAAGGACTTTTCGTAGCTTAGTATACATCGGTTGTTCGCATCCCTGTAACACGACAATTCACAAGCAGCTGACGTACAACGGAATGACGAAAAATATTGATTTTATTGGCGATGTGATAGCGAATTTTGAAGTATTAACATGACTGAGATAGAAGAAAGTTTTGGGATTGGCACATCCGACTAGTTTATTTATGTTCCACGCATTTTACCGTCGTGTTTTCCAATAAAATTAGCTAAAATCGTAAAACCAAGGAATAGGGAGGCTATCTGTTCCTGTCGGTTCAGGCCAGAAGGACTTTTCGTAGTTTAGTATACATCGGTTGTTCGCATCCCTGTAACACGACAATTCACAAGCAGCTGACGTACAACGGAATGACGAAAAATATTGATTTTATTGGCGATGTGATAGCGAATTTTGAAGTATTAACATGACTGAGATAGAAGAAAGTTTTGGGATTGGCACATCCGACTAGTTTATTTAGGTTCCACGCATTTTACCGTCGTGTTTTCCAATAAAATTAGCTAAAATCGTAAAACCAAGGAATAGGGAGGCTATCTGTTTCTGTCGGTTCAGGCCAGAAGGACTTTTCGTAGCTTAGTATACATCGGTTGTTCGCATCCCTGTAACACGACAATTCACAAGCAGCTGACGTACAACGGAATGACGAAAAATATTGATTTTATTGGCGATGTGATAGCGAATTTTGAAGTATTAACATGACTGAGATAGAAGAAAGTTCTGGGATTGGCACATCCGACTAGTTTATTTAGGTTCCACGCATTTTACCGTCGTGTTTTCCAATAAAATTAGCTAAAATCGTAAAACCAAGGAATAGGGAGGCTATCTGTTTCTGTCGGTTCAGGCCAGAAGGACTTTTCGTAGCTTAGTATACATCGGTTGTTCGCATCCCTGTAACACGACAATTCACAAGCAGCTGACGTACAACGGAATGACGAAAAATATTGATTTTATTGGCGATGTGATAGCGAATTTTGAAGTATTAACATGACTGAGATAGAAGAAAGTTTTGGGATTGGCACATCCGACTAGTTTATTTATGTTCCACGCATTTTACCGTCGTGTTTTCCAATAAAATTAGCTAAAATCGTAAAACCAAGGAATAGGGAGGCTATCTGTTCCTGTCGGTTCAGGCCAGAAGGACTTTTCGTAGTTTAGTATACATCGGTTGTTCGCATCCCTGTAACACGACAATTCACAAGCAGCTGACGTACAACGGAATGACGAAAAATATTGATTTTATTGGCGATGTGATAGCGAATTTTGAAGTATTAACATGACTGAGATAGAAGAAAGTTTTGGGATTGGCACATCCGACTAGTTTATTTAGGTTCCACGCATTTTACCGTCGTGTTTTCCAATAAAATTAGCTAAAATCGTAAAACCAAGGAATAGGGAGGCTATCTGTTTCTGTCGGTTCAGGCCAGAAGGACTTTTCGTAGTTTAGTATACATCGGTTGTTCGCATCCCTGTAACACGACAATTCACAAGCAGCTGACGTACAACGGAATGACGAAAAATATTGATTTTATTGGCGATGTGATAGCGAATTTTGAAGTATTAACATGACTGAGATAGAAGAAAGTTTTGGGATTGGCACATCCGACTAGTTTATTTATGTTCCACGCATTTTACCGTCGTGTTTTCCAATAAAATTAGCTAAAATCGTAAAACCAAGGAATAGGGAGGCTATCTGTTTCTGTCGGTTCAGGCCAGAAGGACTTTTCGTAGCTTAGTATACATCGGTTGTTCGCATCCCTGTAACACGACAATTCACAAGCAGCTGACGTACAACGGAATGACGAAAAATATTGATTTTATTGGCGATGTGATAGCGAATTTTGAAGTATTAACATGACTGAGATAGAAGAAAGTTTTGGGATTGGCACATCCGACAAGTTTATTTATGTTCCACGCATTTTACCGTCGTGTTTTCCAATAAAATTAGCTAAAATCGTAAAACCAAGGAAAAGGGAGGCTATCTGTTTCTGTCGGTTCAGGCCAGAAGGACTTTTCGTAGCTTAGTATACATCGGTTGTTCGCATCCCTGTAACACGACAATTCACAAGCAGCTGACGTACAACGGAATGACGAAAAATATTGATTTTATTGGCGATGTGATAGCGAATTTTGAAGTATTAACATGACTGAGATAGAAGAAAGTTTTGGGATTGGCACATCCGACTAGTTTATTTATGTTCCACGCATTTTACCGTCGTGTTTTCCAATAAAATTAGCTAAAATCGTAAAACCAAGGAATAGGGAGGCTATCTGTTCCTGTCGGTTCAGGCCAGAAGGACTTTTCGTAGTTTAGTATACATCGGTTGTTCGCATCCCTGTAACACGACAATTCACAAGCAGCTGACGTACAACGGAATGACGAAAAATATTGATTTTATTGGCGATGTGATAGCGAATTTTGAAGTATTAACATGACTGAGATAGAAGAAAGTTTTGGGATTGGCACATCCGACTAGTTTATTTAGGTTCCACGCATTTTACCGTCGTGTTTTCCAATAAAATTAGCTAAAATCGTAAAACCAAGGAATAGGGAGGCTATCTGTTTCTGTCGGTTCAGGCCAGAAGGACTTTTCGTAGTTTAGTATACATCGGTTGTTCGCATCCCTGTAACACGACAATTCACAAGCAGCTGACGTACAACGGAATGACGAAAAATATTGATTTTATTGGCGATGTGATAGCGAATTTTGAAGTATTAACATGACTGAGATAGAAGAAAGTTTTGGGATTGGCACATCCGACTAGTTTATTTAGGTTCCACGCATTTTACCGTCGTGTTTTCCAATAAAATTAGCTAAAATCGTAAAACCAAGGAATAGGGAGGCTATCTGTTTCTGTCGGTTCAGGCCAGAAGGACTTTTCGTAGCTTAGTATACATCGGTTGTTCGCATCCCTGTAACACGACAATTCACAAGCAGCTGACGTACAACGGAATGACGAAAAATATTGATTTTATTGGCGATGTGATAGCGAATTTTGAAGTATTAACATGACTGAGATAGAAGAAAGTTTTGGGATTGGCACATCCGACTAGTTTATTTAGGTTCCACGCATTTTACCGTCGTGTTTTCCAATAAAATTAGCTAAAATCGTAAAACCAAGGAATAGGGAGGCTATCTGTTCCTGTCGGTTCAGGCCAGAAGGACTTTTCGTAGTTTAGTATACATCGGTTGTTCGCATCCCTGTAACACGACAATTCACAAGCAGCTGACGTACAACGGAATGACGAAAAATATTGATTTTATTGGCGATGTGATAGCGAATTTTGAAGTATTAACATGACTGAGATAGAAGAAAGTTTTGGGATTGGCACATCCGACTAGTTTATTTAGGTTCCACGCATTTTACCGTCGTGTTTTCCAATAAAATTAGCTAAAATCGTAAAACCAAGGAATAGGGAGGCTATCTGTTTCTGTAGGTTCAGGCCAGAAGGACTTTTCGTAGCTTAGTATACATCGGTTGTTCGCATCCCTGTAACACGACAATTCACAAGCAGCTGACGTACAACGGAATGACGAAAAATATTGATTTTGTTGGCGATGTGATAGCGAATTTTGAAGTATTAACATGACTGAGATAGAAGAAAGTTTTGGGATTGGCACATCCGACTAGTTTATTTAGGTTCCACGCATTTTACCGTCGTGTTTTCCAATAAAATTAGCTAAAATCGTAAAACCAAGGAATAGGGAGGCTATCTGTTTCTGTCGGTTCAGGCCAGAAGGACTTTTCGTAGCTTAGTATACATCGGTTGTTCGCATCCCTGTAACACGACAATTCACAAGCAGCTGACGTACAACGGAATGACGAAAAATATTGATTTTATTGGCGATGTGATAGCGAATTTTGAAGTATTAACATGACTGAGATAGAAGAAAGTTTTGGGATTGGCACATCCGACTAGTTTATTTAGGTTCCACGCATTTTACCGTCGTGTTTTCCAATAAAATTAGCTAAAATCGTAAAACCAAGGAATAGGGAGGCTATCTGTTTCTGTCGGTTCAGGCCAGAAGGACTTTTCGTAGCTTAGTATACATCGGTTGTTCGCATCCCTGTAACACGACAATTCACAATCAGCTGACGTACAACGGAATGACGAAAAATATTGATTTTATTGGCGATGTGATAGCGAATTTTGAAGTATTAACATGACTGAGATAGAAGAAAGTTTTGGGATTGGCACATCCGACTAGTTTATTTATGTTCCACGCATTTTACCGTCGTGTTTTCCAATAAAATTAGCTAAAATCGTAAAACCAAGGAATAGGGAGGCTATCTGTTCCTGTCGGTTCAGGCCAGAAGGACTTTTCGTAGTTTAGTATACATCGGTTGTTCGCATCCCTGTAACACGACAATTCACAAGCAACTGACGTACAACGGAATGACGAAAAATATTGATTTTATTGGCGATGTGATAGCGAATTTTGAAGTATTAACATGACTGAGATAGAAGAAAGTTTTGGGATTGGCACATCCGACTAGTTTATTTAGGTTCCACGCATTTTACCGTCGTGTTTTCCAATAAAATTAGCTAAAATCGTAAAACCAAGGAATAGGGAGGCTATCTGTTTCTGTCGGTTCAGGTCAGAAGGACTTTTCGTAGTTTAGTATACATCGGTTGTTCGCATCCCTGTAACACGACAATTCACAAGCAGCTGACGTACAACGGAATGACGAAAAATATTGATTTTATTGGCGATGTGATAGCGAATTTTGAAGTATTAACATGACTGAGATAGAAGAAAGTTTTGGGATTGGCACATCCGACTAGTTTATTTAGGTTCCACGCATTTTACCGTCGTGTTTTCCAATAAAATTAGCTAAAATCGTAAAACCAAGGAATAGGGAGGCTATCTGTTTCTGTCGGTTCAGGTCAGAAGGACTTTTCGTAGTTTAGTATACATCGGTTGTTCGCATCCCTGTAACACGACAATTCACAAGCAGCTGACGTACAACGGAATGACGAAAAATATTGATTTTATTGGCGATGTGATAGCGAATTTTGAAGTATTAACATGACTGAGATAGAAGAAAGTTTTGGGATTGGCACATCCGACTAGTTTATTTAGGTTCCACGCATTTTACCGTCGTGTTTTCCAATAAAATTAGCTAAAATCGTAAAACCAAGGAATAGGGAGGCTATCTGTTCCTGTCGGTTCAGGCCAGAAGGACTTTTCGTAGTTTAGTATACATCGGTTGTTCGCATCCCTGTAACACGACAATTCACAAGCAGCTGACGTACAACGGAATGACGAAAAATATTGATTTTATTGGCGATGTGATAGCGAATTTTGAAGTATTAACATGACTGAGATAGAAGAAAGTTTTGGGATTGGCACATCCGACTAGTTTATTTAGGTTCCACGCATTTTACCGTCGTGTTTTCCAATAAAATTAGCTAAAATCGTAAAACCAAGGAATAGGGAGGCTATCTGTTTCTGTCGGTTCAGGCCAGAAGGACTTTTCGTAGTTTAGTATACATCGGTTGTTCGCATCCCTGTAACACGACAATTCACAAGCAGCTGACGTACAACGGAATGACGAAAAATATTGATTTTATTGGCGATGTGATAGCGAATTTTGAAGTATTAACATGACTGAGATAGAAGAAAGTTTTGGGATTGGCACATCCGACTAGTTTATTTATGTTCCACGCATTTTACCGTCGTGTTTTCCAATAAAATTAGCTAAAATCGTAAAACCAAGGAATAGGGAGGCTATCTGTTCCTGTCGGTTCAGGCCAGAAGGACTTTTCGTAGTTTAGTATACATCGGTTGTTCGCATCCCTGTAACACGACAATTCACAAGCAGCTGACGTACAACGGAATGACGAAAAATATTGATTTTATTGGCGATGTGATAGCGAATTTTGAAGTATTAACATGACTGAGATAGAAGAAAGTTTTGGGATTGGCACATCCGACTAGTTTATTTAGGTTCCACGCATTTTACCGTCGTGTTTTCCAATAAAATTAGCTAAAATCGTAAAACCAAGGAATAGGGAGGCTATCTGTTTCTGTCGGTTCAGGCCAGAAGGACTTTTCGTAGCTTAGTATACATCGGTTGTTCGCATCCCTGTAACACGACAATTCACAAGCAGCTGACGTACAACGGAATGACGAAAAATATTGATTTTATTGGCGATGTGATAGCGAATTTTGAAGTATTAACATGACTGAGATAGAAGAAAGTTTTGGGATTGGCACATCCGACTAGTTTATTTATGTTCCACGCATTTTACCGTCGTGTTTTCCAATAAAATTAGCTAAAATCGTAAAACCAAGGAATAGGGAGGCTATCTGTTCCTGTCGGTTCAGGCCAGAAGGACTTTTCGTAGTTTAGTATACATCGGTTGTTCGCATCCCTGTAACACGACAATTCACAAGCAGCTGACGTACAACGGAATGACGAAAAATATTGATTTTATTGGCGATGTGATAGCGAATTTTGAAGTATTAACATGACTGAGATAGAAGAAAGTTTTGGGATTGGCACATCCGACTAGTTTATTTAGGTTCCACGCATTTTACCGTCGTGTTTTCCAATAAAATTAGCTAAAATCGTAAAACCAAGGAATAGGGAGGCTATCTGTTTCTGTCGGTTCAGGTCAGAAGGACTTTTCGTAGTTTAGTATACATCGGTTGTTCGCATCCCTGTAACACGACAATTCACAAGCAGCTGACGTACAACGGAATGACGAAAAATATTGATTTTATTGGCGATGTGATAGCGAATTTTGAAGTATTAACATGACTGAGATAGAAGAAAGTTTTGGGATTGGCACATCCGACTAGTTTATTTAGGTTCCACGCATTTTACCGTCGTGTTTTCCAATAAAATTAGCTAAAATCGTAAAACCAAGGAATAGGGAGGCTATCTGTTTCTGTCGGTTCAGGCCAGAAGGACTTTTCGTAGCTTAGTATACATCGGTTGTTCGCATCCCTGTAACACGACAATTCACAAGCAGCTGACGTACAACGGAATGACGAAAAATATTGATTTTATTGGCGATGTGATAGCGAATTTTGAAGTATTAACATGACTGAGATAGAAGAAAGTTTTGGGATTGGCACATCCGACTAGTTTATTTATGTTCCACGCATTTTACCGTCGTGTTTTCCAATAAAATTAGCTAAAATCGTAAAACCAAGGAATAGGGAGGCTATCTGTTCCTGTCGGTTCAGGCCAGAAGGACTTTTCGTAGTTTAGTATACATCGGTTGTTCGCATCCCTGTAACACGACAATTCACAAGCAGCTGACGTACAACGGAATGACGAAAAATATTGATTTTATTGGCGATGTGATAGCGAATTTTGAAGTATTAACATGACTGAGATAGAAGAAAGTTTTGGGATTGGCACATCCGACTAGTTTATTTAGGTTCCACGCATTTTACCGTCGTGTTTTCCAATAAAATTAGCTAAAATCGTAAAACCAAGGAATAGGGAGGCTATCTGTTTCTGTCGGTTCAGGCCAGAAGGACTTTTCGTAGCTTAGTATACATCGGTTGTTCGCATCCCTGTAACACGACAATTCACAAGCAGCTGACGTACAACGGAATGACGAAAAATACTGATTTTATTGGCGATGTGATAGCGAATTTTGAAGTATTAACATGACTGAGATAGAAGAAAGTTTTGGGATTGGCACATCCGACTAGTTTATTTATGTTCCACGCATTTTACCGTCGTGTTTTCCAATAAAATTAGCTAAAATCGTAAAACCAAGGAATAGGGAGGCTATCTGTTCCTGTCGGTTCAGGCCAGAAGGACTTTTCGTAGTTTAGTATACATCGGTTGTTCGCATCCCTGTAACACGACAATTCACAAGCAGCTGACGTACAACGGAATGACGAAAAATATTGATTTTATTGGCGATGTGATAGCGAATTTTGAAGTATTAACATGACTGAGATAGAAGAAAGTTTTGGGATTGGCACATCCGACTAGTTTATTTAGGTTCCACGCATTTTACCGTCGTGTTTTCCAATAAAATTAGCTAAAATCGTAAAACCAAGGAATAGGGAGGCTATCTGTTTCTGTCGGTTCAGGCCAGAAGGACTTTTCGTAGTTTAGTATACATCGGTTGTTCGCATCCCTGTAACACGACAATTCACAAGCAGCTGACGTACAACGGAATGACGAAAAATATTGATTTTATTGGCGATGTGATAGCGAATTTTGAAGTATTAACATGACTGAGATAGAAGAAAGTTTTGGGATTGGCACATCCGACAAGTTTATTTAGGTTCCACGCATTTTACCGTCGTGTTTTCCAATAAAATTAGCTAAAATCGTAAAACCAAGGAAAAGGGAGGCTATCTGTTTCTGTCGGTTCAGGCCAGAAGGACTTTTCGTAGCTTAGTATACATCGGTTGTTCGCATCCCTGTAACACGACAATTCACAAGCAGCTGACGTACAACGGAATGACGAAAAATATTGATTTTATTGGCGATGTGATAGCGAATTTTGAAGTATTAACATGACTGAGATAGAAGAAAGTTTTGGGATTGGCACATCCGACTAGTTTATTTATGTTCCACGCATTTTACCGTCGTGTTTTCCAATAAAATTAGCTAAAATCGTAAAACCAAGGAATAGGGAGGCTATCTGTTCCTGTCGGTTCAGGCCAGAAGGACTTTTCGTAGTTTAGTATACATCGGTTGTTCGCATCCCTGTAACACGACAATTCACAAGCAGCTGACGTACAACGGAATGACGAAAAATATTGATTTTATTGGCGATGTGATAGCGAATTTTGAAGTATTAACATGACTGAGATAGAAGAAAGTTTTGGGATTGGCACATCCGACTAGTTTATTTAGGTTCCACGCATTTTACCGTCGTGTTTTCCAATAAAATTAGCTAAAATCGTAAAACCAAGGAATAGGGAGGCTATCTGTTTCTGTCGGTTCAGGCCAGAAGGACTTTTCGTAGCTTAGTATACATCGGTTGTTCGCATCCCTGTAACACGACAATTCACAAGCAGCTGACGTACAACGGAATGACGAAAAATATTGATTTTATTGGCGATGTGATAGCGAATTTTGAAGTATTAACATGACTGAGATAGAAGAAAGTTTTGGGATTGGCACATCCGACTAGTTTATTTAGGTTCCACGCATTTTACCGTCGTGTTTTCCAATAAAATTAGCTAAAATCGTAAAACCAAGGAATAGGGAGGCTATCTGTTTCTGTCGGTTCAGGCCAGAAGGACTTTTCGTAGCTTAGTATACATCGGTTGTTCGCATCCCTGTAACACGACAATTCACAAGCAGCTGACGTACAACGGAATGACGAAAAATATTGATTTTATTGGCGATGTGATAGCGAATTTTGAAGTATTAACATGACTGAGATAGAAGAAAGTTTTGGGATTGGCACATCCGACTAGTTTATTTATGTTCCACGCATTTTACCGTCGTGTTTTCCAATAAAATTAGCTAAAATCGTAAAACCAAGGAATAGGGAGGCTATCTGTTCCTGTCGGTTCAGGCCAGAAGGACTTTTCGTAGTTTAGTATACATCGGTTGTTCGCATCCCTGTAACACGACAATTCACAAGCAGCTGACGTACAACGGAATGACGAAAAATATTGATTTTATTGGCGATGTGATAGCGAATTTTGAAGTATTAACATGACTGAGATAGAAGAAAGTTTTGGGATTGGCACATCCGACTAGTTTATTTAGGTTCCACGCATTTTACCGTCGTGTTTTCCAATAAAATTAGCTAAAATCGTAAAACCAAGGAATAGGGAGGCTATCTGTTGCTGTCGGTTCAGGCCAGAAGGACTTTTCGTAGCTTAGTATACATCGGTTGTTCGCATCCCTGTAACACGACAATTCACAAGCAGCTGACGTACAACGGAATGACGAAAAATATTGATTTTATTGGCGATGTGATAGCGAATTTTGAAGTATTAACATGACTGAGATAGAAGAAAGTTCTGGGATTGGCACATCCGACTAGTTTATTTAGGTTCCACGCATTTTACCGTCGTGTTTTCCAATAAAATTAGCTAAAATCGTAAAACCAAGGAATAGGGAGGCTATCTGTTTCTGTCGGTTCAGGCCAGAAGGACTTTTCGTAGCTTAGTATACATCGGTTGTTCGCATCCCTGTAACACGACAATTCACAAGCAGCTGACGTACAACGGAATGACGAAAAATATTGATTTTATTGGCGATGTGATAGCGAATTTTGAAGTATTAACATGACTGAGATAGAAGAAAGTTTTGGGATTGGCACATCCGACTAGTTTATTTATGTTCCACGCTTTTTACCGTCGTGTTTTCCAATAAAATTAGCTAAAATCGTAAAACCAAGGAATAGGGAGGCTATCTGTTCCTGTCGGTTCAGGCCAGAAGGACTTTTCGTAGTTTAGTATACATCGGTTGTTCGCATCCCTGTAACACGACAATTCACAAGCAGCTGACGTACAACGGAATGACGAAAAATATTGATTTTATTGGCGATGTGATAGCGAATTTTGAAGTATTAACATGACTGAGATAGAAGAAAGTTTTGGGATTGGCACATCCGACTAGTTTATTTAGGTTCCACGCATTTTACCGTCGTGTTTTCCAATAAAATTAGCTAAAATCGTAAAACCAAGGAATAGGGAGGCTATCTGTTTCTGTCGGTTCAGGCCAGAAGGACTTTTCGTAGCTTAGTATACATCGGTTGTTCGCATCCCTGTAACACGACAATTCACAAGCAGCTGACGTACAACGGAATGACGAAAAATATTGATTTTATTGGCGATGTGATAGCGAATTTTGAAGTATTAACATGACTGAGATAGAAGAAAGTTTTGGGATTGGCACATCCGACTAGTTTATTTAGGTTCCACGCATTTTACCGTCGTGTTTTCCAATAAAATTAGCTAAAATCGTAAAACCAAGGAATAGGGAGGCTATCTGTTTCTGTCGGTTCAGGCCAGAAGGACTTTTCGTAGCTTAGTATACATCGGTTGTTCGCATCCCTGTAACACGACAATTCACAAGCAGCTGACGTACAACGGAATGACGAAAAATATTGATTTTATTGGCGATGTGATAGCGAATTTTGAAGTATTAACATGACTGAGATAGAAGAAAGTTTTGGGATTGGCACATCCGACTAGTTTATTTAGGTTCCACGCATTTTACCGTCGTGTTTTCCAATAAAATTAGCTAAAATCGTAAAACCAAGGAATAGGGAGGCTATCTGTTTCTGTCGGTTCAGGCCAGAAGGACTTTTCGTAGCTTAGTATACATCGGTTGTTCGCATCCCTGTAACACGACAATTCACAAGCAGCTGACGTACAACGGAATGACGAAAAATATTGATTTTATTGGCGATGTGATAGCGAATTTTGAAGTATTAACATGACTGAGATAGAAGAAAGTTTTGGGATTGGCACATCCGACTAGTTTATTTATGTTCCACGCATTTTACCGTCGTGTTTTCCAATAAAATTAGCTAAAATCGTAAAACCAAGGAATAGGGAGGCTATCTGTTCCTGTCGGTTCAGGCCAGAAGGACTTTTCGTAGTTTAGTATACATCGGTTGTTCGCATCCCTGTAACACGACAATTCACAAGCAGCTGACGTACAACGGAATGACGAAAAATATTGATTTTATTGGCGATGTGATAGCGAATTTTGAAGTATTAACATGACTGAGATAGAAGAAAGTTTTGGGATTGGCACATCCGACTAGTTTATTTAGGTTCCACGCATTTTACCGTCGTGTTTTCCAATAAAATTAGCTAAAATCGTAAAACCAAGGAATAGGGAGGCTATCTGTTTCTGTCGGTTCAGGCCAGAAGGACTTTTCGTAGCTTAGTATACATCGGTTGTTCGCATCCCTGTAACACGACAATTCACAAGCAGCTGACGTACAACGGAATGACGAAAAATATTGATTTTATTGGCGATGTGATAGCGAATTTTGAAGTATTAACATGACTGAGATAGAAGAAAGTTCTGGGATTGGCACATCCGACTAGTTTATTTAGGTTCCACGCATTTTACCGTCGTGTTTTCCAATAAAATTAGCTAAAATCGTAAAACCAAGGAATAGGGAGGCTATCTGTTTCTGTCGGTTCAGGCCAGAAGGACTTTTCGTAGCTTAGTATACATCGGTTGTTCGCATCCCTGTAACACGACAATTCACAAGCAGCTGACGTACAACGGAATGACGAAAAATATTGATTTTATTGGCGATGTGATAGCGAATTTTGAAGTATTAACATGACTGAGATAGAAGAAAGTTTTGGGATTGGCACATCCGACTAGTTTATTTATGTTCCACGCATTTTACCGTCGTGTTTTCCAATAAAATTAGCTAAAATCGTAAAACCAAGGAATAGGGAGGCTATCTGTTCCTGTCGGTTCAGGCCAGAAGGACTTTTCGTAGTTTAGTATACATCGGTTGTTCGCATCCCTGTAACACGACAATTCACAAGCAGCTGACGTACAACGGAATGACGAAAAATATTGATTTTATTGGCGATGTGATAGCGAATTTTGAAGTATTAACATGACTGAGATAGAAGAAAGTTTTGGGATTGGCACATCCGACTAGTTTATTTAGGTTCCACGCATTTTACCGTCGTGTTTTCCAATAAAATTAGCTAAAATCGTAAAACCAAGGAATAGGGAGGCTATCTGTTTCTGTCGGTTCAGGCCAGAAGGACTTTTCGTAGTTTAGTATACATCGGTTGTTCGCATCCCTGTAACACGACAATTCACAAGCAGCTGACGTACAACGGAATGACGAAAAATATTGATTTTATTGGCGATGTGATAGCGAATTTTGAAGTATTAACATGACTGAGATAGAAGAAAGTTTTGGGATTGGCACATCCGACTAGTTTATTTATGTTCCACGCATTTTACCGTCGTGTTTTCCAATAAAATTAGCTAAAATCGTAAAACCAAGGAATAGGGAGGCTATCTGTTTCTGTCGGTTCAGGCCAGAAGGACTTTTCGTAGCTTAGTATACATCGGTTGTTCGCATCCCTGTAACACGACAATTCACAAGCAGCTGACGTACAACGGAATGACGAAAAATATTGATTTTATTGGCGATGTGATAGCGAATTTTGAAGTATTAACATGACTGAGATAGAAGAAAGTTTTGGGATTGGCACATCCGACAAGTTTATTTATGTTCCACGCATTTTACCGTCGTGTTTTCCAATAAAATTAGCTAAAATCGTAAAACCAAGGAAAAGGGAGGCTATCTGTTTCTGTCGGTTCAGGCCAGAAGGACTTTTCGTAGCTTAGTATACATCGGTTGTTCGCATCCCTGTAACACGACAATTCACAAGCAGCTGACGTACAACGGAATGACGAAAAATATTGATTTTATTGGCGATGTGATAGCGAATTTTGAAGTATTAACATGACTGAGATAGAAGAAAGTTTTGGGATTGGCACATCCGACTAGTTTATTTATGTTCCACGCATTTTACCGTCGTGTTTTCCAATAAAATTAGCTAAAATCGTAAAACCAAGGAATAGGGAGGCTATCTGTTCCTGTCGGTTCAGGCCAGAAGGACTTTTCGTAGTTTAGTATACATCGGTTGTTCGCATCCCTGTAACACGACAATTCACAAGCAGCTGACGTACAACGGAATGACGAAAAATATTGATTTTATTGGCGATGTGATAGCGAATTTTGAAGTATTAACATGACTGAGATAGAAGAAAGTTTTGGGATTGGCACATCCGACTAGTTTATTTAGGTTCCACGCATTTTACCGTCGTGTTTTCCAATAAAATTAGCTAAAATCGTAAAACCAAGGAATAGGGAGGCTATCTGTTCCTGTCGGTTCAGGCCAGAAGGACTTTTCGTAGTTTAGTATACATCGGTTGTTCGCATCCCTGTAACACGACAATTCACAAGCAGCTGACGTACAACGGAATGACGAAATATATTGATTTTATTGGCGATGTGATAGCGAATTTTGAAGTATTAACATGACTGAGATAGAAGAAAGTTTTGGGATTGGCACATCCGACTAGTTTATTTAGGTTCCACGCATTTTACCGTCGTGTTTTCCAATAAAATTAGCTAAAATCGTAAAACCAAGGAATAGGGAGGCTATCTGTTTCTGTCGGTTCAGGCCAGAAGGACTTTTCGTAGTTTAGTATACATCGGTTGTTCGCATCCCTGTAACACGACAATTCACAAGCAGCTGACGTACAACGGAATGACGAAAAATATTGATTTTATTGGCGATGTGATAGCGAATTTTGAAGTATTAACATGACTGAGATAGAAGAAAGTTTTGAGATTGGCACATCCGACTAGTTTATTTATGTTCCACGCATTTTACCGTCGTGTTTTCCAATAAAATTAGCTAAAATCGTAAAACCAAGGAATAGGGAGGCTATCTGTTTCTGTCGGTTCAGGCCAGAAGGACTTTTCGTAGCTTAGTATACATCGGTTGTTCGCATCCCTGTAACACGACAATTCACAAGCAGCTGACGTACAACGGAATGACGAAAAATATTGATTTTATTGGCGATGTGATAGCGAATTTTGAAGTATTAACATGACTGAGATAGAAGAAAGTTTTGGGATTGGCACATCCGACTAGTTTATTTATGTTCCACGCATTTTACCGTCGTGTTTTCCAATAAAATTAGCTAAAATCGTAAAACCAAGGAATAGGGAGGCTATCTGTTTCTGTCGGTTCAGGCCAGAAGGACTTTTCGTAGCTTAGTATACATCGGTTGTTCGCATCCCTGTAACACGACAATTCACAAGCAGCTGACGTACAACGGAATGACGAAAAATATTGATTTTATTGGCGATGTGATAGCGAATTTTGAAGTATTAACATGACTGAGATAGAAGAAAGTTTTGGGATTGGCACATCCGACTAGTTTATTTAGGTTCCACGCATTTTACCGTCGTGTTTTCCAATAAAATTAGCTAAAATCGTAAAACCAAGGAATAGGGAGGCTATCTGTTTCTGTCGGTTCAGGCCAGAAGGACTTTTCGTAGCTTAGTATACATCGGTTGTTCGCATCCCTGTAACACGACAATTCACAAGCGGCTGACGTACAACGGAATGACGAAAAATATTGATTTTATTGGCGATGTGATAGCGAATTTTGAAGTATTAACATGACTGAGATAGAAGAAAGTTTTGGGATTGGCACATCCGACTAGTTTATTTATGTTCCACGCATTTTACCGTCGTGTTTTCCAATAAAATTAGCTAAAATCGTAAAACCAAGGAATAGGGAGGCTATCTGTTCCTGTCGGTTCAGGCCAGAAGGACTTTTCGTAGTTTAGTATACATCGGTTGTTCGCATCCCTGTAACACGACAATTCACAAGCAGCTGACGTACAACGGAATGACGAAAAATATTGATTTTATTGGCGATGTGATAGCGAATTTTGAAGTATTAACATGACTGAGATAGAAGAAAGTTTTGGGATTGGCACATCCGACTAGTTTATTTAGGTTCCACGCATTTTACCGTCGTGTTTTCCAACAAAATTAGCTAAAATCCTAAAACCAAGGAATAGGGAGGCTATCTGTTTCTGTCGGTTCAGGCCAGAAGGACTTTTCGTAGCTTAGTATACATCGGTTGTTCGCATCCCTGTAACACGACAATTCACAAGCAGCTGACGTACAACGGAATGACGAAAAATATTGATTTTATTGGCGATGTGATAGCGAATTTTGAAGTATTAACATGACTGAGATAGAAGAAAGTTTTGGGATTGGCACATCCGACTAGTTTATTTAGGTTCCACGCATTTTACCGTCGTGTTTTCCAATAAAATTAGCTAAAATCGTAAAACCAAGGAATAGGGAGGCTATCTGTTCCTGTCGGTTCAGGCCAGAAGGACTTTTCGTAGTTTAGTATACATCGGTTGTTCGCATCCCTGTAACACGACAATTCACAAGCAGCTGACGTACAACGGAATGACGAAAAATATTGATTTTATTGGCGATGTGATAGCGAATTTTGAAGTATTAACATGACTGAGATAGAAGAAAGTTTTGGGATTGGCACATCCGACTAGTTTATTTAGGTTCCACGCATTTTACCGTCGTGTTTTCCAATAAAATTAGCTAAAATCGTAAAACCAAGGAATAGGGAGGCTATCTGT
This sequence comes from Maratus michaelseni, assembly GCA_963931845.1. NCBI lineage: Eukaryota > Metazoa > Arthropoda > Arachnida > Araneae > Salticidae > Maratus > Maratus michaelseni. Next base: position 475,790,890 of record OZ007587.1, read on the forward strand.
TTCTGTCGGTTCAGGCCAGAAGGACTTTTCGTAGCTTAGTATACATCGGTTGTTCGCATCCCTGTAACACGACAATTCACAAGCAGCTGACGTACAACGGAATGACGAAAAATATTGATTTTATTGGCGATGTGATAGCGAATTTTGAAGTATTAACATGACTGAGATAGAAGAAAGTTTTGGGATTGGCACATCCGACTAGTTTATTTATGTTCCACGCATTTTACCGTCGTGTTTTCCAATAAAATTAGCTAAAATCGTAAAACCAAGGAATAGGGAGGCTATCTGTTTCTGTCGGTTCAGGCCAGAAGGACTTTTCGTAGTTTAGTATACATCGGTTGTTCGCATCCCTGTAACACGACAATTCACAAGCAGCTGACGTACAACGGAATGACGAAAAATATTGATTTTATTGGCGATGTGATAGCGAATTTTGAAGTATTAACATGACTGAGATAGAAGAAAGTTTTGGGATTGGCACATCCGACTAGTTTATTTAGGTTCCACGCATTTTACCGTCGTGTTTTCCAATAAAATTAGCTAAAATCGTAAAACCAAGGAATAGGGAGGCTATCTGTTCCTGTCGGTTCAGGCCAGAAGGACTTTTCGTAGTTTAGTATACATCGGTTGTTCGCATCCCTGTAACACGACAATTCACAAGCAGCTGACGTACAACGGAATGACGAAAAATATTGATTTTATTGGCGATGTGATAGCGAATTTTGAAGTATTAACATGACTGAGATAGAAGAAAGTTTTGGGATTGGCACATCCGACTAGTTTATTTAGGTTCCACGCATTTTACCGTCGTGTTTTCCAATAAAATTAGCTAAAATCGTAAAACCAAGGAATAGGGAGGCTATCTGTTTCTGTCGGTTCAGGTCAGAAGGACTTTTCGTAGTTTAGTATACATCGGTTGTTCGCATCCCTGTAACACGACAATTCACAAGCAGCTGACGTACAACGGAATGACGAAAAATATTGATTTTATTGGCGATGTGATAGCGAATTTTGAAGTATTAACATGACTGAGATAGAAGAAAGTTTTGGGATTGGCATATCCGACTAGTTTATTTAGGTTCCACGCATTTTACCGTCGTGTTTTCCAATAAAATTAGCTAAAATCGTAAAACCAAGGAATAGGGAGGCTATCTGTTTCTGTCGGTTCAGGTCAGAAGGACTTTTCGTAGTTTAGTATACATCGGTTGTTCGCATCCCTGTAACACGACAATTCACAAGCAGCTGACGTACAACGGAATGACGAAAAATATTGATTTTATTGGCGATGTGATAGCGAATTTTGAAGTATTAACATGACTGAGATAGAAGAAAGTTTTGGGATTGGCACATCCGACTAGTTTATTTAGGTTCCACGCATTTTACCGTCGTGTTTTCCAATAAAATTAGCTAAAATCGTAAAACCAAGGAATAGGGAGGCTATCTGTTCCTGTCGGTTCAGGCCAGAAGGACTTTTCGTAGTTTAGTATACATCGGTTGTTCGCATCCCTGTAACACGACAATTCACAAGCAGCTGACGTACAACGGAATGACGAAAAATATTGATTTTATTGGCGATGTGATAGCGAATTTTGAAGTATTAACATGACTGAGATAGAAGAAAGTTTTGGGATTGGCACATCCGACTAGTTTATTTAGGTTCCACGCATTTTACCGTCGTGTTTTCCAATAAAATTAGCTAAAATCGTAAAACCAAGGAATAGGGAGGCTATCTGTTTCTGTCGGTTCAGGCCAGAAGGACTTTTCGTAGTTTAGTATACATCGGTTGTTCGCATCCCTGTAACACGACAATTCACAAGCAGCTGACGTACAACGGAATGACGAAAAATATTGATTTTATTGGCGATGTGATAGCGAATTTTGAAGTATTAACATGACTGAGATAGAAGAAAGTTTTGGGATTGGCACATCCGACTAGTTTATTTAGGTTCCACGCATTTTACCGTCGTGTTTTCCAATAAAATTAGCTAAAATCGTAAAACCAAGGAATAGGGAGGCTATCTGTTTCTGTCGGTTCAGGCCAGAAGGACTTTTCGTAGCTTAGTATACATCGGTTGTTCGCATCCCTGTAACACGACAATTCACAAGCAGCTGACGTACAACGGAATGACGAAAAATATTGATTTTATTGGCGATGTGATAGCGAATTTTGAAGTATTAACATGACTGAGATAGAAGAAAGTTTTGGGATTGGCACATCCGACTAGTTTATTTAGGTTCCACGCATTTTACCGTCGTGTTTTCCAATAAAATTAGCTAAAATCGTAAAACCAAGGAATAGGGAGGCTATCTGTTTCTGTCGGTTCAGGCCAGAAGGACTTTTCGTAGCTTAGTATACATCGGTTGTTCGCATCCCTGTAACACGACAATTCACAAGCAGCTGACGTACAACGGAATGACGAAAAATATTGATTTTATTGGCGATGTGATAGCGAATTTTGAAGTATTAACATGACTGAGATAGAAGAAAGTTTTGGGATTGGCACATCCGACTAGTTTATTTAGGTTCCACGCATTTTGCCGTCGTGTTTTCCAATAAAATTAGCTAAAATCGTAAAACCAAGGAATAGGGAGGCTATCTGTTCCTGTCGGTTCAGGCCAGAAGGACTTTTCGTAGTTTAGTATACATCGGTTGTTCGCATCCCTGTAACACGACAATTCACAAGCAGCTGACGTACAACGGAATGACGAAAAATATTGATTTTATTGGCGATGTGATAGCGAATTTTGAAGTATTAACATGACTGAGATAGAAGAAAGTTTTGGGATTGGCACATCCGACTAGTTTATTTAGGTTCCACGCATTTTACCGTCGTGTTTTCCAATAAAATTAGCTAAAATCGTAAAACCAAGGAATAGGGAGGCTATCTGTTTCTGTCGGTTCAGGCCAGAAGGACTTTTCGTAGTTTAGTATACATCGGTTGTTCGCATCCCTGTAACACGACAATTCACAAGCAGCTGACGTACAACGGAATGACGAAAAATATTGATTTTATTGGCGATGTGATAGCGAATTTTGAAGTATTAACATGACTGAGATAGAAGAAAGTTTTGGGATTGGCACATCCGACTAGTTTATTTAGGTTCCACGCATTTTACCGTCGTGTTTTCCAATAAAATTAGCTAAAATCGTAAAACCAAGGAATAGGGAGGCTATCTGTTCCTGTCGGTTCAGGCCAGAAGGACTTTTCGTAGTTTAGTATACATCGGTTGTTCGCATCCCTGTAACACGACAATTCACAAGCAGCTGACGTACAACGGAATGACGAAAAATATTGATTTTATTGGCGATGTGATAGCGAATTTTGAAGTATTAACATGACTGAGATAGAAGAAAGTTCTGGGATTGGCACATCCGACTAGTTTATTTAGGTTCCACGCATTTTACCGTCGTGTTTTCCAATAAAATTAGCTAAAATCGTAAAACCAAGGAATAGGGAGGCTATCTGTTTCTGTCGGTTCAGGCCAGAAGGACTTTTCGTAGCTTAGTATACATCGGTTGTTCGCATCCCTGTAACACGACAATTCACAAGCAGCTGACGTACAACGGAATGACGAAAAATATTGATTTTATTGGCGATGTGATAGCGAATTTTGAAGTATTAACATGACTGAGATAGAAGAAAGTTTTGGGATTGGCACATCCGACTAGTTTATTTAGGTTCCACGCATTTTACCGTCGTGTTTTCCAATAAAATTAGCTAAAATCGTAAAACCAAGGAATAGGGAGGCTATCTGTTTCTGTCGGTTCAGGCCAGAAGGACTTTTCGTAGTTTAGTATACATCGGTTGTTCGCATCCCTGTAACACGACAATTCACAAGCAGCTGACGTACAACGGAATGACGAAAAATATTGATTTTATTGGCGATGTGATAGCGAATTTTGAAGTATTAACATGACTGAGATAGAAGAAAGTTTTGGGATTGGCACATCCGACTAGTTTATTTATGTTCCACGCATTTTACCGTCGTGTTTTCCAATAAAATTAGCTAAAATCGTAAAACCAAGGAATAGGGAGGCTATCTGTTCCTGTCGGTTCAGGCCAGAAGGACTTTTCGTAGTTTAGTATACATCGGTTGTTCGCATCCCTGTAACACGACAATTCACAAGCAGCTGACGTACAACGGAATGACGAAAAATATTGATTTTATTGGCGATGTGATAGCGAATTTTGAAGTATTAACATGACTGAGATAGAAGAAAGTTTTGGGATTGGCACATCCGACTAGTTTATTTAGGTTCCACGCATTTTACCGTCGTGTTTTCCAATAAAATTAGCTAAAATCGTAAAACCAAGGAATAGGGAGGCTATCTGTTTCTGTCGGTTCAGGCCAGAAGGACTTTTCGTAGCTTAGTATACATCGGTTGTTCGCATCCCTGTAACACGACAATTCACAAGCAGCTGACGTACAACGGAATGACGAAAAATATTGATTTTATTGGCGATGTGATAGCGAATTTTGAAGTATTAACATGACTGAGATAGAAGAAAGTTTTGGGATTGGCACATCCGACTAGTTTATTTAGGTTCCACGCATTTTACCGTCGTGTTTTCCAATAAAATTAGCTAAAATCGTAAAACCAAGGAATAGGGAGGCTATCTGTTTCTGTCGGTTCAGGCCAGAAGGACTTTTCGTAGCTTAGTATACATCGGTTGTTCGCATCCCTGTAACACGACAATTCACAAGCAGCTGACGTACAACGGAATGACGAAAAATATTGATTTTATTGGCGATGTGATAGCGAATTTTGAAGTATTAACATGACTGAGATAGAAGAAAGTTTTGGGATTGGCACATCCGACTAGTTTATTTAGGTTCCACGCATTTTACCGTCGTGTTTTCCAATAAAATTAGCTAAAATCGTAAAACCAAGGAATAGGGAGGCTATCTGTTTCTGTCGGTTCAGGTCAGAAGGACTTTTCGTAGTTTAGTATACATCGGTTGTTCGCATCCCTGTAACACGACAATTCACAAGCAGCTGACGTACAACGGAATGACGAAAAATATTGATTTTATTGGCGATGTGATAGCGAATTTTGAAGTATTAACATGACTGAGATAGAAGAAAGTTTTGGGATTGGCACATCCGACTAGTTTATTTAGGTTCCACGCATTTTACCGTCGTGTTTTCCAATAAAATTAGCTAAAATCGTAAAACCAAGGAATAGGGAGGCTATCTGTTCCTGTCGGTTCAGGCCAGAAGGACTTTTCGTAGTTTAGTATACATCGGTTGTTCGCATCCCTGTAACACGACAATTCACAAGCAGCTGACGTACAACGGAATGACGAAAAATATTGATTTTATTGGCGATGTGATAGCGAATTTTGAAGTATTAACATGACTGAGATAGAAGAAAGTTTTGGGATTGGCACATCCGACTAGTTTATTTAGGTTCCACGCATTTTACCGTCGTGTTTTCCAATAAAATTAGCTAAAATCGTAAAACCAAGGAATAGGGAGGCTATCTGTTTCTGTCGGTTCAGGCCAGAAGGACTTTTCGTAGCTTAGTATACATCGGTTGTTCGCATCCCTGTAACACGACAATTCACAAGCAGCTGACGTACAACGGAATGACGAAAAATATTGATTTTATTGGCGATGTGATAGCGAATTTTGAAGTATTAACATGACTGAGATAGAAGAAAGTTCTGGGATTGGCACATCCGACTAGTTTATTTAGGTTCCACGCATTTTACCGTCGTGTTTTCCAATAAAATTAGCTAAAATCGTAAAACCAAGGAATAGGGAGGCTATCTGTTTCTGTCGGTTCAGGCCAGAAGGACTTTTCGTAGCTTAGTATACATCGGTTGTTCGCATCCCTGTAACACGACAATTCACAAGCAGCTGACGTACAACGGAATGACGAAAAATATTGATTTTATTGGCGATGTGATAGCGAATTTTGAAGTATTAACATGACTGAGATAGAAGAAAGTTTTGGGATTGGCACATCCGACTAGTTTATTTAGGTTCCACGCATTTTACCGTCGTGTTTTCCAATAAAATTAGCTAAAATCGTAAAACCAAGGAATAGGGAGGCTATCTGTTTCTGTCGGTTCAGGCCAGAAGGACTTTTCGTAGTTTAGTATACATCGGTTGTTCGCATCCCTGTAACACGACAATTCACAAGCAGCTGACGTACAACGGAATGACGAAAAATATTGATTTTATTGGCGATGTGATAGCGAATTTTGAAGTATTAACATGACTGAGATAGAAGAAAGTTCTGGGATTGGCACATCCGACTAGTTTATTTAGGTTCCACGCATTTTGCCGTCGTGTTTTCCAATAAAATTAGCTAAAATCGTAAAACCAAGGAATAGGGAGGCTATCTGTTCCTGTCGGTTCAGGCCAGAAGGACTTTTCGTAGTTTAGTATACATCGGTTGTTCGCATCCCTGTAACACGACAATTCACAAGCAGCTGACGTACAACGGAATGACGAAAAATATTGATTTTATTGGCGATGTGATAGCGAATTTTGAAGTATTAACATGACTGAGATAGAAGAAAGTTTTGGGATTGGCACATCCGACTAGTTTATTTAGGTTCCACGCATTTTACCGTCGTGTTTTCCAATAAAATTAGCTAAAATCGTAAAACCAAGGAATAGGGAGGCTATCTGTTTCTGTCGGTTCAGGCCAGAAGGACTTTTCGTAGTTTAGTATACATCGGTTGTTCGCATCCCTGTAACACGACAATTCACAAGCAGCTGACGTACAACGGAATGACGAAAAATATTGATTTTATTGGCGATGTGATAGCGAATTTTGAAGTATTAACATGACTGAGATAGAAGAAAGTTTTGGGATTGGCACATCCGACTAGTTTATTTATGTTCCACGCATTTTACCGTCGTGTTTTCCAATAAAATTAGCTAAAATCGTAAAACCAAGGAATAGGGAGGCTATCTGTTTCTGTCGGTTCAGGCCAGAAGGACTTTTCGTAGTTTAGTATACATCGGTTGTTCGCATCCCTGTAACACGACAATTCACAAGCAGCTGACGTACAACGGAATGACGAAAAATATTGATTTTATTGGCGATGTGATAGCGAATTTTGAAGTATTAACATGACTGAGATAGAAGAAAGTTTTGGGATTGGCACATCCGACTAGTTTATTTATGTTCCACGCATTTTACCGTCGTGTTTTCCAATAAAATTAGCTAAAATCGTAAAACCAAGGAATAGGGAGGCTATCTGTTCCTGTCGGTTCAGGCCAGAAGGACTTTTCGTAGTTTAGTATACATCGGTTGTTCGCATCCCTGTAACACGACAATTCACAAGCAGCTGACGTACAACGGAATGACGAAAAATATTGATTTTATTGGCGATGTGATAGCGAATTTTGAAGTATTAACATGACTGAGATAGAAGAAAGTTTTGGGATTGGCACATCCGACTAGTTTATTTAGGTTCCACGCATTTTACCGTCGTGTTTTCCAATAAAATTAGCTAAAATCGTAAAACCAAGGAATAGGGAGGCTATCTGTTTCTGTCGGTTCAGGCCAGAAGGACTTTTCGTAGCTTAGTATACATCGGTTGTTCGCATCCCTGTAACACGACAATTCACAAGCAGCTGACGTACAACGGAATGACGAAAAATATTGATTTTATTGGCGATGTGATAGCGAATTTTGAAGTATTAACATGACTGAGATAGAAGAAAGTTTTGGGATTGGCACATCCGACTAGTTTATTTAGGTTCCACGCATTTTACCGTCGTGTTTTCCAATAAAATTAGCTAAAATCGTAAAACCAAGGAATAGGGAGGCTATCTGTTTCTGTCGGTTCAGGCCAGAAGGACTTTTCGTAGCTTAGTATACATCGGTTGTTCGCATCCCTGTAACACGACAATTCACAAGCAGCTGACGTACAACGGAATGACGAAAAATATTGATTTTATTGGCGATGTGATAGCGAATTTTGAAGTATTAACATGACTGAGATAGAAGAAAGTTTTGGGATTGGCACATCCGACTAGTTTATTTAGGTTCCACGCATTTTACCGTCGTGTTTTCCAATAAAATTAGCTAAAATCGTAAAACCAAGGAATAGGGAGGCTATCTGTTTCTGTCGGTTCAGGTCAGAAGGACTTTTCGTAGTTTAGTATACATCGGTTGTTCGCATCCCTGTAACACGACAATTCACAAGCAGCTGACGTACAACGGAATGACGAAAAATATTGATTTTATTGGCGATGTGATAGCGAATTTTGAAGTATTAACATGACTGAGATAGAAGAAAGTTTTGGGATTGGCACATCCGACTAGTTTATTTAGGTTCCACGCATTTTACCGTCGTGTTTTCCAATAAAATTAGCTAAAATCGTAAAACCAAGGAATAGGGAGGCTATCTGTTTCTGTCGGTTCAGGCCAGAAGGACTTTTCGTAGCTTAGTATACATCGGTTGTTCGCATCCCTGTAACACGACAATTCACAAGCAGCTGACGTACAACGGAATGACGAAAAATATTGATTTTATTGGCGATGTGATAGCGAATTTTGAAGTATTAACACGACTGAGATAGAAGAAAGTTTTGGGATTGGCACATCCGACTAGTTTATTTAGGTTCCACGCATTTTACCGTCGTGTTTTCCAATAAAATTAGCTAAAATCGTAAAACCAAGGAATAGGGAGGCTATCTGTTTCTGTCGGTTCAGGCCAGAAGGACTTTTCGTAGTTTAGTATACATCGGTTGTTCGCATCCCTGTAACACGACAATTCACAAGCAGCTGACGTACAACGGAATGACGAAAAATATTGATTTTATTGGCGATGTGATAGCGAATTTTGAAGTATTAACATGACTGAGATAGAAGAAAGTTTTGGGATTGGCACATCCGACTAGTTTATTTATGTTCCACGCATTTTACCGTCGTGTTTTCCAATAAAATTAGCTAAAATCGTAAAACCAAGGAATAGGGAGGCTATCTGTTCCTGTCGGTTCAGGCCAGAAGGACTTTTCGTAGTTTAGTATACATCGGTTGTTCGCATCCCTGTAACACGACAATTCACAAGCAGCTGACGTACAACGGAATGACGAAAAATATTGATTTTATTGGCGATGTGATAGCGAATTTTGAAGTATTAACATGACTGAGATAGAAGAAAGTTTTGGGATTGGCACATCCGACTAGTTTATTTAGGTTCCACGCATTTTACCGTCGTGTTTTCCAATAAAATTAGCTAAAATCGTAAAACCAAGGAATAGGGAGGCTATCTGTTTCTGTCGGTTCAGGCCAGAAGGACTTTTCGTAGCTTAGTATACATCGGTTGTTCGCATCCCTGTAACACGACAATTCACAAGCAGCTGACGTACAACGGAATGACGAAAAATATTGATTTTATTGGCGATGTGATAGCGAATTTTGAAGTATTAACATGACTGAGATAGAAGAAAGTTTTGGGATTGGCACATCCGACTAGTTTATTTAGGTTCCACGCATTTTACCGTCGTGTTTTCCAATAAAATTAGCTAAAATCGTAAAACCAAGGAATAGGGAGGCTATCTGTTTCTGTCGGTTCAGGCCAGAAGGACTTTTCGTAGCTTAGTATACATCGGTTGTTCGCATCCCTGTAACACGACAATTCACAAGCAGCTGACGTACAACGGAATGACGAAAAATATTGATTTTATTGGCGATGTGATAGCGAATTTTGAAGTATTAACATGACTGAGATAGAAGAAAGTTTTGGGATTGGCACATCCGACTAGTTTATTTAGGTTCCACGCATTTTACCGTCGTGTTTTCCAATAAAATTAGCTAAAATCGTAAAACCAAGGAATAGGGAGGCTATCTGTTTCTGTCGGTTCAGGTCAGAAGGACTTTTCGTAGTTTAGTATACATCGGTTGTTCGCATCCCTGTAACACGACAATTCACAAGCAGCTGACGTACAACGGAATGACGAAAAATATTGATTTTATTGGCGATGTGATAGCGAATTTTGAAGTATTAACATGACTGAGATAGAAGAAAGTTTTGGGATTGGCACATCCGACTAGTTTATTTAGGTTCCACGCATTTTACCGTCGTGTTTTCCAATAAAATTAGCTAAAATCGTAAAACCAAGGAATAGGGAGGCTATCTGTTCCTGTCGGTTCAGGCCAGAAGGACTTTTCGTAGTTTAGTATACATCGGTTGTTCGCATCCCTGTAACACGACAATTCACAAGCAGCTGACGTACAACGGAATGACGAAAAATATTGATTTTATTGGCGATGTGATAGCGAATTTTGAAGTATTAACATGACTGAGATAGAAGAAAGTTTTGGGATTGGCACATCCGACTAGTTTATTTAGGTTCCACGCATTTTACCGTCGTGTTTTCCAATAAAATTAGCTAAAATCGTAAAACCAAGGAATAGGGAGGCTATCTGTTTCTGTCGGTTCAGGCCAGAAGGACTTTTCGTAGCTTAGTATACATCGGTTGTTCGCATCCCTGTAACACGACAATTCACAAGCAGCTGACGTACAACGGAATGACGAAAAATATTGATTTTATTGGCGATGTGATAGCGAATTTTGAAGTATTAACATGACTGAGATAGAAGAAAGTTCTGGGATTGGCACATCCGACTAGTTTATTTAGGTTCCACGCATTTTACCGTCGTGTTTTCCAATAAAATTAGCTAAAATCGTAAAACCAAGGAATAGGGAGGCTATCTGTTTCTGTCGGTTCAGGCCAGAAGGACTTTTCGTAGCTTAGTATACATCGGTTGTTCGCATCCCTGTAACACGACAATTCACAAGCAGCTGACGTACAACGGAATGACGAAAAATATTGATTTTATTGGCGATGTGATAGCGAATTTTGAAGTATTAACATGACTGAGATAGAAGAAAGTTTTGGGATTGGCACATCCGACTAGTTTATTTATGTTCCACGCATTTTGCCGTCGTGTTTTCCAATAAAATTAGCTAAAATCGTAAAACCAAGGAATAGGGAGGCTATCTGTTCCTGTCGGTTCAGGCCAGAAGGACTTTTCGTAGTTTAGTATACATCGGTTGTTCGCATCCCTGTAACACGACAATTCACAAGCAGCTGACGTACAACGGAATGACGAAAAATATTGATTTTATTGGCGATGTGATAGCGAATTTTGAAGTATTAACATGACTGAGATAGAAGAAAGTTTTGGGATTGGCACATCCGACTAGTTTATTTAGGTTCCACGCATTTTACCGTCGTGTTTTCCAATAAAATTAGCTAAAATCGTAAAACCAAGGAATAGGGAGGCTATCTGTTTCTGTCGGTTCAGGCCAGAAGGACTTTTCGTAGTTTAGTATACATCGGTTGTTCGCATCCCTGTAACACGACAATTCACAAGCAGCTGACGTACAACGGAATGACGAAAAATATTGATTTTATTGGCGATGTGATAGCGAATTTTGAAGTATTAACATGACTGAGATAGAAGAAAGTTTTGGGATTGGCACATCCGACTAGTTTATTTATGTTCCACGCATTTTACCGTCGTGTTTTCCAATAAAATTAGCTAAAATCGTAAAACCAAGGAATAGGGAGGCTATCTGTTTCTGTCGGTTCAGGCCAGAAGGACTTTTCGTAGCTTAGTATACATCGGTTGTTCGCATCCCTGTAACACGACAATTCACAAGCAGCTGACGTACAACGGAATGACGAAAAATATTGATTTTATTGGCGATGTGATAGCGAATTTTGAAGTATTAACATGACTGAGATAGAAGAAAGTTTTGGGATTGGCACATCCGACAAGTTTATTTATGTTCCACGCATTTTACCGTCGTGTTTTCCAATAAAATTAGCTAAAATCGTAAAACCAAGGAAAAGGGAGGCTATCTGTTTCTGTCGGTTCAGGCCAGAAGGACTTTTCGTAGCTTAGTATACATCGGTTGTTCGCATCCCTGTAACACGACAATTCACAAGCAGCTGACGTACAACGGAATGACGAAAAATATTGATTTTATTGGCGATGTGATAGCGAATTTTGAAGTATTAACATGACTGAGATAGAAGAAAGTTTTGGGATTGGCACATCCGACTAGTTTATTTATGTTCCACGCATTTTACCGTCGTGTTTTCCAATAAAATTAGCTAAAATCGTAAAACCAAGGAATAGGGAGGCTATCTGTTCCTGTCGGTTCAGGCCAGAAGGACTTTTCGTAGTTTAGTATACATCGGTTGTTCGCATCCCTGTAACACGACAATTCACAAGCAGCTGACGTACAACGGAATGACGAAAAATATTGATTTTATTGGCGATGTGATAGCGAATTTTGAAGTATTAACATGACTGAGATAGAAGAAAGTTTTGGGATTGGCACATCCGACTAGTTTATTTATGTTCCACGCATTTTGCCGTCGTGTTTTCCAATAAAATTAGCTAAAATCGTAAAACCAAGGAATAGGGAGGCTATCTGTTCCTGTCGGTTCAGGCCAGAAGGACTTTTCGTAGTTTAGTATACATCGGTTGTTCGCATCCCTGTAACACGACAATTCACAAGCAGCTGACGTACAACGGAATGACGAAAAATATTGATTTTATTGGCGATGTGATAGCGAATTTTGAAGTATTAACATGACTGAGATAGAAGAAAGTTTTGGGATTGGCACATCCGACTAGTTTATTTAGGTTCCACGCATTTTACCGTCGTGTTTTCCAATAAAATTAGCTAAAATCGTAAAACCAAGGAATAGGGAGGCTATCTGTTTCTGTCGGTTCAGGCCAGAAGGACTTTTCGTAGTTTAGTATACATCGGTTGTTCGCATCCCTGTAACACGACAATTCACAAGCAGCTGACGTACAACGGAATGACGAAAAATATTGATTTTATTGGCGATGTGATAGCGAATTTTGAAGTATTAACATGACTGAGATAGAAGAAAGTTTTGGGATTGGCACATCCGACTAGTTTATTTATGTTCCACGCATTTTACCGTCGTGTTTTCCAATAAAATTAGCTAAAATCGTAAAACCAAGGAATAGGGAGGCTATCTGTTTCTGTCGGTTCAGGCCAGAAGGACTTTTCGTAGCTTAGTATACATCGGTTGTTCGCATCCCTGTAACACGACAATTCACAAGCAGCTGACGTACAACGGAATGACGAAAAATATTGATTTTATTGGCGATGTGATAGCGAATTTTGAAGTATTAACATGACTGAGATAGAAGAAAGTTTTGGGATTGGCACATCCGACAAGTTTATTTATGTTCCACGCATTTTACCGTCGTGTTTTCCAATAAAATTAGCTAAAATCGTAAAACCAAGGAAAAGGGAGGCTATCTGTTTCTGTCGGTTCAGGCCAGAAGGACTTTTCGTAGCTTAGTATACATCGGTTGTTCGCATCCCTGTAACACGACAATTCACAAGCAGCTGACGTACAACGGAATGACGAAAAATATTGATTTTATTGGCGATGTGATAGCGAATTTTGAAGTATTAACATGACTGAGATAGAAGAAAGTTTTGGGATTGGCACATCCGACTAGTTTATTTATGTTCCACGCATTTTACCGTCGTGTTTTCCAATAAAATTAGCTAAAATCGTAAAACCAAGGAATAGGGAGGCTATCTGTTCCTGTCGGTTCAGGCCAGAAGGACTTTTCGTAGTTTAGTATACATCGGTTGTTCGCATCCCTGTAACACGACAATTCACAAGCAGCTGACGTACAACGGAATGACGAAAAATATTGATTTTATTGGCGATGTGATAGCGAATTTTGAAGTATTAACATGACTGAGATAGAAGAAAGTTTTGGGATTGGCACATCCGACTAGTTTATTTAGGTTCCACGCATTTTACCGTCGTGTTTTCCAATAAAATTAGCTAAAATCGTAAAACCAAGGAATAGGGAGGCTATCTGTTTCTGTCGGTTCAGGCCAGAAGGACTTTTCGTAGTTTAGTATACATCGGTTGTTCGCATCCCTGTAACACGACAATTCACAAGCAGCTGACGTACAACGGAATGACGAAAAATATTGATTTTATTGGCGATGTGATAGCGAATTTTGAAGTATTAACATGACTGAGATAGAAGAAAGTTTTGGGATTGGCACATCCGACTAGTTTATTTATGTTCCACGCATTTTACCGTCGTGTTTTCCAATAAAATTAGCTAAAATCGTAAAACCAAGGAATAGGGAGGCTATCTGTTTCTGTCGGTTCAGGCCAGAAGGACTTTTCGTAGCTTAGTATACATCGGTTGTTCGCATCCCTGTAACACGACAATTCACAAGCAGCTGACGTACAACGGAATGACGAAAAATATTGATTTTATTGGCGATGTGATAGCGAATTTTGAAGTATTAACATGACTGAGATAGAAGAAAGTTTTGGGATTGGCACATCCGACTAGTTTATTTATGTTCCACGCATTTTACCGTCGTGTTTTCCAATAAAATTAGCTAAAATCGTAAAACCAAGGAATAGGGACGCTATCTGTTTCTGTCGGTTCAGGCCAGAAGGACTTTTCGTAGCTTAGTATACATCGGTTGTTCGCATCCCTGTAACACGACAATTCACAAGCAGCTGACGTACAACGGAATGACGAAAAATATTGATTTTATTGGCGATGTGATAGCGAATTTTGAAGTATTAACATGACTGAGATAGAAGAAAGTTTTGGGATTGGCACATCCGACTAGTTTATTTAGGTTCCACGCATTTTACCGTCGTGTTTTCCAATAAAATTAGCTAAAATCGTAAAACCAAGGAATAGGGAGGCTATCTGTTTCTGTCGGTTCAGGCCAGAAGGACTTTTCGTAGCTTAGTATACATCGGTTGTTCGCATCCCTGTAACACGACAATTCACAAGCAGCTGACGTACAACGGAATGACGAAAAATATTGATTTTATTGGCGATGTGATAGCGAATTTTGAAGTATTAACATGACTGAGATAGAAGAAAGTTTTGGGATTGGCACATCCGACTAGTTTATTTATGTTCCACGCATTTTACCGTCGTGTTTTCCAATAAAATTAGCTAAAATCGTAAAACCAAGGAATAGGGAGGCTATCTGTTCCTGTCGGTTCAGGCCAGAAGGACTTTTCGTAGTTTAGTATACATCGGTTGTTCGCATCCCTGTAACACGACAATTCACAAGCAGCTGACGTACAACGGAATGACGAAAAATATTGATTTTATTGGCGATGTGATAGCGAATTTTGAAGTATTAACATGACTGAGATAGAAGAAAGTTTTGGGATTGGCACATCCGACTAGTTTATTTAGGTTCCACGCATTTTACCGTCGTGTTTTCCAATAAAATTAGCTAAAATCGTAAAACCAAGGAATAGGGAGGCTATCTGTTTCTGTCGGTTCAGGCCAGAAGGACTTTTCGTAGCTTAGTATACATCGGTTGTTCGCATCCCTGTAACACGACAATTCACAAGCAGCTGACGTACAACGGAATGACGAAAAATATTGATTTTATTGGCGATGTGATAGCGAATTTTGAAGTATTAACATGACTGAGATAGAAGAAAGTTTTGGGATTGGCACATCCGACTAGTTTATTTAGGTTCCACGCATTTTACCGTCGTGTTTTCCAATAAAATTAGCTAAAATCCTAAAACCAAGGAATAGGGAGGCTATCTGTTTCTGTCGGTTCAGGCCAGAAGGACTTTTCGTAGCTTAGTATACATCGGTTGTTCGCATCCCTGTAACACGACAATTCACAAGCAGCTGACGTACAACGGAATGACGAAAAATATTGATTTTATTGGCGATGTGATAGCGAATTTTGAAGTATTAACATGACTGAGATAGAAGAAAGTTTTGGGATTGGCACATCCGACTAGTTTATTTATGTTCCACGCATTTTACCGTCGTGTTTTCCAATAAAATTAGCTAAAATCGTAAAACCAAGGAATAGGGAGGCTATCTGTTCCTGTCGGTTCAGGCCAGAAGGACTTTTCGTAGTTTAGTATACATCGGTTGTTCGCATCCCTGTAACACGACAATTCACAAGCAGCTGACGTACAACGGAATGACGAAAAATATTGATTTTATTGGCGATGTGATAGCGAATTTTGAAGTATTAACATGACTGAGATAGAAGAAAGTTTTGGGATTGGCACATCCGACTAGTTTATTTAGGTTCCACGCATTTTACCGTCGTGTTTTCCAATAAAATTAGCTAAAATCGTAAAACCAAGGAATAGGGAGGCTATCTGTTTCTGTCGGTTCAGGCCAGAAGGACTTTTCGTAGCTTAGTATACATCGGTTGTTCGCATCCCTGTAACACGACAATTCACAAGCAGCTGACGTACAACGGAATGACGAAAAATATTGATTTTATTGGCGATGTGATAGCGAATTTTGAAGTATTAACATGACTGAGATAGAAGAAAGTTTTGGGATTGGCACATCCGACTAGTTGATTTATGTTCCACGCATTTTACCGTCGTGTTTTCCAATAAAATTAGCTAAAATCGTAAAACCAAGGAATAGGGAGGCTATCTGTTCCTGTCGGTTCAGGCCAGAAGGACTTTTCGTAGTTTAGTATACATCGGTTGTTCGCATCCCTGTAACACGACAATTCACAAGCAGCTGACGTACAACGGAATGACGAAAAATATTGATTTTATTGGCGATGTGATAGCGAATTTTGAAGTATTAACATGACTGAGATAGAAGAAAGTTTTGGGATTGGCACATCCGACTAGTTTATTTAGGTTCCACGCATTTTACCGTCGTGTTTTCCAATAAAATTAGCTAAAATCATAAAACCAAGGAATAGGGAGGCTATCTGTTCCTGTCGGTTCAGGCCAGAAGGACTTTTCGTAGTTTAGTATACATCGATTGTTCGCATCCCTGTAACCCGACGATTCGCAAGCAGCTGACGTACAACAGAATAACGAAAAATTTTGATTTTATTGGCGATGAGATAGCGAATTTTGAAGTATTAACATGACTGAGATAGAAGAAAGTTTCGGGATTGGCACATCCGACTAGTTTCTATTATGATAGGGAAAAGCGGATTAGGATAGGTAGATAGGGAAACCCCATTATCTGATCGGGACATTATCAAGGGCGTGCCTAGCGGGGGTGTTGGGGGTGTAACACCCCCCCCACACTAATTTATCAGAGTTGGTAAAATTTAGAATAGTTGGTAAGTCGGAAAGTTAAGAATACTCCCTGCAAAAAAGTCCGGTCCCCTGTCGTCAGTTTCATTTCAATTCTCTGTTGTCCGTCTTTAAAGGGAAAAAGAAAAAGCTTCTCACACAGAATGGAAGATTGTGTACGATTCTTTGTGGGAGGGAGGGGTGTCAGAGAGCGGGGGGGGGGCAGGGCTAAGATAGAGAGAGAGAATCGCTTTTCTGAGAATTTGAGACTTTGGTGAAAGGAAAGGGGGGGGGGCTTGCAATCTCTATTGTGAATTTACCCATCTGGTCTCTAATGGCTCCCTTCTGCTATGGACGGATTTTTAAAATTTGGTAACCTGACCTGGTAAGTAAATTTTTCAGTGCAGCTGAATCATTTGCTTGACTATTTCTTACTATAGAATCTATAGTATAGACTAGCGTCTCAATATAGCTCTGCTCCCTATGGAGATTTTTCGCTAAGCCTCTTGGCTCTAGATTTCGCGCTAGTTATTTGAGACTGCTGCATTTAAAAGACGAAGCCACAGACACAGAAGAAGAGCGCTTTTGCGCCAAAAAAGTAAGCACGTTGACATCTTTCTATCTAGTCAACGTAGAGAGGCAGCAGCTAACGCGGAGCAAATTCGTCTAAGAAACAGAGTATTAATATACTTCTAGACTGCACCAGATACTTAAGTCGTCAAGCATTTCGGGGACGAGACAGTGACGTAACTACATTCAGCTCATTAGATTAATGGCCAGGTGGATTCCAACTTTAAACAACTGGATTGGTGATAATCATCTTAGCCCATACCATGCCAACTATTTTAGTAATAAGTCGAAAAACGACTTTATTGGGGTTCTTGGATCATGTGTCCATGAAAAAATAGTTGTAAATATTAAAAATTGTGGATTTTTTAGCATTATGGCTGATAGCACACCCAATCTTTTTCATCTTGACCAGCTCTCAAGTGTAATCCGATACGTGACTCCAAAGTTCAAGCCCTAAGAAAGGTTGTTAAAACTAAAAGATTATCTGGATAAAAGAGGCGAAGAATGGCTAAGCTTATTTCTGAAATTCTACAGTCAGTTGGAATATGGCTTTCCCAAGCTCGTGTACAGTCTTACGACACCACGTCATCTGTGCATCTATGTCCGGCAGCATTTTAGGCTATCAATCAAAACTTTCAATCAAAAATTTTTTTACACATACTGAATAACAGCATTTAATTTTGACTGTGGCAACAGACTGTGGTTAGGCAGAAGGCAGAATGCAAGTGAGCACTTAGGACTCTTAGTGATTTTTTTTTAAATTCACAGTATTGTAGAACAGTTGACTCCGTTGCTGAGGGGTGGGGGATATCACAAAGCCTTTCTCACCCCCGATCCCGTACTCGGCAAAATTCAGTTCACCCCCCCCCCCCACTAAAACAGCCTACGGCACGCCCCTGGACATTAGATGTACTTGTCTGAGTGCAACGAAGACTCATACACAGCGCAGTATTACTTTGCCCCATATATAGCTACGATGATATTAAAACCTTTCGTCAAGCATAACTCAAAAGATATTTGACGGATTTCGTTCAAATTTTTACAGCAGGTAACTATAAAGGTGACAACGTCGTCTATTTATTACCAAGAATAAGTGTCAAACCGTTTGGAAGTTATATTAAAAAAATAGATAAAAAAGCACAATTAAAGTTACATACGTCACTAAATTTTGTGCGTACGTCATTTTCACCGGCGGGAGATTTTCGTAGACAATCGGAATTGAAAAGTTCATGGAATACATGGAGCAAAAAAATATGCAAGCACTAATATTCAGCACAATAAAATATATTTCAATTTAATAAAAATGGAAAGTTAATCTGGAATTTTTTCTGTTTGAAAAGTATTAGAGATTAGTAAGAGTAGTATTAGTATTAGAGATTTGGCGTAAATCACACCATTAGCAGCTTTTTTATTTCGCGTGTGTATGTTAGGAACAATTCTTTGATGTTTAAATAAAAGGTTTCGATTTGTGGCATTATTTCTTATTTTCTTTTCCTTTTTAGTATTTTAAATGGAATTAGTGAAAGGCGTGTATTTTAAATTAAATGAGTGAAAGACGTGTATTTTTAATGTATGTATTTCAAATGAAATCAGTGAAAGATTTATATTTAAATGAAATGAATGCAATATGAAGATGTTATGAGAAAAATATTTGGCGATTTATCAACTGCGCCAAGTTAACATAAAAGTACCAATACATATGTGGGTACTTCTCTATTATCCCGTCGACCACTTTTCATAACAAAAAACTATCGCCAAATAAACGGGAGAACGTTGTCATTGAAATATCAAAATACATAAATAAATAAAATATAAGAATTTAAGGACACAATTGTTATTTTAATGAATGAAATAACTAATAAATCAGTAAAACATAATGAAAAATACACGCAAATGTCGCGTTAAAAACCACTTGATGACGTAACAAACACGTATAATGCTTCTGTTATCAAGTAAATGGGACTGCATTTTTGGCGTTTAATCTAACAGTTTGGCGATAGTTTTTTGTTATGAAAAGTGGTCGACGGGATAATAGAGCAGTACCTCTACGTGAAATGAAACAAGGCACAGATGTCATATACGCACCACGTTGGCGCGATTTTTCCCTCCACCAGCTTGGGGAAAACTTTGTTTTTGAATATTAGTTACAAATAGTGTGACAAATAGTACGCGTGATTTTTTATTTCAATATAAAAATAAAATAACGTAATAAATGAAACAGCTTCTATTATTTTAAAAAAGGAAATAAAAATAAATAAATAATAGTTTGATATAAATAAAGGCGCGGATGTCATATACGCACCACATTGGCGCGATTGCAACAAAATGGCAATTTTATGCCTCACATGGTAACCCGGTTATTTTGTTTCAATTGTTGTTTATTAACTTTTATTTTTTATTTTAATTCTATAAATTGTTTTTATTCTATATATCAATATTTATTTATATCAAACTGTCATTTATTTATTTTTATTTCCCATTTTTGAATAATAGGAGCTATTTCATTTATTACGTTATTTTATTTTTATATTGAAATAAAAAATTACATGCTATTATTGTATGGTATTTGTAACTAATATTCAAAAACAAAGTTTTCGCCAAATTGGCGGGGGAAAAATCGCGCCAATCTGGTGCGTATATGACATCTGTGCCTAAATTAATTAAAAAAAAGGAACTTGCAAAGCAAATTAAAAAAATAAAAATTTATTTCTGTATTGTTAAGCCCGAGAAGGGACAGATATTAAAATTATTTTATTTAATCAATGCTACAATAATGTTGCATTTTTATATTAAATCTTGCTCAGTCTATTTAATCTTAAAAAAGTAAATTTAAATTTGTAACATGATATTAAAGCAACTTTAAAACATTTCATTTAGTTGAAATGAAACCTAAATAAATCTTCAACTTGTTTAATTATTTGAACTTCTCATGTTTCTTGTCTGTTAGAATTTGCTACAATACAAATTTTGCATAATGCATGTAAAACTGAAAAACAAAGTTGAAGATTTATTTAGATTTCATTTCAACTAAATGAAATGTTTTAAAGTTGCTTTAATATCATGTTTCAAATTTAAATTTACTTTTTTAAGATTAAATAGACTGAGCAAGATTTAATATAAAAATGCAACATTATTGTAGCATTGATTAAATAAAATAATTTTAATATCTGTCCCTTCTCGGGCTTAACAATACAGAAATAAATTTTTATTTTTTTAATTTGCTTTGCAAGTTCCTTTTTTTTAATATCTCAAGTTTTTTAATAACAAATTAATATGAAGCAGATAAGATTCACACGAGGCAAGTATGTAAAAGACTGCACAGATCAAAATCAGTATTGGTAATGTGAAATATACAGTTCAAACATTGATTATTCTTGAAACAATTAAAAAAATAAAAGTAATTTTTTACACTATATATATATATATATATACATAACGGACTTCAACGGATTGTTTCTCATCTTCATAATGATAATAATAAACAAATCATGTTCATTTTTGCAAATAATTTTATTCCATTGTGCAAAATACGTTTGCAACCACTTTGGAAAGAGAAGGTGGAAGATGGAACAGTGGAAGAGTAAGTGGTGTGTGAAAGCTATCGATAAAATCTTATGTTGTTTTATCACAGAATAAGAAGTATAAACATAATAACGAGTATATATGAGCAGAATGTTCTTGAATATAATTGTAAACAGGGAACGTGTCAAGAATTTTTGTTATACAATGCAAATAATAAGAAAACTAGCTGGCTTCGCCAACTAGCGCGCCCTTAACTTACATCGGTGCCTCGAATCTGGTAAAACCTCGAACCGAACGAACCTCCGACCCGGGTCCCCGATGCCTTCGGCACAGGATGATCCCTTAATTTGCACATCAAATAGTATAAACCTCTAACGGAACGAACCTCCGGCTCGGGTCCCCGCTGCCTGAGGCACCGTATAGCAGTCGTGCTGCACACGTGCTGCATAATATAATTAAGCGGTCACAGACCTTTCCAACGATGTATCACATGAGGGGTGTGTGCAAAATTGAGAAAAGTACCCCCCTTGGGGAAGCAAAATGGGGGATGGACACCGGAGATACATAATATGATTAAGCGGTCTCAGACCTTTCAAACGATATATCACATGAGGGATGTGTGCAATATTTAGAAATGTACCCCCCTTGGGGAGGGGCAAAGTGAGGGGATGGACACCGGAGATGCATAATATGATTAAGCGGTCTCAGATCTTTCCAACGATATATCACATGAGGGTTATCGGAAACATTTAGAAAAGTGCCCCCTCGGGGGTGGCAAAGGGGGGGGGGTATGGACACTGGAGATGCATAACATGATTAAGCGGTCACAGACCTTTCCAACGATATATCACATGAGGCATGTGTGCAAAATTTAAAAAAGTACCCCCTTGGGGAGGGGCAAAGTGGGGGGATGGACACCGGAGATGCATAATATGATTAAGCGGTCTCAGACCTTTCATACGATATATCACATGAACGGTACCGGCAAAATTTAGAAAAGTGCCTCTCTTAGGGGGGCAAATTGGGGGCATGGACATCGGAGATGAATAATATTATTAAGCGGTTATAGACCTCTCCAACGATATATTACATGAGGGGTTTCGGCAAAATTTAGAAAAGTGCCCCCCTTTGGGGTGGGGGAAAAGTGGACGGATGGACACCGGAGGTGCATAATATGAATAAGCAGTCGCAGGCCTTTCGAACGATATATCACATGAGTGGTGTCGGCAAAATTTTGAAAATCCCCCACCCCGTGTCGGCAGAACGAGCTCACCCCCAGCCCTCCCCATAATTTTTGACGCGGCTTCATTTAAAAAAATTATGTTATGTGTTATAAAATATCGTAAAGTTTAAAACAGATCGCTTTATTGTATTTCCAAATTGTGTTCGCGCTCTTACATCGATCCTTTTAAAGAAGTATATTTTTATTTCATACCAAACTTCTCTTTTGATAAAATTGAATGTAAATTTCCATAAAATTAATTATGTGCACGGAATTAACAGTTATTTTCTTGTACGAAGATTTTTAAAAATGAGATATTACTTTAAAATTTTTTTTTAAATATTATGCAATTTTTTTGGTATCGGGATCGGCCGGGCTCGTGCTTTAAAGATGCAAAATGTTTCGGGCTCGGATTTAAAATCGTGGAGCTCGGGTAGGCCCGGGCTCCGAAAACAGATCTCTAATACACACACAGATTTGCTCGTATTATAATATATGATTTGGTTACGCTATTTCCACCAGTGACGCTATGCATGCAAGCATAAATTTTATTGTATCAGGATTACGTAATTCTAACTTGAAGCATGGTAGGCATATGAAAAAACATAAGAAAACTGGATTTTAAAGTTTTAGTTAGGCAATGTTCCACCATGGGCGCTACCAGTGTAAAAAATCATGCGAAAATGTTTATTAAACATAAATTTGATCATGGCATTATTCAAATAATTTATACAAACCCGTAAAAAATAAAGTTTAAAAAAAATTAGTTACCCTATTTCTCGCCAGGAGATTCTATAAACACAAAAGAAAATTGTATTGAATCTGTGCCAACTACTTTCAATATAGCTATTATACAATGAAACATTAAAACAACCAATTTTATTTAAATTTGGTTACCTTATTTCCTCCCAGGGGGCGCTATAAACGAAGTAAATTGTGTTGAACAAGTACAATCTATTTCATAATAACCATCTACGCAATTAATATATAATAAGACGTCAACTTTCACCCTAGCAAAATCTCCTATAAACTATTTGACAGAAAATTTTCTCTTGTATGTAACTAATATTCATACTTATTAATCACTATTGGTGAAAATTATTTTAATTGTTTGTTATAAATATGACGTCATATATACAATTGCTTCCTGTATTTATTCATATTGATGCTCCTTGTATTATGAACAAATGTATATTGAAATGCTTTTTTTGTTACAAATGTGGCGACATACTCATCTGCTTTTTGCTTGAATTATAACCAAATATTTGAAAATGTCCGTTTATTTAGAGTATGATGTCGTGTTGTTCCATTTTTTTAAAACGTAAAAAAATCTAATTCAGTTTTATTTTGATCGTGGAAATCTTTCAATTGAAAAATTATTGCTGTGGTCAAATTATTATTATGGTTTTTGAATTGTTGGCAACAATAAAGAGACATAGTTAAATTTTATAGGAAAAACGTCCATTGATTCCCCGTCCATTGATTCCCAGTGAAAATTATGAAATTTTGAATTATTAAGAAAAATATTTGAATAAAACATAGCTTATGGATTATAATTAATCTATATGCAACGACATTTAATCCATTTTGATCCTGACGTCAGCCAAAGAATTAAAACTATTTCAAATTTCAAATTTTATTAGAATTAGTACACAGTTAAAATTTTGTGGCAACGCGTACAAAAAGTGGGAAAAACTCTAGTAAATTAACTCGTTCAATGGGATTTACTGTGTTAAATTAACATTAAGATGTCACACTGGAAATAAATAAGTATTGCGCTGCCGCGCAATACTTAATATTGATATACATATAAAAATAATCTATAGAATTAAAATAAAAAATAAAAGTAAACAAACACAACAAACAGTTTTCGCCAAAGGGGCTGGGGAAAAATCGCGCCAACGTGGTGAGTATATGGCATCTGTGCCGGGATTTTTACCCTTTTATCTGTGCTTTCGGAAATATAAAAAAATTAAAAAATTCTTATATCAGGTGTATAATGTTTTGCATTTTTATACGGACCACTTCTCCATTTTAAGATTTTAAATGCTATTTATATCAGATATTTCTTTCTTGAGATTCCCACAAGTTTTTTCCGGTAATTTTTTTAGTTCGCTTATTAATTGTTTACAATTTGCCGCCCTGGCAATAACAATTATTTATCACAAAAAATGGGTACTTCTCTATTATCCCGTCGACCACTTTTCATAACAAAAAACTATCGCCAAACTGTAACGCTAAATAAACGGGAGAACGTTGCCATTGAAATATCAAAATAAATAAAATATAAGAATTTAAGGACACAATTGTTACTTTAATGAATGAAATAACTAATAAATCAGTAAAACATAATGAAAAATACACGAAAATGTCGAATTAAAAACCACTTGATGGCATAACAAATACGTATAATGCTTCTGGCATCAAGTAAATGGGACTGTATTTTTGGCGTTTAATCTTAGTTTGGCGATAGTTTTTTGTTATGAAAAGTTGTTTCATATTGTTATTGTTTTAACTCTATAAGAGTTAGAAACAATAATGATATTAAATTCCCCGATTAGCTTAGGGCCCGATTACGGAACTTTCTCCTAGAAAAAAAAACTGTAGAAGTCTTTTACATTTGTTTCGAATGAAGCTCGATCAACAAAATATTAATTGATAATACAAACAACACTAATATTACCATGGGGGCAAAAGTTTGAATTTAAGTGTATATATTTGGAACCTCCCCCCCCCCCCCCCAACCACCCACCAAAAAAAGAAAAAGAAAGTTACAGAAATGAATTTAAAATGGCGTGAAGCCACCCTTTCTGACATAAGAAATTGGCTGCGAACCCGATTACGAAACTTTCACTTAACTTAATAACATGTATCTAATAGCCCTGAGGACAATTCCCCTTCCCAGTTATACGGACCTTGGGGCTTTTTTAAAAAGCTTGACGCAGTTCGGGTTGAAGAAGTTGAGATTTACTGTCAAATGACATAAACTACTATGAAAATAAAACTGGTGAATTATTATGCTGGTTTATGTATGTATTTAAAAAAATTGCATCTGATTACACTCTTTAGATAAATTACTCCTGTTTACATTTAATAACAGATAAACGGCTTCCGTTTACTAAATTGTTTAAATATTGGGAAGAGTTGGCGAGAGATAGATAGCCGTGTAAACAAACGGATAGAGAGACGGATAGCGACAGAGATAAGCTAACGTGTAGCGAAACGAATAGACAGACGGGTAGCGAGGCAGGTGCAAAAAAGGGTTGACAGAGGGGTAGGGAGACGGGTAGCGTGGTGGATAGAGAGACGAGTACAGAGACGACTTGACAGACGGGTAGAGAGAGGGGTATATAGACAGACAGACGTGTTGATAGACGAGTAGTGTAACGGGAAGCGAGACAGGTAGAGACACGATTAAAGAGTCGGGTAGTAAGACAGGCGGATACTGAAACGGGTATACAGAAGAGTAGAGAGACAGTAGACAGATGAGTTCGGAGAGAGACCCAGCTAAGACATACGAGTAGTTAGACTGGTAGACACGTTTGTAGCAAAGCATGTTATCAATGTGGTTTGAAGTATACGAGTTTCTATAAATAGTTATACAAATAAACAAAGGAAATTTTTTAATTCAAATATTAAATATTTGATTTAATATTTCAATATTTAATATTTTATTTTTAATATTTTATTTAGATATTTGTCACAAAGAAAATGTTGCAAAAATTAAATTAAATTTGCGTTAAACTACGCTTGCTAAAATACGCTATTGGCTGCAAATCTGATTATGTGACTTTAAAAATATCGTTTTAAAAGATCCGGCGGTTTTTTTTTTTTAAGTTTTGAGCAATTCCCGCTTAAGAAAATGAGATTATTTGCCAAATGTTATAAAAAAATGCATATGAAAACATAACAGTATATGAATTTATATATGATATTTTGTAATTATATCATTTAATTTGCTATTTTTCATATGTTGTATCTTTATCTCTTGTCTATCATATGCTGTATATTCACTTAGATTCTTGTTGATATCTTCTTTATCGTAATTGTTAACTTTATGTTCTCAGCAATATCACTCAGACTAATCCCTTTGAGGGAAGTCCTAGGACTTCCCTCAAAGGGATTAGTCTGAGTGATATTGCTGAGAACATAGGGTTAACAATTACAATATAAAAAAAAGAGAAATTAAATGATAGAATTACAAAATATCATATATAAATTCATATACACTGTTAAAAAAATAGAAAAGAAGTACCGTTCATCAGATGTGTTGTCATAATTTTTTTTAACATGTGGCAAAGAATCTCATTTTCTTAAGCGCGTATTGCGCAAAACTTGGAAAAAGAAAAAAAAAAAAAGAAAAAAAAAAAACGCCGGATCTTTTAAAACGCCAAGCTTTTTAAAGTTACGTAATTGGATTTGCAGCCAATAGATTATTCTATCAAGCGTGGCTTAACGCAAATTTAATTTCATTGTTGCACTTTTTTTTGTGTGTGAATTTAAAATTTTTCTTCCTTGATTATATATCTACTATTTCTATAACTGTTTATAGAAACACTTACACTTCAAACCACATTGATAGCATGCTTTGCTACAAACCAGATTGCAAAACTATAGTCTAAATTACTATCTGGAGGCACGGCAGTGCCTCCGCCAAGTCGAGAGAGGACAGCCGTAAGCATACTTTTCTGGAAGCAACTCAGAGCACTTTTGACCCCCCCCCATATCTCCGCGCTGGAGTATCCCAAACATTTTAAACTTCAATTATAGAGAGTATTTGGCCCACAGGACCAAAATTTAAAATTACAACTTTCTGTCTTTTCTAGTTCAGGCGATATATGAACTCAAACATTCGATTTTTTGTCACTTCTTACTCACTCGTTCACGCGTCATCAAAAAGATTGGGTAGATCCCGTAGCTCCAGAAACTTGACATTTGGAAAAAAGGTAGTGTTTAGGATACAAAGAAAGGAAAAATTATAAAATCCAGAAAATTCGAAAAAAAAACATTCGAAAATTCAACAAATTCCATCAAAATTGAAAATTGAAAATAATACGATCTTGTAGTCTTGGAAACTTAAGATTTGGTGTGAAGGTAGTGTTTAACATCCAGAAAAAGAAAACTTCAAAAACACCAAAAAAATCGAAAGCAAAATTGAAAAAATCGAAGAAATTGAAAAAAACCGAAAATTTGAAGACAATCCGATTTTGTTGCGCTAGAAAATTCAAATTAGGAATAAAGGTAGTATTTAGGATACAGAAAAAGGAGAATTAAAAAAATCCAGAAAATTCGAAAAAAAAATAAAACAATTCGAAAAAAATTGAAAAAATGAAAATAATTTGATACGATAACGCTCGTATTTATAAATTAATTTGGATGAAACTAATTGTGTGTATTAAGCTCATCAATGCCTCGACCGAGTTCGTTGGCCAGCTTGGTCCGCCATCTTGTTTCAAGATGGCGGCCACGGAAAATTTTAAAACTAAAATAAATACACAAAAAAGTTAAAAAATCAAGTTTATTTTTTAATTAGGTGTTAGGACTTGATACAAGGATTCCAGAGCATTTTTTGTTTTACCTCTATCTTAAAAATTGGCTGAGATAGAGCAGTTTGAAATTCTAGGGTGGCTGACATTTTGAAACAAAACAGCACATTACAAAAAACCAACGATAAATTTATGGTCAATAATGGTCAAGCAGGTGCAATCCCGAATGAATACTCCGTGTTATTATAACTGTAACTTTGACTTCGAAATTTTGATACGTTGCATTTTCTATTTGTTGATATTTTTGAACTATGATTTACGCTAAGTGAAATGTTGTTGTTGAAGAGGGATTTTCCATGTAAATCCGAAACGTCCAATTTTAATATGTTTTTAATGTTTTATGAAAGTGTATTGTAATGTCTGTAATTTTAATGATTTTAATATAAATTTATAAGTTTTAGTAAACGCGATTTCTCGCAAATTATTTTCTTTCATTGTTGTAATCATTTTCCCAATCATACGCATAAAACTATATATTCATATCCGTTAGCGCCAAATTTTCGCCAAAGTTGGCGACAATTGGCGAAATCTCGCCAAATTTGGCGACAAAAATAAGTCTTCATAAATGAAGCCAACTTGGCTATAGCTCAATAATTTGGCGAATTTCTTATTCAAATTCAGTGTAAACGAATCTTTTGTAAACGGTTTCTTTGCATTTTAAGTTGCTGTTTTCGAGTAACATTAGCTAAAATTTTAAAACGAAGATATAGGAAAGCTACCTTTTCCTGCCGGTACAGGCCGGAGGACTTTTTTATGAGTTGTCGGATGCAATCTATGTTTTGCATTAAATAAAGTAAAACATTGAAAAACAAATACCACAGGATGGGGATAGTTTGTTTTAGATCTAGAAGCACGGCAGTGCCTCCGCCAAGTCGAGAGAGGACAGCCGTAAGCATACTTTTCTGGAAGCAACTCAGGGCACTTTTGACCCCCTCATATCTCCGCGCTGGAGTATCCCAAAAATTTGAAACTTCGTTTTTCTAGAGTATTTGGCACACAGGACCAAAATTTAAAATTAAAACTTTCTGTCTTTTCTAGTTCAGGCGATATATGAACTCAAACATTCGATTTTTTGTCACACACTCACTCACTCGTTCACGCGTCATCAAAAAGATTAGGTAGATCCCGTAGCCCTAGAAACTTGACATTTGGAAAAAAGGTAGTGTCTAAGATACAAAGAAAGGAAAAATTATAAAATCTGGAAAATTCGAAAAAAAAACATTCGAAAATTCAACAAATTCCATCAAAATTGAAAATTGAAAATAATACGATCTTGTAGTCTTAGAAACTTAAGATTCGGTGTGAAGGTAGTGTTTATCATCCAGAAAAAGAAAACATCAAAAACACCAAAAAAATCGAAAGCAAAATTGAAAAATCGAAAATCGAAAATTTTCAAATAATCCGATTTTGTTGCGCTAGAAACTTGGAATTCGGAATAAAGGTAGTATTTAGGATGCAAAATAAGAAAAAATTAAAAATTCCGGAAAATTCGAAAAAAAAAATTCAAAAATTCGAAAAATTCGAAAAAAATTGAAAAAATTAAAATAATTTGATCTTTTAGCCTTAGAAACTTAAAATTCGCAGTAAAGATAGTGTTTAGGATTCAGAATAAGTTAAAATAAAAAACCAAATAAAATTCGAAAGTAAAACAAAAAAATCGAAAAAATCGGAAAAATCGAAAAATAAGGAAAATTTGAAAATAATTCGATTTTATAGCGCTAGAAACTTGAAATTTGGAATAAAGGTAATATTTAAGATACTAAATAAGGAAAAATTCAAAAAATATGGATAATTCAAAAATACCCATAAATTAGTGCAGACGATATATGAACTCAAAGTTTCGATTTTTTGTCACTCACACACTCACTCACTCTCGCGTCATCAAAAAGATTGGGTATATCCCACAGCCACAGAAACTGAAAATTTGGAATAAAGCTAGCATTTCGGATACAAAGAAAGGAAAAAATATAAAATCCGGAAAATTAAAAAAAAAAAACATTCGAAAATTCAAAAAAATCGAACAAAATTGAAATTTGAAAATAACACGAGCGTGTAGTCTTAAAAACTTAAAATTTGGTGTGAAGGTAGTGTTTAGAATTCAGAAAAAGAAAACATCAAAAACACACACAAAAAAAATTGAAAATAAAATCGAAAAATCGAAAAAAATCGAAAAATTTCAAATAATCCAATTTTGTTGCGCTAGAAACTTGGAATTCGGAATAAAGGTAGTATTTAGGATGCAAAATAAGGAAAAATTAAAAAATCCAGAAAACTCGAAAAAAAATCAAAAATTCGAAAAATTCGAAAAAATTTGAAAAAAATTAAAATAATTTGATCTTTTGGCCTTAGAAACTTAAAATTCGCGGTAAAGATAGTGTTTAGGATTCAGAATAAGTTAAAATAAAAACGCAATAAAATTCGAAAATAAAATAAAAAAATTGAAAGAAATCGAAAAACAAGGAAATTTTGAAAATAATTTGATTTCATAGCGCTAGAAACTTGAAATTTGGAATAAAGGTAATATTTAAGATACTAAATAAGGAAACATTAAAAAATATGGATAATTAAAAAAAAAAAAATCGAAAATTTAAAAAAACAAAACAGAAAGAAAGAAAGAAAAAGAGAGAAATTGAAAATAATACGATCTCGTAGTCTTAGAAACTGAATATTTGGTGTAAAGGTAGTGTTTAGGATTCAGAAAAAGAAAAATTAAAAACACAACAAAAATTGAAAATAAAATAAAAAAATCGAAAAAAAAAACGAAAATTTGAAAATAATTCGATTTTGTAAAGCTAGAAACTTAAAATTTTGGAATAAAGTTAGTATTTAGGATACAAAAAAAGAAATAAATAAAAAATCTGTAAAATTTGAAAAAAAATTCGAAAATGGAAAAAAATTCGATTTTGTAGCTTTAGAACTTAAAATTCGGCGTAAACTTATTGTTTAAGATACAGAAAAAGGAAAAATTAAAACACAATAAATTCGAAAATAGAATAAAAAACTCGAAAAAGATCGGAAATTTTAAAATAATTCGATTTTGTAGCTCTAGAAACTTAAAATTTGTAATAAAGGATACAAAATAAGAAAAAAATATAAAATCCAGAAAATTATAAAAAAAAAAAAAAAATGCGAAAAAATCAAAAATTGAAAATATTTTTATCTTAGTCTTAGAAACTTAAAACTTGGTGTAAAGGTAGTATTTACTATTCAATAAAAGGAACAGTTAAAAAATTCGAAAATAAAATCGAAAAATCGAAATATGTTTAAGAAATCGAAAATTCGAAAACAATTTGATTTTGTACTGCTAGAAACATTAGTTATAAGATAATTGTCCTATTAGCTAGTACAACGCCCCTATCTGTTTTATGTTAATTCCCCCGGATTATGATTTTCTTTTCTTTCGTTTACGAATTTCGTTATAGAAAAGTTCCGCTATAGACTGGCTACGATATAGGCGATTTCTTTATAGACAGGTTTGTTTTCTTTCACATGTTGTACTCTATTTACTTCACATATGAAATATGGATTGTTAAATGATGTTGGCCCCACAAAAATTTTCACAGCTCCCCCTACCCTCCCGACATTACTGGCTGGTAATGGCTTGATAATCCTTTCTAAATAAAATCATGGTGACTCTAAGATTCACTTGATTTATCTCTAAATTGAACCTAAATGATCCTAAGAAGACGGATCAAATAATTACTATATTGGCATGACAATCAGGTAACTTAGAATTAAAATCGAAAAATCAATAAATTCATAAAAAGTCGAAAATTTGAAAATAATTCGATTTTGTAGTCCTAGAAGATTGACATTTGGCAGAAAGGCAGGGTTTTGTACACAAAGTAAGGAAAAATTAAAAAATCCGTAAATAATAAAAAAAAGTCTAAAAAAAAAACGAAAAAAAAAACATCGAAAAAAGGAATATAGTTTGATTTATTGGAAATTTCCGGAAATTTTAATTTTGGCTTTCTTTTTATACTAAAAAGTTCTTTTATGTTAAATATCAAGTATCTAGGGCTGCGAGTTATATCTCAGATGCATAGCGCCTATCCTGGAAGCAATTGAGAGTACTTTTGACACTCCCCCTCCCATAATTTAGTGCTTGCCTAGGAACCTGAAATCTCTTTTTATCTACAGTACTTTGCAAACGAAACTAAAGCTTCAATTTTTTGATACCTGTAAATAATAGGGACAGAGTGTGGGCTTAGCGAAAATCAGTGGATGATCTCCAAAAAGAACCCAAAATCAAGAAAAGGAGGGTTACTTACAAAAAGAAGTGAAATCTCATCAAAAAGTCACCTGTAAAAAATGCAGCGAAGTCTCGTAACTCATTTACCGTAAAAAGTACTGAGATCGTATAAAGCCAAGTTTAACTATCTTATTAACTCTGAAATTTTCATTCACAAATCACTCCTAGTCTCTACATCTTTAGTTAATTATTATTTTGTGACTTGGCAATTACGCAGCACAGGGTAGTTATTACACCTTACTATGTTATGGGATGGGATGGGATAATTTAATTAAGGCAAATTATATACGCACAGGGAAGTTATTACACTTTAATATGTTATAGTATTATTTGATTAACTAACTAACTATACATCACATTCTCGTGCTACGTAATTGCCAAGTCACAAAATGATATTTAACTAAAGATTTAGAGACTAGGAGTGATTTGTGAATGAAAATTTCAGAGTTAATAAGATAGTTAAACTTGGCTTTATACGATCTCAGTACTTTTTACGGTAAATGAGTTACGAGACTTGGCTGCATTTTTTACAGGTGACTTTTTGATGAGATTAAAGTATACAAAAAATCTTTCGATGACTTCTGTAAAATAACTTTAACATTAAATTTCCATATCGGCAAAATTGAAAAATTATATATATTTCAAAGTTAAACTTAACAGATACTTCTTGGTTATTCTCTAGGAGGCCCTGCTCCCTGCGCCTTTACTGCGCCAATCCACAGACTTTTCTTTTGCCTGTCTGTCTCTCCACAATCTGTCTGTTTCCCTATCTGTTCTTCTGGCCGTCTTTCTAACCGATTGTCTATCTCTCAACACGTCTCTGTCTTTATATTTCTCTACCGGTCTCTCTACCCGCCAATCTATTTCTCTAACCGTCTGTCTATTCGTCTAACTACTTGTATGTCTAGCCGTGTCTCTATCCACTTCGCTACCCATTTGTCTATCTGTCTCACAACTTGTCTATCTGTCTCTCTACCCATCTTCTTACCCATCTCCGTACCCATCTACTGTCTCTCTACTCGTCTGTATACCCGTCCCACTATCCGTCTGTTTTTGTACCCGACTCGCTACCAATCTCATTACCCGTCAGTCAACTCGTCTCTGTACTCATCTCTCTACTCGTCTCTTTATCTACCACGCTACGCGTCTCGTAACCTTTCTCGCTACATTCCTGTCTACCGGTGTCGCTACCCGTCTCGTGACCCATCTCGCTACCCCTCTGTCAACCCTCTCTTTACATTTCTTTCTAGCCGTCTGTCTATTTGTTTCGCTTCCCGTCAGCCTACCTATGTCGCTACTCGTCTCTCTACCCGTCTGTCTACCCGTTTGTTTACTCGTCTTTCTACCTCTCGCGACCTCTTCCCAATATTTAAACAATTCATTTATTATACAGAAGCCGTTTATCAGTTATTAAATGTAAACAGAAGTAATTTATCTAATAAGTGTAATCAGATGCAATTTTTTTTAAAAATACATGCATAAACCTGAATAATAATTCATCAGTTTTGTGTTCATAGTTGTTTATATCATTTGACAGTAAATCTCAACTTCTTAAACCTGAATTGTCTCAAACTTTTTAAAAAACCCACAAGGTCTGTATAACTGCAAATTACCCCGAGGGCTATATTAGCTACATGTTATTAAGTGAAAGTTTCGTTATCGCGTTTGCAGCCAATTGCTTATGTCAGAAAGCGTGGCTTAACGCCATTTTAAATTCATTACTGTAACTTTCTTTTCTTTTTTTTTCTTTTTTTTTGGGGGGGGTGGTTAGGGGGGGAGTGTTTCAAGTATAAACATTTAAATTAAAACTTTTGCCTCCATGCGATTAGTGTTGTTTGTATTATTAACTAATACCTTGTAGACCGAGCTTCATTTGGAACAAATATAAAAGACTTCTTCTACAGTCTATTTTAGGAGAAACTTTCGTAATTAGGCCCAAAGCCAATCGGAGCATTTAATATCATTATTGTAATTCGTATAGAGTTAAAACAATATTGTTGCTAACTTTACTCTTGTTTGAGACCAGCCTTGCCTGTGTATCTGAATGGGGAAAAGTTTCGTATCCTATGTCGGTTGGCGAAAAATATTTAAAATGTTGCTAAAGGTAGTTTTAGCATCTTACAAAATTTTTCAAGAGAGCAGTAAAACATGTTTTACAAATATTTACAAACATACGTTTATTAAAGCATGTTTTTGCACCATCTTAAAAATTTAAGCACGATGCTAAATAAAATTTTATCGCCATATTCGATATTTTAATAAGTAATGAAAATACATAAACAAACTTATTTAACAAACCTAAGAGGCATTTTTGTGATAAATAATTGTTATTGTCAGGGGGGTAAATTGTAAACAATTAATAAACGGCTAGTAAATAATAAATAGCATTTAAAATCTAAAAACGGAGAAGAGGTCCGTATAAAAATGCAAAACTTAACATTATACGCTTGATATATGTAAATCTTTTTATATTTTTTAATATTTCTGAAAGCCCAGATAAAAAGGTAAAAATCTTTTTTCCAAATGCCAAATAGAAAATATACAAAATAGAATGCCAAATATACAAAATAGAAAAATATCTGCAAAAAAATATATTTACATAATACTACATCTGCAAAAAATAAGATTTAGAAAAAGTAAGCCAAATCCTCCAGATCCCAACAATCACATCGAAAAACATATCACCAAAAAAGAACTCGCCAAATCTTACGGCACAGGAGATGGATTTTTCCCTCTGAATGCAGAATATTAGTTTTTTTTTCTTGTACGATGGGTGTTTATAATATAATTGTTTCATTTCACATACTACATACCGTTTGATATATTGGTACTTTTATGTTATTCTGGCGCAGTTGATAAATCGCCAAATATTGTTCCTATAACATTTTCATATTGAATTCATTTCATTTAAATATAAACCTTTCACTCATTTAATTTAAAATACATGCCTTTCATTAATCCCATTTAAAATGCTAAAAAGAGAGAAAAAAAAAGAAATAATACCATAAATAGAAACCTTTTATTTAAACACAAAAGAATTTTTTTTTTTAATTTACACACGCGAAATAAAAAAAGCTGCTATTGCTGACATTTGCGCCAAATCTCTAATACCAAGTCTTCCAAGTTATTGCGGGGTTTTTCTTTCAAACAGAAAAAAAATCCAGATTAATTTTCGATTTCTACTAAATTGAAATATATTTTATTGTGCTGAATATTAGTGCGTGCATATTTTTTTGCTCCACGTACTCCATGAACTTTTCAATTCCGATTGTCTACGAAAATCTCCCGCCGGTGAAAATGACGCACGCACAAAATTTTCGTGACGTATGTACTATAATTGTGCTTTTTTATCTATTTTTTAAAATAATTTCCAAACGGTTTGACATTTATTCTTGGTAATAAATAGACGTCGTTGTCACCTTTATAGGTACTTGCTGTAAAAATTTGAACGAAATCCGTTAAATATTTTTTGAGTTATGCTTGACGAAAGGTTTTAATATCCATCGTAGCTATATATGGGGCAAAGTAAAACTGCGCTGTGTATGAGTCTTCGTTGCACTCAGACAATTATAGAATGCACAATAAATTAATCAACAAATACATCTATATAATAAAACCGTAAGTCATGTGACTGTCATCAACAGTTCCGGTATGTCCGTTTCACTTTTTCATATGCCAGGCGGCCATTTTTATTCAAAATTATTTTTGCAAATAAAACTGCATAAAAATTACATTTTAGAAAGATCGTTCAAAATAAATTAATATTTGAGAGATGACTTACCTTCAATTATGTATACATTCTGCAATAACTTCAGTTTAAATTAGGTTCGCAGTTAAAATTCTCTATATATGAAAGTAAACAAAGAAAAAAAGATTCATTCGTTGTGAATGTTTAAAATATTAAACCATGAATTTTTGGATCGCTGCCTGGCGTAAAAAAAATAATCCGCACCAGTGAGACAGTCAAAGTTTACCTTAATTCTGTTCCATACAACTCAACTACCGGATCTTTTTTGACGTAAGTTGAACTCATGTAATAATATTTAATGGATCAAATTTCGAAAATAATTGTCAGCTTTTATTTTTTGCGCGTGCAAATTAGAAACGATACTTTAATTTGAAATCAAATGTTTTGATTTATGATAATTATTATTTTTCTATTTTCTATTTTAAATGAAAAATGTGAACGTCATGTATTTTAAATTGAAACAGCTGTCACGGACGCACCGGGGCTGGCGCGATTTTTGTTGTGCGCCAAATATGTTTAAGAATCTCCGCATTAGCGAACATATCGCAAGTGATAAGCAAACGGACATGAAGCATAAATTCTTAAGTGGGTTAAGCGGTTTTTGTCAAGAAAGATGAAATACATAACAACAAAAAATATGCGAAATGCTACCGCGATCGCAAAAGTTCTTGATTTATCTATTAGATTTTTCCAGTTATGCGAGGGATTAAGGAAAAAAATAAATTATGAATAAAAATAATTTGTTACAATGCTTAACATACATTTAAGGGCGACCAAACTGGTCGCCAGTGGCGGCTAGTAGTAAGTATAGTCGCTTTGTCATATATGTTTCCTTTTTCTACTGCTTGGCCCTGGTAATGATACCATCGTCTCAGATACTTCATCGTCCGTCTCTGTGCTTGACTCGATTGGTTGTTCTAGGTCATCAAAGTCTTCAAGGTCCAGTATAATATCAGGAGCGTTGCCACATAGTTGGTTGTGGCACTTCACACAGATAACTGAGCACTTCAAGCCTGTCTTTCTAGAACTGCAATTCGTACTACAATTTTTCTTTTCCTTGGTAAGATATGAAATCGAGTAGAGTTTGAGGAGCTGGTCCATTCATCATGGTGACTGGAATGAGCCCATGACCACCCCACTTCCAGCCGCATTCGAAAGGATCCTTTTCCTTTGCCAGCCATGTCTGAATGTATGATATTCATCAGCATCACGAGTAGGTGGTAGTCTAGCTAAATTTAATTTAATATTGTTAGCTGCTCTAGAGCGAAGCTGACATACCGCAATACATTCAAGTTTTGGTTGGGATCAACTCCATGCAGGGCAAGAAGTACACCTTCTGTGGCTTCAACAAGCTTGTGCCTCTCTGCATTTGAGTCTTTAAAGATTTGAACTTTTTGGTTCAGGAATGGGTTCTGAAGAATTCTGCAATATTTCATTTTCCCACGGCTGTAGAGCACAGAAGTGGTGTCACAACCACTTACTGCATGAAGAAAAAGAATATTTTGTGCAACAACCTTAAATTCGAAACACTCTTTGGAGTAGAGATCATCAGGCAGTTTCCCTCTCCTGGCCCTTCGGAAATAAACATTGTCTGCAGCTATAGAAGCCACAAGAACAAGAAGGTCCATGTCTTCACCATTGGCAATGACAGCATCGTAATCACGGGCTTAGGAAATAGCTGTGTTTACTATTAGCACATCTGCATCTTCAGTGGCCTGCGTAGTGATCATTTTTGCTTTTTCAAATTCATTTCGAAGCATATAAATGAAAAGTTCTTTATTTTTTTTTCATTCCCCAACAATTTTTATTGTGGCATCTGTGGAAAGATTGTCTCATTGAACTTAACCTCAGCAGAAGTATGAATCTTCAAGCGGCGAGCACTTTCTGCACTTTTTATACTTTTTTGATTATGTTCAGGATAAGTTTCTAATATTTTCTTTATTTTAAAATTTAAAACTGAATTCAAAACACCGGAAAACAATTCTCTTTTATACAGGTTTCCATCTTATCAGGTATAATTGTTGTTATTCTTTCTGTTGGGACTAACATTCTCAAACTGAGATACATTTACCATCAATGTAAACTTTGACTAACAAAATTATGTGGGACAAATGAATACAAACACGACAAACCAAATCTTCATTGTGCGCCCTCTTCTCCTTCCATTCTAGCGCCCGGGCCACATGCTCCTTTTGCTCCCACCTCCCTTAGTTTCGGCCTTAGATACTCCTTTTCCTTTTTAAAATTTCTAAATTATAACTTATTTATCTTTCAAGTAGTTTTTTACATTATTTCCAGCTATTAATTTTACTTTCGACTTTGAATTCTTTGCCCTGCACCTATGTCTACCGACTAGGTTTTTTGGTTAACTTCGCAACCCCCCCCCCCTTCAACTATTCAACAGTTACCTATTATTGTACATACTATAATTAATTAATTGCATCGTTTAATCAATATCAAAAATAAAAGCTCGTTTTTAAATTAATGACTTGTCAGGCGGTAATTTTTGTTTTAACCATAAATTGTATTATTTTGATTTTTAAAGTCTATTATAGATATTTAATGATCTAATAAATGAAACTTATAGACTACTTCATGCTTTACAAACTTTATAATAACACTTTTGTCTCTAAAACGCACTAAATGTAGGTTATTAAGCAAAAACTAACGTCATTTGTGGATTTTTGCACTTTTTGCAAATTTTACCCTATTTTCCCGGCTCCGTATCTCACCCCCTATTTGGACAATTTAGAAACATGAATACTGCATGTTGTAGAGAATTTTATGCTCTACAAAATGGTGGAAGTGCTTTTTCTGTAAAATGCACTGAAATTGAGTTATGTTTTTTTCAATATTCTGAAAAGCGCACAAGGTCTAGAAGGTCGAAAACTTTGTGTTTTTATTAGAGGGTCAACCTTTACAACGTATCCAAAAATCCGAACTACCCGAATTTTTGCAAGGCAAGGCTTTTTTTACGCTATTTCTACTGGACTATTTGGTAATCCTATTTTTATAAAAATTAGACATTTGTATTCAGCATTCAAATCTATGCATAGATGTGTCAATTTCAAATCGGTCAATGCAAAATGTTTAATAATTCAAAATCTAGGGAAAATGCTTAAGTGATACTAAAAGAAAACAACAAAAGGCTAATAAAACCTTTTTAATTATCCAACATACGTTTCAACGCTCCTTACGGCGTCATTTTCAAGAGAAAAAAAATAATAATGATAAATAAAATATTCTTGCAAAATTTGAAAAACAACCTTGAAAAACATGAACCACGCGATCCAAATATGTAAAACTGAGAAAAGCAGGTGCTTGAAGTAGCCAACTGTAATCGTGAAAATTATATTTCGCTATTGTTGTTTGAAACGGAAAAGGACCTCGTGCCAAATTTTAGGCAATTGAA
Organism: Maratus michaelseni; assembly: GCA_963931845.1. Classification (NCBI taxonomy): domain Eukaryota; kingdom Metazoa; phylum Arthropoda; class Arachnida; order Araneae; family Salticidae; genus Maratus; species Maratus michaelseni. The sequence continues at coordinate 475,830,236 of OZ007587.1, forward strand.
ATGAGGCGGAATCATTGCAAATGTTTACGTTACGCATGTAGATTTCTATTGCTTCATGGATAATGGATGGGAAGTAGGCTCTTGATGGGTAAATTATTTTACTATTTTTAAAATCAATTTCTATTGCTTCGGTTCTATGTAGTCGTGCCAGCGCTGTAGTACTCCTGTTATATTTGATATCTGCTATATCAAATCTTATTAGTGATCTTATTTTGTTGTTATGTAACATTTCATCGATGCTGGATTGAAAATGTATTATGGAACGTAGCAGATATCAAATATAACAGGAGTACTACAGCGCTGGCACGACTACATAGAACCGAAGCAATAGAAATTGATTTTAAAAGCAGTAAAATAATTTACCCATCAAGAGCCTACTTCCCGTCCATTATCCATGAAGCAATAGAAATCTACATGCGTAACGTAAACATTTGCAATGATTCCGCCTCATTTCAATTGCCTAAAATTTGGCACGAGGTCCTTTTCCGTTTCAAACAACAATAGCGAAATATAATTTTCACGATTACAGTTGGCTACTTCAAGCACCTGCTTTTCTCAGTTTCACATATTTGGATCGCGTGGTTCGTGTTTTTCAAGGTTGTTTTTCAAATTTTGCAAGAATATTTTATTTATCATTATTATTTTTTTTTCTCTTGAAAATGACGCCGTAAGGAGCGTTGAAACGTATGTTGGATAATTAAAAAGGTTTTATTAGCCTTTTGTTGTTTTCTTTTAGTATCACTTAAGCATTTTCTCTAGATTTTGAATTATATTTAGTGATCTTATTTTGTTGTTATGTTTAATAATTCATTAGAACCCTAAATAACGGTACTTGTTTGCGGTTTTTTATCACTTTGAGGATGAAATTAATAGCCTCAGTCGAGGTTCCATACATTTTGAGAAAAACGCATTTTTTCCGTTTCACACACACTTTACTTTGCGGGCGATCAGCGGGAGCGTTCCGAATCAACCAAGGATATTTGATAATGATTTTCGAAAAAGAAATGTCGGTAATTAGCCGATATTAATTTACTCTCCCTTCTTATTTCCGAATCTACTGAAACTAAAATTAGGAAAAAAATAGAGGTAGTAGAAGTTTATTAATTAATGAATAAATAGTAATGAATAAATTGAATGTACGGAAAACTTTGAGCGCGAGTTATACTCGCAATTGAACTATTTTTTAACACTTTCCAACATTAGTTGAAAAGTGTTTATGAAATCGTTTTGTCTGCCCTGCCCATGTCAACAATGGACTCTGATTGCCATGATATTTACTGTGGTATGTTCAGTATTGAATTTACGGACACTCAAAAGCATTCTGATACATTACGGTTGACGATGAGGAAAAATCGTTTGCGGTGCATTTTAACGATATTGCACTATATCAAACATATTTAAATGGATAAAATCGCTTAGGTGCACTACAATATGCTTACTATAATTTTATTAAAATGTAAACATTCCCAAAGGAGGGATTTTCAAAATCATAATAAGTGCACTGAATGTCTTTATGCAAATACGACACATTGTATAATCTACACACACACACAAATAAATAAATAAATAAATGATAATGATCCCGTGTGAATGAATGAATGATAACTAGCCTAAGGGACGATTAAACCCCATAGAAAAGCATTATGACATAAAAGTAAATGTTCCCCATTTATTCAACGAATGAACCCAATTTAACCAAAATCTATACAACTATTTCCAGGTATCTCACCAACTTATCTACCCAATATCAAGCTCATTGGATGCGTTTTGCGACAGTTATCGGGGAACAGACAGACAGACAGACATAACAAAACTTTCGTCTCTACAGTAAGCCTTGACTGGACGTTTCGGCAGTTATTCACACTAACTATTATTTTTTTTACCGATGTTAATTAATATTACATGTTATTAGATTAACCGATGTCATCGAGAAACATTCACCGATAACCCATTAACTGGTATTACTGATGTTAACTAATATTACATGTTATTGGATTAACCGATAACCGATGTTATTGGATTAACCGATATTACCGATGTTAACTAATATAATGTTAATAATTTTATTAAATATGAACATAACAAAGTACCATGACTTTCGAAGTCTACTGTAAAACCATAATAAGTGAACTGAAAGTATTATGCAACATCACACACAAACATAAATAAATGAATGAATGATAATGATCCCGTGTGAATGAATATGAATGAATGATAATTAGCCTATGGGAAAAGCAGACGAAGAAGAAAACCTGTTGTCTAAAAACAGAGTCTGCCTTCACCCAAAAACAGTGGACTTGTGGGAGCCCAATTTCAGACGCGGAAGTATCGAGCGAAAGTGGCGCTCGATTTCTCTTCATCCCCCCCGTCACCATGGCAACCGGAGGGATCCTGCGAGAAGTTTGATTTTGCACCCTCCCACCCCTCCACAGCCACCACCCCTCTTTCTTCGTTTGCGGGAATTATTAAACATTCTCTAGCGCCTTCTCTTCGGCTGGCATCGATAATTGCGTCCGAAAAGAAGTAGACAAACAAAAAAAAAAAAAAAAAAAAAAAAAAAAAAAAAGAAAAACGGCGCTTTGGCTGCTTTTGCCCATTTAACGGTGTTTTCGGGAGAAAAGTGGAAATATTTTCCGCGGAACTTGTCCTTTTAATAGTGATGGATAGAACAATATTGATAAAGGCCCGCCTGCCCATATTTCTTTCGGAGCATAAGAAAGGCATTTTTCTTTTTTTAGTTTTTTGTGTCTCATTTGCATGGTACAGGGGTACAAAATTACTTTTTTTTGTAAAAGGGGGGGGGGGGGGGGTGGGTGAGGAGGGAACTGGAATGAGCATGAGTTATTGTAGTGTTCCAGTAAAAAATACAATATTAAAATTACCATTTTACTTTTTAATAATGACAGATAGAATAATGTTGATAAAAGTCCGTGTGCCCCTATTTTTGGAGCAGGAGCCATTTTTGTTAGAACATCTTCATCTACATATATATAATACCTTTCAAAATACATCAAAATCTGACTCAATCTCCAATTTAAAGATGGCGTGTATTGAGTGCATAAAGAATACTTTTAAGTTAATAAATAATTAACAAGTTCAAGCATCAAATTACCGAAACTGCAATTTAGAGATAGCATGTACATACATAAACATACATAATAGGTTTAGAAAATTAGAGGGGGAAAAAAGCAGAAAAATAAATATACAAAATGATAAAAGATGCCAGATAAATAAAATAAATGTAACCCAATCACAATTTATATATATATATATATCCCAGAGATGTAAAACGACCAAGAAGACGACCTCAAGTACGATGGAGTGACGAAATCAGAAAAGTGGCCGGTATTAATTGGATGACTAAAGCACTAGACAGGCAACAATGGAAAAATCTGGGGGAGACCTACATCCAGCAGTGGATTGAAAACGGTTGACGATGATGATGATGATATATATTAATTTGGACCTGATGTTTTATTGAAGGGAGAGGGGGTTTAAATTAAGAGGGTTAGAGAATAGAACATATAAAAATAATGTCCTATTAAACACGTTCCAACATAGTTGAAAAGTGTTTATGATTTCGCTTTGTCTGGCCGCCGTCTGTTTGTTTTATTGTCACAATTTTTTAAAGAAGAGTGAAATATGGAAATAAAATATCTTTTTTTCATTATAATTACATTCCTTTCAAAGAAAAGCAACGTTTTCAACCCATCACTCCTTTTGAAAATGCCGAAAGTTCATGGCCATGATTTTTCTTTTCAGCTGACTCATTGCCTTTATTAAATTGACGTGACATAAAAACAACCAAAATATAAAACAAGTCTTCATGCCTGCTTGCGAATATCTTCAAAACCCTATCCAATGCAACAATGCATTCAATATCTACCAGTTTCAAAATCAACAACTCAATGGATGAATATAATGCAGATCTGAGAAACAAATTTCCTCGCCCCCGTTCCAGACCACTAAAACACAGATTTTCTCCTTGGATTAGTGTCCTGGAATGAAAAATACCTCCTCTTCTGGTATTGAATCTTGAACTTAGTGGGATTCTTTTATGTTCTTAAAATATTATTATCAATACTATAACAAGACATTTGGAGGTAGGCTTACTTATCTTCTAGATCAGGTGTTCTCAAACTATGGTACGCGTACCAGTACTGGTACGCAGAGCTCTGGCTACTGGTACGCAGTCCGATACTGGTAACGTGGAATAAAATACAGAATGCAGCATATTATTACGGAATCAAAAACGCTTCAGAGTTCGTACGCTTTTACCACAATTTTATGCTTTATTTAAATGTAGAAAAGTATTAAAAATCCCGCAACTAAACGAGGCGTTTACAATTTCTTCTATTTAAATATTAAAAAATTGTAGTAAGAGTGTACGAACCCTGGGCTTGTCTTGGAAAAAAATTTCAAATGTGATTTAGGATCTGTAAGAGCTTTTTCTATTTTTTTTTGTTACAGGAAATGTTTGTTATAGCAGACTTGCTGAAATTCGCACACACCACTAATGACATAATCAGTTTTCCAGAATTAAAAACACAAGTATTAGATTTATATGAATAAAAATTGATTTTTTTAATTAAGACCTAATTTAAAAATTAATGCATGAAGTAATTTTAATTAACGGAAGAACTGTTTTTAAACATGCTTTATAAATTGAATTATCTGAAGGTAAAGTCTGGATGCTTGGAAGTAGGAGGAGCTTGTGTGAGTAGGAGTTAAAACAGAATAAAATTCCTAGTGTAATTTATAACCAATTCTTATGTTTGTAGTAGAAAAGCTTCTAGGAGGTGCTGAAATACAAGTTTTATTTCAAACATAATTCATAAATTAATACATTCTGTTGATAGAAAAAATTTTCTTCGCTTGTACAAAATGTTTATTTAAAATGGTGATCTTAAATCAAACAAAAACTGTGGTCATATGCAGTGCAGATTTGAGGTAAAGCATTGTACATATGTATTGAGGTGGTACATACATACATGTATGAAGAAACTTGCAAGTGTTTGCCTACTGCGCGACATTATTGTCACATTTAAAAGGTATGCAGATTATTAATACGATTGTATTGAACCCATGTAAAATGCGCTAAGCTTTGGATAAGAAATTCGTTTCTCGTTTGAGAAACCTTGCCACTGTCTCTCACGAGAGAGGAAAGTAGTGAGCTTATTCAGCTCTCCTGTGATGGATTACAGGAGTCCACTTTCAAAAGGATAAATGTAACAGAATTTTTGTTGACTAGAATATCAGAGTATCGTCTGATATTGTCAAAGTCTACTTGTGTTTAGCGCAACATATATGTCTATGAATGTGCTTTTCCCCCTTTCTTTATATGAAAAATAAATACAGGAATAAACTAAACATCGAATCCGACTTATGACTAAAACTACCTAATATTGAGTCAGACATGCGGAGCATGTGCTTGATAAAACAAGCCCACCCTTTTAATTGGCGATAGAAGTAAATTAGTGCAATCAGCCTACTACAACAGTATATGAATCCGTGTGCGCCGATATATGTCATTATAAGTTTTGTGGCTTTTTTTTCCAAAGCAAAACACTGTATTTTGTTACTGTTGCATTATTAAAATTTAATGATGATACTGCTTTTTGTTTCAATGTTATTATAAAGCAGTCAGTCATGCAGTAAGCAGAAGTATCAATTTAGTAATGCAATCATTCATTTTTATATATAAAACCTGTTAAGACGGAAACACAAAAGACCGGATATATATTTCGTTTTTGACAGGTTTCTTTTTTACAGGTTTTTCTATATAAGCTTTACATTTGTTACCTGGTGGTACGCAGGAAGTATAAACTTCGATTTAGTGGTGCGTCGGTCTAAAAGTTTGAGAACCCCTGTTCTAGATGTTATTAGTAGATGAATTTACTTTAAACATGTTCTGGAGAATGTATTTTCGACTCCGTCAATAACCACAAAATCAAATCGATGGCATAAACATATATTTGAACACCACCACAAATACACACATACTATTTGCGCGCATTATGTTTGCATCAGCAAAATAATCACAAATATGAAACATGCAACGTTCAAGTTTATACAATTCGGACAAAGTCGCTCGTTAACAAAGACAATCTATCGTCTGCGCGATGCGCAAATCAAAACGATTACAATAAAAAGGAAGACCATGGAAGCAGCGATAAATGCAACGCCTAGAATTTGTCATTGTTTTCCTGTTTGTGTAGAAATCTCCACCCCTGGAAGAAAACGCCTGAATTCTTTACTGCCCCTATAAAACGAGTATCTCAACGACAAGCCTAGCCGTATGCAAAAGCAGTTTTGTAGGTGTATTGTCTAAAGTGAATTTCAATGGGCGAGAACTTTGAGATGATAAAACGTGAAATCCTGTACATTATTTGCGATATCAACATCCTTTTTCCTACGCAAAACTCGAAGATGAATATGTTATGATACGAAAGGTTTTTGAATAAGCTTGTGACACTTAAGTTTTGTTAAAACATGTTAGGTGATTAGATATTGCAGTTAATTAAAAATAAATGGAAAATCAGAATCCCCAATAATCACAAAGATTGTAGTGCCACAAGGGCCCAATGGTTTAACACTTGATTACTATCCTCAAAAATATCATGTTGCTTTCGTTGGGTTTGTGAGATGCATGTTCCATATTCATACAATTTATACAACGATATCTGGAGGAAAAATTGTAATTAGCTATAAATAATGTTTTTTTCACTTTAATTCCAAAAACTAAAAACAAATTTAGGAACATAACTACAGTGTCTCACAAAAGTGATGGGACACTTGTGCTTTATAAAAAGAAACTGCAATAAAATAAATAAACAAACATGTGCAAAAATTTTTTGGGTGTGTTTCATATTTAAAGTTAGTAACAATTATTACATAACATACATTTTGTCAAAATATTAAAATATTAATTTAGTAAAAATACAATTGTTCAGAACGGAGCAAAAAATGGCTCACATAAGTGATGGGACACTTACTTTTCCATCAAATATTTATCCACAAATTTTACTTTTTAAAAGGTTTTAATATTTTGTTGGATTTCCTTTTACTTTTAAAACATGATTTAATCTTTTTGGGATGGATTCGACTATTTTTTTTGTGATTTCTGGAGTGATTTTACCCCATTCTTCTTGAAGCACCGATTTTAGTTGTTGTTTTGAAGAAATGGTGTGTTTGCGAATTCTTGATTCCAATTCTTGCCAAATATTCTCTATGGGATTTAAGTCTGGAGATTGTGGTGGTGTTTTTATTATTTCAGGACAGTTATATAGCAGCCAGAGTCTAACGTTCAGAGCAGTGTGCTTGGGGTCATTGTCCTGGTAGAATTTAAAATCGTTATGAAGGTTCAATTTTCGTGCTGAAGATTTCAAATTTTGCTTTAAAATATCAATATACTTGTACTGATCCATTATACTGTCAATAAAAACAAAATTACCAACTCCAGCGGACGACATACACCCCCATACCATAACTCCTCCTCCACCATGTTTTACTGTTGGTACCAAGTTCTGTTTGCGAAGTTCTTCCCTGGGTTTTCTCCACACCAAGATTCTACCGTCAGAACCAAATATATTAAATTTACTCTCATCAGCAAATATAACTTTATTCCAGTAATCAGAATTCTTATTTATGTTGGATTTTGCGAAAGCTAGTCTGAGTTTTCTATTCTTTTCACTTACGAAGAATTTTTTCCTGGCTACTCTACCGTGATATCCAGCAGATCGAATTACCCTTCTAATAGTTTCAGGATTAACAATTATTCCATATAATGCTTGTAAATCAGCAGCAACTTTTGAAGCACTAATTCTTGGATTTTTTTTAATATTTCGAACGATAATTCGCTTTATTCCATTGGATAGCTTTGATGGTCAGCCAGGTCTTCTTTTATCCTGAATCATATGATTCTTTTTATATCGTTTAATGATATTGAAAACTGTTGAACGACTCAAGTTAACTGTTTCAGCAGTTTTTCTAATAGATTTTCCACGTTCAATATGCAAATTAATAACTAATTTTCGAATTTCAGGCGAAGTTTCTTTTCGTTTAGCATTCATGACTACACAGAGCTAAAAAACACAAAAATTCCAAAACAAACTGGAGAGAAATACTGCAGACGATTTTATAAATTATTGCCAATTGCTTTTAAGTAAAAATAAAACCCCAAAAAATATTTTTATTGCTTATTTCAGGCGATTTTTGTTGCATATATAATGGTGTCCCATCACTTATGTGAGCTATTTTTTGCTCCGTTCTAAACATTTGTATTTTTATTAAATTAATATTTTAATATTTTGACAAAATGTATGTTATGTAATAATCTTTACTAAATTTAAGTATGAAACACACCCACAAAAAAAATGTGTACATGTTTTTTTAATTTATTTGATTAGTTTCCTTTTGTAAAGCACAAGTGTCCCATCACTTATGTGAGACACTGTATGTTAATCAATGACTCACAAAACTTAAAATAAACTTACCGTAACATTAAGCCTAAACCTCATATCTTACAAATACAAGTATAGTGTTAATGTAAACAGAACATTATTGAAACTTCCGTATTTTAGCAAGAAAGCTTCTTGTCTAGAATTTTATTTTCTCCACTCAACAAATAAAATTGCTGTCACACATTCTTTTTAATACGCAAAAGCATGAAACGTACAAACATAGCTGTCCAAGTGATCTGAAATCGATTAGCGTTTTATATTTTCGGATAAATGTATTATAACACCATTGTTCCTCAATGGTATCGAAAACTTTTCTGAAAGATCCGTTGTCTGTAGTATAGGAAAAATATAATGATGCTATTTCATTTCATAGTATCTGAATAAGAATACATTCAAATTTTCTGTTCTTAAGAATTACAAGTTGGAAATTGTACTTCAAACGGGACCCATGAGGTGCGTTCGTACTCTAACTAGTTTTATAAATATTCAGATATGGGTGCAATAGCTGTGGCACTCTTATGCAAAAATGCATGAATATGAAATTTATTTTACGTGCAGATTTTCATAGTATAGATATTATTTTTTTCTTATGAAATTAAGTTTCAAAATTATATTATGATTGGATTAATTTCCATAATAAAATAAGTACGTTTTAAGTTGTTGACATTTACAAAAAATTCTAGTTTTGAAAATTTAAGAGCTTGAAATCCCTATTTAGATATTTTTCCCAATAAATATCTATTTTTCTGGAAGCATCTATCCAAAAAACGGTCGGTAGATTATCGGATTGCCAATAATGAAACAATTTTAGTATACAAATTCGGTTTTTAAATTCAGTCATGCGGAAATAATAGCAACTCCCTCTTAAATAGGATATCATCATCATGGCAACCTAGAATCATTACCTATCGTGGGATATCATTGAATTAGCAATTACGTGGGATAAGATTTAATAGAATGAAGAAACTTTTATTAATATTTTTTTTAAGTTTTGATTCGATTTGCATTAAATTATTCAACGATTACATATTCAATTTCAAACCATGTTCCTGGATGTATCAGAAAATATTTGAGAACAAGTTTAAGCGTACTTTCAAGGAAATGTTTAAGTACAATTCTACAAACCCTATATATAAATCACCCTACTTTAGGTAGATTTCGCAAGAAGTAAAACCCATTACATTCTCTTCTATGTTGCAATTTCGGAAAACTTTTTGCAGATCTACGACAATCATGATTTCTCAAAACTTTATCCATCCATCTATATCACTTTTTTATGGACACGATAACTTCCAAAATTCTGCACAAATCTCTTCCAAACGGATACATAAAATCAAGGGGCATAAAATTTCTGTCAAGTTCGTAAATGGGGAAAATCGGACCAAAGGGAAGGTTTTTTGTGAAAACAGAAAAACCTCATAACCTCTTACATATCGAATCAGTTTAAAGGTTAAAGCTTTTTTTTCTTCTAGAAAAAGGGCCAAAAATTTATCTAGGACAGATTTTTGATATATAAAATGGTCTCGAGGCGCAAAAAAATAGGGGTTTCAGAAGAAAAAAATTCATAACTTCGTCCATTGCCAAGAGATCGAATCCGTTTAAATTTATTATAAATCTTCTTAATATTATCTACAGTTTTTATATTGACAAGTTTTGAAAGAACCAACTCTTACAGCAAAAACAAATTAAAAACAAACGAAAAATTCTGTCGGCTCCGTCCACAGGCACAGGTAGATTTCGATTGCTTGGTTGGTTGATTGAAGACGGCCGATTATCAACTCGACGGATATAGGCCCTAGGGGAGAGTGCCCTCCGTGGGTGTCTTTCTAAGGGATCCTAACCCGTATTCACGGCAAGGTTAGAAGAAAACCACGGAAAACTCCAAACTATTAGGTCGACGAGCGCTATTAGGGGTTTGAACCCAGCACCTCCCGTCTGCCAGCTTTGAGAGAAGAACTTCTTAGCCACTTGGTGGGGCCAGGTAGATTTCGAAGTGGTCGGTCCCAACTGCTTCATAATTGCAAAAAGGTCATTTCTTCTTCAATTCCCAATAAACTAGCGTCCCACGGTCTGAGTCTTCGAAATGTACCTGTGCCTGTAGGCCGAGCCGTCAATTCGGTATATAAGTCGACTCTTCAAATCAAACATGAAATAAACAATTGCTTTTGAAAAAAAAAAATGTGTGTGGGGGGTGGGGAAGTCATGTATAAAAAAATTATCAAAAGAAAGCAAATACTGCAATGAATATATAATCTGAAGTGGTCATTAAAACTTTTTAAAAGTGTCTAAATCCTTGAACGGTGAGGAAGAGGATATTTTGTGGGATTCAGGTGAAAATAAAATTGAAAGCGTTGAAGCTGAGGTATCCGTGCGACAATTGTGTAAATATATGATGTTTCAAAAAACTTTTTGAATCTACACATTTAGATTTCCTAGATAAATAATTTAGAAGATTAATCGGTATACTGGAACTAAATCACCTTTTCTATTGATACTTTTTTCTTAAAATATTTGAAAATACAAAAATGTATACTTTATTTGGTCTTGTTCATTTCATAATTACAAAATTTTCCTGCAATCGACTATAATTTTTTTCTAAAAATATACATTTTTTAAATTACAATAACAATTTTTAATTATTGTGCAAAATATATCCGAAACGATCCATTTTCTGGGTCATAGATCGACGCTTATCTCGTAACTATCGGTACAGTCGTGGAAAAAAAGATGAACACTCAATACTAATCCTGCAACAAATTATTGTAGAAGAAATGAATCTTTAAGAAGAAGATAATCGTCAACCACTAGAAATTCCGAAAAGCAAAGAGATAATTAAAAAAAAACAATCGCGAATAATCAAGTCAGAGTCTCGGGAATTAATTTAATGCGGGATTTAGCTTAAACTCGGCGCCTTAGACCGCTCAGCCATCCTGACCTAACGCTATTTTACTCTAAAACTGGAGGTGTTCTAGATGTCTGTTACGCATGCGCATTTATGTATTTTTTGCACTCAAAAAATTGATCTTAAGAATTACCTTTCAGTTTTAATCAGAGAGATATACATAGAATTCTATTACCATGGTTTTAATATATAAGATGTTTTATATTGCCATTGAGCAAAATTATTGCCTAACTATATTTTAATGAATCTCAAAGGAATGAATCTCATATTGTTTACCATCGCTGATTGCTGGGTGATACGATTTTCAACGCAAAATATATCGAAAAACATTCATATTTCGATGTAGCGCATCACTCAAGTTGTTTATTTGTTTTTCAGAATCTTTCAAAAAAGGTTAATCTGACGCAGCTTTATTGAAAAAAATAAATCTCTGAAAATTAAAATAAAGTGGCTGATTTCAACGAAAGATGATGAAGGGATCCGGATGAGTTCACTCCGGAAGTGTTTGCGCTATTATATATATAATTACAAACGCGCCTAAAAACGGTTCAGTGACGGGACAGTTTGCTGCAATTCTTTACAGTGCATATTGCATTATTGCATTTATGTAAAATATTTTCATTGATATTTTGGAAAACCCTACTGCAAGAAAAACACCTTGTAAAACCAAAGAAGATTTTGCAATTTTCGGTCCAAATTGGAGATTTTAGTGCAGTTGACTACATCGTTTACAAAAATATTAATATTACAATAATTTTTATAAAATGCTATTAATTAACGAATAACGTTATAATACAAGTACGGAAAATACTAAAATGTATAAAGGATTTCTACTTACTCTGAGAAACATACAGATCAGAAAAATTTTCTTTCACTTACCTGCAAAATGAAAAAAAGAGAGTTAAATCAATAAGAACATAATTCTTCAACAATAAAAATTTATTGACTTGTCAAAGGTTAATAAATATTTTCTAATTTCTAAATTACTACCATCTTTTAAAATCTCCGTATTTTTTACATACTTTCATCATCTTACAATATACATACAGTGCATACCAATTTCTGTTCCAATTTATAATTAAATCCTTTTTATTTCTGGAATTGTTTAGGATCATCTACCATTAGGTATGTTTAAGATTCTCAATATAATTTAAATTTCCTGTTAGTTTTATTTATTAAGGTATTTTCTATCCTTTTTTTCTATCACTCTATCAACTAATGTAAAGTGTTATTACCTGCCCTCTTTAAATAAGAGATTCGGCCTTACACACGTGTGTGATTATTCAAGACGAGAAGCATTTTAAGGTTTGACTTTTTGAACGTTTTTTTTTTTAGAAAAAAAAAATAAAAAAAGCTTTATTTTTCTTCAATAAATTAATAACAATAATTTCACAATAAGTAAGTATATAGTTTTCTTAATAATAAAGTTAAAATTAAATTTTTAGAAATTTTGTTTTAAGCGTTAGAGTATTATTTTTATTTGTTGAAAAAACATTCTTACCAAAGCTTATACGACGCTCCGATTAAAAAAGATTAAAAAGATTCTTCGATATATTTGGTATTAAATTCAAATTGAAGTGGGATGTTTTTAAATAAAAACAAGTTCACAACCAGCGACTAAAAAAATAAAAATAAAAATAAAAATGAATGAAATGTATGCGGTTTTATTTAGGACACATCGTAATGCTTTTTTAAAAATAGTACGAGCAGGGAAGATCGAGCATAGCTCGGTCAAAATTAGTTTTGAGTTCAACTCGATATATATTTCTCTGTATTATTTCTATAATGCCTTTTATTTTATAAAAATAGCTTGACCCCTAATGACCCATAATCAAAATTACCCACTTATCAAATTTTCTCGAACATGTGACCAAGCCCAATTGTCTTCTCGTGCCCGAAACCCGTAGGATATAAAATTTAGTCAAAATAGTATGAGCCGTTTTTATAGATAAAATTAGCTTGCCCCACAGTGACCCAAAATATGACTCAATAATTGGATTTTCTCAACCATGTGATCTAACTCAATGATTTTCTCGTGCCCAAAAACCGTAGGATACAAAATTTAGTTCAAATCGTCTGAGCTGTTTTTAAGATAAAAATAGCTTGATTCATAATGACCTATGACCAAAATGACCCACTCATCGAAATTTCTCGAACATGTCACCTAGCCCAACAGTCTTCTCGTTCCCTAAAACTGTAGGATGCTAAATTTAGCTCAGTCGTTTTTTAGATAAAATTAGCTTGACCCATTGTGACTCAAAAATGACCCACTAATCGAATTTTCTTGGACATGTGACCTAGCCCAATGTTTTTCTCGTGCCCGAAACTAGTAGGATACAAAATTTAATCGAAATTGTTAGAGCTGTTTTTAAAACAAAATTTGCATATGTATACACACCCACAAGATTTGCTCGTATTAGAATATATGATTTAGTTCAAATCGCAATTTGCAAGCTATTGCATAGGACATAGAAAATATCCAGATTGTAGGAAAAAGGGAGGAGCCTAGGCTATGGAAAATAAGTTCGAAATTGTACTTTAAACTTGGCGAATGAGGTACGTTCTTACTAAAACTAGTTTTACAGTGTAAAAAAAAAATCTTCTTTATTATTTCAATAAAATGAATTGTATCGTCTGTTATGAGCCCCCTTTTTTTTTTCTTATTACATATGCCCCGTTTACAGATGCGAATTTGTTTTTCGATACTGCAAAATTCCCCATGGGGATTTTGCTTTGGGAATGGATTACCTCCATGGTTTAATATTTCTATGATTCACGATGAACGAATCTCTTATTTTGTTTGTTTACTTTAAATGATATTGGGATAAATATTGCGCTGTCAGCCTCATTTCCACTGAAGTTATCTCAGAATCTATACATCACTCATCTCTCAACACAAACAATAATTTTATTCGAGAAAATAATATTGAATAAAAATGGCCCCTTGGGATGTGAAAAAAACAGAAATGGCCAGCCCGTATTTGTTTTCCTCAGTCACATGACTTGCGATTTATTTATTAATATTAAGCTCTGGAGCGTTTCAATAAAAAATATCCATAAATCAGTTTTTATTTTTAACATTCTTTCTCGTCCCCTTGATAATAAATTTTAACAAAAACCCTTTAGCGATGTGGCAAGTTGTTTTTCAATTCAATATCTACTTTTTATAAATTCTATAATATATGCTTTCCGTCGCCATCTAATTTTATTACGCAATTAAAAATTATTAAATGTCAATAAAAGTTTTTTTTTTTTTTTTTTTTTTTTTTTTTTTTTTTTTTTTTTTTAGGAAGGTAAGGTAATTTTGTTTCTATTCGTGTTCAAATCGTGACTTTTTCACACAAGTTGGAGGTACTAATCCTAAAATACATACAGGTTTCGCATGCACCAAAAACTAAACAGCACTCATTTATATCAAGGCCTAACTGAATCTAAAGTTTTATTAAATTCCATGCATTAGTTCTTGAAATAGGACAATTGCTGAAATCGTGTATATCCTGAAAAATGCCTGTTAGGAGATCTACATCAAAAACCAATCAGCAACAACTTACTTAATCTGAGGTTTTATAAAATTCTATGCATTAGTTCTTGAGATATAGCTATCGTGAAAATAAAGAAAAACGCAGCATAGCAACGCCACCTGTTGGACTATTTACATCAAAAACCAATGAGCACTCAAGGTCACAGAATCTAAAGTTTTATTAAATTCCGTGCATTAGCTCTTGAGATAGAGCGCCCACAAAATTTTTCTCACATACAGACACACACACACACACACAAACATTTTCTAAAATCAATCCAATCGTGTTCAGAATCTTCTAAAACGTATGAATCCGCCGGAAGTCAAAAAACCAAAAGTCGAAATTTTTCATGAATCCAACATTTTTCTTGTAAAGATAGAAGAAAGTCAAAAAAAAAAAAAAATTCTAATCGTATTTCATAAGGATTTTAGCGGGTAATAAATAATTTTAAATATAATAATATGTATCGCTAAAATCGCAATTATTTTCGAATTATTATCACGCCTGTATTTTCAAATTATTATTTCAAATCACGCCAATATTTATTATCAAAGTGCCATTATTTCCCTTTCACGTAAACATACAATTAAACTACATCAAACAATTAGACGATTGCATCATTAGTGTTAATTGTTTCAGCTTTTTAAAAGTAATACAAGGTTGCTGGTGACTTACATTAAATAATTGTTTTTTAATTTAAAAAAAAAAAAAAACTTTTTTTCTCACTCTCTATATTCAGAGGCACAGAGAGCCAAACTAAGGACCATAGGGCCACTACCCTAGATATATTCACATAAAAGGGGGAAATTCATAAAGATAATAATATAGATTAAACTATTAATTTGATCTTCAATTAATTTATACGCTAATAAAAATTCATTTTTTAATTAAATAGTTTTAATTAATTAGGTTTTTTTTAGTGAATTCCGTTTTTTAAATTAACGTTCAGTTAATAATAATGTACTATTCGTTAATTCTATGCAAAATAATAAACATTTTTAAGATTATTAGTTATACAATTATACAATATACAAAACATATACAATATAATTATTTATACACTCATCGTTGCGAATGATAAATGGTAATCTGAATTTTTAACATATCCCTGAAAAAAAAAAAAAAAAAAAAAAGAAAAAAAAAGAAAAAAAGAAAAGAAAAAGAAAGGCACGACAACATTAGCATTTTCAAAATTTTAAACTATTCTAATGGAAGTCAGAAAAACAGGGCAATTCAAAACTCAAAAATACAATCTCTTGGGGTTGACGAAGCTTTAGTAAAAAACAGGAACGTTTACTGTAGAAAAGGCAAATGTTTTCTACGAAAGCATAACATAGCTACGAAAGAAAATAGACAACTTCTTTCAAGTGACGCACGATTCCGAAAGACGTTCGTTATCTTTAGAAACCTCAGGAAAAAATCTATTTTCGAGATTTAAAGAAGCATTTTTAAAAGAACAAAGTTTCTTTTGCGGCCACCCATTTTCGGAAACGTTTCTGAGTTGTTTTTAGAGCGTAAAATCCATTTTCTCAACCTGGAATATCGGTTTTCCATTCTCAGTGAAACGTTTTTAGCTGCGTCGTTGAATTTTTTCAATTGGAAGAGAGTAACAAAATAATCACTCATTTTATTGTTAATGCTCTTAATTTATCATGTTCGTTTCTAAAACATGTTTGTTGAACATGAAAAATGTTTACTTGAGAATGGATTGCATCTTAAAAACTTATGTTCCAAAGTTGAGAAAATGGATAAAAATAACTCTTAAAGGTTTCCGAAAATCATTGATAATAAGAACGAAAAATCACGCTAGCTTATGCAACACTTCCAGAATAATTTTGGAAATCTTTACCGTCTAATAAGGTGAAAGATAAGTAAACAATTGGAAAAAGCATAACACATTTGAAAACCCAATTTCAGGAAACTATTCCGAAAAAAATCCGAATTCTTTTGTGCAGCCCTGTATAGGATCTATAGTTGACCTATGTAGGATGTGTACTAGATAGAATCCTAAAATTTAGTTTAGTTAGGAAACGGATAGTACAGTTCTGGAATTTCGGTCAATAATCGAAATTGGGCTCGAGAACTTTTGTGCTGCCCAGTATAGGATTTATAGAAAAGAACTTTGATTCGAACTATTAAAAACCGCAGACTGTTTCGCTAAGACTTTCATTTCTGGCTTTTGAATTTCTACTTTGAACTATGAATACTAATTTTTTCTTTTCTCTTGCAGAGAGATATTTTAAGCAGTTGGGTCTTTGAGACCAAAGGAAAAAGATCTAACTCCATTTTTAGTTGCGTCTGTGAACCATTATGAAAAGGATGTAATTGTTGTGTGAGTGTATTAAATGTTTCTGTGTGTTTTTTAACCAGACTTCGAGTTTTAATGTGTGTGTCTAATATGATCAAGATACCCGTACGAAGCATCCCATCATGAACCCGCAGGTAAGAGATTTTATTTATTAGAAAATCTTTAAATAACTCTTACCTAAAGATATTTTTTGACTTATTAATGAAAATTTGATAGATACACACCCAGTAATAGACGAAAAATGAGTTCAATTTAAAAACGCATTGACCAACTGAAAATGCACTTCCACCAATTATTATTAACAAGCAGTACTCTAACCGAATTCTTTTGTGTGTCCCTGTACCCCCATCCGGATAATTTTCTAAATTAAACTTTGTTTCCTTGTTGGGTTTAGTTGTAGATTTTTTAATATATTTTTCTTAACCTTTACTTTGGCGCAGCTTGTCTCCAATGGGACCTTGTGACATTAAACTTAAATCAATCAACCAACCAATCAACCAACCATAGACCGTAATGTAACGGAATTCTTTTGAGAGTCTCTGTAAAAAGAAATTAAGTGCTATACACACCCTGTATTCTGTAGCAAATCTCTTGTAGTACTCCTCAGTGATATATATCCATTCATTTTAATATATTTGAAATTGTTTAACCCTTTGAGGGGCGGTGGTATATATTATATACCACCTAATTTTAATCCGATTCAAACCAGAAAAATTTAATTATATTTTACTTTTTTAACTTTGACGGGAAAAGTTGAAAAATTAATTTTTCTTATTTTCAACTAAGTTCTTTCGTAAATACCGGTGTGAGTTCGACGTTACAGGAACAAAATTGCTTGCCCCTGAAAGGGTTAACATGATTATAATAAACAGCAAATGAATTAAAAATACTATAAGTGCTATAGACTTCATATTGAATACCGAACATGTCGTAGTAAGCCTCCATAACATATATTAATTGCATGACAAACAAATATATTTACACGAGTTAGAGCACAGACAGACAGACAAACCGAATTCATAAACGCTTTTCAACTTTGTTGGAAAGTGTTAAGAAACATTGTGTTTATAAATACTTCGTTAAATCTCAAATATATATCGGTATCTGAGGTTTCTAAAGAGAAAGAATGCTTTTCGGAATCGTGTGTCAT
The DNA here is from genome assembly GCA_963931845.1 of Maratus michaelseni. Lineage (NCBI taxonomy): Eukaryota > Metazoa > Arthropoda > Arachnida > Araneae > Salticidae > Maratus > Maratus michaelseni. The sequence continues at coordinate 475,848,579 of OZ007587.1, forward strand.
TCGAAAGAGGTTATTCTCCATTTTCGTCTGTGGTTATGTCATAGAGTATTAGATTAACTAATATATTTGTCTTTTAATTTTAGTAACGAAAACCAGGGTCGTAATCCATCCATTCACACTCCAATCCGAATCCGAATCGGGATTTTGTTTCTTAATTGTAATGAGATTATTTTTAGAAAAAATTCAACGATCTCTCCTTTCTTTGCGTGAAGCATACAGTGACATCCCAAAACATGCCGGAATTTTTATTCAGTCAAAATGTAAGCAATGTTAGTTACAATGTCAGTTTTATTTTGATGTGAAAGGGAAATATCATTTTTGAACAATTGAAACCGGACCAATTTAAACGGAAAAATCAACACAATTCAACATCTCGAAATGCGGGAAGTGTTGGGCTCGGGGGATCTGAAGCTATCGACGAACTCCTGCGGCTTCGAGCTCTATGTTTGATATTCCTCTGAATCTGTACATGGTTAACATCATGCTCTTTTGAGCATTTAGAACATTTTACCTTATTACAACATGTCATCGTTCTATGTCCGTTCACCTGGCATCTGTAACATCTAGGGATTCTAAAAAATGGCTGCATAATACATCGGAGATAGTTGATTCAGATCTTTCCGTCCTCCAGCAAACTTTTCCTCCTTGTGTTTGTCAACTGTATTTTAACCTAGTATAGTAGTATTAATTCTTACTACTGCAATGTCCTTTTTTCTTTGGACCTTATTCCAAAGAAGGACCTTATTCCTAAATAACAATTTGGAAAACACATAACATTTAAAAACATAATTTCAGGAATTTCCAACATATTCATCAAACTCTCGATTTGGATGTGGGGTTGTTGCCATTCTACTACTTCTAGCAATATCGTAACATTTCACATGAAAAGAAATAAATCAGTTGAAAATTTCGTTAAAATGTCCTCATTACTGTTAAAGTTATGAATCTAAATTCCAGGGTTCCCAAAGAGGTCCGTTTTCGGAATACCAGTATTTGCAAAGATAGCATTTCGTGGTAAGGTTTCTATAAGAAATGCAATTAGAAATAACTCTCAGAGCAGGTTTTGTAAAAATTTGCAAGAAAAGCCTAAAATGAAGATTTTGCTTTGAGAAAAGGGTTATCCACAGAACGGAGCCTTTGGGAACCCTGAAATTCGGATTAAGGACTGAATAAATGAATTGATACCCTGTATTTTTGACTGAATAAATGAATTACGACCCCCTGATCTCCTATACAAAAATTGTTTGTTGTCCTGCGTTGTATCACCCCTTAAAATGCGTACCATGAGTTTTGAATCACCCTTGTCTATTCAAAATGGGTATAGCCCTTCGAGTCACTTTACGGAGATAGTAGATAAAAATCTTCAAATTTTAGTGCGTCCTTGCATAAATTTGTATACGATATAGCGACTATTTTCAGTTTGTAAAAGAGATCTCCAAAACCTATCCCCATTTTGTTGCAATTGGCTCCTTTTCACGAATGTTAGGGTTCGAAGAGCCACCGACAACGTGTTCTTTTCAAGAAAAAGTTATAAAAAAAAGAAAGAAAAAGAAAAAAAAAGAAAGAAAGAAGGACAAAGAAATCAAGACATTCGGTTCGAAAGTTATAGATGAACATGAAAAAGAAATAAATGGTTCATGTATTTTTAACCTCATTTTTTAACACTTTCCAACAGGGTTGAAAAGTGTTGATGAATTTGGTTTGTATGTGTTCTAACTTGCATGAACTTACTCGGATCGCGATGTAATTGAGGTTTACCATGGCATGTTCGGTATTGAAAATAAAAAGTGTGCCGGATTTACAGGGGCATCCAAAAGAATTCCCTTACATTGTAGTCTATGGGGAAAATCGCTTGCGGTGCATTTTAATGATGTTACACTATTTCGAACATATTGAAATGGATATACATCACGGAAGTGCACTACAAGAGGCTTAGTGTAGAATAAGGTGTACATAGTATTCATCGTTTATTGACAGGGACACACAAAAGAATTTGGCTACAGGACTGTCTATGAAAAATGGTTCCTGGAAATGAGTCTTCCAGTTGTGGTACGCGGTTTGAAATTTAACTCATTTCTCGCAATTGCTCGATGTATAGAAATTCTATAAATCGTATACAGGTCTGCACAAGCGAATTTGAGTCTATTTCCGCCCCGTGTTACGCGTTCCCTAATTGAACTCAATGTTAGCATATTGTGTAGCATGTATAGGGCATGTATAGTCATACCGGGCATGGTGATTTCTCGTCTTTACTATATTCCTTAGCGTCCCCCAGCAGTGTGCCATCTGCTTTTGAAGTAAGTTCATCTCAGTGTGCTTATTGGAAAGGAATTCACATCAAACGTTTTAATTTTTCGCCTTTCTCTTCTGCTCTTCAAATAAATTCAGAATAACGAATCGATTGAGGTAAGTAGACCCGTGTTTACTATAGCTTTAGCACGCTATTTTGAAGCCAAGTAGAAATGTGTTCGTCCAACTATCCAGGAGAATGACCCTGTTGATTTTGGGTCGCCTGTTGGGACAAAACCGCGTATCCGTGGTTTTGTATTCAATTCTCCAATGAGTTATTTTTTCGCTCAACAGGGGGTGAAAGAGGGATACCCTGTTCAGTCTGCAACGTTAAAAATTTCTTGAAAACCTGAAAAAAAGTTACTGATTTTAAAACAGGTATATATGTTTTAAAATTTGATTCAAAATTTATTATAATAAAGGTTTAAAAAATATATATTTTTCTGATTAGTAACCGGTTTTACCCTAACACCAAAATTCGAAGCTATCCTTGAAAACGTCTTTTCCCCAGTACAGAAGAATTTTCCTGTGGCAACAGGTGTCGTTTTTCAATACCCCAGATGTCGCCAAACACTTCCGTACAGTGTTCCCATTTTCCGCCTTTGTAGATTTTCGTCAACAAGGTACCCGGTTTTACCCTACTTTCGCCTACAAATCTATAGATACTATACAGGACTTCACAAAAGAATTCGGAATTTGTTTCAGCTATTGATGGTAATACAAGAAATTTGGTTTTCCAAATGTGTTACGCGTTTTCCAAATTGGTTTACTTACATATCATCTTTCACCTTATTATAAAAGGGACCGTTTTGTTACAGCCTTCTGAATCAGTTGGAAAGTGTTTCATAATCCATCCTTGACGCGCGATTTTTCTTTTTCTTGTTATGAACGTCATCGATTAAAAAATATGCAAGTATTATAACTAAACATTTTTTTTTTTTTTAAAGAGAACATTCTATAATTTTTGCCTTTAGTGATATATTTTTTCACTTCTAAAGTTTGTGTAGTATATTTTCCTAAGTTGTGTTCTTTAAACATTTATCTATTAATATTTTTTTCATTAAAAAAGAAAGAAATTTTTTTTCGGCGCTTACGTAGTTAGGAGTTCGTTTTCAATTAAGTCAATTCCGTGTTTGAAAAAGGCCCCAACAGGCTTCGGGCGCTCATTTAGATAATTACAAGCAATGTTAGCCGTGAAATTGCGCGCTATCGCCTAACAGATGAAAACTTCATTAAAACTTCTTTTCCCTTTTTCTATAATGGGAATATTAGGCAGCAACTTTACACAGTAACATGTATTTTACATTTTTATTTTTTATACAATATAAACAACAACAGCGGAAGAGCTGTGCTACTTGATTTAGTTAAGATCTCCTTTTTTATATTATCTCGATTAATAAACAAATAATGTTGTAATATATCGGGAATATTGATTTCGCATGGAAGATACAGGGTCATTATAAAGGTGGGACAAACTTTGTGCAATTGGGTCAAATACGTGAAAATAAATTTGTTCTACTTCGGAACATTTTCTGCGAGGGATTTTATATGAAATAAATAACGGATAATGCAAAAATGACGTGCTCGATTGCCTATTTATCTTGAATATCAAACGGCGATACGGAATCTTGTCCAGTAACTTAAAGTTTTGCAGGTTTCCTCTTGCTATTGAGTATTTGTACGTTATCTGCTTACTGCTTCTTATTACGTGTAACTTTTGTTTGTGTATATATATAATATATGCTCATCTTCCGTTTTTTCCAAGGGAAATAAATATAATTTGAACTCGAAAAAAATATTTAATGAAATATTTCCTGTGTCTATGCGGTTATTAATTTAAATAAAGATACGAATGAAGGAATATAGAGACATATTCTTGTTATATCTTGTTATTACTACTTGTTATATAGCTTTATTTAATTACAAGATTCTGCGATTAAACTAGATGAAAATTACTTTTCGAATCAAAGTGGTAGAAATTTGCCTAAGCGGTCACCAGGCCCTGGATCACCGACTATGCTAGTAATTGATTAACACTTATTTAGAAGATAGTCATACGTCTGGAATACTGTATAACTACTGTGAAATAAACAGACTGTAAAAAAGATTCTTGAAAAAAAAGTTTATTTAGAATATTCGAGAAATCGAAGCCGTACAGTGCATCTAAAATGCACTGTACGGCTCATGAAGCAATGCAATGTATGCTTATGACGTCATTTTCGATATCCAAACTTTTTCTAAAAAAAAGTTTGGATATCGAAAATGACGTCATGAGATTTTTGTCCCAACATATTAATTAATAATGTAAGCATTATTTCAAACGCCTGCCGGTGTCCTGTGCGTTCGAGCTGATTATTGGCACTATTTTAAAGATATGAGGGGGTCGGTGCAAGAGAGTGCCAAGCCACATTTTTGAACTTCTGAGATATTTCAAGTTGAAAATTGGATCCAATAATCTAATCAAGATATATAACCTAACGTTTTTTCGCCAATGTCTTAGTAACATTTGAGATATTCTGAGTAACAATAGGGCATTACTTTAATGATATTTCTATTACATTATTTGTAAATTAACTATCTTCATTGGGGGCATAAACATCTGGGGCCAAAACGAAACCTGTCACATAAGACATTATGTCACCAGTGACATAAGAAACAAATTCTAGGTTGGATATTATAATTTACAATATCAAGCAACCGATTACAGTGTTAGATTTATTTCACCAAAAATGTGGCTTGGCACTGTCTTGCCCCGACCCTCTCATATTTATCATAAGAAATACAACAATACAATAAATTCCCATTCTGGAACAGTCTCTGAATAAAACGCATTCGTAGACAGTGAATTTACGAATATCCCTTCACCGCAAGGGAAGACTTGATAGCAATACTGTGAACCCATGTAATAATTTTTGTTTCCCTTCCAACCTCTACTTTCGTAGCACTATTTTCGAAATATAATATTCGCCTAATTTAGTGACAGAAATTTGTGACTGAATAAGGCGAAGATTGACAGTTTGAAATAGTGGTATTCAAAAGTTACAACTGTTCGACCTAGAATGCACCAATTCATTTTTACATTTAGTTTCAAGTATTACATTGGGTCTTTGAGACTGAATAAAGTTTAAGTGACTCGAATGGGTGTTGTCCCATTAATTTTCACGTCATTTCGCTGTGCACCATGTCCCACTGGCAAGTTTTCCTGCCAGGCAAAAAACAATTCATAACTGAATGGATGTTACGTATTCGTTCCATTTAGGATGTGTATGGTTTATAACCAGCAAAATACAGCGACAAAAATGCCATAGGGTAGTGGAACCTACATCTCAGTAGTCCAATTCTCACCAATTTTTACCAACCACGACGTAATCTTCGCTTTATTTAATGACAGGAATTATGTTACTAAGTAAGGATTGCTATTCGGAAGTAGTGGTGAAAATTGGCATGCGGGTTTGCCGATGTCATAGGCCACCCCAGTCATAGGGGAATTTTCTACTGAATCTGTAACGTTCGGTTCCGCATACCATGTTGCACTGTAATTAATGCAAAGTGATGTATCATAAACATTAAAGTACGTAACAAAGATGTTCTTTGTGATGTACCATAGATCTTGTAGAGTGAGGTCTCATAAATGTCTCAATGCGATATCCCATAGATGTTCTGAAGACATTACAGTCCAATGTCGCTGCTCACGGATATTCGCGCAACCTCAGAGCATCTGAGTGGGACATTACAACGTAGCATTGCGACGCATTTGCTACGTTCTAGAGATGTTAGTCTGCTATGTGGGTTATTATCTGTCTGGTATTTTAGCATTAATATTAGCCTTACCTCATCGTAGAACTCTTAGACGCAATAAGGCGAAAAATACTATAAGGAATGACTGGTATTAAAAACTAAAATGTCTTTCGTTCATAATAACAAGAACGAAAAATCATGCGTCAAGCATAGATTATGTAACACTTTCCAACGCTTCCAAAATAATTTTACGAATCATACTCTTTAATAAGCTAAAAGATGACATCTAAGTAATCCGAATACTTTTATTCAGCCCTGTATAGGATCTATAGATTTGTATATATACTACATAGGATGCTAAATTTTAGTTCAGTTAGGAAACACGTAGCACAGTTTAAAATTCTCCGTCTGGAGTTAAATAATACGGAAATGTGTTCCCGAACTTTTGTGCTTCCCTGTATAGGATCTACAGAATTTATACACACCACGTAATAGACAGAAAGCAATTTAAAATTAAAATCGCGTTCAGTAACTTAAAACGTACTTCCAGGAATTATTGTTAACATACAGTAGAGAATTCTTTTGTGTGTTCCTGTAAATGAACGATGACTGCTATACACACAATATTCTGTAGTAAGTCTCTTGTAATGAACCTTATATAAATTTCAATGCGTTTAAAATAGGGAAACATTATTTAAATAAACCGCAGACGATTTTTCTCCATAGACGTAATGTAACGGAATTCTTTTGACTGTCCCTGTAAAGTAAGTATAAGTGCTATGCACACCCTATTCCATATTAAGCTTCTTCTAATGCACTTTAGTGATATATATAAATTTCAATGCGTTTAAAATAGTGAAACATTATTTAAATAAACCGCAAATGATTTTTCCCCATAGACCCCAATGTAACGGAATTCTTTTGAGTGTCCCTGTAAAAAAACTATAAGTGCTACACACTTCCGTTGAAATAGGGAACATGCTATAGATAACGATTATAACATATAAAAATTGCGTGGCAATCCGAGCATATTTACGGGAGTTAGAGCACGGCCAGACGGCCAGACGGCAGACGGCCAGACAAACCGAAGTCATAAACACTTTTCAACTAGGTTGGAAAGTGTTAAAAAGAACTGTATGTTTAAAGGGAAAATAATCTCAATAAATAATTCTCAGAGCAAATGTGTTAAACGTTTCCTAATAAGATATTCTTTGTGATATGATGTACCACAGACGTTGCAGAGCGAGGTCTCATAAATGTCGCAATGCGATATCTCGTGGATGTTCTGAAGACACGTTACAATGCGATGTCGCTGGGAACGACATTCGCGTATCCTCAAAACATCTGTGAACTATCTGTGGAACTTCACAACGTCGCAGTGCGACACATTTTCTACGTTCTAGAGATGTTAGTGTGCTGTGTAGGTTAGGACCCATCTGGTCTTTTAGTACCAGAATATTTTAATCGTTACATTGGCCTTGTTTCATCGTGGAATTCTTCGACTTAATAAGGCGTAAAATACTATACGGAATGACTAGTATTAAAAATTAAAATGTCGTCCAATGACACGCGTTTTGAAAGGTTAATAATAAATGACAAAGAAAGGAATTGTATGTTTAAAGGGAACAGAATCTCAATAAATAATTCTCGGAACAAATGTGTTAAAGGTTTCCTCCTAACACTACTATCAAAAATTATTTTTCCCCTCAAAATTTAATTTACTGAGGTTCTGGAGTCCCTCACTTCGCCCCATAAATAATCCTTTTACGACACCTGTCACAGCACATGGAGGGAAAAAAATAAACCGAAGTCGGCTAAAAACTTTTTCTTTCCCCTTTTTTTTGTGCTGAGCGCATCCACGCTTCGTAATAAAATTATCTTCGAAAGCGCGAAGTTATTTTAGAAAGTGGATGCCACACTCTTTCAATCCCCAAAGCGTCTCTAATATTTTGATTCTTTTTTAACCAACATCGAAAAAAATGCAATTAAAAAAAATACGAAACAGACTTCCATTACATTTTTTTACTTTCTTCTATCTATAACAGAAGAAAGTATTGTTATTGAAAAATTTTTTCGACTTCGGGTTTTTCAATGGTTTACACGTTTTAGGGATCAGAGATACCAAAAAAACATGTTTTTAAAAGATGTCAAAAATTTTTAAATAATTCAAAAAGATGTAGAAAAAAATATAAATTGAAAAAATTGTTTCTGTTAAGTGTTAGAACGTGATACAAAGATTCTGAAACATTTTTTGTTTTGGCTACGTCTTAAAAAAAATGGCTGAGATATGTCAGTTTAAAATTCTAGGGTGGCTGTCATTTTGATACAATCCGATTTTTTTTTATGCTGTCACTCTCATGCTAAAATTCGCATTCTAATTCAGTATTAAGGAAAACCGGTTTTTAATCTTCAATAATTGGGTTCCAATCATTTTAGCTTTGGGTGTGTTGAATTTTTAAAAACATGGACTATGAAAGCTACATTTTCCTCCCGGGACAGGCCGGAAGGACTTTCAATTTTTAATTGCGATATCATTTTTTCTAACTGTACGATGATCATCAGCCAAGTTTTATGATTTATTTTCTATTTCTATTCTAATTACCGTAAAGACCGGTGGATAAGCCACGCCCCATACGAAAAGAAAAGGGTGATTTGTTTTCTATTATTATTCTTTTAAATCTGAATAGAAATTATAATTTTTAATCATGACCCCCTATACCACTGTGCATAAGGTCAGGAGACAAATAAAGGAGGTAAAACAAACAAAAACTCAGAAGAAAGAAAACCAAGTCATGATACCATAAGAGAGAAAAAAAAGAATTATTGAAAAATGTACAGGAAAAGTTTATGATGCAGATGATGGCACAAGCAGGGAAGTTATTACCCAAATAGCAGTAGATAGATACCAGTATAGAACCGGATGCCAGTAGACTAAATTGAAAATGAAGGAGATAAAAAAATATAAAAACCTAATCAAAAATAGGTTTACTGATAAATTTCTCAAAGGCAATGAAAAATTTCCTTCGCTGTGTGCTAGTCACGAAGAATCATTGACAGATTTCAATTCAAATACCACATGGGAAGAAATTGATCCAGTTGCCTAAGACACACGAGAATATTAAACAAGAACGAAAAATCATGCGTCAAGCATAGATTATAAAACACTTTCCAGCACATCCAGAAAACTGTAATGAAACTTCACCATTAAAGAAGGGGAAAGAAGGTATTGTAAGTAAACACTATGGAAAATATATAACACATTTAAAAGTCAAGTTTTACCAATTACCTTCCATAGTCCAAAATGTAGTCGAATTATTTTATGCAGCCCTGTATATGATCTATAGATTTGAATATATACTATATGGCAGGCCATGTAGTGCATTTAGTGCATTTAGAAAATTTACATCTAGCAATTTTCGCCAATCGATGGAAATGCATTCGAAATCCTTTGTACACTCCTGTATATCATCTAAAGACTTTTGTACACACCCCATATTAAGCTACAATTCAATTCGGGCAAAAAACACATAAAGCAACTTAAAACATGCTTCCAGCAATCACCAGCCATAAACGACAATGTACCTTGTTCTTTGTGTAGCCCTGCATATGAATCTATTTATTTTCCACACACTTCTATAAATCTATTAACTAAAAGTATCTAACGCAATTAAAAGCTACCCTTAATCAATTCACTCCCATAGTCTGTAATACTTACGAATTCCCTTGTGTAGCCCTGTATAGGATTAGCCAAATTTATACAACACCACGTACTATGCAAAAATTTAGTTAAATTTAAAAACGCAAACCCATGTCACACTTATCACACTGTAATTATTGCACGTATACGGTAACCGATATCTTTTGTGTGTCCCTGTAAATGAACGATAAATACAATGCAAACCCTACTTTTTAGTGATCAATTCATAGTGCACATCAGTAATGCATATAAATTTCGTTATGTTTGAGATAGAGAAACATCATTAAATTATACTGCAAATGATTTTTCCACATAGAACAATGTGTAACAGAAATCTTTTGTTTGACGCTTTAAATTAATAATAAATGCTTTGCACCCCCTATTCTACAAAAAGCATGTTTTAGTACGCTTCCTAATTGCGTATCAATTTTATCATGTTTCAAACGGCATAGCATCATTCAAATGCACTTGAAACGATGCTGTAATATAACGGAATACTTTTGACTGTCCCTGTAAAAAACTATAAGTGCTACTTCATTTTTAATACGGATCATACGGTAGTAAACGTCAATAGCCTATATCAATTGCATGAAAATCCGAGTATATTTTTGCGAGTTAGAGGACGGACAGACCCGACGGACAGAGAAATCGAATTCATAAACTCTTTACAACTAGGTTGGAAAGTGTTAAAAAGAGGAACTTTTATTTTAGCTAACGTATCTATAAACAAGTTTGATGAAGAATGGATGCTGTTGCTGCATTGTCCCACAATTTTTGATTTTTTTTTTTACTTCTTCAATAGCGGGTGCTATACCACTGCAAATTTACTTCCAAAAACTCATAAAAACACAGTTAAAGTGTTGCAAATAATGTTATGTTTACTTTTTACGATAAATTACCTAATAGTTTGTTGTAGTGGGTTTTTATCAGTAAATTAGTGGACGCAATAAATATGTCCCTAAATTCAGGCAAAGTGAAACATAAAAATATTTGAATAATGTAGCTGTGAAACATTAGATTTAAGAGAAACAATAGCACCAAATATTAGTGCTTACAACCACTTCATATGAGACAGGATTTTAATTTTTTACTATCTTCTATCTTTACAAGAAGAAACTATTCGATTCGTAATAAACGTCACCTTCCGGTTTTTGACGGATTTATACGTTTTAGAAGGTCCTGAATACGACTGGACTGTTTTTAGAAAATGTCTGTCTGCGTGTCTGTATGTGACACAAATTTTGTGGGCGCTCTATCTCAAGAACGAATGCACGGAATTGAATGAAACGTTAGATTCAGTTAGACCTTCATATAAATGGGTGCTGATCAGGATTTTGAAGTTGCCCAACAGGTGGTGCTGCTGTGATGTCATTTTCACGATTTCCGCAAAAGCTCTATCTGAAGAACTAATGCACGGATTTTCATTCAACTTCAGGCCCCACCAGTGGCTGAGAGGTTGTGCTCTCGAAGCTGGTAGACGGGAGGTGCTGGGTTCGATCCCAATCGCGCCCGTCGGCCTAGTCGTTCGGAGTTTTCGTGGTTTTCTTCGAGCCGTGGATTTATCCATGCGTAAATACGGATTAGGTTCCCTTAGAAAGACCCCCACGAAGGGCACTCCCCCCGGGCCTATATCCCTAGTGTAGATAATTGGCCGTCAATAATCAACCCAACTCAACCCAACTCATTCAACTTCAGATTATGTTAGACCTTGATATAAAAATACGCTGGTTATACATTTTGGAGTAGACAGCCCAACAGGTGGCGCTGCTATACCGCTTTTTTTCATGATTTTTACGATAGCTCTATCTCGAGAACTAATCACTGAATTGTATCAAACTTCAGAGTGAGTTAGACCTTGACATAAATAGACGCTGATTACGTTTTGGTGTAAATCGCCCAAAAGTGGGCGCTGATAGGCTGCATTATTTCCGCAGTAGCTGTATGTCAAGAACTAATGCGGGGAATTTCACCAAACTTCATATTGTGTTAGACCTTGGCATAAATAGATGCTGGTTAGGTTTGGATGCCAATCGCCCAACGAGTGGCTCTGCTAGGTTGCAGTTTTCGAACTAATTCACGGAATTTCCTCCTGTTTCATATAGAGTAATTGTGTTAGACGTTGACGTAAATAGATCATTATTGGGTTTGGGTGTAAACAATGCAACAGGTGTCGCTGTTGAGCTCTGTCTTTCACTGTAGCTCTATCTCAAGAACGATTAGATTTGTTATTTAATTCTGAGAAAGTTTTGTGATTTTTTTATCCCTAAACACACGAAGGAAACAAAAACACAAATTACGTTTTTTTTTTTTTCTGACAAGTGTCAACAGATTGAATGTTGTTGTCGTGTTAGAGAAAGCGCCATGGCACTTCTCTGAAAGGAGGGGTGCCAGAGCCTCAAGAGAGGTTGGACTTCTAGAGCTGGTCTCCTAATTTTTGAACCCATTCCAGATGAGAGACTTACACCTGGATTGGCATCCGCCAGAGGTATCGTTTTCAAACGTCAACAGATCGAATGTGACTATGAAAAGCTTATAATTTTGTCTCATAATAGTCTCGATGGACTCTGTATTTTTGAAGAACGGGCCCATCATTCCACAACATAGAACTGATATTTTAAGCAATTACATACATTTAAAAAAATACTACTCGAAACTCCCCCTTTTATGAATGTAATAAATTAACCATGATTGGTCTTTTCATTATCTGGTACATATATATTACAATTAAATGTCGATGGAGTCATCTTACACTGAAGTAATTCGTATAAAAAATAAGCCTCCCGTTTTAGCAGTTTTCGCAGCATGGTTATTTGCATTAGCTCATTTTGTAAACCAAAAGTAAAGATTGCGTGACCCTAAAATGATCGGATTTCTCATATCCTAATGACGCGTATCGAAAACGGAACGTGTTTTTAATTTTTCTTTCGATATTGGAAATTTTTAATTTGCTTCTGATTTTTATTTTTTTAACTGATGAAATATATACTGTAATATAGGTAAGATTAGAATGTTTGGAAGAACTTTTTTTTTCTTTTCCGGATTATTTAATCTTGAAGTTTGTTTTAACTTATTGACTTGCTCTGCCTATATAAATATTTATTTCGAATTTATCAAAATAAGTAATAGGCTTCGATATAAAATATATGTACAGGGTGTTCGTAAACAGTACTGATGAAGAAGAATTTTTATTTAGGTCGCAAACTACTTATTTTCTCAAAAATACAGGACGTTTTACTACATGCCGAAACAGAATATTTGTTGACAACTTTAACGATAACGGAGATATACTGTATTTTGAAGATTACTTAATTAATTAAATATACACAAATACTTACACATGACACAACACAGAACTGTACATCTATAGTGGCTAATCGCCGTAGAAACAGAACTTATGTACATAGATCAGATGTCACTAGCGACTGGACACTTCCAATTCTTATTTTTGTGGTGCTCTCATCTAGTACTTACTTTCAGAAATAAAACACCACAGAAGATAGTGTAACAATATTTACTTAGAATAACTTTGCTTTTTTGTGAAACAATATGACATCTCTAAAAATTGTGCGGAAATGTCCTTTATTCGCACCCATACTATACTGAAATAGCCCTTCCATAATTCAAATGAATGACTGAATTACAGTGTTCCTATTTTAATGCAGCACTGACTGAATGACAGTCCATGATATCACCACAAACAAAGTAATCCTTTTGAAATTTTCGCTAAGATATCTTTAAAATTGTTAATTTTATGAGGGCCTATCCAGGTTCGGTTTGGAAGTGCGATTTTGTATTTTGACAGAATAAGTGTTTTTGCAACCCTGATTTCCTATAAAAAACTTATTTTCGTGAAGACAGTTTTCGAACGTAAAAGTAAGTTTGCTGTAATTTTCTAACTGTGTGATAAAGTGTCCAGGGCAAGATTTGAACCAGGGACCTTTAGCTTAAGCTGTCAATGCTCTGCCAACTCAGCTATCTTGGACAAATCTGTCGGGCACAATTCAATCCGACTTGATAATGACATCTGGTCACTATCAGCATTGGCAGCTTAAGTCAAAGATCCTTGTTCAAATCCTGGGCCTGGTTACTTTTTCACACAGTTAGAAAATTACAACTCGTAGGATTGATTTACCATTTAGAATAATTGTGCTAAAATTAATGAAGTGCAACCTGTATACGTTCACATTTTTCTATAAAATTACTCTCTATATATTTGCATATGTCTGAAATATCAATTAAACTTTTTAAATGTGGTAAATTGGTGTAATGATGGGTGACAATTTTCAATATATGGAATAGTACTTTTTTTTTTTTTTTTTTTTTTTTTTCTTGCGACAAAGTCACATTTCTTCCCCCTTGGATTTTTTCCATCTCCATAAATTTGTAATCCACTTTGGGCGCCTGCCAACAACCAGTTATTTTCAGAAATGCATAATGATGGTGGCAACGATCTGTACCATTGCTTTCGCTTTTATCACTCTTACATTACTTTTAAATATGGCATTATTTCAATTTTTATATATTCGATTAGGGGGAGGGGTTGTACTTTCGAATAATATTTATTTGAAAATTGTAGCTCAATTAGGATATTTTGTATGACTTTTAAAAAATTTTCAAGCATGATTTTAAAAAAAACTGTCAGTAATTTAAAGTAGCTGCAGACAGAGTTACTACAATGGGCATGTCCATATAATTAATGCCAAGTTAACTTAAATTGCATTAAAATGTCCTCGGAATTGTCATTTTTTAAATCGTTAATCACAGATATTGCTAGAATATTTACCTTTTTTTTTCACCCTCTGTCATGCAATATCCGTCATAAATGAAATTTTAGTTAAAATAGTTATAGAAGAAAGTTGAACTAATTTAATTTTAAATAATTAAAATAATAAATATTTATAATAAGTAGTAGTAATAATAATAATTAAATTGATAAAAGCAATATTCATTTAAATTAATAAAATATTTAGTTTAAAAATGTTGGAGCTTATATTCTACACATCAACGAATCTAGTATTTTTTTTTTTTTTTGCTTGTATTCCAAAGGAACCATTCAAATGTTATTATATTTCAAATAAAGTGGAGAGTCAAAATACGTCCATTAGAATTAACTTTTAAAAATATACACTAAAACATTTTTTATTTTGCTTAAAAGACATCAACATATCAATATAAACATTAAAGACGTTAAAATTTAAAATTTACATGTTTTCGATTTGTTCATCAAATCGTCATCAGAATATACACAAACCAAAAATACAGTGTACATAGAAACATGTTTTTAAAAGTTCCAAAGGAACGTTATTTAAAGAGAAAACAGAGTCCGGGTTTTCGGGGGAAATCGGGTTACACGACCCGAATCAAATCCACATTCATTTTAAATCCCATTGTTGACAATATCGTTGATAATACATATGACAATATGTCTATAACATGGGGATATGACAATATCTGTTATATTAAAATTTTTGATGGGTCCTGTAAAACAAAAATAAATAAATAAATATAAATAAATAAATAAATAAACCCACACGGTACGATGACTATTTTAAAAACTTAAATTAGTATTAATCGTACCTTAACCTGCGTACCTTAACACCTTATGTAAAATGTGCGACGATCGGTCAATTTTTATGAAAGTTAAAGCATATAAATTAAAAAGAAGACAGTAAACAGACAGACATGTAATGTAGATAATAAAGAAAAGAAAAGAAAGAAAATCGAAGCTTTCGGCTCAAAATTTAGGTGTGGGCATAAAAAAGAGAAAAAAAAATGTATACAAACTGTATCACTTCCTTTCTTGGAATTCGATTTAAAAGAACTTAATTTTAAATGCAGCTTTAAATAGCGGTAAAAATCAAATTTTCTTTTTCGATCGCCTCCAAAGTCGTTTACTCCCCCGTGTTTACCATTAACCCAATGACTTTAGCTGGAAACTTATTCGAACATTTTCCAAGTATTTTTCATAAACAAATATTGATTCCAATTACCACGAACCTCTAAAACCTAACATGCGTAGAATATTAGTTTAATGTTTTTTTTTTTTTTTAATTCTTAGATTAAATCCTAGTTTTTTTCTGCAGATTATTTTTCTGCTGTTATTCATTAAATGTTTCTTAACTTTTCTGATGTTATTGTTTTATTAAATTCAATATATTTAAACGAAAAGTTGATTGTGAAATGAATCACTACAAAAAATCAGCTCATAATGAAATGCCAGATTTGTTGTAAGTCCTACTGCTGAAACGATCAGGACTTTCAATTAAATTTATATCATCATCATCATCATCATCATCATCAACCGTTTTCAATCCACTGCTGGATGTAGATCTCCCCAGATTTTTCCATTGCTGCCTGTCTAGTGCTTTAGTCATCCCATTAACACCGTCCACTTTTCTGATTTCGTCACTCCCTCTTACTTGAGGTCGTCTTCTATGTCGTTTTACATATCTGGGATACCCCTGTAGTGTGTTTGTGCTCCATCTATTGTCTTGTCTTCTTGCAATGTGCTCAGCCCATTTCCATTTTAGCCGTTAAATTATCTCAATGATGTCAAAAACTTTCGTCTGTCTTCTTATCCAGTTTAAGCTCTATTTCTTTTAGTTATGTCTAGCATACATCTTTCCATACTTCGGCGTGTTGTCTGTAATCTCTGTACAATCCGTTTTGTTAGCGTCCATGTTTCTGCTCCAAAAGTGAGTGGAGACAAAACACATAATACTGTTCTTTCCAAAAATAATGCTTTGATGGTGCTACTTTACAAGAAAGGGGAGAAGGAAAGCATTAAAAACTACCGTCCAATCAGCTTGCTGTCAATTTAACTTATATATATATGTATATATATACATATATTTTTGTGTTTGTGTGTGTTTATATAACCTCTGTGAAATCGGTCGTTGACATGATTTTATGGCTCTCTCGTTGTCAGGAAAACATTCCACACTTATTATCTATAATGACGACTCTATTTAAACCTAATTCGTCATTCGATGCTAAGCATTTAGCAGTATAAACTCCCATACACCAATCTGCAAGCCAGTAGACTACATATCATAAAAATAAAAAGCACTGCTATTGAAATTCTATACCAGCATGATATTAAGTAATTTGCAGTCGCCGATGTTAACAATAGCAAATGATAAAAGAATTTGTTGGTGTTTCCTAGTAAAATAATTCGTATACGTGAAGGAAAAATATTTATTAATACGATCAATAGTTCATATAAGCAGAGCATTCTCCATCGGCTTGCAATATCATTAATTACGGAATTTTACCGATTCCTAACTCTACATAAATAATCAATCACAATATACAGCATTAAACGATCGTAAAAAATATATATCATATTATTAATCGAGACTTTACTTCCTGATGACGTACGTAGATATTAAAAACTCAAAACAACACAAAATTCTGTCTCTGACACTCACGCGAGTCGTTAAATACTGAGCGCGCATGCTTACAATACCTGCAATGCAGAAGTTGCACTTTGCGAACGAGAAAGTTAAAAAGAAGGGACAAGAGGTGGAAGAAAAGCTGGCGTGCTGCGTTCCTAACTTTTAGAATAACACAAATACGAGAATTAAATAAACTATGAAAAAATAGAAAAATTATATTAGATGGGCAAAACATATAGAATACTTTTATAGAGTTCTTTTAAATTTCGTTATATATATAAAGAACTAATATTTGTAATTTATTTGTAAGGCATTAATATAAATGTAATAATCATATAATCAGACTGGTGAGATTATTGTGGATTATTGAAGAGTCTTTTGTAAAAAACTATACTATTTTAGTTTCTGGAGTAAAACACAGTTATATATACAGGTTATATACAAGGTTAAGGGGAATAGGGGTTGATTCTGCAGCAGTTACCGGTATTTAACGCGTCTTTCCGATATCAGACAGGGGAGGAAGGCCGTGTGCTTAACCCAACCGGACAAGTCAATCTCTAAAGTAAATCTGACGATATCTCAATATTCCGTTCCCAGGCCAGAGTGGCGAAACTCTTTAGTCATCATCTTTGTTGTGTATCCTTATTGCAAGCGTAGCGAATTACCGTGGGATCTGGCCGCACCTCTTCTCGCTGCGGTCGCGCATGTTATGGGAACTGCAAAACCACATCCATCCCATTCACATAAATATTAAAACCTTTTCAGAAATATTAAAGGAAAAAATGATGTAATTAATTATTTAAAAAAAATAATATAAACTTTATATATAAATCTTCAAAAAATAAATTGAATTTCCAAATCTTGGTGTATCAAAGCAGGTGCATATATGGAACAAACTAACTAGACTATATATATATGACAATATTACGCTCTTTATAATATATCGAAAACCAATGATTAAAAGAAATTAGGATAACCAAGAAAGATATATATATAGATGAAACCTTTGAAATTAAAACACGACAAACAACTTCTTCCAACAAAATCTGATGAAATTTCTAATTTAAAGATGGCAAGTAATTATTTCTATTCACATTTAAATTAAAAAATAGTTAACAACAAAATGAGCGAAACTACAATTTAGAGATAGCACGTAGTAAGTAATACGTTACATAACAGTTACAGAGAAAAAAATACAAAACATCATTAATTAATTAAAATCTACTATGACATATTATATATATATAGAATAAGATTCTTCACGTACAATATATTTCATATTGAATTATTATTTTTATTTATTTAATGATTTTTTTTCATCATAATCTATTGTATACTTTTTAAGAATGATATTGTCATTGTCCCATTAGCAAATCGTTCCATTTGTTCTATCAGCCATTATTTAAACAATTTTGAATTCCGTCTTTCAGGTTTATATTTTTCTTTTCATTTTTTCCTCCAATCTGTTACATATTCTCTTTATTTTAAATACTCTTTATATATTCATTTACTTTTTTCGCTACATAATTATGGATATTATTCAAACAGGTACGCGCTCATTTTACATTTTTTATATCCCCCCCCCCCCCCCAAGTGATGTATTATATTTCTGTATTGTTATTTAATGGTTAAATATATATTTATATATATAAAATAAATTTGTAATCTTTGTGCTGGTCTGGTATGGGTTTTGTCAAGGACTCAGACATCTTAAGACATCACAATTTTAATATTCAGAACAAAACGACAAAACAATACATATACTTCGCAGAAGGCGCGTACACACAAAACACAATAGAAAAAAACAACATTTGGTCTCGGGACGAGATACATTCTCAAAACCACGGAGGAAGATAGATGGAGGGGAAAGTAACGTTGAAATTTTACAATACAGTTTTTCTCCTTATAGATGGCGCTGCGGTAAACTGAAGGCTGTCCTAACCTGCTTCTGCAATGCTTTTCAATGCGAAAAGCATTCGTTTTTTAAATGTTTTTGATTGAAAATTTGAACTTTAAAAAAAGTCAAACAAGTAAAAATTTCATTAAATAAAGTTTTCTTCACACCATGCATATATTTTAATAGATATTTAGCGTTTCGATTGCTTTTTATAACGATTTAAATAAGAGTTCATCCTGACAGAAGCATCTGAATAGTCATTTAAAAATAAATATCACGGATATTGTACTGCGAAGAAATACGGAATGGATGTATAATTTTTAGAGATTAAAAGTATTATTCAAATAAAAACAGCTTCAGATTACAGCCAAACAAATAGCACTCTATAAGACAATTTAAATGGCCATATCAATTAGCCACAGACATTAGCATTCATTAAGTATAACATTTTAAAAACATATACACTAAGATCGATATACTAGAATAAAAATTTCTTAGTTTAAAAATGATTACATGCATATAACTTTAAATTAAAGTATAATAAAAAAATCCCTGACGGCTCGGCCTACAGGCACAGGTAGATTTCGAAGACGCAGACCGTTGGGCGCCTGTTTGTTGGGAATTGCGGAAAAAATTACCTTTTTGCCATGATGCGGCAGTTGGAACCGCCTACTTCGAAACCTAACTTGTTTGCAGGTGGAGCCGGCAGGGGTTTTTTTCTATAAGGGTTAGTCCTACAAAAAACTTGTCAATATAAAAGTTTTAGATAATATTAAGAGGATTTATAATAAATTAAACGGATTTGATATCTTCTGAATTGACGAAGTTATGAATTTTTTTCTTCTAAAAACCCCCTTCCCCACCCCCTCTTGGGGTCATTTTTAATGATATCAAAAATCTGTCATACATAAAATTTCGGCCCTTTTCCTAGAAGTAATAATAACTTCAAACGGATTCGAGACGTATCATAATTAAGAAATTATGGGATTTTTCTATTTTCACAAAAAGCCTCCCCCCCCCCCTCCCCATCCCACCTTGGTTCGATTTTGCCCATTATTTACGAACATGACCGAGATTTTATGCCCCTTGATTTTATGTATCAGTTTCGAAAAGATGCGGGAGTTGGAACGTTTGCAGGCGGAGCCGGCAGGGATTTTTTTGTTTTTAATTTTTTTTTGCTATAACGGTTGGTCCTATAAAAAACTTGTCAGTATAAAAGTTTTAGATAATATTAAGAGGATTAATAATAAATTTACGCGGATTTGATATCTTGTGAATTGACGAAGCTATGATTTTTTTTCTTCTAAAACCAACTCCCCCCCCCCCCCCTTGGGGCCATTTTTAATTATATCAAAAATCTGTCGTACATAAATTTTCGGCCCTTTTCCTAGAAGTAATAATAACTTTAAACGGATTCGATACTTACAATAATTAAGAAATTATGGGGGGGGGGGTTCTGTTTTCACAAAAAGCCCCCCATTTCCCCCCCCCCCCTTTGGTTCGATTTTGCCCATTAATGAACTTGACCGAGATTTTAAGCCCCTTGATTTTATGTATCAGTTTGGAAGAGATTTATGCAGAATTTTTCCAGTTATCGTGTCCATAAAAAAGTGACATAGACAGATAGATAGATAGATAGATAGATAAAGTTTTGAACTGGGGGTGGTTTTGGGTTCTGGGAGTCATGATCGGCGTAGATCTGCAAAAATTTTTCAAAATTTCCAACTTATGTGAGAATGTAATAGGTAGTATTTCTTACGAAATCTACCTAAAAGCACTCACCTTTGGAGCTCTAAAGATACTTAAAAAAAAAAAAAAAATCTTCGATTTTTCTGTTGTTTATCTCATCATCATAGCCCGATCTACATCCCGGAATAAAGCATTTATATCCCATCTTAAATTTATGACATATAATTGCTATAATTAAAAATAATCGAATAAAATACTTTCGGAATTTAACATGTAATCTAATGACATTCTGTTTAAAGGCAGCCGCCAAATTTTACAGCGCCCTCTTTCGTTAAAAAAATATGACTTGCATTTTCGATATCCTCGCCTATTCTAGTTTCCCCTCCAGGTTCTTTCTCCGTGCTCAAAACTAACTACATGTCACAACTCAACTACTTCTACCGAGTTACAGACCCGCGAAAAGTTATTCGCTCTCTTCAGTTCAGTTCGAACTTGGCCAAATATCTGCCAAAAGTGGCAATAGCGCCATCTATACGTTGTTTCATTTGGAGAAAGGCAGTTATTTTGTTATAAATTTTATTTTTAACTTATTTGTAAAGCATTCACATAAATATTAAAATCTTTTCTTAAATATTCAAGGAAAAAAAAAATAGACATGATATTTAAAATAATTCCAAGCATTTATAATAAAAGCTCGTTTTTCTTAAATTGTTATAAATCACGTTTGATCTTTTCATCATCCTCGTTTTAAGTGTTGGTGAAAGTCATGCACGATAAAGAAAGAAAAAAGAAAAACATTAATTTTCCCCGCAAATGATTATTTGCATTGCTAATTTTTACATCGAGAGTAAAGTGTCGACGGAGCTCCATCGCGTGATTTCTAACCATCACATCTTCTTAATGATGCACATCGAATGAAGATGTTTTTTCCCCCTCTCTTCATCTTTTGGTATTCCAAATTTTTATTTTGTGTTCCGTATTTTTATTTACTTTTTTTTTTTCATAACAGAGACAACACCTATTCTGATATGTGTAAAATTATAAAGTTAGAAAGAAGAACTTTCAAAACTTTTCTTGTCTTTCGGATTAGATAATGTTTTAATATTTTATTTCTATTGAATGATCCTTTTGAACACGTTAAATAGAATAAATACATAAAATAATACGTAATATTTAATAACTAAAATAGTGGTGTAGTTTTTATCATTTTTTTTTCTTTTGTTCAATTTTATCATGTTCATACTCGATATCATTGTAAAACGTTTTATGTCTTGAAAATGAATCTTCAAATATTTTTATTATCATGGACTTAATCAAATTTATAGTATAGTCTTCTATTTTCTCCAGAAAGAAGCGATCCAATAACGGACTCCTTTCTTGACTGGGATAGCTGCGTGATCGAATGCCATTTAATACTTCCGAAACCATAATTAAAAATTTTCTGATTTCCTTCAGGAAAAGGGAGATTCTCTTAATTATTATATTTTCCAAATCCTGTGTGTTTTGTATTACTTAACTTGTAGTAATTGTATAAGTACAAAATTGTTATCTAATGTAGGCACAAGACAACTTTTAGGTAGCTTTCAATACAAAAATTGCAGCCGTTCGGAGGAAAGCAGTTCCGGAAAATTTCGATATATTTTCACCGATCATGACCCCCAGACCCCAAAACCACCCACCGTTCAAATGTTGATTTATATCTATCTATCTATCTATATATATATCGTATATATATATATATATATATATATATATATATATATATATATATATATATATATATATATATATCTGACCTGTGTCATACGATAACGCTCGTATTTATAAATGAATTTTGATGAAACTAATTGTGTGTATTAAGCTAACCAATATCTCGACCGAGTTCGTTGCCCAGCTTGGTCCGCCATTTTGTTTCAAGATGGCGGCCATTTAAAAATTTAAAACTAAAATAAGTATACAAAAAAATTAAAAATTAAAATTTATTTTTTAATTACGTTTTAGGCCTTGATACAAGGATTCCAGAGCATTTTTTGGTTTACCTCTATCTTAAAAATTGGCTGAGATAGAGCAGTTTGAAATTCTAGGGTGGCTGACATTTTGAAACAAAACAGCACATTAAGGCGATTACTCGCAAATTATTTTCTTTCATTGTTGTAATAATTTTCCCAATCATACGCATAAAACTATATATTCGTATCCGTTAGCGCCAAAATTGGCGACATTGGCGACAAAATTGGCGACATTTGGTGATATATCGCCAAATTTGGCGACCAAAATAAGTCTTCATAAATGAAGCCAATTTGGCTATTGCTCAATAATTCGGCGAATTTCTTATTCACATTCAGTATTAACGAATCTTTTGTAAACGTTTCTTTGCATTTTAACTTGCTGTTTTCGTGTAACATTAGCTAAAATTTTAAAACGAAGATATAGGAAAGCTACCTTTTCCTCCCGGTACAGGCCGGAAGGACTTTTTCATTTATTTTGATAAAGGATCAGCGTCCATAAGCCGTGTTTTTGGCCCATGGAATAGATTAAAACTCGATTATACTGGCGATATACGATATACTCTGTTATACTGGCTTAATTATTTCACTTTTTAATATTAGAAGGTTTATCCTGTACGATTTCAACACTAGTTTTTGCATTTTGTTCGGATTTATAGGACTTACACAAGTTCAAAGTTCGTATTGTTCGTAGTTTTGGATGAAAAAGACGCACTTTCTCCTCATTTTACCTCCATTATTTATTTTCTTCTTGACATGTATTATAAAATACATCAAAATGTACACTCTATGTAAAAATAAAAGTGTTGCAAAGCTGCGCTCGTATTAAAATGTTAAAAAAATAGAGAGTTAAGTCACTGCATTCCCTCACGTCAGTAAGAGACTTTAAGATGCAGCAACGTGTTTAAATGTGCTAAAATGAACGTAACTATTGCCAATATGCATTCCTTCACATTAGTACAGAACGAAAATTCTAGTGAATCACATTATTTTGACGCGAAATTTGATTAACAAAATAGCTCATTTTCGAGTGATATAAGTTTTTAATATGTTTCTTCTAATGAAATAGATGAGGATTTATTTTAACTACTAAAGAAAGATTACTAAATCGGTTTTCCAAACGAAAATTATAAAAACGTTGAATATGTAAATTGAATATAAGTATCATAAGAGGAATTTACATTTGTATAAGTATATTTAGTACACGAAATTCTATCAATTTTAGCAACATATTTTACTGCTTTAATTATAAAAGTAAGTAGAAATGAAATTGCAATAGTAAATGCATTCAGACATATACTCGAATAATGAAATAGCACAATGACTGGAAATTGAGAACATAAAATCAACGTGAAGGAATGTATTCTTATTCTGAATTAATACGATAATAAGTAGTTTATCGTATCATTGCATAAAATTTTGTTTAATGTGATACTTCTAAAATTTCCGGGAGTTCCGATAAACTTAACAAAATTGAATTTTACGATATCCAATACTGTGCAGATTATAATAAAAATGAGTGAGAGTAATGAACAATGATATGTAGGTCTGACGTTGAGGCCTCTGATCTGTAGATTTACTAGTATCCAAGTTAACGTTGGACTCTCTGTTAAACAGGCTCTATCACGTTGCAAAGTTAATAAAGTTCATTATACAGCCAATACATGGCATGACATAGAATGCTTTAACACTTCCAACTCATTTCTCAGAAAAATGTGGGATGGTCCCCCTACTTCTCAACACTTCCAATTCTAAAATGTTTTATAATGGTAACATTTTTAAAATGTTAATATTAGAATATTTTCAGCAATATGAAACTGTGCAAATAGCAAAACTTTTTTCTATCTCATACATGTTAAAGGTAATATTACAAAATAATAAAATATGAGGTTGATATACATTCTTGAGCTAAAATCGTGTCAATCATGAAAAGTACCGCCTGTTGGGCTATTTACACCAAAACCTAGTCAGCAATAACTTATATCAACGTCTTGAAAATTCGCACATTAGTTATTGAGATAGAGCTTTTGCGGAAATCGTGAAAACTGCAGCATAGCAGACGATATACACCAAAAACTAATCGGCACCCATTTATATCAGGTCTCACTGAATCTAACGTTTAATAAATTCCGTGTATTCGTTCCTGAGATAGAGCGCCCACAAAATTTTTGTCACATACAGACAGAGAGACTCACAGACAGGCAACGTATAAATCCGTCGAAAACCGAAAGTCGAAAATTTTGTCGAATCCAATACTTTCTTGTAAAGATTAGAAGAAAGTAAAAACAGACATGAACGATTTTCTTAAATCTTAACATAAAAAGCTTCCGAGCAAATATATTCACTACTTAAAAATAGTGTATGAAAAGTGTTTTTCTTAAAGGCTATAAATTCATGTTTGAATTTTTCATCCTCTGGCCCGATATCCTTAGTTAATTGTCGATGCCCGGAAAAAGAAATAAACCTCAAGTTTGAACACTTACCGCGATAATGATTATTTGCATTGCTAATTTAACATCGAAAGCAAACTGTCGGGGGTTAAAGATTGTAATTAAGCGTATCGGAAGAAAGCAGTTTTCTCTCTCTTTACTTTTTTCGATATTCGAAATTTTTAATTTGTGTTTCTTGTTTTTATTTTTATTTACATAACACATACTTTAATAAACGTAGGATTATAAAATTGGAAAGAACTTTCGAATCATTTTTACTCTTCCGGTTTCGTTAATGTTTGATTTTTTTTTTCTATTTAGTTTTTGCTCGAGTCTGAAGATCGTTTTGAGTGCATCAAAGACTGTGAATAAAATAATAGACACACTCATAAATTTTGATAATTTTTCCATTTATTTTTACTTTCTTCTATCTTTACAAGAAGAAAGTATTGGATTCATGAAAAATTTCGACGGATTTATACGTTTTAGAAGGTCCTGAACACGATTGGACTGTTTTTAGAAAATGTTTGTTTGTGAATCTGTGATTCAATCTGTCTGTATGTAACAAAAATTTTGTGGGCTCTCTATCTCAAGAACTCATGCACGAAATTTAATAGGACTTTATATTCAGTTAGTCCCTGATATAAATGGGTGCTGATTCGTTTTAGTCTATGCGAAACCTGTGTGAGGTACAAGACAGATTTGGGATTGGACTAGTTAAAATTGACTGGATATGAATATCAATGACAGAGCGCTTGTTTTCATACCGTTCTTCGAGCGCTTCAAACAATGATTCAAAAGTATCCTCGCTTGTTTCTATCAATTTGGCTTCTGAACGAAGCGATCCTTGAAAATAAAATCATTTCTGACCATTCGTTTAAATTTTCATTTTTTGATATTAAACTGAGGAATTGTTTTTTGAATTCTGAAAATTCTTCAATTTTGCCTCTAAACATTGTCAAATAAATGTCAGCAAGCTTTGGTAAAGTGTTCGCAAATTTTATTGTTATTTTGAATTATGTTATTTTGCTTTATACTTATACCAATTTCTTGATCAATGTCATTTTTCAAATTACATTTTAAACTTACTCCCAATTCGTCTCACTGATCTTTTTTTTTTCGAGATTTCTTCTGTTTCTTCATCAACGTTGAAATATTTTTCAACTAAACTGCTTCTATCTGTTTTTGCTCTCGTAATGAGGCTAACTTATCCTGGATTTTTATAATGTCCGATTTTTCATCATCAGACTGTACGTAGTCCACTATGGACATAAAAATGTTCGTTCATTTTGATTTAATGTGTCCTCGATCACAATTTAATTCCCTTTAACATATATTTTTTTTATCCATATTAACTAGTCAGGTTTCCGGGTCGGCCAGGACCCATGGCAAAGTGTATTAATATCAATATTCGACGGACACACTTTTTATTAAATGAATTTGATATTTATTTGTTTCTCCGCTGGCGGGAATGATGATTTATGGTTACATGATGATTTATGGATTGTTTTGAGTATGGCTCTGACTGCAAGAATCGGCCACGAGAGGGCGTACACACAAAAGGGGGTGGGAGATGACGCAACAGATCTTGCGTGTATGCTCTGCGTCAAAGTTCATCTTTCTTAGAATAAATTATACAAAAAAGCTCTACATACTTTGTACATTTACACCTAATCATGTACCACCATCTTACAGGTGGATTATTAAAAGATTTGGAACTTTAAGATGGATCGCGTAACAATAAAGTTTGGGAACCGATGGACTAGAAGCAATATAGTATAGCATTTTTTT
This sequence comes from Maratus michaelseni, assembly GCA_963931845.1. Lineage (NCBI taxonomy): Eukaryota > Metazoa > Arthropoda > Arachnida > Araneae > Salticidae > Maratus > Maratus michaelseni. The sequence continues at coordinate 475,875,512 of OZ007587.1, forward strand.
AAAATCAGGGTTCTGAATCATCCAATTAAATTCAAGCCCACATAGAACGATAAAGTGACCTCAAACCTTTAAATGTGACTCACGATGCGCTTAGAACCTGTAGCTCATTTATATTTAAAATTGCTGGTACTGATCCGGAATTAAACTAGTCGGATGTGCCAATCCCAATATCTTATACAGGTTTCAATACACTAAAAAGAATCAGCAACCAATTTATATCAAGGTCTAACTGAATCTAACGTTTTATTCAATTCCGTGCATTCGTTCTTGACATAGGACTATTGCTAAAATCGTGTCAATCCTGAAAAAGGACGGACAGCAGCGCCACCTGTTGGGAGACCAAAACATAATCCACAATAACTTATGACAACGTCTAACTGAATCTGAAGTTGAATGAAAACCAGTACATTAGTTCTTGAGATATAGTTATCATGATAAAAATGCAAAAAGGAGTATAGCAGTGCCACCTGTTGGGCTGTTGACACCAAAATGTAATCAGCGTCTATATATGTTAAGGTCGAACAGAATCTGAAGTTGGATGAAATTCCGTGCATTCGTTCTTGAGATAGAGCTATCGTAAAAATAATGAATAAAGTTAAAGTAAATAACGCCACTTGTTGGGATATCTACACCAAAATGTAATCAGCGTCTATTTATGTCAAGGTCTAACTGAATCTGAAGTTTGATGAAAATAACTGCATTCGTTCCTGAGATAGAGCTATTGCAGCGCCACCTGTCGGGCGATTTTCACCAAAAACTAATCAGCTTCAATTTATGTTAGGGACTCACTGAATCTAAAGTTTTATTAAATTTCGCGCATTATTTCTTGAGATAGAGCGCCCACAAAATTTTTGTCACATACAGACATACAGACAGACAGTCACAGACAGACATTTTCTAAAAACAGTCAAATCGTGTTCAGGACCTTCTAAAACGTATAAATCCGTCGAAAACCAGAAGTCGAAAATTTTCATGAATCGAATACTTTCTTCTTGTAAAGATAGAAGAAAGTAAAAAGAAAAGTTCAGTTTGAATTGAATGAAGTTTACGATCATTTTGATTAATTATTTCTTTTCAGTTTTTTATCTACGATCGTCCATAGTGTCATTTACTGACATAATAATTATCTGTACAACAGACATTAATTTATTTTATAAACACATCAAAGAGGAAAAGCAGTGCACATGTCTAAACTCTTCAAAAAACACTTTCAAACTACACTAAATCTACTCAATATGTTTAAAAGTTTTTGAAAATATTTTCACCTCTTGCTCCCGAGGCATCTTCAATTACTAATGATGTGTTTCTTCCTCGCTAGTCACTCTGTCGAAAACACAACATCAGTAACTGAGGATGCCTCGGGACCAAGAGGTGAAAATATTTTTAAAATTTTTAAACATAGTGAGTAGATTTAGTGTAGTTCGGAAGTGTTTTTTGAAGCTTTTAGGCATGTGCACTGCTTTTTGATGTGTTTTTAAAATCAATTAAAGTCTGTTGTAATAGGTAGTACAGATAATTATTATGTTTCTTTTCATTTCGTAGATGGCTACACGACCAAAGATATCGTGTTCGAGTGGAAAGCGATGGATCCCGTGCACCAACCTGTTCCTGCCCAAGTTCAGCTTCAAAACGGACTACTGCACCAGCAAAACCAACACAGGTAATTAATAAAAAGTTCTAACAGTTTTTTTTTGTTATAATAAATTATTCCATTTACCTATCCTGGTTAATTTAACGATAAAAAAGTGCGAAAATTTCCACACCTTATTTATCATTAAATTATCATTATCGTACCAGAACAGGGATTCTGGGCAAAGTCTAGCGAAAGGGATTAAGGCGGTACCAAAAACAGAGTTGGGCAAATTTTTAATTGCAATTATCTGCAATGTAATAACAATTTAATTGTATATTTAATTAATTATAGGTACAATGACATGCAGTAAAAAATTCTTGAAGCACTGTAGCCAGAACCGCCTATCCCCCATCCCATTATTTGACGAAATTTATGAGCTTGAATGTGTGTAACTGCTATAATCAATTACATACAATTAAATCGTAATTACTTTGCAGATATTGCAATTACAAATTTGCCCAACTCCGGCAAAAAACCTCTAATGCAGCCACTCGTTATTTGGTCAGGTAGGGAAGCGCGCTTTCTATTCATCCACTGGAATACTACATGAGTATTCCGAGGGCGTCGTTTTGATGGGTATCAGACGTGGTGACCACACGGGACTTTCTTGTGTGTTCATGTTCGAATGCAGCCACTCATTTATGCGGTCAACGAGGGGAGAATCCTCCTTCTCTGTGATCCCAACTCGGCCACTTGAGTGTGGAAGATGACCGGTAGCAGTGTCCCCCTAAAGGCGGGGCACTGCTGTGTCTTGTTGGTTGCTACACGCGTGTTCTGAAGCCATCGTCGCGATGTGCTTCGGATGCGATGACCGCACAGAGTTATCCCTGTATATAACGAGCATTCACATCACCTTTTCACACTGGGCTCCATACATAGCAGGAGTTCTGAGTTGGCGGTCAGAAGCTTGCAAGACAAAGGTAAAAAACAGTCCGCATTGTCAATGTCAGATATTAGTCTTCTCATTTACTATTATCATAATGTACACTTCTCTAATTAAGCTATGCTTATCTAATAAATAAATGATTATCTAATTATGTAAGGTAATGCGATAAACAGTATGTTTTGTGAACTAAGATTATCGTCACTTCTGCGCTGACCGCTGGAAATCATGTTGGAGCTATCTCCTGTTATATATGGAGATCAGTCCCTTCTCATAGTCTTCCCTGAAGGCAGTCTCGGCGTTGGCGGGTTGTGACTGGTTTCTGCGTTGCTCCCTGTGTGTTGTACCGTCCGTCCGTCCGTTTGGTGGACTTGCCGTCGCTTCGGCTGGGCTTCGCCCAGGTTTAAGCACTGGGAAGGGCGCGTTTGAGTGACGACCCGAGACCAGGCCAGGCAAACATGTTAATCACGGCCGAACTCATCGACAAGGTGAACGACCTGGTGGGAAGTGATACATGCACTGACACGTCAATTGGACGGGACACACAACTGCCTGCTTCTCTCGTACTTCATGCGCTGGTGCCCGCACATGAGCACAACCACGCTGGACACTCCATTCGCATCCCTAGATGTCTCACTACGTTATCCCAAAGGGGCATATTCAAATTTCAACCGGTTTGGTTGTTACGACGTTTCGTACCTTTTCATTTGAACACCTCTCGTACATGTATTACAACATTGAAAAAAAGTCCTACCGGCCTGCACCGGGAGGAAAAACTAGAGTCTATTCTTTCTTTTTAAGAATTTAGCTAATTTTACTCAAGCACATGAAGCTAAAATGCGTGTAACCCTATTATAGAAGATTCCCAGTTTTTGTTCATTTTGAATTTGATTGGGGATTAAACAAGAAAATAGTCAGCTATCGCCAAAGTGGATTCATTTATGGCGACCTATTTTTGTCGTTAAATTTGGCGATATTTCGCTGTATCGGCGAGAATTGACGTCGTTGAATATGACTATTTAGTTTTAAGCGTATGAGAGTTGAAACAATGGTTACAATAATTAAAGAATTTTTCTCGAGAAACAACATCCAATAAAACTCACAAATTAAACCCGTTTATGGAGGAATCCCTCGCCCTTTTTTTTTAATCTGTTGTCTTGTTTTAAAATGTCAGCCACTCTAGAATTTCAAACTTCTATATCTCAGCCTTTTTTAAAGGCAGACAAAAAATGCTTGGGAATCCTTTGATCAAGGCCAAACACTGAAATGAAAAAGAATTTGGAATTTTAATTTTCTTATACATCTTTTTGAATTTGAAATATTTAAGTGGCCGCTATGTTATTTAGAAACGCGTCAACGGATGAAGCTGGCCAACAAACTCGATTGATACCTTGGTAAGTCCTGTGCACATACTATTGTCACCAGGGCCGCCACAAGGGTGATGCGGGCGGTGCCCCCGCACCAGGCGCCAACAGTTAGAATAGTCGCTGACAAGCTTAACAGATGCCAACACTAATTACTACACATGGATCTAAGATAAGTAGAAAAACTAACAAGGGGTTTCGCACCAAACGCCAAATAGAGTTGTTGCAGTGCTGATATCGGTTCGTAAATACGAGAGCTATGGATTGACAAAAATCAGATGTATATATATAGAGAGACCAACATTTGGACGGAGGGTGGTTTTGGAGACTGTTTAATTTCATTCCTCCGGACGGCTGAAAAATATAGATTCTTACTTTTTAAGCTTTACAGGTTATCAAAGACTAAGAGCTAATGTGTTCTGTATGTACGTAACGCTCTTGATAGAACTAACCGTTTTGCTTCAAATTTTGTTTATAGGTTCATTGTGATAAGGCACTTCCCTGATTAGTTTTGGGGGTTCATTGGTTGAGTATAAAGGGGAGGGGGGATAATCCCCCTTAATTTAGATAAATGGGTTTTTCATGCAGAATTATCCAATTTGCTGCAAATTTTGTATATAGGTTCATTGTAATAAGGCGCTTCCTTCATTGGTTTTCGGGCTTTATTGGTTAATTATAAGGGGGAACGGAGGGGATGATACCCCTTAATATATTGTCGATTTCTTTATTTTTCGAGTGTGAATAGCCTGTGAACTCAATGCCCTCAGTTTAACTGGGCAGTTTTCTTTTTTTATTGTAATAGAAGCTACCTAAAAATAGTTTGTTAAAATATCATATTACAACTTTTATCTCGTCTCAGTTGAAATGACTGTAACTGTTTAACTGTAGAAGAGCAGAATGAAGCTGAAAATGTATTATTGAAATTAGTTCAAAAATCGTTTACTGGTCCCCAAGATAAACGTCTAAAAGCATTTCAGACCACGACAGATTCGGCTGGAGTTCTGCGGCTGAAATCACGCATACATTTGAGAGATGATATTCTGAATTTCAGATTTGCTGTTATCCTTCCACATGACCATCCTGTAGTTGAAAAATTAATTAGATCTAGACACTTGAAACTAGGACATGCCGGGGTACAAATTATGATGTCTAATTTAAGGGAAGATTTTTGGATCTTAAAATTCCGAAAAACTGTCAGAAAAATTATTAGAACCTGTGTAAGATGTAGACGACACGATTTTAAACCAGTAGAAATTTCCACTCCTCCCTTACCTGAAGATAGAGTAAGAGAAGCTGCCATTTTCCAAATTGTTGGTCTGGATTATGCCGGTCCGCTTATTCTTAAAGAAAATAGGAAAATCTGGCTAGTAATATACACTTGTGCTGTTTTTCGAGCAGTTCATTTTGAATTAGCTACCTCATTATCAACTGAAGTGTTTTTACTAACGTTGAGAAGATTCATAGCCCGTAGAGGCAGACCTTCTATTATCTATACAGATAATGGTAAAAATTTTGTAGGAGCGGAAAATTTGTTGAAAGAAATAAACTGGAATTCAGTTCAAAATGATAGTATATCAAGGAAAATTATTTGGAAATTTATACTGCCTTCAGCTCCATGGTGGGGAGGGTGGTGGGAGCGATTGATTGACCTAACCAAGAGAATACTCAGAAAGGTTTTAGGAAAAAGTTCTCTGAATTATGAAGAAATACAAACCATTATATGTGACCTAGAAAGTGTTATCAACAGTCGCCCCTTACTTATGTGTCAGAAGATTTAAATGATCTCGTACCTCTCACTCCGTCCGTGTTCTTGCTAGAAGTGAAAGGTAGTGGTACACCCGATATTGATATTCTAGATGCCAAATCATTGAACAAAAGGCTTGTTTATCAACAGAAAATAAGACAAGACCTTCGTAAACGATTTAGATCTGAATATTTAGGCCAATTGCGACAACCTAGTAGATGGAAGAAAATACAGAAACCTTTAGCAATAGGTGATGTTGTGATTGTTTCCAGTGACAATAATAAAAGAATTGATTGGCCTCTGGCCAAAGTGACTGAAATTTTTCCATCTAAGGATGGACACATCCGCTTAGTGAAAATAAGAATGAAAACTGGGGAATATATAAGACCTACAAGCAGGTTAATACCCTTAGAAGTATCACAAGATAACGACAGTATGAGAAACCATTTCAAGGACATTAAAAAGAAACAAGATTTTAATGAACATAAAGGTGCTAGTAATCCTCCAAGTGGTTCGGTCAGTGACAGTACGTCGGACGTTTCAGTTCATCGTTCCAGATATGGGCGTATCATAAAACGTCGAACTGATTGGAAAATTTGAGTTTCAGACCCTGAAACTCAAAGGTGGGAGGATGTTGTAATTGAGAATTCACTTCCTCTTGCATCATCAAAAACCCTTTTCTATTCAAAGTTTGGAAACATCAAAAGCATCTACGCAGTGTAGAGGTAGGCATGTGCTCTGATTTGCAGAAAAGGAGACTGACGCATGCGCGCAGCATTGTTTTTTTTTTTTCTTTTGTAACTGTCAAGAACATTTTTATTAGAACTTTAAGTTTAGTTTAGTTTTTGGTTTGCGACTATGATTTTTGAGAGCGTGTCGCTCATCTAAAAAGCTGTAAATACTTGAAATGTTGAAGTGTTAATTAAATCGTGATGTTTATATTTATTTTCGTGTCAAGTCTTTTCGTCTCTTATGAATGTTTGTTTACTGAAAGATGTTCTCTATTGAAGATTGGGAGCCCCGATGCCTGTGAGGTAAGAAAATTTATATCTTACCAATTTTATTTAGAAATCAATTTAGATTAAAATTGATTATTTACATGTTGACAACTGTGATTGAATTAGTAATATAGGCAGTCGGAGTTGTCACACTGTCCTTTCTACTTGACTTCTGCAAGAGTCTCGGTATAAAAGGGCCGTAGCAAAGGACCATCTTTGTAAGACTTTTACTAACAATTAAAATTATACTTATGCACAAATATCCAATACAAGACAATGTAAAAAAAAAAAAAAAAAAAAAATCATCGTATTATTTCACTGAAAAAAAAAAGAATAATATCGTCTGTTATATTAGGATAGGATTCATTTCCCTCATAAAATAAGTACATTTTAAGTTAGCAACATTTTATCATTTGTCGACATTGTCTGAAATTTCCAATGGGAAACGGAAGCCTAGCTTTCAAAATGTCAGAACTTGAACCTCCCTATTTAGGATCTTTTTCCATTGAATATCTATTTCTCCGGAAACATCTATCCAAAAAAAGGTCGGTGGAGATCATAGGATTGCTATCATGAAACCATTTTAGTATATAGAAATTCGGTTTTAAATTCAGTCCTACAGAAACAATAGGACTCCCTCTTCAATAGGACGTCATCACCCTGGCAACCTAGAATCATGACCTATCGTGGGATATCATGGGATTCATGACGTAGGATAGGATTGAATAGAATAAAGAAAACTTTTAGGAATATCTTTTTTAATTTTTGATTCGATTTTCATAAAATTTGAAATGACTCTACAAAATTTTGCAAACGATTTTAATATATTAAATTTCTAACCATTCGGTTGGGTCGTTTTTGCTCTGTTCTATGCGGACAGACGGACGGACGGACGAACCAGACGACGACTCTAGGTGCTACGTATTTATCATAATTACGAACACACCTAATAACAGAGTGTAAAAAAGTGAACGATTTTCTTAAACCTTAACAGAAAAAGCTTCCAAAACTTGTTTTTCTTAAATTAAGGTGATAAATCACGTTTGATCTTTTCATTTGTTGCCACACAGATTCTAAGTTAAATGTTGATAGAAATCACGCATGAAAAAAAAAACATTAATGATTATTTGCATTGCTAATTTTTTACGTCGAAAGTAAAGTGTCTAGAGTTATTTCTAAACCATCAGATCTTGATGATGTGTATCGAAAGAAGGAAGGTTTTTTTTTTCCTCTCTCTTCATCTTTTAGTAATCCAAATTTTTAGTATCTGTGTTTCATATTTTTATTTACTTTCTTCATAACAGACACAACTAGTTTTAAAGGTAGGAAGAAAAATTTTCGGAACATTTTTTTTTTTTAAATCTTTTGAATGAGCTATATATGATGACTACTTTATTTAGAGTGTATAGATTTTGTGCGATTGCGAACATTTTGAACGAGTCAAACACAATAAATGAAATAAGAGGCCTATTATAAATAAAATAGCAATATAAAAATTATATGCAGACTTTTAAATTCTTGACATGTTAATTGTATACGTTAATATCTTCTCGTGCCTTCGGGTATAGCTTTTATTACAAAAATTAAAAAGCTAAAAGCAATTCGGCAAAATTTCGGTATATTTTCATCGATCGTGACCCCCAGACCCCAAAACCACCCTTCGTACAAATGTTGATTTATATATATATACTAGTATATAACCCTGTCAAAAATGACAGATTGTTGATCTGCGTTTCTTTTTCATAAGACTTCATACAAACAAACAGCATGAAGACTTTATTATTGAAAGGTTTGTACTGTAAAAAAGTACATTTTAAAAATCGCAAATGATTTCTACAAATAAAATGATGAGGTTATATATATATATATATATTACTCAGTATTAAATTTCGGAAGTAGTTCAACGATTGGACAAAACATTCAAATTAAATATTAACAAATAATCCATGTGCGAAAGTTTTTGTAAAAAAGTGTTATCAATGAGTTTCTAAGCCGGCCGATTGACTCACCACATAACTCATTATTTGATTACATAAGAAAAAATTAAATGCAAATTACGTTGTACTATGTATTCCTTATATTTTAATTACGTTTGATAAGAAATAATCATTTTACAGTATATGACCCCTTAACCGGCATTCCAAAATCCGGAAAAACCCGAAATCAGCAAAACAATTTCAAAAATTTTCTAAATTTGTATATTTTTACAAAAATTTTCGAAAATTTTACCGATTTCTAATTTTTTTTTTCAGTCCATTGTGTTTCGGTGTGTAATCACTAAAATATTGTTACTTCGGTAGCGGGTGAACACGCCCCCCCCCCTTCTTCCCGAAATTAGAAACAAATAATTTTTCTCTCAAATTTTAGTTTAAAATTAATTTATATTACGATTCGTTTGAAACAAAAAATAGTTATATATTTATTTCATCAAGGGTGATTATTCTGTTCCGAATTTTCCTAAAAATTTAAGGCATTCGGTTTCGAAAATTTTAGTCTTCCGTCCAAAGATTCGAACATAACAAAATCTCGAATTTTGAGCGATCGTCGCCGAAAAAAACAATTATGTCTATCGTTCGAAGAAAAAGTAGACAATTTCTTCAAAGGATTAAGGAAACAACTTGAATTTTGTCAAAGGATTGAAAAAAAAACGCAAAACGCAGAATTGCGAAAAAACGCTAATTTTGTAAACAAATCGCAGAAAATACGCGATTTCCGACAAAGGCTTGCGAAGAAAATGCAAATTTCTTCCAAGGACTCCGAAAAAATGTAAAATTTCTTCAAGGGATCACAGAAAAATCACAAATTAAAAGATCGAAAAAAAAAACGCGAATTTCGTTAAATAATCGCGGAAAAACATGAATTTCTCCAAAGGATCGCGAAAAAAAAAAAACGCAAATTTCTTCAAAGCACTGCAAAAAAATTTCTAATTTCGTTAAGGGATCGCGAAAAAAGTGGAATTTCGTCAAAGGATCGAAGGAAAAAAAAACACAAACTTTGTCAAAAGATCACAGAAAAAATGCGAATTCCGTCAAAGGATCGCGAAAAAAAAACCCGCTAATTTCGTCGCAGAATCTCAGAAAAATCTCTAATTTTGTCAAAGGATCGTAAATAAAAGGTAAATTTCGTCAAAGAATAGCAAAAAACGCAAATTTCGTCAAAGAATAGCAAAAAACGCAAATTTCCTCAAAGAATCGCAGAAAAATGCAAATTTTGTCAAAGAATCACGAAAATAAAACATGAATTTTGTCAAATAATCGCTAACTTCGGGAGGACCCAAAATCCGGAAAATTTCAAAACTCGGAAAGCCTTTGGTCCAGAGGATTTCGCATAATAGGTCCTGTACTGTATTTAAGATGGAAACAAAATTTCAAAATACGGCAGTAGATGGCGCCAATGTACTGGATTGATCACTCAAATCCTCCGTACGAAAGAATTCACCGCTATATTTGAAAAGAAAAGTTTCTGACAGAAAAAAATATATACAGAAATGTTGATATACGTGTTTTATATGAAATAGTTTTTGAAGGTTTTAAACAAAATTAAAATATTTAAAAGCTCTAATATGCTTTTACAAATATTTGAACAGCAGAATCGGATGAAGCATAGCTTTTTCATTAAGCCTAACATGGCGTTTAACTATGGTCGATTCGCAGATCGGAGTGGTCGAGCCCGGAGCCGTTACAGACACTTTCTTGTCTTCGGATTTTATTATAAGTAAGATATATATATATATATATATATATATATATATATATATATATATATATATATATATATATATATATATGACTAAAAAATATATACGAAAAAAATAGAAACTCAAATTAATTTTTTGTTTAAGTCTTAGGCCTTGATCTAAGTACTCCGGAGCATTTTTTGTTTTCCTTCTATCTTAAAAAATGCTTGAGATAGAACAGTTTGAAATTCTAGGGTGGGTGACATTTTGAAAGAAACAGATCACAAAATACAAAAAATCAGAGATTTATTTCCGAGTCTTAGTGAACGTGATTTCTAGCAAATTATTATCTTTCATTGTTGTAATCATTTGCCCCAATCATACGCATAAAACTATATATTATCTATACGCATAATTATCTATATATATTCGTATCCGTTAGAATCCAATTCTCGCCAAGGTTGGCGACACTTGCTGAAATATCGCCCAATTTGGCGAGCAGAAATAAGTCTCCATAAATGAAGCCAACTTGGCTATAGCTGACTCATTTGGCGAATTTTCTATTCAAATTCGGTATTATCTTCTGTAAACCGGTTCTTTGCATTTTAGCTTGCTGTTTTTGAGTCACTTCAGCTAAAATTTTTAAAGGAAGGTATAGGAAAGCTACCTTTTCCTCCCGGAAAGGACTTTTTATTCTTCTGTTAGTTGTTGTTAACGTTTAAAATCGAATCGGTCTTATAGTGTATTAACTAGTTGTCTCAATCCGAAATATAGGCATTTCGTATTCTGTCCCTTCATTTTCATGTTCAAAAAACATGATACAATAACAGAATTAACATTAAAGTGAATATTAATTTGTTACTGTTGCATGTATGTAAATTCAATGATGCAGCTGAAAGTGTTTAATTCACTAACCCTTTGCCAATTAGAATAATTGTGTCAGAAATTACTCTAGTGTAATCACGTTTCCAGCGTTTACTGGAGGTCCCATTACCTGTGATTTATTCTAGGTTAACTGGGTGAATTAGTTCAGCCCTCAGTGGGTAGAGTATTGGCAGAAGGGATCCTTGGAAAGATTACATCTCATAAAACCCATATTCCGGTTCGAGTAAATACTCTAAAAACGACTCGGAAACGTTTCTGAAGATCATTGGCAGCAAAAGAAACTGTTTTTATAAATGCTTCTTTAACTTTCGAAGGGCTGCGTGCTCCTCCGGGTGTTCCGGAATCAACCCGGTCTCTGGAGACGCGGGGGGATGACCTGGAGCAATGGAGTTTGGGACAAAGCAGGGCCTCCGAGGGAGCAGTAACCGACGTAAGTCCACTTCCGGGAGGACTGGGAGGCCGGTTCGACCGGACAATCCTAAGTGCAGCCTGGGGATCTCGAACCGGACATGCTTCGAGCGGCCTGAAACTCATCCTTTCGCAGCGTACGGCACTCCAAGGGATAGACAAGATGAGTGCTTCTCTTGTCCGTTCCCAGGGCCCCTGGCGGGGGGCGCCGGAGACAGCTGTTGTTGAGATATGGAGCCAGATGTCGGGAGCCCTCTGGTTAAGGTTTTGGAAAGCTAGTGTTCATGTCTAGTGAGAGTGAGCTAGCGGACGCGGGCGGTTACACAGGTCTGGCCGGACCACCGGGACGAAACTATCGCACTACCTGTTTCGATCCTATCACTTTTTGTTTTCAAACTAACGCTCTCCCGGCCCTACGGCTCTGACGGCCTGGTCACCCGACAGCGTGGCGGGGGTCGGAACCCTCTTCCTAGTTTTTTAGCCTATCTGCGTTTACTAACCTAGTTTTTAAGATGTGTGTGTCCATTCCCGACTAGAGAGACATGAGATCACTCGTGTGAGTTGTTTATAGCAAATCATGAGAGGGAGCCCCTGATTAGTAGCTGGGCCCTGGTTACTCTTATGAGTTCTCCAGACAAGCCCGGCTTCGAGGATGTCACGGACTGTCTTTCATGAACCAAACCTGTCCGGCCACTCTCGTACCCATGTGTGGGGCTACGATCGCGCCGATACAGGAATCAGGAAAACATGGGGGCAATGTCCAGTAGTGGATGGAAGCCGCGCTTTTTTTAAGCACCCTAGGATCTTAACTTTCGAAAATATATTGCTTTCTGAGCTTCCTAAGGGTAAAAGAATGCTTTTCGGAATGGCGGGTCACTCGGAGAAGGTTATTGTCTATTCTCGTTGGTGGTTTTTTTATATTTTCGTAGATTAAAAAAATACTTGTCTTTTCTTACAGCTTTAATGAAAAATAGTTTCGGAAACGAATTTCGTCATTTGGGATAATTGTTTCTAAGGTGATAGACAGAAGCATGAAACCGGTTGTATGTTTTTTAAATAAACCGTAAGAATCTGATACAGAAACCTTAATATTTTAGTTAAAAATGGCGTCAATAGAGGGCACTGCAAACAATATTATATCCCTATAAAGAGAGTTCAGACGCCAAGAACGACAATCGTCGAAGTTTAGCCATTGAAACGTGATCGCTATTATCGTATAGTGAAAAAAATTCAGGAAGTGACACAGAAGGACATTGTTTACCGCAACAATACTTTAACATTCGACGAGCTGAAGGAGGCTACTTGTCAAGCTTGTGCGTGGATTTCCGGTGATATGCTACAGAGAGTCACTGACAATTTCATTCTTCGCTTGCGACGTGTGTGTTGCGTGAAAGATGCACATTTTGAATTGCTTTGGATGCGATACAGCCTCCTTACTAAGTAAAGAATGAAATATTGAAATTAAACAGAAAAATTAATATCAATTTAATATCATATTAGAAAATGGTCTACTATAAAAAATGTATACATCAAATACCAGAATCTATTAGAGATACTGCTCAAGGTGTTCTCCATTGGTGGCAATGCACAATTGAATGCTGGATAGTACTGAGTCCTGGACACATTGGAGCATTGCAGGCGAAACCACATTTAACTGGTATCGCTAGAACCGGGTATCACCAAAGACTTTTTTTCATCTAAAAATTTAAGCTAACTTTTAGGGGTCAAACAACATCCAAAAGTCAAATTAGGCAATGTTCAATTCATGGGGTGGCCTGGGAGGTATATTCCCCCCCCTTCCCCCCGGAGCAATGAAATGTCCCTCCTGGAAAATGTGAGATTTTGTGTTTTCAATGGTCAAAAAGTGCACTGAGCCTAGTTCTGTGGGTGATCTGAAGCAGCGCATCCTTCTTGCTTTCCAACGTGTCCAGGACTCAGTACTGTCACGCATTCTGGAGAACACTTTGAGCAGTATGAGATTTAGCGTTGAGATTTAGAGAGATCTTTCAAGATTACCAATGCCAAAAACATATATTTGGCGTCAAATGACAGAATGTCGCCAAGTTTTCGACTTTTCGCCAAATGTTTTGCGACATTTGTCGAAAAAATCGATTTTTAGAATCTGAAAGAATGTTATAGAAATTCTCAATAGGAGCCGAGGTACACGATTCAACCAATCAGCGTGCATAGAACGTTCTCGAAGCAGAATTGAACCAATCAGGATACATATGTTGTAAAGAGAAATTATTGTTATATTGTGTTGAACACAAAGCTAATTTTAACCGAGCATAGCTTGGTCTTCCCCGCTGGTTTTTGTAGATTGAAATATTTGTCTTTCTTTTGAGTGTAAACATTTTTTTAGGAACATAAAAATATGGTTTCTATCTCTGATTCATTTTAAACGTAAAATAACTTTTTATAGATTGTTAGTTAAAGTTAATAGTATTCGATGTGAAATTTTAATACGAAATTTGTAGTTTTATGCTTATTTTTCTTTTAAAAATCTGACTCATTGAGCAGAAATCCTGAAATGTCAATGTCGTAATCGATAAAAAAAAAACTTTTCTAAACCTTTAAACAAACTTAAGAAAATCTACTAAAAGCATTTTTTACCCTTCTAAAATTAGGAATCCTGTTTTATCTTTCCATTATCGTCATTCGCGAAAAAATAAACGTTCAGTTTTAGTGGAATGATCATTTGCATTGCTAATTTTTAAACCGAAATCAAAGAATTCAGTGCAAACATGACGTGATTCCAAGTTACCCAGATTTATCACGTCTTAATTATGCGTATCGAAAGAAGTATTGCCCATCCCTTTCTAATTGGGATATTAGTTACTTTTTAATCTATATTTTCAAGTAGCAGATCAAATCTTTAATATTTGAAGAAAAACTTTCGAAATATTGACATTCCTGGATTATTTAATATCTCGCAGTTTCCCTTTTTAGTTAATGTGACGAAGAAGATTTACTTCGACTTGTCAAAATAATGGAGAAACAGGCGTCAGTATGAATATTAAAATAATAATGTAAAAATATTTCAAAAAATATAATACTGTACTCATAACTGCCGTTATTATCGGAGTATCCTCCCCCCCCCCCATTCTCTAACCATTAAGATTGTTGGGAAGGAGGTACCTTTGATCACGGAAGATCTCATATGAAAAATGTATATATATTTTTTCTTATGTCTAAAACACGAATGATTCTTTTTAAGTTTTATAAAGTGGCTTAAAAATTCGGCTTCGAGATCATTATAGCTCGTCTGTATGCGATACAAATAGGTTTTTTTTAAAAAATCCATGCAGTTTTCAGACGAATTGTATTTGAAAGAACATTTCCCCCCTACACCTATTCGACGATATAATAAAAAATTGAAATTTCGCGATGATTAATCCTAAATTGATAGTGAATAATTTTGCGAAAAATGCGAAATAGACATGCATTAAACTATACAATGAAAAAATTGACCACACTTAAAACAGAACACAAGAACGAAAAATCATGCATCAAGCATAGATTATGTAAGACATTCCAACACTTCCGAAATACTTTTACAAACCTTTACCGTTTAATAATGTGAAAGATGATGCCTAAATAAACAAATTGGAAAACGCATAACATATTTAAAAACCATTTCAGGTATTAGCAGTAGCCTTGTATATCATAAATAGATTTGTATATGTACTACACTTCCGAAATACTTTTACAAACCTTTACCGTTTAATAATGTGAAAGATGATGCCTAAATAAACAAATTGGAAAACGCATAACATATTTAAAAACCATTTCAGGTATTAGCAGTAGCCTTGTATATCATAAATAGATTTGTATATGTACTACATACACTCTAAAAACGACATTTTCAAAACTGAGCAAAAAATACAGTTCCGAATCAAAATGACTCAAGTTTGAAACATGCATATACCCAACACACTCAAGAATAAAACATCATGGGCTCCTATTTGAGTATGTTCCATGTTTCAAAAATGAGTATGAACTGACTTCTATGGGCTCATTTTTGAGCATGTTCATGTTTCAAACATGAATTCGAACTGATTCTAATCATTTTGAAGTAGGTCCATGTTTCAAAAAGGAGTATTTGAGTAGGTCTCTGTTTCAATATTCCTGATATTTAACGACTTTTCACCGTAATGGAATGGAATTATTTTGAGTGTCCCTGTAAATAAACTATAAATGCTATGTCCACCCTGTTGGCGCCACTCTTGGCTTCTAATATCGCTTGGCGATAAATATAACCAGAAGTTGTTTTGTTCTTGCTTCGTTCGGATGTCTCCATGGGGAGCTCCGAAGTAAATAAATAAAATGGTTCGTTGATAAAAACTAAGTTGAAATTTTATCGATAGTAGTTGAATAATTTACAGTCCACTCTAAAGTCGTAAGCGTCGACACACCCTACTCTATAATAAGCCTCTTGTAGTGCACCTCTGTGGTGTATATAAATTTTAATATATTTGAAATGGTGTAACATGATTAAAATAAATCGCAACTGATTTTTTTCCATAGACCGTCCTGTAACGGAATTCTTTTGAGTGGCCCTGTAAAGTAACTGTAAACGCGACATACTTCATTTTCAATAACGAACATCAATAACCTATATCAATTGCATGACAATCCGAGTCTATTTATGCGAGTTAGAGCACGGACATAGATAGACAAACCGAATTCATAAACACTTTTTAATTATGTTGGAAAGTGTTAAAATAAAAATAAAAAAAAGATGTAAAAGATTTACTCGCTGAAAAATTTCTGTTATAGAATTTAGGTCGGACTTGTTTTAATACTGAAATAGACCCAATAATTTCGCCGTTATAAAACACCTCTTTTTAAAATAGGCCATATAATAGATCACATAGGGCTAGAAAAACGACTCCGATAACATTTCACGACTGTTTATAACATTTGGCGAGAAATCGTATTTTCTTAAGAGCGTGTTACTCCAAGACGCCCTTACGAAAAAGAAGTACCCAGTTATCCGATCTGTCAGATCCTAATTATGCGTATCGAGGGTGGGAAAAAAATTCTTTTTCCGATATTTGAAATTTTTTAATTTATTCTGTAATCGTGACTTAATATATATATATATTTTTTTTCTCCTTTCTGCTCGTAAAAGACTGTAATATCCGCGAGATTAGAAAGTTTGGAGGAAAAACTTTCGAAATCTTTCTTCATTTCTGATTTTCATTTTTTTTTGCTCTTTAGTTCCTGGGTTGTTCTGAATGTATGAAGTTTTACAAGGATCCAAAAATATCTCTAAAAGGTTTCTTTCTAGATTTTATTTCGAATATCTCAAATAGCAATTTATTTTCTCGGGTCTTAGCACAACGTTTTCAATCTTTTATTTCATTTATTTATTTATTTACTTATTTTTATGTTTTTTCGAGGCCCACTGACATTACGAAAAAAAAGGACTGCACTTTTGTGATTTAATTCATTAACATTGACAAAATGCACGTCACGATCAAAAATAAAACAAGAAAGGAAATTCAAATCGTCTTTCAAATGAAGTAAGAAAAACGCATTATGCTATTTACTATTACTTGGCGTGTATATATCCTATAGATGGCATCACAAAAGATCTCTGGCACATTACCGTTTACTGACGGATATTCCAGAAGGAAAATTTTAAACTGTGCTGCGCGTTTCCTAACGGAACTCAAATTCAGCATTCTATCTATAGTATACATACAAATCTATAGATCCTATACAGGGCTGCACAAAAGAAATCAGATATTTTTCCGAATAGTGTTGATAATTCTTGAAATTGGGTTTTTAAACAGGTTACGCGTTTCCAAAATTGTTTACTTAGATCTATCCTTTTTCACTTATTAACTTATTAACTTATTTGTAAAATTATTTCGGAAGTGTTGGAAAGTGTTACATAAATCTATGCTTGACGCATGATCTTTCGCTCTTGTTAAGAAATTTACAAAGACCTTTAAAAATATAGACTTTTAATAAAACTAAAAACATGTATCACATAATAAACAAGAACGAAAAATCATGTGTCAAGTATAGAATATGAACACTTTCCATCTCTTCCGTTTAGTAAAATTAAAAAAAAAAAAAACGCATTTAAAAACCCAAATTCAGCAATTACCACCTATAGTATTTTGTGCAGAAGTTTTCTATTGATTTGTGCGTGTACATATGCTACATATGTAGTATATGTAAGTAGAAACAAATTTAATTCAGTTAGGAAACGCTTAGCACAGTTGACAATTCTCCGCCAGCCATTTCTGTCAGTAAACGGAAATTGAAATCTTTTGTGCTGCCCTGTATAGGATCTACAGAATTTATGCACAACAAATCACAAGCCAAAAAATGAGTTTAATTTTGAAACATGTACCACAACTGAAAACGCACTTCCAGCAATTATTGATAGGCTATGATGTTGAATCATATATATCTTAAATTAAATTTATATTCTAAATTATATTTTATTTTTCCTCCCTTCGTTCCAAATTTAAATTCCATTATTCTTAAAAGAAAAATGTCATTTTATTTAAACTCATTTTATTCTGCTAGGCAATCTCTCAGATCCGTTCCTCTATCAAGGCGACCACATATTATAAGAAAAAAAATTGATATCAGCATTCACCCTATGTCTGCTCCGCGTTCAAACTGAAATAATTTATAAAAACAAAGGATGTTGTGGCACGTCACTTATATGTAATACCCTAAACATTAAAGATCGCAGACACCTGCTTTTGATAAACTTTCATGTAGGTAATTGCAGATGTTCTTTCGGCCTTTCCCATAAGGGTTCATGTTATAAAATTCATGGTTTTCTGCGCTCCTGGTAACTCCAAGCCAATTCAAACCAACCACCATTGGTTTAACATGAACGAATATTTTCCTCTTATTCTTTGGCCTATTTTCGCAATCGCCATGACTCTCTATTCTAATCTTGGCTGTTAAAATGTAACCGCGATCCAATAATCACTTTAGTGCCTCTGCTCATAGAGCTAAGACAGTTGAAAATGGACTGCTAGGCCATCCCATGCTTGTATTGTGTTTTTATCTCTTGACTTCAAACTTTGCTTTACTGTCTTTCCAATAAACGATGAACATGCAAAGAAATCATCACGTGTGGACTATTATTTACATCTTTCCAGGATTATTCATTTTCAGGATCTACGGACGTCTGGTAGTTATTTGCGGGAACAACATCCATTTACATATTTATACCAAATCGGCTCTATACCATATAGGCAATACTACAACCGATTTATTTTCTGGATTTCTGTCAATGAACGATGAATGCTGTGCACACCCTATTCTACAGTAAGCCCCTTGTAGTGCACCTCAGTGATGTTTGAAATAGGGTAACATTGTTAGAATACACCGCTAACTATTTTTTCCCCATAGACCCTAATGTAACGGAATTTTTTGACTGTCCCTGTAAAAGAACTCTAAATGCTGCCCACATTATTTTCAATACCGAACGCGCCCTAGTCAACCTCAATAACATTTATCCATTGCATGGGAATGAGAGTCTATTTTACGCGAGTTAGAGTACGGTCAGACACAGCAAAATTATATAAACACTTTTCAACTATGTTGGAAAGTTGTAAAAGGAATTTGGTATAACTTGTTACAACCAAAATAGCCATAAAAATTAATTCTATTTATCAACCAGAAACTCCTAGTCCTTTCTAGGATTCAATTAATACGATGAAAACTGTAAAAGGGGGTACATCGAGAGCAGATTTCTTTTATGAGGGAAAGTATTTTGTAACTGGTGTTCCGTTTCACCTTTTTAATCCAAACGTAAGTAAAAACTGCCTATTTTGTCCGATAAAGTATATAATAAGCTTTCGGAATCGCTTTTCGAAACTGAATCTTTCGAACGGATCTAATGTTTTTTTTTTATTTTTATGGTTGATAATAGTAGTTCGCAAAGCTGCACCAGGAATCTTGGGGAAGACTGGGACAACTATGCCAACTTAGAGTTTTGTCATTTCCCTAGATTCTTTCATACTTTTTGAAAAGTCGGATTGCGCGCAGAATTTGAGCAAGGTATGGTATAGTACCAGCCCCGAACAAGATGAACACAAGCAACCTGAAAAACCCAGTGAAGAGCTAGTGCAGGAGTGTTGAATTCAGACACTTTTCTCCGGGAGGGATTTCCTTGCCTCTGGGGGGATATTGTTGGGGGGATTGCACTTTTTAACCATTAAGAGCATAAAATCTCAAATCTTCCGGGGGGACATTTGAATGCTCCGGGAGGAATGTCCCCCGCCCGGCCACCTCCTGAATTCAACACTGAGTGCAGGACATTTTTCCTCAAGAGGATGAACAATCATCCATGACTGAAGACATCATGTTAGCAAGAACTTCATACCATTGCAAGTTGGGATGTTTGTGATCGTTCAGTTCTTGGCGAAAGAAAGTGTGGAACATGGTGATGTAAAAATCACCCCATTATTACGGCCATGAAGACTTTGTGTCATACCTTAGAACGAAAGACAACGGGTGGAGTTTCCATTTTCCTACTGTTCAGCTATTTCCTACATTATTCCTACATCAGCTACTCGATGAGGAGTCCGTCAAAGTAGCTGATGTTGTGTATAGTATGTTGAACCTCGTTACATACAACAAAGAAAAAAAAATTCGTTTTCTGAGAAGAATGTTCGAATTTTTTTATAACTGCTCTTCTATTTCTTTTCTTTTTTTATTGAAATGTATATGGCATGATTTAAATACATTATTTGAATTATAAAATTCAATTTCCTTGTGTTTTTTTTTTTATTTGTTGATTTTCGCTGGTTTGTAGACAGTTGGCAAAGTTGCCCCGTTTCCCAGGTAACTTTGCTAACAAGAACGCGCGCAACAAAGAAAAATCAATAGAAATGTTGTCAACATGTTACAACATGTTGATTACAACATGTTGACAATATGTTGTCAACATGTTACAAAGTCAACATGTTACCACATATTCTTAAACTAGAATTCAAGACCAATGGTTTCAGACAATTTTGAGGCATTAATTGAACATTATGAATAAGCAAAGGATGGGTAGGGGAAAAATATGTGGCAATTTTTTTCCTGTTTACGGTAAATAAAATGATGGGTTTCATCATTCCTTTTCATCCCATCACTATGCACAGTAATAGCTGGAAGTGCGTTTTCGATTGTGGCATGCGTTTTTAAATTGAACTCATTTTTTGCCTATTGCTTGGTGTATATAAATTCTATACATCGTATACAGGGCAGCACAAAAGATCTCGAGTACATTTCCTTTTATGGATGGAAATGGCTGAAAGGAGATTTTTATCTGTGTAATGCGTTCGATAACAACTAAATTTTAGCATACTATGTAGTATGATACAAATCTGTAGATCCTATACAAGGATACACAAAAGAATTCGCGTACTTTTCCGCTTATTGGCGTATATTGCTAAAGAGGAATTTTCAACGCGTTATGAGTTTCTTAAGAGGCTACTTCACTCAGACGAAAACACCTGCTCGCTCATGTTAAATCCTATGGAGGAAATATTTTAAGATATCTCGTTCGCATTTCAATATGTTTTTTTTTTTTTTTTTTTTTTTTTTTTTTTTGCATTGGGTAGGTGAGGTCCATCTCTATGCAGTCTCCTTTTTCGATTTTTGTTGCAGTTTTTTTTATTGAGGATACTTTCACTTTGGAAACCGGTTCCAAAAGTGAAAGTATTTTGATAAAAAAAAACTTGTAATCAAAATCGAAAAAGTACAAAAGGAGCGTGCCTAGAGATCGACCTCAGCTATCTAATGCAAAAAAAAAATCATTTAAAAATATTGAAATGCGAACGAGATATCTTAAAATATTTCCTCCATAGGATTAACGTTAGCGAGCGGGTGTTTTCGTCTGAGTGAAGTGGCCTCTTAACTGTAGTATGTTGTAGAATACTGTTGTAGTATATATACACATACATAGATCCTATACAAAATCCAGTTGACGGCAATTGCTGGTATTGGGTTTTTATATGTGTTATCAGTTTTCCAAATTGTTTACTTTGACATCATCTGCCACCGTATTATAAAAGAGAACGTTTTGTTGCAGCATTCTGAATAAGTTGGAAAGTGCTTCATAATCTACCCTTAACGCATGATTTTTTTTCTTTCTTGTTAAAAAAAATATTTACTTTTATTTAATTTATATAAAGATTAAAGCATATACGTCAATAATAAATATTTTATTCATAAATATTATGATTGTCGATTTTATGTTTAACGTAACATAAACGATCTTTATTACGTGGACAGACAGTAAGTATTCGTGTTATTAAAGGCCATAAATGCATTTTAATATCGCTTTCGCCTATCGTGTTTTAGATTTTTAATGAAAGGGGATTATTTATTATTGGAGGATTAGTCGAAAGCCATTAAAAGGGAGACACCATTTAATTATTAAGTCGGGGGAATTACATCAAAATTCGAGAGTCAAATTAAAATAGAGCTTAATTTAAGAAGATTGAAAATAATTAGCTCAAATGAAATGCAATAAAAACAACCTTTTCTTCTTTTTTTTTTCTTTTTCGGGATTCGAAAAAATGCGATAACCAGATGTTTCATCTGAGAAAACGGAATATTATTTTCAAACTCGCTAAAATATTTATAGCTTTGACATTTTAATATGTTACTAGCTGCATGGCAACCCGATGTGTTGCATTTTTTTTTTCTTTTTTGAAGGAAAAAATATATTTACTATTATTTTATATTTAGAAAACAACTTATAACATTAAATTGTATTGAATATTAAACTTAAAGTAAGAAATCATATTTACAGAAATTGCAAAAATTACATGCAGATGATGTGATTTAGGTTGCAAAAACTTTATTTGTCAAAAGTGTTTTGTTCTTTTAAAAATTTGGTTTCTAATTTTGGAGTTGATGAAAGAAAAATAACGTCATTTTGAGAAACTGATAAAAAAAATATTTTTACTTTTTGAATTAAAATAAATGCTTTAATAGCAAATAAATAATGTTATTTTTACCCTATAAACCATTTTACTTTTACTGCCTTTGTGAAACGTTTTAACCGCCATCTTTCAAAAATAATTAATTGGAAATACTGTACGATTTAGGTTTAAATTAAATTCTTGTGAATGTAGGTCAATAATTGTTCACCTAAATGCAAGGAGATTAAATCTTCCTCCTTGGTTGGATAGTAAAGTTGAAAAAAAGATATATCTAAGATGTAATGATATCCAAATGTCAATACGTTGGCAGACTATTTTTGTTTCTATTGAATAAAATTGATCCACGAAGATTGAAAATGTGACAATATGTAAGTTTTTCGAATTTTCTTGAAAATTTTAATTTAATCAAGAATTTTATTTTTCACCCACTATTAATTTTCAATTATAATAAAAAATAACCTATCGTTTTCCCTTTTCTCCCTTCTATCTACAATAATGGAGACATTTAGTTGCCACCATTACAAAAAAGCCTTTAAAAATGACACAAAAATTAATACCTCGGAAGCTAATTAATGTTTTTTTTATTTCGATACCCTAATAGGAGATCCTCGGATTCTTTCGGATAATTGCCCAACGTTCGATATTCCAAGACAAATAGAGGTGAAATGCAAACAGACAGGCAGATTTTAATTTAAACAGCTGGCGTAGAAACCCGATGTGTTGCATTTACATTGTCTACATGCAAGAAAAAACCCTCCAAGTATGCTCTTAAGTTCCACAATATGCACTTTTAACGAAAAAACACATACCTCTAAATGCAGTTTCTGTTTTCTTTAAGTTTTATTATATCTAAGTCTAATTAATAATCAAATCAATATAGTATACTACTTCTAAACAAATGTTACTGTTGATAATAATTTTATTGAAAGTCATATGGCCACAAACGTATATCTCATTGCGAGTCATTAGGTGGCTTCGTAAATCATATAAATAAGCAGTAACTAGAGTCGTCGTCTGGTCCGTCCGTCCATCCGCATAGAACAGCGAAAAAACGACTCAACCGAAAATGGTTTGAAATTCAATAGATAGAATCGATGAAGAATTGTGTCGAGTTATTTCAAATTTTATATGAAAATCGAATCAAAACTTAAAAAGATATTAACAAAAGTTTCTTTTTTCTATTCAATCCTACGTAATTACTAATTCAATGATATCCCGTGATAGGTGATGATTCTAGGTTGCCACGGTGATGACGTCCTATTGAAGAGGGAGTCCCATTATTTCCGTATGACTGATTTTAAAAACTGAATTTGTACACTAAAATTGTTTAATCCTATAATGTACTGACAGTTTTGTGGATAGGAGTTTCCGGATAAATTGATATTCAATGGAAAAAAAGTCTAAATAGGGATTTCAAGTCCTGAAATTTTCAACTTTTCAACTTTTTTTAAGTTTCCCGTTTCCCATTTTCAGTCAATGTCATAAAAAGGTAAAATGTTATGCCAACTTAAAATGTACTTATTTTAGGACGGAAATGAAGCCCATCACAATAACAGACGATAGAATCAATTTTTTCAGTGATGATTTTTTAATATTGTCTCGTATTGGATATATTTGCGCATAATATAATTTTAAAGGAACATAGTTGTAATCAATTGTTTGTAAAAGTGTATTGGAACTTAATTTCACAAAATAAAATGTATATCTATAATATAAAAATAATTTTTGTATTTATGCATTTTTGCATAGGAGTGCAACAGATATTGCACCAAAATCCGGATATTTATAAAACTAGTTATAGTACGAACGCTGTCACGTTTGACGTACAATTTCCAACTTGTTTTCATTAACGATGTATTTTTCTAAATTTTCAACAGTTGGATTTTGTCCTTCAATCGTCTAAAAGCCATTCTAGCTGTAGAAAATAGTCTTTCAATATCAACCGATATGACTGGGCAATATTTGTAAAAATTTGCGGTCTCACATTTTTGTGCAGTTCATCACCGTTCGAAAAGTTGTTTCTTTTTTTGCTACGTCTTTAAAATAGGAATTTCTACGTACTAATAAAATGAAACTTCTCTCTCATTTACCTTTCTGTAGAAAACTCAGGAATGACAGAAATACCCTCTTTAACACATTCCAATGTCTGGCCATCACTCTGTACAATTTCTATATGTTATTAGTGTTTACCATAGCATTATCGCTAATGAAAATAAAGTGTGTAAGCATTAATAGATCGTTTACACTGTCAGCCAAAAGTATTCCGTTTTCATTACGGCCAATGGAAAAAAGTCGTTTAACGTGCGCTTGGACGATGTTACACCATTTCAAACAGGATGAAATTGATATGCATTCATGAAGTGCACTAAAATATGCATTCTGTAGAGAAAAGGATTTATTATTCATTTACAGAGCCGCACAAAAGAATTCCGTTGATGAAGGTCTCCAGGGAAAACTATTTGCAGCCTATGTTAATGATGTTACTATGATATGAGAATCATATATTAAGTTTTAACAAACCCTATCCTTTATTTAATTTATATTTTTCCCCTTCCTTTGTCAAAATCTAATCGTGTTATCTTTAACTTCAAACAATAAGCCCGCTGTAATTTATACCCTTTCCCTTTTTCATTTTCACTTGTGCTCGATCACTAATATCTCACGGCTTTTCGATTAAAATAAAAAAAGAAAAGAATTAAATCAGCACAGATGCCTGTTCGTAATTTTACTTTCCGTAACCATGCTTATAACACAATATGTGCATAGCGCATTTTTGTGGCCACAAAAGTTATGCGAATCTTCCATTTGGCCCAAATGCATGCCCTTATATGGTAGTGGTAATAACTCAATCACTCACACCCAGGTCTAAAAATATATTCTCATTGTTAAAAGCATATACTGTTTTGTCTGTCGAAAATCCGTTCTCATGAGAAAGATATTTGTCGGTTATAATCGCCATGGTGATATTAATTTTTGAAACAAAATTCGTCCTGTCGCCAATAATCTGGTAACCTCGCCGGCAAATACCATTAGTTATGCGGCAGCTTCATCTGAAAGTATTTACGCCTAGACACTCTGTAACAACCCTATTTTGGCGAGATTCTTGTCAGTGCAATTCCAACTTGTATCGTGGAAACAACGCACTTCGACTCCTGTCTTACGCTGATTTAGACCGTGTAAGAACGGCTCTTATTTTTCCCCCTCTTCTGCCTTCGATCATCTTATGTTTACTGAATAAAATCCTGAAATTATACCGGATACTGGAGTTTTTCTTTTCCCATCAAACAAAAACCTGGATATTTCGTTAATCTCACAACCAATGAAAACATAAACTATCTTCAACAAATAACATCATTATAGAATTTATGGTATCCGTGACCCGCTCTTTTCTCCAGTTTAAAAAAAAAAAAAAAAGAAGTTAGCGTTGGCAGAAGAGGGGACTTTGCTGCACATGTCTCTAATAAATGTATTCTCCAGCGACTCTCCTACAAGTGTCATCCGCCGGACCGAATGGACTGATGTAAACGACTTTGCTTCGCCTAACTCCACTAAATTTATTCTCCAGAGCCTCTCCTACATGTGTTATTCGCCGGACCTAATGGATAATGGAAATTCTCTACCTACGATTTCCTGATTTTTTATAGACTCGATTTGACTCAAAAGACTTGGAATTCCCGGCCTGATTATCACCATCTCTCTGGATTACAGTCCCCGCCCGCCATCCCCAATGCTGCCATGTGTCTGTGTCCCAGTGCTGCGAACTGTGGTCCCGGTTTCCCGGTTTTGCTGAAGTGTGCCTATTACAAAAACCTTGCTACTAAATTGTATTAAACAGAAGTTCATCAGTTTTAGAAACTGCAGTCATCCGTGATAATCTTCCCTGTGCCAAGCCCCCATGCCCTCTGCACCCTGTGTCCATGTGTGTCGACGATCCCGCGGATATTTAGTAGCCCTCGACTTTTCTGATATCAACTTCTTCAAATTGTTAAGCATCTCTGTATCTCATATGCATACAAGTTCCCCATGACACTCGAGAAATACAAATAGTTACTCAAGTTTCAAAAAAAGCAATTGAATTCAGTGCTCAAAATTTCAATTTTTCCAGTGTGTTATTTTATTTCATCAAACGCCGTTCTATTTATTATTCATCGGACTTCTAAACATCCAAATTCACCGACGAACTTCATTTTACTCTAGATGAACTTTGATACTATAAGTGAATTTCCTCTGCCGATAAACAGCTGATATTTTCTCGCCTTGGTGGTTTACGAAGAATAATAATAATTAGTTCCTGTTTCGATATGTCGAGTGACCTCAGTCTGTTTTACAGCTGATCAGTCTAAAGGAGTCCGAACTTTGATACGTTGTGCTGACATTTAATTTCAAAATCATCTTCACTGTTACTCGCGTGAACCTTGCACCTCAGAGTGAAACAATTTCATTCATACGGTTGTGAATGTGATTTATCAAGGAAAGTTTTCGGATAGTTTTCAGGGCCACAACAAACTTAGTTATTATTCTTACGATTCAAATTAAATAAGACTTGTCTTTTCTTGACTAAAAATAAACTTCCATGCAACAATATTACTTCATCATTTGTTTTTGTTTTTTTAAAAAGAGGACCTTTGCATAATTTTTCTTTCATAGATAAAGTTGTCTTTTAAATAATATTATAACAATATAATAGATTATTTTTTCTTATGCTACAGGTAAGAGTTTTATATTTTTTAATGTGTTGATACATTGTTTTTTTTTAAAAAAAAAAAGTAAAAATGTTTTTTTAATGGTCACTAAGATATGCTTTAATAATGATTTATATAGTAATCATTAAACAATTTAAATTCTTTCTGTTTTCAATATCAATTTTCTTGCCAGTTATAGGTAAGTTGGTAAATATATTCTGTATGTAAAAAAAAAAAAAAAAAAAAAAAAAAATTAATATTCACAGGATAAATCTTAAATAAAGAAAATATGTGAAGAAGAGAATTGCATATTGTTGATTAATTCTAAATTTTTTTTTCCTTTTTCCTATTATGCAATAACACTTTTTTTCAAATATTGAACGTATTATTATTTTGAAAGGAGAAATGGTAATTCTATATGCATTTCTTTTAATATTTTTATACAGGCTTATATATTTAGAAGAAACAATATTTATAATGAAAGGTATAATATAATTGTTATTATCTCTCGAAGGTTGGCCTAGATAACACATTTTTTTTATGACTGAAATTTTATTTAATAAATTGCATAAAAATTTTGATTTATAATAAGGCAGACATACCTTTTTCTATATAAAGTTCATATTACTTTTTATTTATCTGCCACAATGAGTATTGCAGTCTGCAGAATGAGCGATTAATTTATTTATGTATTTACAGATATTTTTCCAAATTGTCCTTCTTTTGAAAATTAAGATATCTCTTGGTTAAGAATTTAAAAATATATATATATGGATGGATAATAATGAAAGAAAGAAGATAATATATTTGTGGTGTGAATAATTGTTCATTCTGGAGATATAGGTATTTTGTTCTTGTGTTTTTTTTTCTTTTTCATAAAAAAAAGGAGAGATTGCATTCATTTATTTATTCATTTATTATATATTTTGCTTATAAGTAATACTTGCAATAAATATTTTCTGGTAAGTTACTGTTAATATTTTAGGTAAACAAAATTTTCCCCACCTGAATTTTTAATTTTTAAGGTAAAGATTTATTTAGCTAATAATTTATTGCAAACAAAATATTTATATTTGCTCACTCGTTAGCCAAACATGGCCAGCAAACTAACTTTTAAAGTGACCAATTTTGATGGTGAACCCACCTTGTTAGAGTTCTTTTTTAATCAGTTAAGAACATTGGCCCGTATATAAAAATGGAAGCACGAAGAAGCAATTCAATTTCTGGGTGGGAAACTCACAGGCCCAGTATTAACCTTTTTTACGCAAAACCCTGAAATATATAAATCTAATGATTTGGATTTCGTCGAGAAAGAATTCAGAGCATTTTTCGCTCCCCCGAGTAAAACTGCAGCACTGGTTGAATTCAATAATCTATTATTACTACCAGAGGAATCGATTAGAAACTTAGCGCATCGTATAAACACACTCACTGCTCGTGTACATGACACTATAACAGATAGAACAGCCCTTGATAATATAAAATTTACTAAGTTTATTTCAGCAATTCCTTCTAATTTAAGGGTTAAAATACAAGAGGAGGGAATATCAAGTTATAAACAAGCGGTAGATAGGGCACAAGCTTTACAAGAGATCATGCAGAATGAGAAAATATTGCAGCCCTGCGCATCATCTAGCTCCACAGACTCGATCGCCCTGCAGTTGAAATCACTAAATGAAAAAATTAACGCTTTGTCGTTAACAGGTAGCGAGGACAAAAATAACTCTCATAATCAACCCTCTCGCCCACAAAACTCGCATGATCAGTATAAAAAAGACTTCAAAAAAAGACACACTGGTCATAGCTATTACCGCACTAATAAACAAAAAAATTCGAATCCTCCACCCACTTGTCAATTGTGTTTGAAACGTGGCCACACTGCAAAATTTTGTTTTAAATGGAGAAGATCAAATGCAAATAAAGGTGGATATCAAAATTACAAATTCAATCCAAATTTTCGCAAAAAAAGTAATCAGAAAGGGGAATCTTTAAACTATTAAGGAGATGTAATTTAGCTGATGGCTTTGCATCTCAGGAAAACATTTTAACATCAGCAACTTGCCCTACATTCCCATGGTCGTTTGATGAAACTCTTCCAAAAATTTCTAAGGAAAGACTAGTCAATTCGGTCGCTTCACAGACCACAACAAACATAAAAATGACCAGGAATGGGTCGTCACAAACAGTGCACAGATCAACTGAAAGTTCATCGCAAACTGTATCGCCAAGTGACGAAAAGAAAGTTGAGGTTATTTCAAATGTGAATAATAGTTCCCCAACACTCCCCCTTATAAAGGCCTCTATAGCAAGAACAGACACAATTTTACTTCTGGATACAGGGTCGACAATTTCCCTTTTATCACAGTCCCTTTTCGATTCTATTAAGGACAGTCTTAAATATAAAAGGTTAGGCACAACAGTTACTCTTAAAACAGTAAATTCCGATGTTGATTTCACCGCATGTATAAAAGCATCAATCAGAATTCACCACAAATCTTTTAGCCACAACTTTTATATTGTTGACATTCCCGATACGTCTAGTTTTCAAGGAATATTAGGATTCGATTTTATTCATAAACACAGGATCATAATTGATGTTCATTAAAATAGAATGTCAACAAATGAATTTCACGTGCCATTACTTAGCGCGTCAGCTGATGGCAAAGACATAAATCTTCTAAGTGAACATGTAAACTCTCCGTCAAATTCAGTCAAAACGATTCGCCTTGCACATAAATTAAAACTAGAACCACATGAGAAAACATGGATTTCCATCGACACTGATTCTTTAAACCCTTCAATGCAGTACTGTTTTGAAAGTACTATTTCTAATAAACAAATTATTTGTTATGACAGTCTGCTAGGTAACAATAAAGATGTTGAATCGGTCGATCAGGAAAATCATAACAAACACCTACAAAAATCACATCTATACGTATTCTTACAAAATTCTTCTAACAAACCTGTACACATAAACAAAAATGCACGAATAGGAATTTTATATGAGGTCTCGGAAATTATGGAACCATCTAAAAACGACAATTTTTCACACACCATGAAGTCATGCGACAACATCAACAGCTTCAATATTCAACCGCATGATAATTTACAACAGTTTATATGCAATTATATTCAAGTTTCAGATGAGGTCTTAAAAAAAAGAAAGGAAGATTTAACAATACAAGACTTCAAATTGGAACATCTAGACACTCAACAAGCAAAAACCTTAGGCTAATTATTGTTAAAATACTACAGTTCTTTTTCTAAATCAATGAAAACATTAGGTCACACAGACAAGGTTATTCCAAATCTCAAATTCATTAATGACTACCCAATCAAAACACTACTTTTTCCTGTACCACAATCATTACACCAAGAAATGAAAGAGCAAATAAATCAACTTCTTGAAGCAAATATTATTGAACGTAACTGTTCAGAATGGGCATGTCCTATTTTGCTGGTTAGAAAGAAGTCTGATGGGTCTGCAAAACAAAAATACAGACTTGCTCTTGATTTAAGAATGCTAAATTCCGTCTTACAAGGATCTTCATATCCACTTCCCAAAATACAGACCATTATTTCAAATTTATCTGCATATAAATATTTCACTTCGTTAGATTTTCAACAGGCCTATCATCAGATTAATTTACCTGAAAAATATCAGGATCCACTTACATTCACATGCATATACGGTACTTTTCGTTTTAAAAGGTTGGTTTTCGGTTTAAAGAATAGCAGTAGTTTCTTTCAAAATTTAATGGACACTATTATTGATGAATTAGAAATAGAAGGTATTTTTGCATACCAAGACGATTTAATCTTTGGTTCTAATTCTTTTGAGGAAACATGTGCAAAATTACAGAAAGTACTTGAAATTTTATCGAAATATAATTTAACGCTCTCGCCCAATAAATGTTCATTTCACAAAACCGCTGTTGACTACTTAGGTTTTCACATTGAAAATCATTCCATTTCTCCCGTCCAATCAAATATTGTCAAAATAAATTCTTTTCCTACACCGACAACAAAAAGACAATTAAAAAGGTTTATTGGTCTTGTCACATTTTACAAATCTCTAGTGCCTTCTTTTTCAAAAATTATCCAACCACTTATAGATCTCACTACGCCAAAAACAACATTTAAATGGACTCAAAAACATCAAAAATTATTTGATCAAATGCAACAGGTGTTCTTTAATTCTCCCATGGTTCGTTTACCCGATTGGTCTAAAACTTTTTATGTAAACACAGATGCGTCAATTATAGCCATAGGAGGTGCTCTGTTACAGGAACATGAAGGACAATTACTTCCCATTGCATTTTTTTCTAAATCTCTTAAACAGTCTGAAAAACGTTATCCAGCACTAAAACTTGAATTAATGGTCATTTACAAATCTGTAATCGCTTTTAAATACTATCTATATAACCGAAAGTTTGTAATTTTATCCGATAGTGCTCCTTTAAAAAAATACAAGAAAACAACTAATCCCGCTGATATAACAACTAGATGGTTAACAGAATTATCAGAATATACATACACTTTTGATCACATTCCCGGTTCTTCAAATGTACTTGCAGATTATTTGTCCAGATGTTCTTTCGAGAAAAACACAATTGACTTAAATTCCAACCCAGAGCTTATCAATGAACCATATGCATTGCCAATTGTAGATAATGATCTTCCAGACACTAATAATGATCATTTATCATACAGTACACATTCTCTAAATTACTTAGTTATTGGTAACAAGGATCAAAAAGACCCTTTATTGGAAATTTCAAATGAAACATTTGTAAACGAACAAAAGAAAGACACAAAATTATCCGAAATTTACAACGAAATTATGCAAAATGGCTCATCGAAACAATTCCCTATGTACTTCATTCATCCCGATTCAAAGGTTTTAATGTTAAAAAAAGAAAATATTTGTAATGACACCTTTTCTTACCACATTATTGTCCCAAATTCATTAAAAGCCAAAGTTCTAACAATATGTCATTTTTCACATTTTGGATTAACAAAAACTTATGCATTTGTCACAAAAAAATATTTTTGGAAAGGAATGTATGCTGACACTTTAAATTTTGTAGCGTCTTGCACAAAATGTTTACAGGCAAAACATCACAAAACTCCACTTGCTCCACCACAACCTACATACACACCTACGCATCCAGGTGACACAGTCAGTGTTGATTTGGTCGGTCCCTTTACTAATGGACAGTCGGTATTGACAGTAATTGACCATTTTTCTCGACACCTAGAACTCTTCCCTTTGCGTACCATCTTCTGAAAGGATAATTAAATGTTTATTCAGTTACATAACTATCTTTGGAAGACCTTCCGTAATTTTGTCAGATTTGGGAAAACAATTCACTTCACACATATACGACAAATTTAACGACACATTAGGCATAAAGGTGCGTCATTCCAGTGTAGCGAGGCCACAAAGCAATGCCGTGTCAGAGCGAGTTAATAAATCAATTAAATACTCTGTTTCTACTTTACTTCAAGAAGGTCATACTTTTGAAAATGCTTTATCAATTCATAAATCTCTTTATAATGGATCTCTACATTCCTCCACAAAATATTCTCCTAACTTGCTTCACTTTGGAAGAGAACTATCCTTAATATTTGATACTTATGACCATAATGTCAATCAGGTTCTAGACAAAGACTTTGAAGCTTACAAATTGTTACAAGATTTAAATTCTATTTACAGGAAAGCATATAATAACATCAAAGACTCTCAAAACAAAAGAAATGATCATTTTCAAAAACGTGCTAAACTAAGAAAAATTATGAATAAAGATATTGTGTATTTAAAATCAGTAGATAAGTTCAAACCAAAATATTCTGGACCTTACATTGTTATACACAAATATTCACCTGTCTCTGTTTCAACCAAACGCTTACATGCACCTGATGACTCTGCTTTTAGAGTACACATTGATAGGTTAATCATCGCTCCACCAAGAAGCGATCACTTACTTACAAGTCATGATGGTTACAATAATATTAACTCTCCAACTTATTCAACACGTTATAATTTAAGACCTAGAAAATAGCGTATAATTTTATAAATGTTGTATTTTGTGCGAATTTTTGGTTTTGTTCACACTTGTGTATATTGATGTACACAATATACTGATGTTATATTTGATGTTTCCTTGTGAAAGTTCTCGGCTGGTCCAAGTTTGTTTCATCAAGGGAATGGCAGATATGGCAATCTTGTTGTGAACATTATCTTTTATGTTTATCGGGTGTTTGCGCATATACACTTAAAAAAAAAAAAAAAAAAATCTTAACTTTTTTCGTCATATTTTTTTAAAATCTCATAAATAGTTATAAACATAATTATAGTAACATTAATTGCACTAAAAAAATTTTCTCTTAAGGTCAGTTTTTTTTTAAATTTTAATAATGCTAATTAAGTAAATATGTACCTCATGACTTAACATTTTTACCGAACTTGACAAAACTCTCTCTCATTACTCTAGGATTGACTTTATTCGACATACACTAGGTGTATATATATATTTTTATTTTTCTAATTATTCCCTTTCGGAGTGGTGATCTGTTCAAAATTATTGCCCTTAGGATCTTCCACCCCATTGTAATGAGAGACACATTCGAATTGGTATTCCAATTCACCTTAAATCCCCTGTCAAAATGAGTATACGAGACTGCTCCTCAGTTTGTTGCATTACTGCTGCGGGAACAACGGGGTCTATGTTGTGACAACAATGTGGACCTCGCCCTAAATATTCCCTCCACAAATAAGGCAATAGTCCTAAACTTGCGCCATTACACTTGTCCTTAGACAAGATTTAGGGCAGGAATTTTTTTTGGATCGTGCGTCACTTTCCCTATCCTGTCCTGTGCGAATGCACAAATTTTTTCACCATTTTTAAACACGAATTTTATTCATTTTATTTTCATCACTTTTTCATATTTCATTTTTTTTTACACATGCGTAACTGTTAATGTAACTGTAACTGTATCTTATCTTATATATCCTGTATTTGCATTTATATATTTCATGTTTATTTTATGCAAGATTACATATATCATTATTTTGCATTATGTTCGAACAAAGAAAATTTTATTGTATTGTAGTTGCAACTTAACATAAGCTTATATGTTCAGAGTTATGAACATTTTAAATTCATTTAGCATGCTTACGACCAGTTATCAGTAAAATAAACATTAGTTGATGATAATGCAACTTTTCTGGTCATATTTTGGTCATCACTATATATGTAGAGTAGTTCAACTGCCATATGTTCCGGAACAGCAAAAATAACATCTACATCTACAAAAAAAAAAAAAAAAAAAGAAAAAAAAACTCTCAACAAACCATGGACTCAAGGAGTAATCTAGTGTGTACACTATGATGACCAGCAGCAAAAATTTTGGTATACCATTTCCATTTTCATTTCCATTTCCATTTTCATTTTCATTTTTTATATTTGTATGTGTTTATATTTTTCTTATATTGTGCATTGATTATATGTAAACTTTCAGACGGAGCATGCCTGCAATTTAAACCCTAACAAATTATTCTTTTATCTGAGCAAACGGGGGAAATATATGATATGAGAATCATATATTAAGTTTTAACAAACCCTATCCTTTATTTAATTTATATTTTTCCCCTTCCTTTGTCAAAATCTAATCGTGTTATCTTTAACTTCAAACAATAAGCCCGCTGTAATTTATACCCTTTCCCTTTTTCATTTTCACTTGTGCTCGATCACTAATATCTCACGGCTTTTCGATTAAAATAAAAAAAGAAAAGAATTAAATCAGCACAGATGCCTGTTCGTAATTTTACTTTCCGTAACCATGCTTATAACACAATATGTGCATAGCGCATTTTTGTGGCCACAAAAGTTATGCGAATCTTCCATTTGGCCCAAATGCATGCCCTTATATGGTAGTGGTAATAACTCAATCACTCACACCCAGGTCTAAAAATATATTCTCATTGTTAAAAGCATATACTGTTTTGTCTGTCGAAAATCCGTTCTCATGAGAAAGATATTTGTCGGTTATAATCGCCATGGTGATATTAATTTTTGAAACAAAATTCGTCCTGTCGCCAATAATCTGGTAACCTCGCCGGCAAATACCATTAGTTATGCGGCAGCTTCATCTGAAAGTATTTACGCCTAGACACTCTGTAACAACCCTATTTTGGCGAGATTCTTGTCAGTGCAATTCCAACTTGTATCGTGGAAACAACGCACTTCGACTCCTGTCTTACGCTGATCTAGACCGTGTAAGAACGGCTCTTATTTTTTCCCCTCTTCTGCCTTCGATCATCTTATGTTTACTGAATAAAATCCTGAAATTATACCGGATACTGGAGTTTTTCTTTTCCCATCAAACAAAAACCTGGATATTTCGTTAATCTCACAACCAATGAAAACATAAACTATCTTCAACAAATAACATCATTATAGTTACACTATTTAAAATGCAATGAAAATGATATACATTTCTGAGGTTTACTACAAGATACTTACGTAGAACAGTATGTGCATAACATTTATCTACAGGGACACACAAAATAATTCAATCCTAAGTACTGTCCATTAGCGATAATGATGGAAGTACTTTTTCAGATATGGCATGCGTTTTTAAGTTTAATTAAATTTTTGCAATCTGTGTTGTATGGTATTGATCCTATACAGGGATTCACAAAACAATTGATAAGCATTATTGAGTATGAGCGTGAATTTCTTAAACGTGGTTTTTAATTCAGTTATGCATTTTCAAGCTGAACTATATTTAGTATACAATGATATGTTTGCAGAATATAAATAAAATCATATACAGGTCCTCACAAAGAACTGGATAGAGGACCGACTATAGATGATAATTTTTGGAAGTGTTATTTCAGTAGTTTTAAGCGTGTTTTAGCCCAAATTAAACTTTAGCTTAATTTGGGGCGTGCATAAAAATCTGTGGGGAACTGGACAAAAGAATTCGAGTACATTTCCGTCTAATGGTAGAAAATGCTGAAGTGAAATTTCAACCTACTATGGATTTTCTTCTTAAAATAAATATTAGAATACTATCTAGAACATATACAAATCTATAGATCAAATACAGGGCTGTAAAAAAGAATTGGAGTACTTCCCGGCTATGGACGGTAAATGCTGAAACCTGGTTTAAAATGTGTTATACGTTTTCTAAAATGTGTACTTACTATGTACTATTTAGCTTGTTAAATATCGAAATTTTGTTAGGATTATCTAAATGTGTTGGAAAAGGTTTTATAATCTATACTTGACGCATGATTCCGGAGGACTTCCGTATCATGTGCCAGTTGGCGGGATTGGCGAAAAAATCTAAAATGGTGATAAAAATAAAATCCACTTTTAGCATCTTACCAAATTTTTCAAGATGGCGGAAAAACATGTTTTTTTTTTTAAATATTTATAAACATACGTTTATTAAACCATGTTTTTGCGCCAACTTAATAAAATAAGTACGATGCTAAAACAAAATTTTATCGCCATTTTTGAAATTTTAACAAATAATGAAAATACATAAACAAATATATTTAACGAACCTAAGAGGCCTTTTTGCGATAAATAATTGTTATTGTCAGAGGGGACACATTTGTACACAATTATTAAACAAACGAAAAAACTTACCGAAAATAACTTGTGGGAACCTCAAGAAAGATAATCTCATATAAATAGCACTTAAAATCATAAATTGGAGAAGTGGTCCATATAAAAATGCAAAAAAATGACATGCTTTATATAAATCTTTTAATATTTCCGAAGGCACATATAAAAAAGTAAAAATCTCTTTCACAAATGCGATTATAATTATATATATATATATATATGTAATAATAAAAAATTTTCGCCCTATTTCTTTAGTTAAATTATTCCAAATTCTTGAATTCTTTTTTCCCTCTCTTTTTAAAATATCTCTTAAATCTATTTTGTATTTTATTCCATAACTTAATCAAAATATTCTGTTATTTATCATTCTAAAAATCTTAATCTGTTTAAAAGCTACACGTATTTATTAAAACCTTATTCTCTTAAATTGCAACACTGCCTCTAAACGCACCTGCCTAATTTCTTCTTTTGAGACATTTAATTTTTATTCTTTGGAACTTTTATAATACCATTTTTATTTCTATTTAATTCATTCGGCATCCCATGATTCCAAGCGGTTTTCGCGCCCAAAGGCCTTTTTACTTTTTTAATTTGCCGCTTCTGTTAAAGAGTTTTAATCATACGTCAGAGACACGTCTTCGTGGCCTCATTTTTTCATCCATTAGCGACAAAGCCCCGCCTTCTTTATCCCCCTAGCGCCCTCCGAACATGGATGCGAGTGGACCAGCTTGTTCGCGCGTTTTGTACCTTTGGGCCAAATTTTGAAGTATTTATACGGTTACACTGGCTTCGGAGAGAGATTTTTACACGAATTAGTGGTTGTCATCTAATTGCCGTCACTGGGGAGTCTACACTAATGCATAGGTAGTACGTTCTTCAAGCTCTGCTAATTCTTCAAGATCTTCAAATGTGTTCAGTTTTAATGAAGCGAAAGTTGGTGGAGTTGCTTTCATCTCTGTGATCACAATAAAGCCACTGCTCATCTATTAAGTTATTAAGTCTTCTTTTTAATGTTTTTGGGAAATTTCTTCTGGATTTCACTGCCTCTGCTCAATTTTTACGACTGCAAATACCTTACGATTTCCGATGTGATATACTTCGAGATTTGTCTTCATGGTGAGTGACTCGAAGTGATGCCCTGTCCGGGTGTCATGACTACATTTCAACGATCTCGACTGCGGCTACCTCGATATGATTATCAGGTAATTTTAGTGGTTTCGGACTGAGATGTTCCGATTGTCTGGTGGAAAGAACGTTCAAGTCGCCAGCAATAGCGATCGTCTATAATGTGCCAATTTTCGACAGGAATGTATCAAAAAAAGCCGGTCAGGATAACTGATGACCTGTGTAATAAAAACATTTTGGAAACTTCCCAGTGATATTGGAGAACAACTACCGATTAGTTGTCAAATTATCACTCATAAGTGTTTATAAATTTATCCCAGAAGTGACGTCTGTAAGTTAAATTATTCTTTTATTTTTATTGATTTCTTATTTTATTGATTTGTTATTATTGGCTTATATAGAACAAAAATTGTTCTTAGAATACTTTAGAAAAATTTTGTTCCTTTTATCATGAACATTTAGAACTTACGAAATTTAATATTTATTCTTATGTATTGTTAAAAAATTAATTTTATTTGGTTAAGCTCACAAATATTACTGAAAGTTTTGAACTGCTCTGATATTTATTCCTATATTACTTCATTTTACAAGAGTAACTTCATTTTATGTTCTTATTTTATCATTTAATTATAGTCCCTTTTCATTCGGTGATATTTATTCATAGGAAATAATTTCTATTTATTGAAAAAATATATGAGTAATCTCTTTTCAAGTAACATGTATTGGAACATATTCTATGCCATTCTAAAAATGCATAAAAATTTATTAGATTATCTGAAATTACAGCTTCACTGATTGCATAATAATCGCAAAAATAGCTTTTGAAGTTTATTAATGTGAAAAAAAAAAATGTGTTATCTCAAAAGAAAGTTGAGTAACATTGAAAGGGTAAAATTATTGTGCAGTTAATTTATTTGTTTATTTTATTACTTTTGTTTTTTGATGCTATATTCTGAGAGTACAATTCAAGAGCCAAAAAATTGTTCTTACGAAATAATGATACTTATTTTAAAAAAGTGTTTTATTTATTTCATTCTAAATTGTGATATTCATATATAGTGCATCTATTTATAGAAAGATTATAGTAGTAGTTTACATTTACTATTTAAGTGAAATGAATTTTAATATGAATTGGACTTTTTTACTGTTGAATATTATTTAGTTTGTTATTTAAATTATTAAGAGTTAGATATTTACAGTTGTTGTTAAGTTAAAGAATTCTTTATACATTGTTATTTTTTTTACATGTTATTAAAGTCAGGGTTCGTTAAAGTTATTGTTGAAAGTAAGGGTACTCAAACCAAAATGGCTGAAAAAGAGCTTAATGTTATTATTTTTGACCCAGAAAGTGGGATGAATGTTGTGTCTTGGCTTAGACACTTTGAAGGATCAGCCCCTCCAGATAAAAAAGAGTGGAAAATCAACAATATTTCCAAATATTTGAAGGGCGAAGCATTAAAGGTGTATGTTAATGAATGTCTAGATTGTAAAGAGTATGAAAAAATTGCTGAGATCTTAACTGAAAAATTTCTGAAAGTAACAGTCCCCCGTTTTTCTGATTTCGCCTCGCTGAAATTGCATGACCTAAACAACTTAGAAAATTATTTCCGTCAGAAAATAGAGATAGGTCGACAACTTAAACTATGTGAAACTATTATTTTACAAGGATTGACAGATGGCTTAAAACCTGAATACCAGAAAACTTTCACAAGTCTTTAGTGGTCCTTATCAAATCCTTAATAAGTTATCCGATGTCAATTTTGAAATTGATAGACAAATTCAAAATAAACCTACTGAAATAGTACATGTATCAAAATTACGCCCTTATTATCCTCCTGATCAATTAAAATTATCCCATGAGAACCAACAACAAACTAATGTTAAATTTATAGTTTCGTCTTGATTTTAATATAATCCAAAAATAAACGAAATAAAATAAATTAATAATTAACTAATCAATTCTCTTCTGTATAACCGTGGTGTTCTTGATTGTGCACACGAGAGTGTCACTGTTGAAGTTTCCACTTGAGTCAACTTTTTATGCTGGCGTAATTTAGTTGATTTAAGTTAGGAGTTTCTGATACTGAATTGGATTAGATTAGAATAATAAATTAAACAGTATTAACTAAACTAATAAAATAAACTGGATTAAATTATATCTTAAACTAATCAAATATGATATCTTAATACTAATTGAAAATTGTCCAACCTTTCTTAATATGCTACAAGGTCCCATTTTTTCATTTCACAACTTATGTTTTCTTGTTTGACTGAAAGCCAGATAGTTACATAACCATCATCTACACAATAATGATTGTTTTCACGAATTTTTCTTATTTATTCCTTTTTTTGTATTATGTATTTTATTGAGTATATTTCATACCTCATTCACTACTATATGGATGAGATATTAATTATATACTTAAGAAAGTAATTAAAGAAAGAGTGTGATATTTTTGAATTATAATGCTTGTTATTGCTGAACTTATTGTTGAATATTATTATTATTAGTTATACTATTTATAATTTGATATTGAGATTAAATATTACTTGAATTTGAATACTACTTGAATTTGAATATGTTGAGATATATAAATTTTTACTTCTAGAAGTAAACAAGTAATAAAGTAGTAAAGGTAATGGAAGTTATAAAGGTAATAATGGTAATAGTAATTTTGATGTTGAGTAAAAAACTCTTATACTGCTTACATTACCTATTTGCCTTTTTAGGTAATTACCATTTGTCAGACAAACTATACCATAACAAAATACTCATTTCTCTTAAGTTTTTCTTAGCATTCCATTCAGGACTGAGTTTTTCAGACAAACATAAGTTTAATATTTGAAAATTAACTTATGATTATTGTTATTGTTAAGTATTATTATTTTAAAATTTTTATTGTTGATATTCTTCTTCTTCTTATTATTATTATTATTGTATTATTTGTGTTTTATTGTTGTTAATATTAATCTTAGTACTATTTTCGAGTTGTTGCTAGTAAATATAAAGCATTCAGATGAACTTTAGTTCTGAAATAGACTTTCATAAGGAAGATCAGTAAGATCTAAAATTTGAAGGATTTTTCTATTTCAATTTGTAAACTGTTCAGTTTGTGAGGTATGCAAATAACTTTTTTGGATGGACTATCACTCAGACGAGAACTGAACGACAAATTAAGCAACAATTCTACAAGCAATTTGCAACAAATTTTGTAAGATGATACTCTGGAAGTATGTTATCTATTATTTTAAATTGTTACAATTCTTTTCTTATTTTGTTTAATATTTTCTAAAGCTTTTTATGTCATTGTTAACAAGATTAATATCTTGTAATTGTATTTTTATTAACAACTCCACCAATTCGCGTTATAGTTATTAAATTTAATGTTATTGGGCATTAATGAATAAATTTTGGAAATGTAATTATTTTGACTTCCTCCAGTTGATAAATTGTAATCCAAGTCCGTGTAACATTTCCCTTCAATGAACTTGCAGGTCATATGACCTACCGGTTCATTCGTCTTTTTGGGTGGGGGGATATGTAATAATAAAAAATTTTCGCCCTATTTCTTTAGTTAAATTATTCCAAATTCTTCAATTCTTTTTTCCCTCTCTTTTTAAAATATCTCTTAAATCTATTTTGTATTTTATTCCATAACTTAATCAAAATATTCTGTTATTTATCATTCTAAAAATCTTAATCTGTTTAAAAGCTACACGTATTTATTAAAACCTTATTCTCTTAAATTGCAACACTGCCTCTAAACGCACCTGCCTAATTTCTTCTTTTGAGACATTTAATTTTTATTCTTTGGAACTTTTATAATACCATTTTTATTTCTATTTAATTCATTCGGCATCCCATGATTCCAAGCGGTTTTCGCGCCCAAAGGCCTTTTTACCTTTTTAATTTGCCGCTTCTGTTAAAGAGTTTTAATCATACGTCAGAGACACGTCTTCGTGGCCTCATTTTTTCATCCATTAGCGAGAAAGCCCCGCCTTCTTTATCCCCCTAGTGCCCTCCGAACATGGATGCGAGTGGACCAGCTTGTTCGCGCGTTTTGTACCTTTGGGCCAAATTTTGAAGTATTTATACGGTTACACTGGCTTCGGAGAGAGATTTTTACACGAATTAGTGGTTGTCATCTAATTGCCGTCACTGGGGAGTCTACACTAATGCATCG
This sequence comes from Maratus michaelseni, assembly GCA_963931845.1. NCBI lineage: Eukaryota > Metazoa > Arthropoda > Arachnida > Araneae > Salticidae > Maratus > Maratus michaelseni. The sequence goes on from OZ007587.1 coordinate 475,917,663, forward strand.
GTAGTACGTTCTTCAAGCTCTGCTAATTCTTCAAGATCTTCAAATGTGTTCAGTTTTAATGAAGCGAAAGTTGGTGGAGTTGCTTTCATCTCTGTGATCACAATAAAGCCACTGCTCATCTATTAAGTTATTAAGTCTTCTTTTTAATGTTTTTGGGAAATTTCTTCTGGATTTCACTGCCTCTGCTCAATTTTTACGACTGCAAATACCTTACGATTTCCGATGTGATATACTTCGAGATTTGTCTTCATGGTGAGTGACTCGAAGTGATGCCCTGTCCGGGTGTCATGACTACATTTCAACGATCTCGACTGCGGCTACCTCGATATGATTATCAGGTAATTTTAGTGGTTTCGGACTGAGATGTTCCGATTGTCTGGTGGAAAGAACGTTCAAGTCGCCAGCAATAGCGATCGTCTATAATGTGCCAATTTTCGACAGGAATGTATCATATATATATATATATAGAGAGAGAGAGAGAGAGAGAGATTAGAAAAATATCTATAAAATCTAGTCGAATGTACCAATCCCAAAACTTTCTTCTATCTCACACAGGTTTCGCATACATTGAAAACGAATCTCGAAACCAATTTATATCAAGGTCTAACTGGATCTGAAGAGATAGGACTATTGCTAAAATCGTGTCAATCCTGCAAAATGTAGCCTGGCAGCGCCACCTGTTGGGATATCTACACCGAAACCTAATCAACAACTTATGTCAACGTCTAACTGAATCTGAAGTTGGATGAAAATCAGTGCATTAGTTCTTGAGATAGAGCTATTGCAGAAATCGCGAATAATGCAGCCTAGCAGCGCCACCTATTGGGCGATTTTCACCAAAAACTAAACAGCACCGATTTATATCAGGGACTCACTGAATATAAAGTTTTATTAAATTTCGTGCAATATTTCTTGAGATAGAGCGCCCACAAAATTTTTGTCCCATACAGACAGAGTCACAGACTCACAGACAGACATTTTCTAAAAACAGTCTAACCGTGTTCAGTACCTTTTTAAAACTTATAAATCCGTCGAAAAACGGAAGTCGAAAATTTTCATGAATCCAATACTTTCTTCTTGTAAAGATAGAAGAAAGTACAAATGCACAAAAAATATATTTACATAATATTACATGTACAGAAAAATATCATTTAAAAAAAATCAACCGCAAAGGCTGAAGATCGCAACAACCACATCGAAACATTTATCGCCAAACAATGATCTGACTTCTCCCCCGTGATTTTTCTTTCTTGCGAAATTTATTGACGAATCATCATCATTTAACAGAAGATTCTTCTACTCAAGTTTTGTGATGACTTGAATTAAAGAAAAATTCTGAAGGAATCTATCCTCTCATTAGTGGAGAAAATTGAAGAGGAATCTGATCTATCAAAAGTAGCATTTGAATAGATAGAGTGCTCTCAAGAATTATTAAGAGATTTAAATCTGAAATGTTGAAAACGTGCATTTAAGTGCTCTTTTATATATCTTAATCATTAAAAGTTTTAAAATATGCAGATATGCAAAATCTGACTACTCATTAAAGTTAAAACGTTTCTTATAAGTCCTCTATTTTGTTTATCTTCAGAATATATAATCTCCTAGTTCTATTTCTATAGCTCATCGAATACCGATCTCTTTTCACTTGGCATAATTGTTCTACAATGCTCTTAAAATACAGGGTTATCCCAAAAGTCACAGCAGAAATAAAAATTCAATAATCTGAAAAGTGTAGACCTTAACACGATGCGGCTTTCACATAAATGTACAGATATACATAGAAAGATATAGTATTTTTCGATAGAAAAAAATAGGTACGTTTTCAGTATGCCGTGGTGAAATAGAGAAAATTTGGAAAGCTATTTTCTGGCAACCTATTCACAGTTTCATATATAGAAGCATTTTTTTAATACAATTTATATAATATAAAGAAGCCATTTATCTATATTTTTATATACAAACAGAAGTAAATTGTATATAAAAACAATATTATATATAAGGTAGGTGAACCAAAGGTAGCCTGCTTGAGGATTTTTCATAATTTTCTAGTTGGGTGTGTGTGGCAGAATTTTTGTTTGTAAGATTTTACACTTATCTCTAACACATATGAGGTAAAATTTATTTTCTAAAATAAAATTTAATTACTTTTATAATACCATTTCAAAATTGTAGCTTGTGGGTCACCTTTGATATAGTGTTCCAAAAGTGGCCCCTGTATTGCAAATCACATTTAAAATGTGAAAAAATACTCAGCAAACTATTTTTACTTCAAGAATAGTATTACAATGTTCAATTAAAAATTAAGTAAATTGCAATGTCACTGGAGGGGGTTCTCTGGAGTTGGGGGTTCTCTGGTGTTAACAATAAATGTAATAAGTTTTTTTAAGATATTCAATAAGAAATTTGAAAATCACCCTTACTAAATTGATTTACAGATTTGTTTCCATCAGTCGGACCACCTTGGGAACTCGCCATTTGCACGATGTAAAACTATTAATCTGATAAATTTCTTAGAATCGAACTAAATGTGGTTAAAGAGAAAGAAATAAGCTTTCAGAAAAAGTATAACCCAAAGTTCTATGAATTTAAGCAAAAATATCTTCTTACCTGGAAATTAGAACGACTACCCCTCAAAAGTGAAATAACTGCATACAATGACGGACGATCAAGGTGATCTCTTCAAATTCAGCCACGTGCACTGAAAGTATATGATTGAAAATGCAGTACCGCCATTTTGCGATTAAAAATTAAATTAATTCTACTTTTTTGGGGGGTAAGGCCACCTTAGGAACACTGACCACCTTTGGCTCACCCATCTTATAGAATGTTCATAATGATGAATATTCTGAATATGTTTGATGAATATTATATATGAATATAGAATGTTCATAAAATGTTTATATATATATATATATATATATATATATATATATATATATATAAATACATTTAAAAACAAGCTTAAAAGTTCCACCAGATTTGTTTTCGTAGCTGATAATATAATCTGGCAACATTTCGCACTTTTTGAAGCCCGAATTGTGCCAAGCGTTTTAAAACAACGCAAGGCCTCTAGAGTGGAAAAGTAGCCAAAAAAATGTTTTAGGAGTATATTGAAATCATTTTTAAAATGTGAAAAAATACTCAGCAAACTATTTTTACACGATTTGTTGACGACAGTGAGCACCGTAGTGGTGCCCAAGCTGCTGTCTGTCGCTTCTTAAGCTATCCTGTGATTGGAATTAGAGCAAATATGCTCCTTGTCATGTTTAACAAACTATCCTCCCTATCTGTCCAGTTGGACACTTGTAATCCTAGCTGCATTGTGAACTGGGCTGAGCCACTATTCAAGCTGCACACACAACCAAAACGCCACTTGTTGCTATACATTGTTCGTTGTTAACAAAATCTTTCTGCACATTTCAGTGAAAACTACCATACATTTTGAATTATTAATTTTTTATTTATTTTGTAACTTTTGGATGAAACGGTATGTTGAACTCACCTTTATTGTGTAAAGTGAAAGCATTACAGCTTTTTGTAGCTCGTTACCATCGTGATGTTGAAAAATTTTTTTTAATAATTATCTTCATTGTTCAAAACTGAAAATCAATCTTCTCTGGCGATCAGACGAAAATGACGAAATCGGTGTTGTCCGCGAAGTCAAGATGCGGTATTATGGTTTATTGGCCAAACATGGTAAAATATGGCGTAAAAGGTACAAGATTCCAGAAAAAATACATTGTGACAAACGCTCTGAACCAATGAAAAAGCGCGCCTGTTTTCTCCGATGGCAGAAGGCGAAAAACTGAGTGCTTCGTCCCTGATTTGCGCGAGAAGAACTCGCCGAAGCGTCCCCAGAAATTAAAAAAAAAATAGGCTTATTGATCAAATGGACCAGTTAGTGCGACTATGCTGAAATAAATGTGGTAATAAATGTTGGCCGTGATGACGTTTGGCGACAGGACTCTTTTACATGGGCAGCTAGGATTTTAGGGTGATATCCATTATACAACTCCATATGTGATGTTAAATAGGCAGTCACGTCATGGTACTAGATGGTTACGACAAAACTTGGATGCGACTCCAATGGAATTTCTCCTCAAGAACACAGTCAAGTTGGTCTTCATCACATTTTATTTAAGCGAAAAAAGTCAAAACATGGGATGAGAGATATTCTCTATAGACATTACTACTTTAGATGGCTTTAAAAATACTAAAATCTTCATATTTTTACATAAAGATTAAGTAAACAAGCTGGTGCAATTATAGGAAAAAGCATATATCAAAAAGCATATGGAAAAAATCAAGTTCTCTACGTTACGGTATTACACATTCCACTCCACCGAAACCACATGATTTCAGGAGGCAGGTATAGAAAGCAGACGAAAAAGTGAGCTCTTGACCTCAGACTGGCTGTTTAATTGGCAGCGCGCAAAGGTACAAGATTCCCGAAAAACTTCGAAAAAGTTCTGAACCAATGAAATGACGTGCCGTTGTTCTCAGACGGTGGAAGGGGATAAACTTGAGTATTTCGGACATGATTTGAGTGGAAAAAAATCATCGAAACGTCTTCAGAAATTAAAAAAAATAGGCTGAATGTTTGATAGAATGTTGAATAGGATTGAATGTTTTGTAATCGATTGAATTGAAACGGGGGAAAAGACTTACGTTTTTTTTCAAAGAATGGAAACAGGAAACGAGAAAAAAATAATTTAAAGTGAGAAATGGCAAATTAAGTGAGAAAAAATTTAATATAATTAAAATATGTTATATATTTATGAAAAAATTGCTCGTTTGATAATATAAGTTACAGATAGTTCAGTATTTCTCTCCGGTTAATATTCCATTAAAAAAATTAAAACTTCATCAATAAAAAATAAATAAAATAAAATGAAGTGAAATGAAATTTAACAGTCGTGGAATCAAATTGTTCACTTAAACGCTGAAATAATCAAAATCAAAAAAGCTGCTGTAAATAATGAAATCTTTATTCAGCTAATAACTCTTGACATACAGCTAATACTAAAGTATCGCTTTTAATAAATCTCGAAACTTTATTTGAATATATAATTAATATTTTTCATATAGAAGCACTTTTTGGTGTTGATAGTGAAATTTTGTTGAAACTAAAAAATATATTAATGTAAAAAATCTATTAGAGCTTTCAATAAAATAAAAAAACTGTTTCCACCTATGTCCAGTATCTCAGGAAGCACGGTCCTTAAAATATGTTTATTTCGTAAAGTAAGAAACAGCTTGTAATCTTCTGTTAATCTAATTCGTTTTAATTTCTACTTTTTTTCTATCCTATATACATGATTTCAGATGTCAACATATCTTTTTCTATGCACATACTACATACAAAACGCATAACGATGAATAAGGTATCATGCGAAAGGCTTTTGAAAAAGCTTTTGAATTATCATACTCTCATTTCATAAAAACGCGTTGTTTCATAAAAAATGCAGTCAATTAAAAATTAATTTAAAAACGTATTAACACATGACCTCAAAGATTGCAGTGCGAAAACCTAGCACGGATTCACTGGGTTTTGAGAAAAAAAAACTTGACTCAAAAATATCGATTTTGAATCTGAAAATTCATGCACGGAATTCAAAAATCTTATTTCTTTCTTTTCTCATTAAAATTAAAACGTTTCTTATCAGTTTCTAAATTTGTTAATTCATTCTGGTTCTATCTCATCGAGTATCAGTCGTTATCGAGTCGACATTTCAACAGCCACCGACCTGAATGCCCCAACAGGTGAATATAAGTGTGGGGGGGGGGGGGGAGTCACCACACACCTTCAAATTGAAGTTCCTTGCAACGGGAGAAATCCTCCCTTGTCACCCCCCTCCTCTCCCATGATTTATGGCCCTGTCCTTACCCGCTCGATGCAAGATTAATTCCGGGATTCTCCCGTTCGCTTCAAGGAATGCCGGGAATGTTGGATCCTATCGTTCGCGCCTCTTTTCTAATGGTATTCCAGATCGAAGAATAATATTAATACCTTGCGCGCGTGTTGGGGGATCACTGCTGGGGGGGGGTTCTCTCATGCTCTGTTTTCGTACCTACTCACCCGTGCATCCCGGATTTTATCAACCGGGAAAAGTGGACATCCGAATTAACTGACTATCAGTTTTTAGTCCCTTTAATCCGGTATTAAATAATGTTAGTGTATCAGATAGACTATTAGGCAGTGTAAAACGCAGAGTGTATGTAAAAACGAAATTGCTGATTTTAATAGATGTAATAAAGACCAATAACCGCGTGTGGAGATATATTCTAAGCCTACAAAAATTTGAAAGTTTAATAGTTATCAATTTTTTAGGGTTTCATTCATCTCACGAAACCCTATTACTCCTGCTCCGTTGTCTGTCCGTCACAGAGCCATTCTCAGAAACTATATAACTTACAGGCATGAAAATTTGTGTAGTTATAGCTAAAGAGCTACTATGAAGCTCAAAATATTAAAAATTTAAAAAATCGTATTATTTTAATAAATAGAGATAAAAAACCAAAATTCTAACAGCCTTTCCCTATTCAATTTGAGCATTTTTCTTTATAGCAGTTGCCAACATTTAAAAATCCACAATATAATTCTTTCTACAGTAATTAATTTTCTATTGAAAGATTTCCACGTGAAAAACGAAATAAAAAGTTTCACCAACTGAAAAAAAAAAATGACGCCATAATGGTAATAAAACGGAAATTTTCAAAGATTTCTCAATAATACAAGTAGTATGAGTATGTGTATGTACAGAAAGCAGATTAATATCACGTCATTAGAGAATTAAAAAGAAAATTAATCTGACGTCCAATTGGAAGTTTAACGGATTTTTCAGATGTTTGAGAATCATACAAAGCGAGTATCAATATGAGTAATAGAGAATAGTAAATATGAGTTAGAGGAGCGTACTGAATTATGATAAAAACCCGAATTTGGAAATATTCACATATTTTAACATTTTGAAGGTGTACAACATGTTTAATTTTGAAATAAAAATTTTTTTGGTACTTCTCTATTATCCCGTCGACCACTTTTCATAACACTTTTCATCTCATCGCCAAACTTTAAAGCCCAATAAACGGGAGACCGTTGCTATTGGAATATCAAACTAAATAAATAAATAAAATATAAGCATTTAAGGACACAATTGTTATTTTAATGAATGAAATAATAAATCAGTAAAACAGAATGAAAAATACACAGAAATGTCGAATTAAAAACCACTGGATGAAATAACAAACACGTATAATGCTTCTGACATCCAGTCAATGGGACTACATTTTTGGCGTTTAATCTTACAATTTGGCGATAGTTTTTTGTTATGAAAAGTGGTCGACGGGATAATAGAGAAGTACCCTTTTTTTTTAAATATCGCATTTAGTCCACATGACAGATATTATTATGACAGAGTATAATAGAGGGCTTCGCCCGATATCGGGCCGGTTGAGATAGTCGAAGAAACGAGAAAAATAGACCGGTAAATTTTTACTTTATAATAAACGACTTTTTTTTTCTTTTTTTTTTTTTAATTGCTAAAAGAAATTTAATTGGATTTATTAAAGAAAGGATAAAGTGTTTTGAAAGGAATACTAAACGAAACCCTTTGTGCGATCTTCGATCACACTTACCCACTTGTTTTTAATTTTCCACACTCAATAACGTGCATCTGTCTGCGACAAAATCTTTTTCACTCCTACAATGCGTGTCAATTTCAAATATCGTCATTTTTATGCTGAATAATCGATAATATTTTTTCCATAAATGCAGTATATCTCTAGTCGCCTACTATATAATCACAGTTTTCTAACTGTCATGTCCTCAAAATCGCCCAAAATATACTTTTAGCATTTTCCCCCCGAAAGATATTCTGTTTAATGGAAAAATAAAAGATTATGTACGATTTTTTTTAGCTTAAATAAGAACCAGGCATTTTCAGATGAAAATCACTTTATGAAAGCGTCAGAATCTAGTAGGTATGATTTGTTGAAAGTAAAATGATCTGTACCAACATAACAGAAAACTGGGTAAGGCAGCATCCAATAATCATTTTTGGGTGTATTTTCTATTTTCAGAAAGGAATGGAATTTAGTACATTTTAATGTATTTAGAAAGAAAGTGATAATTGACATCAATAACAATTTTCTTCTTTCGCATTCTAAGTTTTCCTGACCAATCTACTCCAAATCAGCTCCGATGTTACCAGTGTCAAAGTTTTGGACACACCAAAGCATTGTGTCGAGGATACCTGTACGCGTGTGCTGAAGTCGGCTATGATAGCAATAACAACTTTTAAAATTGGAATAATAATATAACAATATAACACAGTTAAATATAACCAGTATATTATAATATTTCAGTATAATTCCAGTGGCAGAAATTCCAAAAGGAAAATTTTAAACTGTGCTACGCGTTTACTAACTCAACTAAAATTTAGCATTCTATTTAGTATATATACAAATGTATAGATCATATACAGGGCTGTACAAAAGAGTTCGGATATTTTTCGGAATATTGTTTGTAATTCCTGAAATATAATTTTTAAATAGGTTATGCGTTTTCCAAATTGTTTACTTTTTATATTATCTTTAAACTTACGGCAAAGATTTGCAAAATTAGTTTGGAAGCGTTGGAAAGTGTTACATAATCTATTCTTGACGCATGATTTTTCTTTATTGTTTCAGAATGGAGATATTCTATACATTCAAAGTGGAAAAAGAAAATTTGCCCATTTCAATTTCGATCGTTTAAAGAATGTTCATGTTCAGTTAGATAATATAGATAGATATTACATAACTTAATTTTCGAGGCATTCCTATTCAATCGCTTCCTGTTAAAGATTCTTTTTCGAAATGGATTTCCTTTTATGTCTGATAATGACGTTTTAACATATTTCAATATTTCTTTGAGATTTTGCCTTCCCACGAAATGAGATTACAGGCGGGTAATTAATTTTACGGCTGGAAGTAAAGACTCAGTCGGACTTATACTTAAAGAGTTCATTTTTGAAGTAAAATGACACGTTTCGTAAGTAGTAAAAATCGCTCATTGCGCATTATGGAAATTTATTTATGATGGTAAGTAGTACGAAAAACGGAAAAGCATATAAAAAAAGGCCTACTGTTATCGCTTTCAAATATTTTTTTTTCTTCAAGCATCTACCATTTTTACTAATATTTCATTGTATGTTATAAGTACTCAAACCTTTAAAAAAAAATACCTATCAATTCACAGAAATTGTGTGATCCAATAGAAAAAAAAGTGTAGATTTCTGATCTATTACTTCAAAAAATATGCATGATTTTTATTTATCAAATATTTTATTAAACATATATATTCTAAAGATATACAGGGTACCCGAAAAGTTTGGAAACGGTCGAATAACTTGAGAAATATACATCGGATTAAAAAACGGAAAAATGCGATTGGAAAAATTCAATATTTTAGAAAAATGGCAACTTTTTTTATATCTGTAAATAGATTTTTCAAAAATATTGAACATATTTTTTTCCGTTTTTCTCGAGTTAATCAACCGTTTCCAAACTTTTCGATGGAAACGATTCTCACTGCATTACTCGACAACAGTGCCCTCTACGATTTTCCGAAGAAAATGTTAAATACAAAAGTTGCTTATTTTTTCCCCGTAGAATCTGAATCTGCAATAAAATAATGTACCTCGTAAGGGACAGAGCCCTTAGTTTAAAAAAAAAAATGTGAAAAAACATTTTTTTATGAAAAAAAAAAAATCTCGAAAATGTCTTAAAGATCGAGCAGTTATCAAAAGAAACCCGGATTTGAATTCTACAAATCTGCTCTCTAGCGAATGAGTGTTTGAAATGATTTTCAGAAAAAGAAATTAGTTTAAAAATTATTCCTCCAGCCCATTTCTTACAAGCAGCTTGATTAAAAAAAAAGTAGCAGGAAATGAAGGAAATTTTAATTTGGCTAAATGAATCGGGAAATGAGAAATTTTAAATGCTGATGAGGCTCGTTGTTGTTGCTGAGGGACGAAAACTTTAGTTTTTTTTTTTTTTCAAGTCATTGGAACTTAAGTAAAGAAAGAACTTCAAAAAGGATGTTGTGTCATCGCGTAAGTTTGTTAAGCAAGCTCTAAAGATAAAGGACAGAAAAACATGACAGTTAATTTTACATTGTTTCGGGAAGGGGTCATTAAAAGAAACATTTTGTTACTCTGACACAGGAAGAAACGTTCTTAAATCTGAAGAAACATTCTTAAATCTGAAGAAACATTCTTAAATGAGAAGAAATGGTCTTCGAAACGCATTTTGAAAAAAATATTCCCAGGAAATGTTTTTTTTTTTTTTAACAGAAAAATACTCTTTGAAATGCACTATCGTAAGGAATGTTCTTTAATTTGGAGAAATGTTCTTCTGAATATCGATATGTTCTTTGAAATGTCTTTCGGAAAGAATATTCTTAAATCTGAGAAAATTATCTTTGAAAGCAGTGTTCTTAAATCGGAAAAAAAATGTTTTTTGTTTCCATGACACTGGAAGAAATGTTCTTAAAAGTGTTCTTTGGAATGTTGAAACGTTTTTTGAAATATTCTTTGGAAGGAGTGTTCTTTATCCGGAGAAATGATATTTTGAATACATTGGAAGAAATGTTCTAAAATCTAAAGAAATGTTTCCTTGACACTGGAAGAAATGTTCATTTGGGGGAAAAATTCTTAAATTTGAAGAAATGTTATGGTGCGTAATCTTTGTAATTTTTTGCTCCGCTGACAGAAGGGATCAGATGACGTTGTATTTCATTATTTTTCTTGTATCTTTTTGATGTAAAACCTGACTGGATTGTTGATTTAATTTTAATATTGTAATGTAGTTTTTTCATATGGCAACATTATGTTTTATCATTTTTAATTTTAAAACGAAAGGTTGAGACTATTCCACAAGTTTTTGTTTAGATGTAGTTCATGTAATGTGAACACGCAATATATTTGAGAATTTTTTTCGAATCGTTTTTGCTTAAATTAATGATTTGGTTTGTTCACCGAAGATCTTTTCTTAATTCTTCAAACATAGGCATTTAAGAACTGAGCAATGTTTATTGAATGGAGTTTGAATTTTATTTGTGCTGTAACACTTAAATATTTCTATTGGTTGAGTGTTTGAAATGATTTTTAGAAACAAAATTAGTTTAAAAATTATTCCTCTAGCGCATTTCTTGCAAGCAGCGTGATTAAAAAAAAAGAAGCAGCATGAAGGAAATTTTAATTTGGCTAAATGGATCGAGAAATGAGAAGTTTTAAATGCTGGTGAGGCCTTTTTGTGTTAGTTGGGAACGAAAACGTTTTCTTACTTTTTTTTTTTCAAGTCATTTGAATCTAAAAGTAATGAAGGAACTTCAAAAGGAAGTTGTGTATTCCCGTAAGTTCGATAAGAGACAAAAAAAACATAAGAGTTCATTTGACATTCTTTTGGTAGTCCGCAGGTTTATTTCTTTGACACCGGAAAAAAATGTTTTTAAAAAATTAAGAAAATGATAAGAACTTAAATGTAAAAAGTTTTAAAGTTCGGGGTATGAACTATGAAATCAGCAGAGTAGTGAAAACAAATATTATTCTGAAGAGGTTTTAAAAATCCATTTGAAGAATTTAAATTGAAAAGGTCTCCACTCAGAAATAATTTTAAAAAAAATAAAGATTTTAAAGGAATTTTTATTTTTTAGAAATTGATAAACATGAATGTAATTTAATAAAAGTCCTGCCGGCTTGTACGGGAGGAAAAAGTAGGATTTTAACGATACTTCTACAAGGGGTGATTACGAAAAATATAAAAATGAAGCATCATTAGTTAGTTTGGGCAAAATCTCCCAAGAGGGGGCGCCGTAAATCAATAATTTGTTCAATTTATGTGATGGTCCTATCTACAATTTTATGTGTACAGAATTCAACGAAACATCCAATCTAGAATCCTCATGATAGGAATACATTGACATTCAATTTTGGTTGCGGTCGTCTAAGAAGGGGGTGTCAAAATTCGATGAGTTGTTCGAAATAGGCGATGCCTAATCATCCATTTAAATGCACAGAATTAAGGTAAACTTCATCGATGTAATTTCTTTTATTATTTAAATCATTTAATTGATTTGATTTATATAGAAGAAAATTTTGTGATGGCCATAACCTACTTTTACATAAATTCTATACACTCAAAGTGAAAAGAGAAAACCTAAACAAATTTTCCAATTTTAAATTTCGATTCTATCACTTAAAGAATGTTCATGTTCAGTTAGATAATATAGATAGACGTTACATAACTTAATTTTCGAGGCTAAAGATTCTTTTTCGAAATGGATTTTCTTTCATGCATGTCTGATAATGACGTTTTAACATATTTGAATATTTCTTTGAGATTTTGCCTTCCCACAAAATGAGATTACAGGAGTAATTAATTTTACGGCGGGAAGAAAAGATTCTGTCGGACTCAAAGAGTTCATTTTCGAAGTAAAATGACACGTTTTGTAAGTAGTAAAAATCGCTCATTGTGCATTATGGCAATTTATTTTCGCATAATGTAAGAAGAAAGGAAAGCTTTCTATATATATTTGGAAATCGTAATGACGCATCTAAAAAATGCATATTGTTACCTCTTTCATTTCATGAAATATATATGTTTATAACTTAATTTTAATAATTACTCTATCTTAAATTTATTCTAAATTTTATCACTTAATTTACTATTTTCCATCTTTAAAAATACCATTATTCTTTTATATTGTTTCGCCTTTGTCAAAAATCTAATTGATTTCTTACGCGACAATTTATTTTTATTTTGGCATTGCGCCAGTAAAAGTTTCTCTTCGATACATTTCGATAGAACGTCTATTATTCTTTTTCGACACGTTTCTGGAAGTTATTATAGAAGCTTGCTTCCCGCTCTTTTCGGGAGCCAAAATTGGAGGCTTTGATTGGATAAAATCCATTTGTAGAACGTATTTGTATCCTTCCGCGAAGGGTTTTAAAACCAGTTGCTTGACTTCGGAACACAGTTTTTTCGGTGATATCGCCTGTTAAAAATAGCCACGTCATCAGAAGAATGAATTAATATGAGCGTGCTCCATTTTTGTGAGACGAGTATGTCAATAAAGAAGTTGTACTCAAACTGTTTGTTTCGTTCACGTGTTCGAATTTATTGTTTTTAATTCACTCGGTCATACGCTGACATAACTGCACAGTTACTAATTGTGGTCGCTCATTTCATTGACTGCACGCTCCTTATTTTAATTATGCAATCTACGGTGTTATGACTGCAATTAAGTACATTTTTCCTGTCCAACGTCATTGAATACGTAACCGTCTTAAAAATCTGTTATGATTTTTAGGTAAGTGAAACTGCATCTCCCAGACTTTTTTTAAGATCATTAGCATAATAAAGCCCATGCAGTCGTCATTATGATTCCATCTGGCTTTGGTCGAAATACTTTGATGTTTTCCCACATAAATAAGAGAACAAAGCTTCGAAAAACAGAAGAAAGAGTATTAATATTTTCTAATAGATGACACTTAAATAAAACATTCGCCACCATTCTCTCATATCGATGAATACTGTCACCGATAAAAATCAGCCGTTATATCATGCCTTTAAACATACGATGTTAATTTAATATCCCATATCGAAATATTCAAATGACTCTAGCAACATATTTTTTTTAGCAAGAACAATGCCGCAGAAATCTGCTCTCCGCATCTCATGTTTCACGTTAAATATCATAAGAATGGAATGTTTTTGACGCAAAGCGGGTTCAAAGAACAGAGGATCTGTTACATTATGATCTGTAGAGAAAAATCGTTTACGTTTTTTTTTTTTAATAATGTTTCACTATTTCAAACATATTGAAATGGATATACATCACTAAGGTGCATGACAATAGGTTTACTATAGAATAGTGTGTGTATAGCATTCATCGTTCATTGACAGGGATACACCAAAGAATTTGGCACTGTATGTTAACAATAATGGCTGGAAATGCGTTTCAGTTTCTGAAGGCGTTTTTAAATTTAACTCATTTTTTACCTACAACATGGTGTGTATCAATTCATTATATCGTATACAGGGTAGCACAAAAGTTCTCGAGTACACTGCAAATCACTGCAATACACTTTTCAGAACACTTATTTTGTCACCTTTTTTAGTACACTTTGAAGCGCATTTTTTGGAACAGTTTTTAGTATACTTCTGAGAACACTTCTTTTGTTCAGCACACTTTCTAGCGCACTTTTTGAAAGCGATGATTTCACATGTGTGCCCAAATATGCTCCCAATGTGTTCTCAAATGTGTTCCCAAGTTTAAATTTAACAAATACTCTGAGCAGAACACTTTCGGACCACTTTCTATTAAATTCGCAACACATTAAGGTCACCGGAACGCTTTTTTTTTTTTAAATCAAAGTGTTCCAAATGTGTTCTTAATATGTTCTGGGAATTTGCAGTGTACATTTCCGTTTATTGACCGAAATCTCAGAAGGGAAATTTTAAACTGTGCTAAGTGTTTCCTCACTGAAGTAAAATTTAGCATTCTACCTAGTCTATATACAAATCTGTAGATCCTATATTGCACCGGATATTTTTCCAAATAATTTTGGTAATTCCTGAAATTGGGTTTTAAATAGGTTATGCGTTTTCCTAATTGATTACCTAGATATCCTCTTTGTGTCTTATTAAACGGTAAAGATTTGTAAAATTATTCTGAATGTGTTGGAAAGTGTTACATAATCTATGCTTGACGCTTGATATTTCATTCTTGTTAATTTATAATTAAGTTCTAAAAATATTAAAATGTGGTATTGTCATCGTAAACACACCTGTATACCTCATTTTTAATCCAGCCTATCAAGAAGAGAGTTAAAAATCTATAACAAAATTCCATCTACACGTGTAAAAACCAGGTTGAGTTAAAATAAAAAAGTGTAAAAATCTATTTTGTATGTACATTATTTAAATTTTTTTTAAATCTCGAAAAGACTGTAAAAATCGTGCAGTATCAGAAGAACTTGAAGCAATAAAATCAATCTGCCTGCTGCGGATTTGAATTCTGTAACTTTGTATTTCTCTCTAGTAACTGAGTGTTTGAAATCATTTTTCTAGAAAACGAAATTAGTTAAAAAAATTATTCCGCCAGCCCATTTCTTGATTAAAAAAAAAAAAAAAAAAAGAAGCTGCATGAAGGAAATTTTAATTTGGCTAAATGAATCGGGAAGTAAGAAGTTTTAAATGCTGATGAGGCTCTTTGTTGTAGCTGAGGGACGAAAATTTTTTCGAGTCCATTTGAACTTAAGTAATGAAGGAACTTCAAAAGAAAGCTGTGTATAAGTTCGTTAAGCAAGCTCTAAGGATAAGAGACAGGAAAACATGACAGTTAATTCTACATTGTTTTGGGAGGGGGGGGGGGTCATTGAAAGAGCCGCTTTCTTACTCTGACACCGGAAGAAACGTTCTTAAATCTGAAGAAATATTCTTAAATGAGAAGAAATGCACTTTGAAAGAAATATTCTCAAATCTCAACAAATGTTCTTTAGAATGGAAAAATATTCTTTTGAAGGAGTGTTCTTAAATCTGGAGAAATGTTCTTGTGAATATTGATATCGATATGTTCTTTGAAATGTTCTTAAATCTGAGTAAATGATCTTTTGAAGCAGTGTTCTTATATCGGAAAAAAATGCTTTTTGAGAGAAATGTGTTTTTTTTTCTTTGACACTAGAAAAAATGTTCTTAAAAACAATTATTTGGAATGTTGAAATGTTCTTTAAAATATTCTTAGGAAGAAATGTTCTTTATCTAGTGAAATGTTATTTTGAATATAATGGAAGAAATGCTCTAAAATCTGAAGATATGTTCATTTGTTTCTTTGACACTGGAAGGAATGCTCTTCAATCTAAAGAAATGTTTTTTTGGAGAAATGTTCTTTTCTTTCTATGAGACTAGAAGAAATGTTCTTAAAAACCACTCATTGAAGTGTTCTTTTGAAAGAAATGCTTTTATAAGAAATGTTCCTTTGAAGGCAATGGAATAAATGTTCATAAATTTCAAGAAATATTGGTTGTTTATTTGACACTCGATGAAATGAGATATAATTTTCCCAACTGGGCGAAAAAGTCCGCGCAAGGATTCGAAATAGGGATCTCTTGGCTGAAGCTGCCAATGCTCTACCCACTGAGCCATCCCGGACAAATAGGATGAAACTAATTCACTCAGTTAACCTTAAAGCATCTGGTCTGGTATCTTAATCAGCTTAACAGATTAACTGGCTTAAGGTTAACTAGGTGAATTTGTTCCGCCCTATTCGTTCGGGATGGCTAAGTTGGTAGTTCATTGGCAGTTTCAGCTAAGAGACACCTGGTTCTAATCCTGTCCCGGACTTTTTCGCGCAGTTGGGAAAATGACATATCATATGATTTCATTACCAATTTAATTAATAATTGTGTCAAAATTAATCTACTGGATGAAATGTTCATTTGTGTCTTTGACACTTGAAAAAAGTCTAAGTCTGAAAAAAAAATTTCCGGAAAATTATTTTTGTTAAAAAAATATTTCTAAGAGAATATGCTCTTAAATTTGGAAGAAATATTCTTAAATAATCTCTAGTGTTTGAAATGGTTTTCAGAAACGAAATTAGTTAAAAAATGTGTCCTCTTCTTACAGGCAGCTTGATTGAAAAAAAAGAAGCAGCATGAAGGAAATTTTAATTTGGCTAAATGAATCGAGAAATGAGAAATTTTAAATGCTGATGAGGCCTTTTTGTGTTAGTTAGGAACGAAAACTTTTACTTCCTCTCTTTTCTTTTCAAGCCATTTGAATGTAAAATTAATGAAAGAACTTCAAAAAGGGATGTTGTGTATTCGAGAAAGTTTGTTAAGCAAGGCTAAGGTTTCTTTCTATGAGACTAGAAGAAGCCTCCAGAACACAGGAGGGTTCAATTGACATTCCTTAGAGGCCGTCATTAAAAGTGCAGTTTTGTTTCTTTGACACCGGAAAAAATGTTTTTTGAAAAATTAACAAAATTATAAGTGTTTAAATGTAACAAACAGGGTATGACCTATGATATCAGGAAAGTATATTATTCTAGCGATATTTTAAAAATCCATTTGAAGAATTTAAATTGAAAAGTTAACAGTGCTCTGTAATTTAAATAAAAAATATCATTAAGATCTTTTTAGAAATTGCCAAACACGAATGTAATTTAATAAAAAAGGCATTTATCATGCATCCTTTCAACTATATTAACTAGTATACCGAGTGAACCAAAAGTTCGTTAAAACTTTAAAAAATCATAAAAAAGGAAGAAATTATGATAAAGAAGTGCGGTTTGCAAAAAAGGGCTCACAAGGTAGTCTGATTTTATTTAGCTGCAAAAAAATTTTTAGTTAAAAAAGTCATCTGCAGATGGCGCTAACATGCGAGAGATTCAGCAGAATTATGCAAATTATTCCCGCAATAAAAGACCGGGATACACGAGGATTTCTCATTCCCTTTCAGAATGTTATCATTACCCGATCGAGCGTTTCTGCAATTCACTCCGACATGTTGCATTCAGCTGTAACGGAGTAGGCCTAGTTGTGTCGTACAATGTTCTGGAGGTCATGTTGAACAATTGTTATTGCAAGAATAAATGGATGGAGCGTACTGTTGTCCTGTTCATTGTGTTTCGGGTCGTCAGCGCCCTCTACCAGTGACATTTTTAACTAAAAATGTTTTTGCTGCTAAAAAAAATCCCACTACCTTGTGATCCCTTTCTTGCAAACCGTACTTCTTTATCATAATTTCTTCCTTTTTTATGAATTTTTAAAGTTTTAACGAACTTTTGGTTCACCCTGTACTTTCTTCTATATAAATGAAATCAATTTAGCGATTAAATGAACAAGAAATGACTTCGATTTAGCAAATAGGCTTTTCTTTATATATATAAACGCATAATATTGTTATGCAATAGTGCAGCGGTTCCCAATCTTTTTTCTCTCACTTACCCCTTGCTTAGATTTTTAATTTATGCGTACCCCTTCTCACATGAACCTGTCCCAAATATTTTTGGTTTATTTCATTAGTAATGCCCTTGTGCTAGTTCGCAATGTTAGATGCAGTTCTCTTCAGAATTCGAATTTTCAACCACCTATATCCATTTTGAACCCCAACACACTATCAACATAAAATCACCCAGAACACTAAATATTTGCTAAATATTTCAAATTAATTCTCATTAATGTACGCTAAGATATTTATGTGAAAGCTGACTTGTTTAACACTAAAATGATGACCTGTTTTCAATGGTTTTTAAATGAAATCGTAGAAATGAGAAGTCCCGATACGATTCATGTTTTATCTAGAGATGTATAGAATTATTAAAAATAAAAGAATAATAAATAAAAGAAAACGAGCGACACATGCAAAATCGCAAGATGCTATTAGGTGTGGGCGGAGGTAAGGCCAAAAAATGATCAACCCATTACTAAGTTTAGGTTTTTCCTCCATTTAATGCGAATAGCCTATTTTACGTTTATACAAGTGTCTCTTTTGTAATTGGAAAGTTTAAAGTTTTACTTTTTGCATTATACGTGCTTACCAATGTGATTTTCACGTACTCTAGGTTTGGAATTGCTGGAATAGTGGATAATGAAGACACGCTAAGCGGCTAGTTTTGTTGAATTCTGTGATAAAATCTGTTGAAACGTGTGATAGAAGTATCGCCTCTTTAAAACAAATAATCAAATTTAAAAAACCCACCTTGTAAGATGACCGTAACAATCTATTCCCACCATGAGGATTCTAAACTGGATGTTTCGTTAAATTGTGCGGGCATGAACGGGTGATAAAAGCATCCCTTCAATCGAACCAATCCTTGATTTGCGGTAACCCCCTCTAGGGGGATTTTCTCCAAAAACAAATCAGCATCCCTTCACGTAAGGATAGAACTTCGTATGAAATTTCTATTGTATGCACGTAGATCTACGTAGTTCTTAAGATACAGTGTCCACAAAATTTGTGTCACATACATCAGACATTTTCTAAAAACAGTCCAATCGTATTCAGGAGCTCTTAAAAAATATAAAACTGTCAAAAAACCGGAATTTTTCACGAATCCAATACTTCTTCTTGTTACAGAAAGAATAAATTTAAAATGTCGTTAGTTATTTTAAAAGGTAAAATGGCGCGTTTAAACATCATTTTCTTAGGTTTTATTTTCAATTTCGGAATATCTGAAATTTACTGTTGAATCTAAGTAAACAGAAAAAATTGACTTATTTTTTTTATATATGCTACCCACAGAAACAAATGTGTACAAAGTTTTACAAACTGTCAAAATGTTTTAAAATCACGAGTATTTTTTATTTTAAAATATAGATTAAAATAGTGTCATAAATAGGAATTTAAAAAAAAATATATATACATCCTTGTATATATTTTTCTTGACAAATATGTCGAAAATTGTAAAAGTTGCGCATCATTTCTTGAGATAAGACTATCGCTAAAATCGGGAAAAATGCAGTCTAGCAACGCCACCTGTTGGGTGATTTATACCAAAACGTAATCAGCAACCCCTTATGCCAACGTCTAACTGAATCCGGATGAAATCCAGATTCAAGTCGAACAAATTTGTTCCTGAGACAGAGCCATTGCGGAAATTGTGAACAGTGCAGCAAAGCAGCGCCACCTGTTGGGCAATTTAGACCAAAAACCAATCAGCACCCATTTATATCAAGGTCTAACTGAATCTAAAGATTTATTACATTCCGTGGATTCGTTCTTGAGATAGAGCGCCCACAAAATTTGTATGTTTACATGATAAAAAACATTAACATATTTTACATTTTAAAATTATTGTTTTTAAAACACTTATCTAAACTAATTTAAAACACTTATTTGCAGTTTTTATGCAAATGCTACCATTTAGTATTTGTGGAAAACTGTAAAAGGGCCCCACAAATAAGTTCGATTTTTGAACAGAGTTTCATCTGGTGACCTTGGAATCTTTCCCAGTGGGGGAAAGTGCCAAGGGGGGGGGAAGTGCCAGGGGGCGCTAAGCCCCCCTCTGGCACCCCTCTAGCTACGTTCCTGGTTTAGGATCTTCCAAAATGTATAAATAAGTCGAAAACTTCACGAATCCAACACTTTCTTGCTGTGTAAAATAAAACGTGAAAAATGATGGAGTCCGTAAAACTTTCCTGTGTATCCACAGAGGATTCACATTCTTCGTATCTGTTGCTCTCTTTTTATAAAAAGGAATGATTCTTTTTATTTTTTTCTCCACGAGATTCATTCCGAGCAAGACCGTGATTTCCAGAACCATGCCTTCTTCTGGTATAAACCTATCGACATAAAAGAGATACCAAAACGTTTGCCTGAGGTGCGAGCCATAAGAAGAATCTTTTTCTTTCTGTTTGCGTAAGAAAAAGCTTTCGATCCACCACCACGTTGAGGATAATGAGCTAGATCTGGAATAGAGCTGAATAGAGCTAGGAGCTGTCGAGTGGAACCTGTTGTTGCTTCAGAAATAAACATTCTTTGACATCGAGGATTCTTTTAACTTTTTAACACACTCTATGCTGGAAGATAATACTTTTTTTACTTCCTTTCATCTATTATAGAAGAAAGTATTATGAAAATATCCAACTTCCGGTTTTCGACGGATTTGTACATTTTAGAAGGTCCTGAACACGATTCGACTGTTTTTAGAAAATGTCTGGCTGTGACTGTCTGCATGTGACAAAAAATTTGTGGGCGCTCTCTCTCAAGAACTAACACGAAATCAATGACATGAAACATATTCAGTTAATCCCCGATATAACTGAGTGCTGATAAGTTTTTGGTGTCAATCGCCCAACAGATGGCACTGCTAGGCTGCATTTTTCGCGATTTCCGCAATAGCTCTATCTCAAGAACGAATGCACTTATTTTCATCAAACTTCAGATTCAGTTAGACCTTGACATAAATAGACGCTGTTAACTATCGCAGTTAGACTTTGATATAAATTGGAGCTGATTCTCTTTAGTGTATGCTAAACCTGTGTGAGACTTTTGGTGTAAATCGCCCAACAGGTGGCACTGCTATACCACTTTTTCATGATTTTTACAATAGCTCTATCTCAAGAACGAATGCAAGGAATTTCACCAAACTTCCTATTCAGTTAAACCTTGACATAAATAGATGCTACTTACGTTTTGTTGTAATCGACCAACAGATGGCGCTGCTACGCTACTTTTTAATTATTATTACGAACACTATATCTCAAGAACTAATGCACGGATTTTCATCCAACTTCAGATTAAGTTAGACGTTGACATAAGTTTTGTTGATTAGGTTTTGGCGTAAATATCCACCATTATGTATTTCCACCATACATAAGCAGCATTTATTTGCGTCAAGGTCTAACAGAATCTGAAGTTTGATGAAAATCAGTGCATTAGTTTTTGAGATACATAAAAAAGGAGAATAAGCATCGCCAGCTGTTTTACGATTTTCACCAAACACTAATCAGCATCAATTTATATCAGGGATTAACTGAATCTAAAGTTTTATTAAATTCCGTGCATTAGTTCTTAAGAGAGAGCGGCCACAATATTTTTATCACATACAGACAGAGTTATTGACAGACATTTTCAAAAATGATCAAATCGTGGTCAGGACCTTCTAAAACGTATAAATCCGTCGAAAACCGGAAGTGGAAAATTATCATGAATTCAATACTTTCTTCTTGTAAAGATAGAAGAAAGTAAAAAAACTACGAGATCACAGGTAATTATGAAAGCGGGTGCTTTAATAAAAAGAGTCATCTGTAAACGTGAATTATTATTATATCTTAAAAAAAGAAAAGAAAAAAAAAATATATATATAGCATCTCGCGTCAAATTTTAGGTACTAACTCAAAGGACACCGATTCATTGCATATGTGCTTGCTGCGATTATAGATTTCTGTTGATTCTTGGATAATGGGTGTGGAATAAAATGTCGATGGATTAATTGTTTTACTATTGTTAAAATTAACTTCTAAGGTTCTACGGTATGTAGTCTGGTTAAAGCTGTAGTTTTTCTTGTTGTATTTTTGATATGCGCTATATTTCCTTTCATCCTCGTTTTAAACTTTCTATTTGACATTCCTATATAATATTGCAATGTTCCATCTGTTCTATGCTGTTTGACGAAACGCGAAACCTCAAATAACTGACGAAACTGTTTCCTCACTGTCAAAAATAGAACTCTCACTTTTGACGATTCAGCAATTCTTGAGCTATATTTCATCATTTTTGACAATCATTTCGTCTCTAAATTAAGTAATTTTTAATGAAATGGAACCTCTCAAATATTTGACGAAACTGTTTTACCAATTCACGGCCAGATTATTTTTGTTGTTACAAAATCATCCAAAGAAAAAAAAATCAAAATTTCAGGAGCTTTTTTTATTTAAGAAATCTATATATATAAATGAAAGTCCTTTTTGGATAGATGATCACGAAACTTGGATGAAAAATACTTCTTAGGATATAGAGGCGCACTAAGACGGGATTTTCAAAAACTCCACCCCTAAGGGGGTAAAAAAAAATGAACAAACTTTTAAAAAATTCCTTAAAAATCGAGTATTATAGTTACGTGACAAATGATAACATATTTTAATGTATTTTTGTATGCTGAATCGAATGGTATCAATTAAATACTCATAAGTCCGACAGTTCGTGAGATATTGCATATTTTACGAATTTGGCGACGGTTTTGGCGCCAAAACCTTAAAATTCTAACATTACAAATGATAATTTCTAAACATACGCGCGTTATTCTAGCAATGGAAGAAATTCAAACTGTCGATAAAACTCGAGGGACTTCTTCTCATTGTTATAAGATAATGTGGCGAAATCTGTTCCCGCAAACTGTTATCTATAATATAAATGAAAGTCCTTTCTGGGTAGATGATCAACGCACAGCCAAAACTACTGAATCTACAAACACGAAACTTGCAGGAAAAATACTTCTTAGTATGTAGAGGCGCACTAATACGGGATTTTCAAAAACTCCACCTCTAAGGGGGGTAAAAAAGGGAACAAACTTTTAAAAAATACTTTAAAAAATCGGGTATTATAGTTATGGGACAAATCATAACATATTTTAATGTATTTTGCATTAATAATTTTCCAGGGGTAATTTTAGTGAATTGCATATTGTTACATAGTTCTTTAGCAAATCCTACTATAAATGATTAAATAAAGAAATTGCTCTTTAATAACCAAATTTTGTGCAAAAAATAGAAAATGTATCAGAGCAGTGGCGTCTATTTCGTTTTACAGCATTGCGAAGGACTATCAAGGTAAAGGTGCATATTGCTTTAAAACACAAAAGATGATCAAATTCACGAGTATATTTCGTTTGGAGAGAGAGACCAGCGTAGCGGGCAAAGCCTGCTAGTCAAATTTAAAATATGCATAACTGATCCCTTTCCCTTCTATTCCTCCAATATGCATTTCAAAATTTATAATTTCTGACCAACAAATTAACTACACCAATCATTCATTGAACAAAAGAAATTTCTCTAAAAAATTTTATTAATCAAGCCATATTCTAATTATTTATTAACCATAGAAAAATCATAATAATAATCTAGCCTTATTAATTAAAAAATGCAGAAATTATAACAGCACCGATGAAAATACAATCTATATCTTCTACAAATATAAACACACACCAACATCCTGTAGATACATTTAAAATCAAATTCACGCAAGGTCCCGCTGGCGAGGTAGACAGCGCGTTGGTCTCCCACACCAAAAATCGCGCGATCGAATCACCTTGAAGACTTGTGAAAAAGATGTAATTTTTTCCCCTGTCAAGTGCAGATGCTTCTAAAATTGTCAATAGATGGCACCACTGGCATTTTTATTACACTTTCGAACAAGCAATTTGACGAAATTAATTTCCTCACTTTTTTGAGGCTACAAATTTACTCGATTTGACGAAATATTCGCTCGGAGCATTTCCCAGGAAACAGTTGCGTCAAAAACGAAGGAAATTTCGTGGAATTTGAGTATTCATTTCTGACAGTGTGGTTTCTTTATTTCGTAGACAAGCGTTCAATACATTCATAGATAGCGAGCGAATGTAGTAACTTCCTTTTCAGAGTTGTTTAAAGTGATACCTTGAAACTTAATATCACGAACACTAAAAAAACTAATCGGATGTGCCAACTTTCTTCGATCTCATTCATGTTAATAGTTCAAAATTCAGTATCACATCACCAATAAAATCTATATATTTCGTCATTCGGTTGTACGTCAGCTGCTTGTGAATCGCCGGGTTACCTGGGTGAGAAGCATCTTTCGCTGCACAAGTAGACGATGTACAACACAACTACGGAAAATCAAATAAATCACAGCGCGACCCCTTCCGGCAGAATAGCCCCAAATTCAACTGGACCTGCTGACCATCCAATAGCCAAAAACATAAATGAAATTTGGTTCAATTCTACACTAACTTCATACACTTTTCGGTGATAAAAATGGAACAAAAATAGCTATCACAGTGCCGCCTTTCGGCGGAATATCCCCAAATGTAACAGAGACTTGTTTGCCGTAGCCAAAAGCATATAAATGAAATTCTATACATAACTTCTATACATTTTTCAATGATACAAAGAAGACACACACACGGACAGACAGATATTTTGTAAGAACCTGTTTTTCGGTATTATTAAAACGTGTCCATCCCTCGAAAACAGGAAGCCGAAAATAAAATTCGATTACAAGATACTTTCTTCTATTACAGATAGAAGAAAGTAATAATGGTTACCACATTTTCGGTACAAATATAAAAGTAGAAAAATGTCCAAAGGGGCTGGTATTGTTAAAAGGATTCAAACGTCAACAACGATTGCCTTCAATGTTTAAAACAAAGACTCAGTCTCGCGAAGATAATGGAATAGATGACATTTTCAAGTTCTCCATTATTTGATTTGCAATAAACCAGTTATATATATTTCGTTCTTACCTTTCGGCGTTCTCAAACTCCAACATTCTTCGTATATCTGTTGCTCTTTTCTCATTAAAAAGGAAAGAGTCTTTCCTCTACATTTTCGCCTCATTCATTCCGGGCACGACCGCGATTTTCAGAAACATACCTCTTCTCGTAAAAGAGACCGAGATAAGAGGTGCCCAAACGTTTGCCGGAGGTGAGAGTATCAGAAAAATCTTTTTTTCTCCTCGCGTAGAGAAAATCTTCAGCTCTATGTGGAATGGAACCTGTAGGAATGTTCGCAAATGAACATTCTTTCGGTGCGATCCTATTTTTACGTTTAAGCAGACACTGTACATTTGAACTATATATATATTTTATTTATTCGAGTATTTTATAATATGGTTTTATGAAGGAGAGTGATTTAATCACAGCATAAAAGTAAAAGTAAAAAGTCGGAAATTGTACATTCAACGTGACAAATGAGGTGCGTTCGTATTATAACTAGCTGCGCAATGTAAAAAAATCATCCTTATTATTTCAGTGAAATGAATTATATCGTCTGCTAGGAGCGAAAGGAGCATGCCTTTTTAGTAATTATATAAATACGTAGCACCTATTGTCGTCGTCTGGTCCGTCCGTCTGTCTGTCTGTCTGTCTGTCTGTCCGTCCGTCCGCATATAACAACGCAAAAACTACCCAAATCGAATGGTTTGAAATTTAAGATATATTATCTTTGCAGAATTGTGTCGAAACATTTCAAATTTTATGAAAATCGAATCAAAACTTTAAAAAATATTGATAAAAATATTTATTAAGAAATTTGAATTTAAAAAAAAAATCGGTGCTTTCTTGTTAGAGGAGCTTCCGAGGTTGAATCGTCAAGCGACCGAGATACTTATTTTAGGACAGAAATGAACACTGTAAAAAATGGGTACTCAAAATTGAGTAAAAAGTACTCAATTTTGAATACGTCACATATACTCAAAGTAGCTCCGATCCAAATGTACTCAAAATTGAGAAACACATGTACTCATTTTTGATCCCATGGATGTATTCAAATATGAACTCCTATGTACTCAGTTTTAATCCCATGGATGTATTAAAATTAAAAAAAAAAATTATGTCGTTAAAATAAAATTTATAGGATTAAAAAAAAGAAAAAAAGTTACTTCGCGAAGACAACCTTATAAGGGATATATACATTTCTGCTCATTTTTTTCATTCCTGCGTGAGTTTATAGTAATTAACCAACCCTTGCCCAAGAGAGGAATCGAACCCGCGATGTACTGTTTACTAACCTGACGACCCAAACCAACGCGCTATGAGGGGACACGCCTCCTTCTCAAATGTTGTTAGTTAGTTTGAAACTCCCCGTCTATCTCTTCCTAACAGTATCTGGCATGTGGCACCATCTGTTAGGAAGGGATAGAGGTTTTAAATATGTTTTTAAGGATGTACAGTGCCTGTCTATATGTGTTAAAGATTAAAATAATGTCTGAAGTAATGTTCGAAGAATTATTAATTAAAAAATGACATTAGAAAAGATCATAGATTGAAATACTAAAATTATAAACTTTGTAAAATTATAATTTATAAAATAATAAATTTTAGCGTAATTCATAAATTTGTAAGCCAAATCAGTTTAGTTTAATACCAATATGCATAGCTATAATTTGCAAAGATATTATGTTATGAAACTTTTAAATAACACAATATTGTCTCACGTTAAAAAAGTTAAAATAAATTTTTAAAAAATTAGTGGGAAAAAAAAATCATAATTTTGAAGTACTATTAAGAAAAAAAAAAGATGTGTAAAATGTGAGGAAAAAAAAAAAAAAAAAAAGAGTAAATGTGTTGTAGTGGATCCACTTTGATGAAAATCCCGAACAACCAGATCCACTTTTCATTTCTCTTATTCTTCGTTTTTCCTTCAAATAATAGCTTTTTAGCAATCCTTACGTTAAACCAACGACTTTATTTCATTAAATACATTTCACTGAATTTACATGAGGTTGCTCGATGACATAGTATTTCGCCTCACGACTCTTGATCTAAAATTATTCAAAACCTATAATTATATAAACCTTGTGAATATTACATAAAATGAGCTTAAAAACTATGTACATATATATAACGAGAGATCATAATTAAATTCAACTACGTGTTTATTTTCAGACAGGCCCCCAAATAGGATATACAATGCCCCGTCAGCAAGCGAGCCCATTTGCATTTTCCGTACCAAAAGCTCGATCTAAAATTATTTACGGTAAAACCAGCACGGCCAAATACCCTTTTCACAGATGCAGATGTCGCAGTCATGCATGGTATTGTTTTTGCTACTGCCGACAAAATATACCGGATAATGTATACTGTGTACTTTCTACCAGTCGAGAGTGTTCATAAAATCATTAGCAAGTTCAGTCATTTATTTATATAACTTTGGTTCATTGTCATAAATCAAACGAATTTTGATGAGTTTCTACATGCAAATCACTGTGTCAGCTTTCTTCGTTTCGCTTGGTTATAATTTTCTGCATTTTGAATTGTTTCACCGGTTCTTGAATACTAGGCCTATCTGCTGACATGAAAATGGTGGCTGTCGATAGGCGGGTGTTTTGCCAGCGTTTGTAAGGTCCCTTGAATTTAAATACCAATAATTTCTAAAAGTTTTCCCAGCTTTATTCTTCTGAGATTAAATTAGTCAAAGTTCTTTTATAAAAAAGTGGTGTCTAAAATCAAGGGACCGTACGAATGCTTAAAAAACACCCGCCGACAGTCGCCATTTTTGTGTCAACGCATACGCCTGGCCATGGAAGTTGGAATAGGGTTTCTTTTTTATTCTATCGGCTTGGCATTCAGGGTTTCATCTTCTGCGGAACCTATTCCCAAACCTTATCTCTTCGTTCCGAGAACATGCAAATAAGTGACTTTACGCGGTGTGGCAATTAAATAACGAGGCTGATGTGAGAAATGATATTTATTTCAAATAAACTTACATTTAACTTTTATCCCCTTCAACACACGTTCCTCCTCTATCTATGAACCACTGCATAAGTGTCTTCCATTGTTCGAAACAATGCTGCAGCTCATTAGTTGTCAGCCTCTTCAATCACTCTGCCGTTTTTGCTTTTTCTTGTAAAATAGACTGAAAATGTGTTCCCTTCAATGCACTTTTCACTTTTGGGAACAGGTAGGAGTCACATGATGCGAAATCTGGCGAATACGGTGTACGAAAAAGAACCGGAATGCGCTTAACCGCTAAGAAATGCTTCAAAGATTGGGCATTGTGAGTTGGCGCGTTGTCCGGCAGAATCCATGAGTCGTTCTTCCACAAATCCGGTTTTTTCTTCCTTACTCTTTCTCTCTTCTTTGTAGCGACCGTCCGGATACTCAGATGTCGGTATTGCCGCACAATTGCATTCATTTTCTGAATGTTTCCTTCAGTTTTTGCAGTGACAGGTCGACTGGGACGTTCAACATCTTTAACCACTTCCCGACCTTCAGAAAAGTGTTTGCGCCAATCAAAAATTCGCGCACGTGACTTAACACCATCACCAAACATCTCTTTTAACATTTGCAAACATTCCGTTGGTGATTTTTGAACGTTTCCATTTCAGTCTGTTTTATAAGAAAAAGCAAAAACGGCAGAGTTGTTGAACATATTACAATATTACAAACTATGTTAATCGTGTCACAGACGATAGTATTTTTCAAAAGGAAAAACAATGTACCTTAGTGGAATAACATAATATGACATGTTATGTGTTATATCTGTGATACTATGGCATGTTCTGTATTGAAAATGAAATGTGTAACATATATATTTCATTTACAGGAACACTTAAAAGAATTCTGTTACATTATGGTCTATGGAGCAAAATCGTCTGCAGTGTATTTAATAATGCTATACTATTTCCAACATATTGGAATGGACAAACATCACTGAAGTGCACTATAACGCGTTTACTATAGAATACAGGGACACAGAAAGGCCACGGTGCAAATAGGAACAGTCATTGCTGGAAGTGCTTTTTCAGTGGTGGTAGGGGTTTTTAAATTGAGCTAATTTTTTGCCTATTACTGCGTGTATATAAAATCTTATAGATCCTATACAGGGCTGCACAAAAGATCTCGAGTCCATTTTCGTTTATGGATGGAAATTGCTGTAGGCAAATTTTCAACTGTGCTATATGCGTTTCCTAACAGAATTCAATTTTAGCGTATTTTGTAGTCTATATGCAAATCTATAGATCGAATACAGGGTTGCACAAAATAATTCGGGTGTTTTCCCGACTATTGGAAGTCTTTCATAATCTATGCTGGACGCATTATTTTTCGTTCTTGTTTGATGGTGTGTTTATTGCATTGTACTTAAACTAATAATGCTATGTTATTTATTCGCGATTTTGTCTTTTATATGACCTATTTATCATAAAATATCAGTACGAAACAAAAAATTTAATAAAAGTTATAGCTCACTCCAACATTCTTCCTATCTTTTCCTGAAAAGGAAAGACTCTTTTCTTTCTTTTTTTCCGGACGATTCATTCCGGGCACAACCACGAATTCCAGAACATTCCTCTTCTAGTAAAAGAGATCCACACATAAGAGGTGCCGAAACGTTCGCCTGCGGTGTGTATGTGTGAACAGCATTTTTTTTTATTTTTCTTTTCGATTCGCCACACGTTTGGGATAATGGGAAGAAATCTTTTTTTAAAACGGAACGAAAGGAACCTGTTGGAATGTTCTTCCGTTTACAAATGAGCATTCTTTCTTTGCGATCATACCTGAGGAAGGCTTATTTATTTTATTTTATTTATTTTTTAACGCAGAACTATGCCGATAGAAGACATTTTTTAAAGCGAACTCTGAATGCCCTATGAACTTCTTTTAGCTCATATCACAGGCTATCAAAGCCTGGGAGCTAATGTGCCCGCCGATTCTGTATGTATGTATGTATGTACGTATATATGTATGCATGTACGTATGTATATATAATACGTATGTACGTATGTATGTACGTAAGTATACATAATACGTATGTACGTAACGCGATAACTCTCAATAAAAATACCCATTTTGCTTCAAATTTTGTTAAATTTAGGTAAATGGGTTTTTCATGCAGAATTATCCGATTTGCTTCAAATTTTGTTTATAGGTTCATTCTGATAAGGCGCATCCCTGATTAGTTTTGGGGGTTCGTTGGTTAAGTATAAAGGGGGAACAGGGGGGGGGGCTAAGCCCCCTTAATTTAGATAAGCGGGGGTTTTATCAGGGCTGCGGAGTCGGTTTTAAAAATGATCGACTCCGACTCCGACTCTGACTCCTGAAATTTTAAAGGAACCAACTCCGACTCCGACTCTGACTCCGGGACAGCTAAAGTACTAGAATTGCCTGTTGATTCATATTATTCAGATTACTTCATTGCTGTCATTTGTTTTGAAACAGTAATAGTCGCTTTATTAAATTTGCCATTAAATAAAGGAAATATCACTATTTAAAAAAAGTGGCAGCAATAAAGCAATCAAAAAAAAAAAAAAAAAAAAAAACTGGGAACTCTGCAACTTATTGGCACATTCCTGTTTAACCTTGAAGCATATTATTACTGCAGCGGCAAACTTCCAACAGTATTGGTATATTTAGTATAAAAAGTTTCACCTTTTTTAAATGCAGATTGTTTTTTAAATAAGGCAAAAATACTCTTATAAAATGCGTGTGGAACTTTGCCCCTGCACTAATCGGCTCTGGTCAAGATTGAAAATATTTTGAACATATGAACCCCTCCTCCTCCCAGATACTCTATGTACAATCACACAAAAACACAATGTGCATTAAATTTTATGTATGGTAAAAGTTAATTACGTCAAAACTGTGCAAAAACTGTATGTAAAATATTTATATGCATGTAAGTTGCAATTGAAAAGTTAAATTTGAAGCTATTTAGATAGAAAAACAGTTGAAATCTAATAAATCTCCAAAATTTACTTTGAACAACACACACAAAGATCTATTGATTGAATCCAAACAGCATTTATTATGTTGGTATGTCATTTTAAGACAATAACCAACATATTTTATGCCAAATATGGGGCAATATCAAATATATATTATACCAAAATATGGGCGAAAGGATGTTTAATTTTGGTTTTATATCCATTCCTGCAGACCCAAAAAATAGCAGGCGAAAATGTTACAATTTATGCATCATTTGGGGTCTCAAGAACCCGAATAAAAGGGAAGAGAAAATTTACAAATTTGGTACTACTCCTGGTCCTACAGACCCGAAGAATCTGAGGAAAAATAAGAAAAAAAAAGGAAAAAGTTTTCTATTACAATGATATTTTGGGTTCTGTAAACTCCAAAAATAGCAGATATTTCCAATTTTCGCATTACCTCGAGTTCCGCAAACTAAAAAAAAAACGAGATAAATGACTATATACTAAATATAAAATACCAACTAGAGGTTTCAATTAAAAACAGTTTTCATATATGCTGGACCATACATTGGGTCTGTTTAAACTGAGTTGCCTGGTATATCTAGTCCAAAATTAAAAATAATAATTCAGTTTATAAATTTAAAATTACATAGAATTGGTTTAATTTCACTTCAAACTGCCTAAAAACAAGCTGGAGTCGGAGTCGGAGTCGGCTTGTTTTTTAGTGACTCAGATTCCGACCCTTTTGCCCAAAATGGGCCTGACTCCGACTCCACGACTCCGACTCCGCAGCCCTGGGTTTTATGCAGAATTATCAGATTTGCTTCAATTTTTGTATATAAGTTCATTGTGATAAGGCGTTTCCCTGATTAGGTTTGCGGGTTCATTAGTTAAGTATAAAGGGAGGGAACGGGGGCTAATCCGCCCCCCTTAATTTACATAAATGGATTTTTCATGTAGAATTATCCGATTTGCTTCAAATGTTGTATATAGGTTCATTGTGATAAGGCGCTTCCCTGATTAGTTATGGAAGTTCATTGGTTAGCTATAATGGGGGGGGGGGACAGGGGGATGAGCCTCCCTTAATATATTGTTGGTTTCTTTATTTTCCGAGGGGCATTATTCTTTGGAATAAGAGTATAATATACAATTATTGTGAATAGCCTGTGAGCTCAATGCCCTCAGTTTAACTGGGCACTTTTCTTTCTATTATTTTTTTTAATCTAAAGCATATACTGGCATCAAAAAATATTTTGTTGGTAAAATATAAAAGAAATATTTTTTCTTCCTCTGCTTGAATGTACAATACTGATGTTTTTAGTAAATTTGCATTTTTATTTAGTAATACGTATAATAGTAGTTTGTATAATAGTAAATATGCATTTTTAGTAAATGCATCGTTTTTCATAAAAAAAATTCTTGATTTTAAAGAGGACACACTTAAAATGTTTGAAATGTAACAGTCATTTTATTTCATATTCTACGTACTCTATTTATCATGCATAAATTATTTTGCTTGCATAAATTATTTGTTGATTAGACATTGAAATACGATTTTATTTAGGACGCACTACCTTTGAAAATCGAACAGTCCAGAATGGCACAAAATGTTCCAAAATTAATTTTTTTTAAAACTAATTTACCTAGGACCAAAAAAATTTGTACCTCTGATTATATCTTGATACTAAAAACAAACACACCCAGTTTCATAGAAATCTGTAATGGCGGGTTGCATGAACTGACTCTACTCTGACAACATTCTGTATGTAATGAAATTTAAAATGTATTCAAATAAATAGCCATTTAATTATTTATTATCATTTTTACTATGGTTAAAGCGTTGTATAATTGATTTTTTTTTCTTTTTTTAAATGGTACTTACGTGCCAGAGGTATCCGTGCCAGGGAGATAGGTCGCCGAAAATGGTCGCCAATCGCCAATCATGTCTGTTTCTGATTCAAAATCACTTTAAGACTGATCGAGAATGACTAAGCCCATTGAAAGAACTAATCTTATAATTAAATTTATAGAAAAGATTATCCCTTTATATCAATAAAAGAAAGATGTTTGCCGGATCCGTCCGTCTGTTGGCGATGGCTAAAGAAATTCATATCATGGGTTTCCTCAGATCTTCACGCAGACAAAAGCGAAGGCTTTTTTTTTTTTTCATTTTAAAATCGCAATCGCTGGGTCTCCCGCAGAGTTACAAGGGGAAAAAAAGAAAAACACGAAAATTTTTGCCTTACCTTCCCGGTTCTAACGGTATCTTTGTTAAAAAAAAAATATTAATATTTACTGTTTCAAAAAATAAAAAGTTGCTGGATCTCGATTAGCGCCAGTTTTTAAGCTTTTCGTGTTTCCGCAATTTTACACTGTTGCATCCGCTTCCGGAACGAAAATACAAAAAATTAAAAATACCGACATCTTCCCTTTCTAACGATATATATTTTTAAACAAATATATATTAATATTTACTATTGGAAAAGAAAAAAAATATCGGAAGTTCGATACCATGTAGGTTTTCGTGTTTTCCTATTCATTGCAAGTTTTCTGTTAACATTTTAAAACTGTTGCAGCCGCTTTCCGGGCAAAAATATTAAACAAAAACACATACTTATTTAGCGTATTTTTCCGATTGTGGCGGTATCTTTAGTTTCGAAAAATATTAATATTTATTATTAAAGATTATTTTTTTTTTCAGAGAAGACAATTCGCGTTCGTTTTCATTTTTACAGTTTTTTTTCTTTCTTTTTTTCCAGTTTTAAAAGACCAGTTCCCTTTCCCAAGGAAACAAAATTAAAAAATCCACTTATTTTCGGCATTTTCTCGGTTATAACGATATCTTTCGTTAAGAAAAATATTAATATATACTATTTTTTTTAAAAAAAAGAAAAAAAAAAGAAAGAAAGAAAAATTCTTGAAATCGTTTCACGGATTCGACAGAGATATTTTTTTTTCTCTAGAAGATATTTGTGCTTTCGGAGGGATTTTCGGTTCTCTGTGCATCTTCGGGAAATCCTTTACATTTTCATCATAGGTTGTCACTATACTGAAAGACATCATTTTGCGTTTTAAAAGAGTAAACGGCTGGTGCGCGTTTTATATTATTTAAGTTTTCTCAGGAAATTTTAGTCAGAGTTCAAATTTTAATCTATCTAAATTCCAGAAATTAAATCGCCAATCACTATAACGTGTGTCCCTTAGTTCTTTTGGAAAGATTTTTGTTTAATAACTATAAAATTTTACTTCGTTTGGAAAAACAGAGAGGAGTAAACATTGCCGAAGACAGTGTTTACCCCAACTCTATTCCATAAATTTTGTTTAAAAATAAAAAATCATACAAATTTGATATCGTGCGCTGCCTAAGACAGTGGGCCTCCCGATATTAGTTTTTTTATTTAATATTTATCTTATAAACACATTTGTTTAATTATAACATCAAATTTGTCTGTATTTTTTTTTTTTTAATGTCACTGTATTTAAATTTTTTCTTACAAAATATAGTTTGATGTTAAAAATAAACTTTTTTGTTAAAGATAAATATATGTTGTTTCATTTTAAAATTGTATAATGTTTTCTTTTTTAAGTTAAATATTTTGAGTTAAATTAGTTGACAAAACTTTAAAGCTAATCGATTGCTATTCTGACATAAGAGCAATCAATTACTCATAAAAATATTATATTTTTATGCGTAATTGAAAATTCTCAAAAATGGAATACTTTTATGAGTAATTGACTGAGCAGTCAATTACTAAAAATTGTTCATTTTGGATTATAAAGAAATATAATTTAGTTTTTATCTATGCAATGATCACCCGATATTAAATGTTGAAAATTTTGCTTTTTTTCTGCAACGTCTTTTAAAAGAAATTGCTCGCAATATTTCTATTAAGCTACTGTATATTTTTTACAAATAAACTTTACGGTTTCAGAGATTATATCTATGTCTTAAGATTGGGCCAAAATGTGTTTATAATTCCAAACACAGAAAAAAAAAGCATAGATAGAACTCTGAAAATTCTATGCAACCTGTTTCATTTTATTTTGAAACAGAAATTTTGCTAAAATATACACAAATTTATGTTCAGTCTTAATATAATAAATTCACAAAGATTGCAGGTAGAAACAAACATTATCTAATTTAATAAAATTACTGTGCACAATTTAAATAAAGTGCGTTTTTAACAGTTTGAGATAGACCATTTTAAAGTATCTTTTTTAATCACTGCTTACAGTGAGAACAACAGATATATTTTTTAGCCATAACTCGTGTAAATATCGGGATTTTTTAATACAGGTTATCTCAAAATGCTAAAACAATGTTGTTTTTTCGTGTTTCTTTTCTTTTTTTTTTCTCGAAAAAGTTAATTTTTTGAAGATTAAAATTTAATTCCTTTTAAAAAGTGGATATACTTAATATACAAACATAGTAATATTTTTCATGTATGAGAAAATGTACATTTAAAATAGTATAATTCTTGCAATATAGGTTTAACTCTTTTTTCCGATTGTCGGGTGATTTTTAATAGGAAAGAAAAATTATTTTATACACTTACATTCTGTTGCTCTCAATGTATGCATCAAATTCTACAAGTAATAATAATAATAATAATAATAATTTTTATTATTATTATTATTATTATTATTATTATTATTATTATTTTACACTTCCATTTATGGATTTTATTTTGTACAAAAAGTTATATGTACAACTTTAAAAGTCAGAAGCATAAAAAATAATAATATTTTTAAACAGTATGTAAAGTTTACTAATTTTTAGATTGTAGAAGTTAAAACCCAGAATTGTAAAAAAAAAAAAAAAAAAAAAAAAAAAAAAAGTCAATTATTGATTTAAAATATTTGTAATTATATTAAATTACGTACATACCTTTCTTTTGTTTATCCAATATTTTTTCTCTGTAATCTTAAGAATAATATAATCCAAAAATGAAGTAGAAGTTTAAATAAAGCTAAAAGGTATTCCAGGTAACAATGAAAGGATTAATTATTAACTTCGCAAAGCAACCCAGTACCATTTGACTAATACGTGCAATTAGATTAAAATACAACTAGATGGAACCCGTCAAAATTTGACGGCAAACAACTTGATAGTACCATAAAATTAAATTTTATAGTTGCTTTAACTTGACAAATTTCATAGTGGGGAGCATAATATGATTAAGCGATCACAGACCTTTCCATCGATATATCACATGAGGTTGTGTGCAAAATTTAGAAAGTACCTCTTGGGGGGAGGGGCAAAGTGGGGAGATGGGCATTGGAGATGCATAATATGATTAAGTGGTCACAGATCTTTCCATCGATATATCACATGAGGGTTGTGTCCAAAATTTAGAAAAGTGCCCCCCTTAAGGGGGGGAGTGGCGGGATGGACCCCGAAGATGCATATGATTAAGCAGTCACAGACCTTTCCAACAATATGACATGAGGGTGTCAACAAAATTTAGAAAAGTACCCCTTGTGGGGGGGGGCAAAGTGGGGAGATGGACATCGGAGATGCATAATATGATTAAGCAGTAACAGACCTTTCCAACAATATGTGACATGAGGGGTGTCAACAAAATTTAGAAAGTATCCCTTGGGGGGGGGGGGGTGCAAAGTGGGCAGATTGACATTGGAGATGCATAATATGATTAAGTGGTCACAGACCTTTCAAATGATATATAACATGAGGGTTGTGTGTAAAATTTAGAAAGTACGTTGGGGGGGGGGGCAAAGTGGGGAGATGAACATCGGAGATGCATAATATGATTAAGCATTCACGGACCTTTCCAACAATATATGACATGAGGAGTGTCAACAAAATTTAGAAAGTATCCCTTGGGGGGGGGGGGGCAAAAAGTGGGGAGATGGACATCGGAGATGCATAATATGATTAAGCAGTAACAGACCTTTCCAACAATATGTGACATGAGGGGTGTCAACAAAATTTAGAAAGTATGCCTGGGGGGGGGGGCAAAGTGGGCAGATTGACATTGGAGATGCATAATATGATTAGGGGGTCACAGACCTTTCAAATGATATATAACATGAGGGTTGTGTGCAAAATTTAGAAAGTACGTTGGGGGGGGGGGCAAAGTGGGGAGATGAACATCGGAGATGCATAATATGATTAAGCAGTCACGGACCTTTCCAACAATATACGACATGAGGGGTGTTAACAAAATTTAGAAAGTATCCCTTGGGGGGGGGGCAAAGTGGGGAGATGGACATCGGGGATGCATAATATGATTAAGTGGTCACAGACCTTTCCAATGATATATGACATGAGGGGTGTCAACAAAATTTAGAAAAGTGCCCCCCTTAGGGGGGGGGTGGCGGGATGGACCCCGGAGATGCATAACATGAATAAGCGGTCAAAGACTTTTCCAGCGATGTATCACATGAGGGGTGTGTGCAAAATTTAGAAAAGTGTCCCACTTGGGGGGAGTGGGGGATGGACTCCCAGAAATGCATAACATGAAAAAGAGGTCACAGGCGTTTCAACTTGCAACTTTTTTCTCGAAGGCATTTGACAATAGTAAATTTTTTTTACCCAAGACAATTTAACGATATTCTTAATTTTTTTGCGTAATTCGTCAAACGTTCATGGAAAAAATCATGAAATTCGCTAATCAATAGTTGATAAATTATAAAATTCAACAATCAATAGCAGCAAAATTGGTCAATTGATAACGGAAAAATCACGAAATTCATCAAATGGTCTACCTAAAAAAACTGTCCTGCACACTGATGTGATGATCAAAAGGGTTTTGAAGTATAGGACAAAATTAGCACTTGCCAAACAGCGAGTAATACTGAAAATTTTGCAATGGACTTTATTGCCACCACTGGTCAAACATAATAGTCACACTCACCAATTGCAATGACTGAATGGAAAAAGATTTTTTTCTCTGCTGTCGCTCGACAAATTTCAAAACAGTTGATGAATTTTCCGTCGATTAATGAATTTTGTGATTTTTCCTCTATCGATTGACAAATTTCGCAATTTATCGATTAACGAATTTCACAATTTTTTCCATAAACGAACAAATTGCGCACTTTATTTCCGCTAATGTCTGACACCATTTCGCCCTTTACAATTCAGCCAATAAATTGAACGTTGTTTCTTTCTAGAAATGTCAGGAATGAAACAGTGATTCTTTAGGATGAATTTCCTTCGTTCGATGCCCCATGGAAGAATGTGTGCGATGCAGCAACGGGCGTCAGACTTTTTAGGGCACGTGCAGACTAAAAACATCTAACCAATCTTCGCGTTTTGAAAAAATCACAGATTTCGTCAAATGATTGAGAAAAAAACACTAATTTCATCAAAGGATCATGGGAAAACATGACTTTCATTAAAAGACCACAGAAAAAACGTGAATTATGCAAAAGGATCGTGAAAGATAAGCAAATTTTGTCAAAGAATCGCAAAAAAGGAAATTTCACCAAAAGATCACGCTTTTTTACTAAATTTCGTCTAAAAATTGCGGAATAAAATGTATTTTATCAAAGAATCGCTGGAAAATGCGAATTTCGTTAAGGATCGCGAGAAAAATGCGAAATTCTTCAAAGGATCGCTGAAAAAACACGAATTTCGTCAAACAATTGCTGAAAAAACATGAATCTCGCCCAATAACAGAAAAATCATGGTTCATAATCATTATATCTAGTAGTATCCAGTACTGGCTAAACTTAATAGTCACACTCGCCAATTGCGATGATTGAATGTAAAATGAAATTTTTTTTCCCGCTGTCACTCAAAGAATTTTGAAACCATTTGGTGAAGTTTTTCCCGAAACCATTTTGTGAATTTACCGATTTTTTCTTCAAAATCATTTTTCAACAATATTCGACCCAATACGCATGCGTAAAAAAAAAACACCGGCCATTAAAATGAGGGTCTATTACTGTCTCTAGAAACGTGTTTGGGATCATCTCCTGTTTTTTTTTTCTTGCACGTTGCATTAAACCTAGGAAGATATTTATATAGAACTCACTGTGGAGTGTTCAGAAGGTATTTATTTTATTTATTATAATTTGTATGAATACTTAGGTGTCCATTTCAGATTTACTGTTTAAAAATGAATTTAGGCTCATTTAACATTCGCGAAATCAATCCCGATGGAAATTGTGGTTTTAGATCTCTATCATTTTGTTTATATAGTACAGAAAATAATTATTCAAATGTACGTAAAAATATCGTAGAACACGTAATACAAAATTGGACCACTTATAGTCCGTTTTTTATCGGGGATGAATCTTATGGTGTTCCGATTGCTAATGAAAACGATTATGTAAATATATGGTTCTTCATACAAGTATGTACTTCTTCACACTTCAATAGAAGCATTGTTTAAATTAATATAATTCTACAAATATGATGCAGTTTTAAAATATTGAGTAATGATTAATACTGTCAAGGAATCTACTCATATACGTAATTAAGTTTTGGTACTTCTCTATTATCTCATCGACCACTTTTCATCACAAAAAACTATCGCCAAACTGTAACGCCAAATAAACGGGAGAACGTTGTCATTAATACGCGCAAATGTTGAATTAAAAACCACTTGATGACATAACAAACACGTATAATGCTTCCGACATCAAGCAAATGGGACTGCATTTTTGGCATTTAATCATACAGTTTGGCGATAGTATTTTGTTATGAAAAGTGGACGATGGGATAATAGAGAAGTACCTAAGTTTTTTATACCAAGTTTGAAAATTTATCTTTTTTTGACATTTAAAAAAAATAACAGGAAAAACATTACAAATTTGCCCATTTGCTCAGCGGTCAAAGGATTAAGTAAATAAGTAAATATTAATGATGAACTGGTTCTAGCTATGAAGTAATATTATTTTGCTCAAAAACCCCCAACAAAAAAATAATTACAAAGAATAAGTAATCGTCTTTAAATATATAAAAAACAATGTGATTAATGGCCAGGATTTTTTTACATATAACATTTTTTATATACAAAAGAAAAACCGAAATAACCTCATTCATTTCACCCGATGTCAAAAAGTTTTTTTTTCCACATTCTTGGGCAAAGCACTAAATCAATAAAATCACCAATTTGTGACAAATTATGAGTTTCATATGAATCGCCCATGAACGGACATGCAAACTGGTAAAAAATGAATGTAATAAATTAAAACATTCAAGATTTGTATACATACAAACAATACAATGTAAATATTAATAATGTTACATGATACATTGTTTGTATACATACTTCTTTGTATACATATATTGTTTGTATACATACAAACAAATATAATGTAAACATTATTCAAATATTAAGAGATTCTAAAGATTTGTATACATACAAACAATATAATGCATACATACTCTTTACAAATAAAATAGCACACTTATATAATGACAAAACTTTTAAATCGAATAGAGATAGTACATTTCTGTTAAAAAATAATGCTAAAGTTCAGACTTATATATATTATACATTCACATAAGGCTAGTCACATTCCTGCATATTTATTAAATATTTAGTTGCTAAATACAGAAATAATATTTTATAATTTATATTCAGACGCTCAGATTCGCTTTTTTCGAACAAATAATAATAAAAATATTACTGCCGTGCGTACTGTCTTTTGACATTATATTTACATAATCGTTTTCATTAGCAATCGGAACACCATAAGATTCATATCCGATCATAAACGGAATATAAGTGGTCCAATTTTGTATTACATGTTCTACTATATTTTTATTTACGATTGAAGAATTATTTTCTGTACTATATAAACAAAATGATTTGATTTCGCGAACGTTAAATGAACCTAAATTCATGTTACACAGTAAATCCGAAATGGATATCTAAGTATTCATTCAAATTACAATAAATACAACAATAAATAAAATAAATACCTTCTAAACACTCCACAGTTTTTTATATAAATATCTTCCTAGGTTTAACGCAACGCGGACATCAAAACAACAGGAGTTGATCTTGATCCCAAATACGTTTGGAGACAGGAATAGACCCTCGGCCTCATTGGCCGGTCCTTTTTTGACGCATGCGTATACGGTCGAAATTCGATGGAATTATTTGACATTTTTAGCAAACAGCTTTAAATATATGGATAGTTTTCCTCCGTCTTCCTAGAGAACCTTCCTTCTAGAACGCTTTTTGCCTTGTGGTTGAAATAATAAAATGGTTTTCTGTCCAGCGGCATCTGTTATTTATTCATTGTTTGTCTAACGCAGATGATTTGATATTGCAACGCATTTTCAGAAAGTTTCATTTCAAGTACCGCTTTCAATAAGATATTTTTTAACTCAGGCCGCTGTAAGCATAAGTGCAAGAGTCCCCAAATTTGTAAATCGGCTCCTGGATATATGTCGAGAATCCAAGATGGCGGAGCTAAGAGCTAGAGACGTTGCCACGCAAAAAAAAGCTTAATCCCTGAATTCAGGAAACTATAAACTTGTTTTTTCCAGGAATCTGATAGAAACGTGTAACAATCCGAAACGTTTCTGGAACATTTGCGTAACGTTACGGATTTTTTTTACAGTGTAATACTCGGAATTTAATAAAACTTTATATTCATTTAGTGTCGGATATAAATGGGTGCTGATTCGTTTTTGGTAAAAATCGCCCAGCAGGTGGCGCTGCTATGCAGCATTTTGCAAGATTGACACGATTTTAGCGATAGTCCTATTTCAAGAAATAATGCACGGAATTTAATCAAACTTGAGTTTCAGTTAGACCCTGGTGTAAACGAGTGCTGATTCTTTTTAGTGTATGCGAAACCTGTGAGAGATAGAAGAAAGTTTTGGGATTAGTTTGTTCTTACGTTAAAATTTTAGTAAGTATTCATATTGATGTCTTAGGTTTATTTATTTATTAATCAAATTTTAAATAAGAAGGATTCTTAAATAAGGATAAAACTATAATGTGACTAAAGAAAAAGCATCTGAGTTAACTAAAATGAAAATCTCCTTTGTAAATAATGATATAATAAGTAAACTATAAGATCTACGGCCAAGTACACGGAACTTTGGACGTGTCACGGGAGAAATCAAAGTTTATTGGAGGTCAGTTCTTTGCTCCAGAAATATACAGGGTGTTTCACGTAGGACCCTTAACTTTGAAGATAAATAACTCGGAAACGGTGATAGATAGAATCACGAAACCAGTGGCATATTTATTAAAAACCCCGTAAAAATAGGATACAGAAACCTCAAAAATGTAGTAACAAATTGCACCGATAGAGGACGCTGCAGATGTCATAATCGTAAGTAGGCTGTATCGCATCAAAAACGATTCAAAATGTACAGCTTTCACACAACACACATGTCGCAAACGAATAACGAAATTGTCAGTGACTCTCTGTAGTATGTTTATGTTCACGCACTAGTTCTTCCCTATCGCCATCTTGTGTGGACATGTTTTTTTGCAGCTCCGATTTTCTAAGTCTTTTGAGCGGTAAATATTTATTTAATCATTACTACTTTTGTATACTCTCATTAATTATTCATATACTAATATTTTGTGCTTAATTTCTGTTAAATTGATGCATATTTAGTTCATTTAAAGGACTTTGAAATTTTTCGACTCTGATTTTCGGAGTTTTCTTGTCATTTAATTACTAGCCCAAATCACTGTCAAAGGATAAGGTAAGTACTATGTTACTATATATAAAGTGATTAGGGACCATTTCTTTAGGTTTAATTACAGTTTTCAGTGCTTTTCTTGTTTTGAAGTTCAATGGTGGATGTTGTGTTTCTTGAAGACAAAGTTCATTTTCATTAATTATTCATTAATCTTTTCATATTATCTGCTTGCTTTCTTTGTATTTGGTGGTATAGAGTTAACTTTATATGTTCGCTGTATTTTGAAGTCAATAGTTAGTGTTGCTGCACAGATATAACTTATTTTACATATTTGAAGATCAATGGTGGCTGTTTTCGGCTGTTGTTGACATTTTTTGCTTTCGTGGTATAGTTAAGTTAAGTTTCTTTCTCATGCTGAATATTGCTGGAGTTTAAGTTCAGTGTTTTTATTGGTTCTGCCGTGTAATTGGCTATTGCGTCAGTGCATTTGAGGTGCCTTTGCTGTTGCTGGATTGAGGAGTCGTTTATTTGAATGGTCTTTATTGGGAATCTGAGTTCGAGATTGTAAGAAATCACGTGTTGGTGGTATTTTACCATCGGAATTTCCAATTGAATGTATGCATGCAATACATAGACAAACAAATATAAACACAGCAGTGAGGTCACATGATGGTGGTTTATGACGTCACGCCAATAAAGCCCATTGTCTTCTCCGTTTTGGTGCTGTGTATTTAGTTAGTACTGGTTAGTGGGCTTTATTGGGAATCTGGGTTCGAGGTTGTAAGAAATCACGTGTTGGTGGTATTTTACCATCGGAATTTCCAATGGGCTTTATTGGGAATCTGGGTTCGCGATTGTAAGAAATTACGTGTTGGTGGTATTTTACCGTCGGAATGTATGCATGCGATACATAGACAAACAAATATAAACACAGCAGGGAGGTCACATGATGGTGGTTTATGACATCACGCTTTTAAAGCCCATCGAATCATTACATAGTCGTTGCTAAGGACTTTGTGTTAATTAATGATAGGATTGTTTATATTGGTGGAGATTTGGGTTGTTATGGTTATGACTGGAGTGAGTTTGATTTAATTATCCTAAATTGTGTTGGGGTCACTTGTTCTTGTCTTGTGCTACAATGTATATATATGCTTGTGTATTAGTCTTGTGCTACATTGGTGCGCATTGTCTTTTATTGGAATCACGGCTGTTTGAATCACGTTTTTGCTCTCTAGTGGATTCTCGGTTATTTGGATCATTAGTATAGGATTTTATGTAGTAGACCGGAAGGCGGCAGCACAGACAATCACCTCATCGAGTTCACGGCTGAAATTCCAGAATTAGTTAAAACTCGATTCGCATATTAAAACGCAATCGGTTTGCCAAGTCATATGTTGGTGGAAAACACCTTAAAACCCGATTTTAGCGGTTGACTCGTAGGTTTACCAATATGTTTTCCTGCACCTAAAGGTATAAAAACATGGAGGACTGGAGACAGGAACACACAATTGTAAACCTACGAGCCAACCGCTAAAATCGGGTTTTCGGGTGTTTTCCACCAGGATATGACTTGGCAGACCAATTGCATTTTAATATGCGAATAGAGTTTTAACTCATTCTGAAATTTCAGCCGTGAACTCGATGAGGTGATTGTCTGTGCTGCCGCCTCCCGGTCTATAGTTGTTATTAAATTAAATTATATGCTGTACTGCTTCTCGGGTGGATATAGTTCCGCTTATAGGGTTTTAAATTGATTTGAATCATCTAAAATTTTGCTTCTCCTCGGGTGTGTACCCTATGTAGGTACTGAAAGTTTGTTCTCACAGTAATTGCCCCGTGGGCTTTCAACGTTTTCTTTTGATGTGCCATTTTTTCGGTTGTTTATGTCCTGATTGGTTAGCGGTATCGTTTCTGGTGTCTGGTATAGTGGGTAATCAGTTAGGGTCTTGTCGGTTGATTTGTTGGTTTATAGTTAGGTGTTCAGATTGAGAGTGGTTAGGTGTTCGAACTTGCT
This sequence comes from Maratus michaelseni, assembly GCA_963931845.1. Classification (NCBI taxonomy): domain Eukaryota; kingdom Metazoa; phylum Arthropoda; class Arachnida; order Araneae; family Salticidae; genus Maratus; species Maratus michaelseni. Next base: position 475,962,164 of record OZ007587.1, read on the forward strand.
CTTTTGACCAGATTGATCATAGAAATTGAAAATACTTTGAAAGATATGGACGAACTGGAACTTCCGCTTGCTGTCATGAGACTTCCGGCTCATTTGACGGAGATGTACGAGGGTCTTAACATGTCACAGTTGATGTAGTTTCGAGGACTAAAAAGACTTTTGATTACATGGCGGAAAGGATGATTGCGGTATATAGAGAAAATGTCTCATTACATACGAAGATCGAAGAGACGGAAAAAAGAAATGGTGAATACCTAAAACTTGTAGAGAGAGTCGGAAGAGATTATTGAGACGCCTAAGACGGGTAGAATGGATCTGGCAAGGAGGATCATGTGGTAATAGTTACAGCGCTAGATATAGAACAAGACGCAGAAGAACTAAAACGTTGTGTAAAAGAGGTGTGTAAATCAAGTGTAACTATTGCCCCACCCAATGATGTTATCGTCACAAAAGAAAAACAAAAGTTATCTTAAGGACGAAAAATAGAAAAGAGGCAATGGATATCCAGGAATTGTTGAGAGATTCGGACGATTTAAAAGAAAAAATGAGAGTGGTGGTGCCATACAGGAAACGGGACAGAATTTTGATATTGAGTGTAGACCCGGAAGTAACGGAGGAAAAACTGGTGGAGGACTTGGAGAGGGTAATGAACGATATTAAACCAGAAGCAGAGTTATTGAAGCGCCTGGCAAACAAACTCAAGGACCCGGCGTTGACAGGACCAGCTAGGACGGCCATTGAGGATCTTTAGGTTCAACAAAAAATCGAATACAGAATTATACGGAAAATGAACACGAAGGAGGGTAAAACGAACTGGCTTATAGATGTTGACAAAGAGATAGGTGAGTTGCTGTTGGAAAAGGAAACGAATATGTATAGATTATGAGCGGTACCGTGTGGTTCAGTTTGTTGCAATAATCAGAGGCTTCAAGTGTCAAGGGTTTTGGCATATGTCGGGTCAGTGCAAGGGAGTGCAGAGATGCCCCAAATGTTCAGGGGAACATAACCTAGTCGACTGTAAGTCCTCAGCGGTGCAATGCCCCAACTGTTATTTTAAAGATAATGAAGCAGAGAGCAGAGTGTCCTACATTTAAAGAGTATAGGGGGTCAGTTTACTGCCCAAACGGTTATAAGGGTGAATCGGGCGCTCAGGGGGTTTATGGGAGTGGTCTGTCTGGTATTGGTCTTAATATTTTACAAATTAACCTGCATCACTGCAGTGAGGCAAATAATGTCATGGTTGACTATGCTAATAATCATAATATTGATTGTATTATCTGCCAAGATCCGTATATTCTGAGATCCAGCATTTGTATTTGTGAGGCACTGCTGTTCGGCAGATATCTGCTGTAGAACCGTCACCTAATCTTTAAGATAGAGGGTACTTCAATTCCAGTTATGAATAAAATTACTGACCTAGGTTTTGTAATAGATGCGAAATTCAACTGCTTAGAACACTTTGACACAGTAAGAAACAAGATCTCTTCATTCACACTTAACTTATCAAGAGCAAGTTGTCGAGACTTGGGAGCTTCCTCGACACTGTTGAAAACATGGTATTTGGCCGTAATAGAGAAACAGATTACATATGGGTTTGAAGTATGGTTTGAAGATATACGAGTACATCCCAAACGCAAGTTAAGTTCATGTCAAAGGATGGATCTTCTATCAATTCTGCGGCCTTATCGTTCGATATCGGCAGACGCATTATGCGTTCTCTGTGGGATCCCACCTTTGGACGTAATTTTGCAGCATTGCCGTATAGCGGGAGCCTGTTACAGAGCAAGTTACAAATCCCGTTGGTGTTGCTTTCTCAAAGAAGTACGGCCCGAGAATAATTGTGCCTGCAATGCCGCACCACACAGTAACTTTGAAGTCGTATTGACGTCGTAACTTAGATGTCGTAACTTTGACGTCGGACGTTGCCAGTTAACATGAAATGTGCCTTGTTCGTCTATAATATGCGAAGAGGCCAGTCGTAATCTCCATCGGTTAAGAAATTCCTTAGCAAAGTCTATACGTTGTTGATGGTCCCCCACTTCCAACATCTGGACGCTGGTACTGGTAAGGAAACATGCGGATTACAGAGCTCAGTAGCTTTAGGACCATTGATTTCGGTATATCCAATACACGAGATGCACCTCTTGCTGCATGTGTCTTGTAGTCACTGTGTGATGCACTTCCATAACAATATCCTCAGAAACAGTTGGTCGTCCGGATCGCGGTCTATCACAGGTGCAGCCAATTTCTTCGAATTTCTTTACTAAATCACGAAGAGCTTACGGGCTACATGGGCCAGGTATTTGGCGATGTTTTCGACGGTAAACACGCAAGGTTTTTGCAGCATTCTTCCCATTTTGATAATAGAGTTTTACCAATTCACCACGAACTGTCGCTGGAAGAGTCATTTCGTCGGCATGTGCGTACTCCCGACTGAAGAACTAACATTCCCACCCCACTTTTTATCCGTTTTCTACGTTGACTATCTGACGAACGGCGTTCCGTGATTGGTGTTTTGCCTCTGTCATATGCAAATTTCCTTCGTGCTCCCTGATCGTGTTTTTTTTTTTTTTTTTTTTTTTTTTTTTTTTGCCGTTCGCAGAGCTGTGTTTGTGCGTGCATAACGCGTCCGTTTATTGCGATACACGTACCGTTCCAATGCTCTTTCGGGTTTTCGCATGCGCTGAGCATTTTGCGATTAAAAAAAAATGGGCGTTGCCATTTGAAAATTTCGAGTTTCTCTAGCTATAATCGTAACCGTGTGCGCCAATTTGTTGCCGTTCACAGAATACCGAGCGCATACCTGTGAATAACTATATCTGAAATCTCATCTCGATCGGTTGAACGGACCGGCCGCTAGAGTTCGATATATCGGCAAAGTTTTTTATGACCATCCTGTATATTGTTTAACTTTTTAACGCAGAACTACGCAGTTAAAAGAAATTTTTCCTTAAACATTTGCAAAGCTAAATTATGGTAAACCGTAATCACTTCACAAAAATAGGGAGCATAAAATTTTCAGAAAGCCGTTGGCTTTTTCTTTTCTTCTATGTTCCTTAGTATCTTTTATTTATTGAAATCCGTGGGCGTATCCGAGGCTATTTTCGTAGAAGGAGAATAACTAAATTCTTTAGAGAGAAACTGGAAAACATAATATCTTTTACAAATGATATAAAAGAAAGAATTTATTTAAACAAGTGACAATTTATCTAAACAAAAGACAATACATAAGAAACAAAGCATTCTGTGAAACAATGCGTTTCTTGAACAGCACACATTCCTTTTTTGAATAGAATGGGCTAAATTTTTACACTCACCCACACCTTTACGTTAATTTAATCTTTATTATGTTTATTTTAGAATAAAATTCAATAGAAGTATAAATAATAGAATAGTTTTGGTGCATTTTCCTATTTCGTGGGGATAATTGTCCCTAAAGTTCTTTTCAGATTCAACAATTTTTCAAGCAGTTTTGAGCCAATTTTAAAACGCCATTTTTTTTCCGCGTACATAGCGAAAGAAGGGTTGCAATTGTTGTTGCAAAACCGGTTGTTACTATTTATCGCTCTTTTGTTGACGTTCCAAAAACCCCACTTTTGGAACGTCTTTGGAACTTTTGGAAGTATTGCCTTGGAACCAAGTACATGGAACTTTGGACCTCACTCTTAAAAATGGATACTCAAATTCTATGACATTTTCTTCGTTTTTAACGAAACTGTTTCCTGAGAAATGCTCCGAGTAAATATTTCATCCAATCGAGTAAATTTGCATCCTCAAAATTATGAAGAAATTAGTTTTGTCAAACTGTTTCTCCGAAAGTTCCAAAAAAAAGATTGGTGTCGGAGATTTTAGAAGCATCTTTAATTGACTAGGAGGAAAATAAGAACACTTTTCACAAGTCTTCAAGGGGAAATCGAACGCGCGACTTTTAGCGTGGCAGCCACTTAAGCCAGCGGGACTTCGGAATTATTTGATTTTAAATGTATTTACGGGATGTTGATGTGTGTTTATATTTTTAGAAAGCAGATTGTATTTTTATCGGTACTGTTATAATTTCTGCATGTTTTAATTAATAAGGCTAGATTATTATTATGGTTTTTCTATGGTTAATAAATAATTAGAATATGGGTTGATTAATATAATTTATTAGAGAAATTTCCTTTGTTCAATGAATGATTAAAATATGGTCTAGTTAATTTGTTGATAAGAAATAATTAATTTTCAAGTGCATATTTTAGAAGCGAGTTCATCAGTTTTAGCGGATAAGATTACTGTTTATAGAGGGGAAGGGGTCAGTTATATATTTTTTAAATTTGATTGTTATATGAATATATTTCTTAAATAAAAAAAAGCTCCTAATTTTTTTTTTTTTTTTTTTTTTTTTTTTTTTTTAACCATTGGGAAAATGTTGTTGCTTTCGGTTGAAAATGGACTAAATGATGTTCGCATTTTACTCTTTTAACCATTTTTAACGAAATTCTGTAACATTAGAAAAAATTTATCTTTGAATAAGCAATAGAAGTGCATAAAATCTTTACAAAAAGGATAGACGCAAATTATCAGATATGAAAAATAAAGTAGAAATTTGGTAGTTTCGTGTTATAGCGGCCCTCAAGGATGAAATATTTTTGTTTCTGTTTTCATTAATATATTGTAAATTTAGTACTTTCGTGTAATTTTTTTTTTTTGAACGATTTTGTAACAACAAAAATAATCTGGCCTGGAATGGGGAAACCTTTGCGTCAAATATTTGAGATTTTCCATTTCATTAAAAATCACTTAATTTTGAGACGAAATGATTGTCAAAAATGTTGAAATATAGCTCAAGAATTGCGGAATCGTCAAAAGTGAGAGGTTTTTTTTTTTTTTTTTTTTTTTTTTTTTTTTGACAGCGAGGAAAAAATTTCGTCAGATATTTGAGGATTCGCGTTTCGTCAAAAACCACGTGACTCTGTGACGAAATGATTGTCAAAAATAACGAAATGAGGCCTAAGGATTGCGGAATCGTCAAAATTGAGTGTTTTATTTCTGAGAGTGCTGTCGCGGCGGAAATCAAAGTTTATTGGAAATCAGTTCTTTGTTCTAGATACAGGGTTTTTCGAAAGACCCCTAACTTGGAAAATAAATACCTCGAAAACGGTGACAGATAGAAGCATGAAACCAGTGGTATGTTTAAAAAAAAAAAAAAAAAGCTTAAGAATCTGATATAGAAACCTCAAAATTTTAGTAACAAATTGCGCCGATAGAGGGCGCTGCAGGTGACATAACCGTAAGTAGGCTGTATCCCATCCAAAGCGATTCAAAATGTGCAGCTTTCACACAACACACACGTCACAAACGAAGAATGAATTTCTCAGTGACTCTCAGTGAGCAAAACATTCTCAGTGACCTGTAGTATGTCACCGGAAATCAACGCACAAATAGCCTCCTCCCGCTCGTCGAGTGATAAAGGATGGTTGCGGTAAACAATGTCCTTCAGTGTCACTTCCAGAATTTCTTTCGCTAGTTCACGTTACAACGGCGAAATTTTCGACGACTGAGTGTTCTTGACGTCCGAGGTCTCTTTATAGGGATCAGTAATGCTGCCTGCAGCGCCCTCTATCGGCGTTATTTTTAACTAAATTTTTGAGGTTTCTGTATCAGATTTTTACGGGTTTTTTTTTTTTTTTTTAATAAACGCATCACTGGTTTGATGCATCTATCTATCCCCGTTTTCGAGTTATTTATTTTCAAAGTGAGGGGTCCTTCGTGAAACACCAGATATAAACTACAAATGAATTTGTGAATGAGTTTCTCCTTATTCGAATACGCAGTGTCCGCTTTCATCCGCATTCCATCTAAACATAATTATTAATGTACAATTTTATTTCATAAGAATCGGAACAGTTACCAGATTCCTGTAATATATATATATATCTTCTAATTTGGTTTAGAAATCCTTCAAACACATTATTCAAAATTCGGAATATAAAAAAAATGTAGAAATAAAATAAAACACGTCACAACTAAAAATACGAAATATAACATGCGATCATAATACAGAAAGAGAAAACCAAGGGTTACTGTAATGAGTATAATCGGCGCCATTGTTGGCACGATGTATCGGACCTGGCACGTATAACACGTATAATTTTTCTTCTTTAATTTTGGAATACGGCGATAAATATCTTTATCATGAAATATGTGAGGAGTGTGTCGGCTCATTGAGTGTGTTGTATAATCGAGCGTCGGATAATCGAGAGGTTACTGTATATATATTGTTTAACTTTTTAACGCAGAACTACGCCGATAAAAGAATTTTTTTTAAAAACATTTGCAAAGCTAAATTATGGTAAACCGTAATCACTTCACAAAAATAGGGAGCATAAAATTTTCAAAAGGCCATTGGCTTTTTCTATTCTTCTATGTTCCTTAGTATCTTTTACTTATTGAAATCCGTGGGGCTATTTTGCTAGAAGGAGAAGAACTAAATTCTTTAGAGAGAAACTGGAAAACATAATATCTTTTACAAATGATATAAAAAGAAACTATTTATTTAAACAAGTGACAATTTATCTAAACAAAAGACAATACATAGAAACAAAGCATTGTCTGAAACAATGCGTTTCTTGAACAACACAAATTCCTTTTAGGTAGATTTCGTAAGAAATACTACCTATTACATTCTCACCTAAGTTGGAAATTTTGAAAAATTTTTGCACATCTACGCCGATCATGACTCCCAGAACCCAAAACCACCCCCAGTTCAAAACTTTATATATATCTATCTGTCACTTTTTTATGACCACGATAACTGGAAAAATTCTGCATTAATCTCTTCCAAACTGATACATAAAATCAAGGGTCATAAAATCTCGGTCAAGTTCGTTAATGGGCAAAATCGAACGAAGGGGGGGGGGGGGAAATGGGGGGGCTTTTTGTGAAAACAGAAAAATCCTCATAATTTCTTTATTATTATACGTATCGAATCCGTTTAAAGTTATTATTACTTCTAGGAAAAGGGCCGAAAATGTATGTATGACAGATTTTTGATATAATTAAAAATGACCCCAAGGGGGGGGGAAAGGGGGGTTTTAGGAGAAAAAAAATCATAGCTTCGTCAATTCACAAGATATCAAATCCGCGTGAATTTATTATTAATCCTCTTAGTATTATCTAAAACTTTTATATTGACAAGTTTTTTATAGGACCAACCGTTATAGCAAAAAAAAATTAAAAACAAAAAAATCCCTGCCGGCTCCGCCTGCAAACAAGTTATTTTTCGAAGTAGGCGGTTCCAACTCCCGCATCTTTTCGAAACTGATACATAAAATCTCGGTCAAATTCGTTAATGGGCAAAATCAATCCAAAGGGGGGGGGGGGAGGCTTTTTGTGAAAACAGAAAAAAAAACCCATAATTTCTTAATTATGATACGTATCGAATTCGTTTGAAGTTATTATTACTTCTAGGAACAGGGCCAAAAACTTATGTATGACAGATTTTTGATATAATTAAAAATTGCCTTAAGGGGGGGGGGGAGGGAAGGGGGGGGTTTAGAAGAAAAAAATTCATAACTTCGTCAATTCCCAATATTTCAAATCCGCTTAAATATATTATAAATCCTCTTAATATTATCTAAAACTTTTATATTGACATGTTTTTTTATAGGACCAACTCTTATAGCAAAAAAAAAAAAAAAAAAAAAAAAAAAAAAACAAGAGGGGAAAATTCTGCTATAAGGCCGAATATAGATTGCCACACACGGCTTTTATTTAAAAAATAAATAAACTAGCTGTAACTCAGAATAAAAACGCAATGACAACAAACAATTTTAAAATATCTAAATAACAAATAAAAATTCCCCTGTTAATGTGTTGAGTTGTTCAATAACCATTCGATTTAGAAATATGTTTTTCTACCACTGAGCAATTTTTTTTAATGAAATTTAATTCATGTTGCTATGGCAGCAGACGATAAAACGATATCTTTGGAATAAGGGAATAAATAGAAGAAAATTTTTTTGTTGATGTTTGTGATAAAATGTTTTTCTTTATTTTTTAAAAATGTATATACATATAGTAATTAACTTTTATATTTTAACAGAATAATAAGTTTACTATAATTCGTTACTCATGCTATGGCCAGTATACACGATACACGTCGAGCCACAATGCCTTTATCATTATCTTTTTACGCATAAAAGTTTCGCTACGGTACTCCATTGTGAAGTTTTGTAATTTTTGAAATCTAATATTTGAAAAACGACATAATCATTAGATTTCAAATTTATATCAAGAAAAATACAATTTTTTACCTTTCTAACGCAGTCTGTAAAACAATTTTGTGACAAATAGTTTTTGAGCTATTAATTTTTTCAGTAACTTCAAATGTTTCATTTTCCGAGATTAACCTGTGGCAACGATGGATTGCTGTGACTTTTCATAAACATGAAAAATGATAGAGATTGAAAGAATAAGCCACCCTGTGTGTGGCTAAAAAATTTCTTGCTGGCTCCGCCTGCAAACAAGTTTCGTTTCGAAGTAGGCGGTTCCAACTGCAGCATCATCGCAAAAAGTTCATTTCTTCCGCAATTCCCGACAAACAGGCACCCCACGTTCTTCGTCTTCGAAATCTACCTGTGTCTGTAGGCCGAGCCGTCAGGGATTTTTTTTTAATAGGATGGGCTAAACTTTTACACTCACCCACACCTTTACGTTAATTTAATCTTTATTATATTTATTTTAAAAAAAAAATCAATAGAAGCATAAATAATAGAACAGTTTTGGTGCATTTTCCCATTTTGTGGGGGAAAATTGTACCTAAAGTTCTTTTCGGATTCAACAATTTTTCAAGCAGTTTTGAGGCAATTTTAAAACGCAATTTTTTTTCCCGCGTACATAGCGAAAGAGGGGTTGCAATTGTTGTTGCGAAAGTTGGATTAAAAAAAAAAATCCGTTATTACTATACCGGTTGTTACTAATCGCTTTTTTTGTTGACGTTCCAAAAACCCCACCTTTGATTGGGTTATGGAGGGAGGCTGGTATTGCCGTTAGGAGCGCTTTTTTTATGAGCTGTGGATAAAAAATGGGAGATATTCTTGATTGCAATCACAGTGGGAGGGGAGTTGAGACAATTCTTCATGGAAAATAGGCTCACATCAAAAGTTGGCTCACAAAATACCAAAAATGTCGTTGAATCTGATAGCAATTTAAAAGAATGGCACTAAGCTTCACCCTCTAAAAACGTGTTTGTCTTATAGGGGCGACTCTATATACGGTTGTCATTAATTCATTGTTATATTGTTTACTATTTTCATAGCTAAATGGCGTAAAGAGACGCCATGCACTTTAAAGCCCGTCCTCTGCCCCTATATATTATTTTAAAAATCAAAATATCTTCCTAACTCATTTGATTGCAAACCCATAAATTATAATATGCGCGGCAACCAACGCACTGCCAAGTATCGCAAAGACCCAAATGATCGACAAAAAGAGGACAGCTTTTGCCAGATTCCGGAGACACATCGAGACCGTTGCTTGGACCAATACTGCAACCATTCAACCCATAATTCTGGCTTATCTAATTCATTTTGAGAATTTTTCAGGAGTCTATGAAATACCATTTATTAAAGAAGACTGATCCAAGAATGACTCTATTGTCATGACAAGCAGGATCTTTCCTGCAGAAAAAAAACAAGAAAAAGATCATTATTTATTTCTACATTTTTTTTATATTCCGAATTTTGAATAATGTGTTTGAAGGATTTCTAAACGAAATTACAAGAAAGTTACAGAAAAAAAGAAGCCTATTAGCTGATATTAAGTATAATAGAAAAACCACGCCCCTGGCAAGATTATATCAAGAGGAAACCTTCCCAATAAATTTCAATGAAAATAAAATAAGTTTTCCCTCCTACTATATTATCCATCTATTATAGGAGAAACCACTAGAAATTGTAACACGTTAAAATACAGTATGTAACGATGCAGCATCCTTTAACTGACCAAAGTTGTGGCTCGAGTGACTCCGTGGTTACAAATATGGAAATATACATCCAAATAAAAAATAAAAATAACGTGCGTAATCTAAGAAAGGAAATAAAAAATTGAATGATGGCGTTTCAAGTAATTACATTATTAGATCATGCAACTATAGAATATTGTTATTTGTTTTGATAATGGATTTGGTGGAGCCAAAATATATAAAACCCTTTTATTTAACACCTTTTAGCATTGAATGGTGTGTTGCATCAGTTTCCGCCTATTCCAATTTTATACCCTTTTCTGGTTCAAACTCGTGAATAAAGCCTTCATTGCAGATGGTCATCATGAAATCTGAGATCTTCTTGGCACTCATTGTGAAATGCAATCCGTGGATGAAAATCCCTGTTTACATGAAGATGCACTGACAAGACTGAAACGCGGGTTACTGGTATAATTGGGACTGCCGTCCTATGAGTTTCTCAGGGTAAAGTTGGGTTAAAACATCTGTGAGCGGTTTGGGATAAAGTTGTGGGCATATTTACAAACAAACACTTCCGTCAGCCAATCTACCACTAAAATTTTATTATAGCAATCATTGCAGGAATCGTCCTGGTGAAGTTGCCTAATTATATCATAAGCCTGTTAAACGTAGACCCAATCAAATGGTCAGAACTCATGTGTACAGTAGTAGTCATAAAGAACGACAGTTAACAATTGCAGCTAGCTATAAAGCGAACAAACAAATCAAGTTTCCTAACCACGTGATCACTTTAACCAATAAACTTTTGTAGGTAATGTGGGTTACCAGAAGACTGGATAATTTCCGGCTCTGAACGCGACGAATAAACGGCAAAAAGTCACGTGATATCGGTCTCTGAACGTTTCGGGTTACCCATGTGTTACCGTATATAACTCAGGTTGCGATCTGTGAACGCTCCTAAGGATTGCAATTATAAACTGTATCCGTTAAAAAATATTAAGGAATTCTTCTGAATATTCTTTGGCAGTTATTGTGGAAAATAATGTTTAAAAACATTCTTTTACCTAAACTCACTATAAAGTAATTAACATACATTTTAATCTTGACGCTGCCCTGCAAGGCCCCCGCCCCTTCATGCATTACTAGAATATTATTTAGAGAAAGGAAAGAACATAGTGAATTTCTTGTTGACTTCATACTCCCTGGTATAAAATACCTGAATCTGGCGAGTAAATTTTGTTTCACTACTCCCGGATATTTTAAACTAGTATGCTGTTGCCATCATAAAAAACTTTCTTCTATATCAATCAAATCGTCTGCAACTAGAATTAAATGACAATCTATACGTTCTTGAGAAAGAGCTACCGTGGAAATCATGCAAAACAGAACATAGCAGCGACACCTGTTGAACGGTCGACACCCAAATCTAATAAGGTTTTGTTTACGTCAAGCTGTAACAGAATATGAAGTTTAGTGAAATTCCTTGCATTAGATCTTAAGATACAGCTATCACGGAAGCCGTGGAAATTGGATCATAGCAACGCCACCTGTTAGGCGATTTACACCAAAAGCAAATCAGCATCCATTTATGTCTAGATATAACAGAATATGAAGTTTGTTGAAATTATGTGCTTTAGTTCTTGAGATGTAGCTATAGCAGAAATCGCGCAAAACAGAACGTAGCAGCGACATCTGTTGGATGGTAGACATCGAAACCTAATAAGGTTTTGTTTACGACAAGGTGTAACAGAATATGAAGTTTGGTGAAATTCCGGACATTCGTTCTTGAGATAGAGCGCCCACAAAATGTGTGTCAAATATACTGACGCACACACAGACACACTTGCGGACACACGTTTTCTAAACACAGTCAATTCGTGTTCAAAACCTTCTAAAAAGTATAAATCCGTGGAAAACCGGAAATCGAAAGTTTTCACGAATCCAATACTTTCTTCTTGTAAAAATCATTCTAAAACACGTCATAGGTGTTAGTATATGTTAACAATTTTACCAGCCATGCTTAGACTTCCGTTCGCCATTTGGCGAGTTCTTTTCACTATGCCTGGTCGTGGTTCCTTTCTTTTTTCTGGAACTGTTAGGAATGATCTATCGTCAGTCTAATCTTTAATATGAAGGTTCAAGTGCAACAAATCCTTCTTGAGTGCGTCGTTGTGTTGTGAAGGAGCAGACATTCTACTGAAATTTCTAATCAACAACACGCTATTGACGAAATCCTTCACCGAGCTGCTTTCAATCGATCCTTTGCAGATGCTAATATTATAAGATAACAAGAACGAAAAATCATGCGTCAAGCATAGATTATGTAACACTTTCCAACGCTTCCAAAATAATTTTACAAATCATACCGTTTAATAAGCTGAAAGATAACATCTAAGTAAACAATTTGGAAAACGCATAACATATTTAAAAACATAATTTCAGGAATTTTCATCATATGCAATATTCGGGAAAATATCCGAATTCAGCCCTGTATAGGATCTATAGATTTGTATATAGACTACATAGGATTCTAAATTTTAGTTCAGTTAGGAAACGCGTAGCACAGTTTAAAATTCTCCTTCTTGAGTTTCTGTCCATAAACGGAAATGGGTTCGCGAACTTTTGTGCTTCTCTGTATAGGATCTACACACCACGTAATAGACAAAAAGCTAGTTAAATTTAAAATCGCGTTCAGTAACTTAAAACGCACTTCCAGGAATTGTTGTTAACAAACACTAGAGAATTCTTTTGTGTGTCCCTGTCAATGAACGATGACTGCTATACACACACTATTCTGTAGTAAGCTTCTTGTAATGCACCTTAGTGATATATATAAATTTCAATGCGTTTAAAATAGTGAAACATTATTTAAATAAACCGCAAATGATTTTTCCCCATAGACCGCAATGTAACGGAATTCTTTTGAGTGCCCCTGTAAAAAAACTATAAGTGCTACACACTTCCGTTGAAATAGGGAACATGCTATAGATAACGACAATAACATATAAAAATTGCAGAGCAATCCGAGCCTATTTACGGGAGTTAGAGCACGGACAGACAGGCCATACGGCAGACAAACCGAAGTCAAACACTTTTCAACTAGATTGGAAAGTGTTAAAAAGGGAATTCGCATTTACGCTTAGATTATATATTCGGCAGCAAGGTGCTTTTTCATAAACAAATAAGTATAAAAGAAAAAGTTATAAAAAAAAACACGCTTTTAATACGCAATAAATTCGAATTGAAATCAAATTAATTTTTTCAGAAAAAAAAAAACAAACGCTTAAACACAAAAACAAGCGACCTATCTGCAATGCGTTCGTAATTATATAAATACGTTAGTACCTATAAGTCATCGTCTGATCCGTCCGTTCGTCTGTCCGCATTGAGACCCAACCGAATGGTTTGAAATTTAATATATATTATCGTTGCAGAATTATGTCGAGACATTTCAAATTTTAATGAAAATCGGAACAAAACATTAAAAATATATTCATAAAAACTTTCTTTATTCTATTCAATCCTATCGTATGTAATCTATATAAAAAAAGCGCAAGTCATGTGACTGAGGAATATAAATACGGGCTAACCCCATCTTTTTCTATAGGCCAAGCGGCCATTTTTATTCAAAATTATTTTTGCGAATAAATTGCATAAAAGTTACTTTTTGAGAAAGATTGTTCAAAAAAATAATGATGAGTTACGTTCAAAAATGTTATAGATTCTGAGATAACGTCAGTGGAAATGAGGTTCACAGCCGAATATCTCAATCCATTAAAGTCAATAAACGAAAGATGCATTCATCGTGAGTCATAGAAATATGAAACCATGGAGATAATCATTCGCAAAGCAAGATCTCCAGGGTGAATATTACAGTGCTGTCTGGTGTCCGTGTGTACAGACAGGCACTCCGTACTCATTGTATCATTGAAAAGTGTATGAAGTTTTGCATAGAATTTAACCAATTTTCATTTATATATTTTATACTATTGCTTGTGGGACCCAGTTGAATTTGGGGTTATTCCGCCGGAAGTGGGCGCTGTGTTTTTTGAGAAATTTCCCTTATTGTAATCATCGAAAAGTGTATGAAGTTATGCACAGAAATGAACCAAATTTTATGCATATGTTTTTGATCATTGCTTGTAAGTTCCAGTTGAAATTGGGGCTATTCCGCCGGAAGGGGTCACTGTGACAGCGGCTTTTGAAGGATTATCTCGATTTTTCGTAGTTGATTCCGGCTGCTGGTGCATCGAAGGGTGCTTCGCATCCCGGCGCTGCGCAAGCAGATGACGTATAGCAGAATGACGAAAAATATTGATTTTATTGGAAATGTAATAGCGAATTAAGTTTTAACATGTATGAGATAAAAAAAAAAATTGTTTGCCGACTTTTTTTTTTTTTTTTAATTAATAAACAATAAAAGTTCAACATTTTCTGTGAAAATCGATAACCTTAACTTTGAACGGTCGCCATTTCGTTGAAAATCAATTTTTTCATAAAGCGAACGATTATTCTCTAGTTTTAAGTGTTATAAGATAACATTTGACAGAGTTGTGGTGATCACCGTGGACGGCTACCGGAACGACACCTGGTGACCCAACTTTATTTCGTCATTTACAAATATCAATTTCTTTTCTTTAAATTTGTAATAATCGAAATACAAAAGAGTTTTTCTCATATCTTGTTTCACTTCCCTGAAAAAATTTCTTCAAAATACATTTTTTTTAATAACTTTGCAGGTAGGTATAACTCCTTAATATTTCTTCAAATTTTGCTTAACATTATTGTAGCATACGAGTATCTATTGTTAAGTCACTTAGTAATAATAGATTTAGTTTTAAAAAATGCCTGAAAAGTCTTTAAAGGGATTTCTAAATTGTTTTCTCAGCATATAATCAAAATTTAATCAAAAAGGATCCTATTAATAGATTATTCAATTCTGAAAATAGAAAAATAGCGGTATTGTTATCGGAACACATAACTACACATAATGTTACTTTAGCAAGTCAGGAAGCGAGTGAAAAATCAATTTTTACATACGCGAAACACGTTAAGTTAAACATAACAGTGTAAAAAAGAAGTCCAAAACAGCTGTTTCGATTTAAACATGTCAAGTTTTACTTTGTGTTAATTAGATTTTGTAACTTAATTTTAGCAGTGAATCAATATTTTTATGATATTTGTACAACATTGGAGGTTTTGTTTTTCTTTGCGAAATGCAGATTGAATATTGGATATCAATATTTAACCAGGGATACTGAGAAATCATAAAGAATTCTTATAAACTAGGGGTCCCTCCTAACTCTAGCCAGAATAAGTAACATCATAAATCATTTTAACATATAAAATTTACAAATTTTTTTAAAGTAAAAAAAAAAATAATAATTGAAATCTTTGTTGAAAATACAATTAAAAATGCATTTAGTGGGTGCTACCCATGGGCATTCATCATTCTAAAATTGTGAAATTTACAAATTTTTGAAATGTAAAATAATTAACTGAAAAAAATTACCTTGGAAACACAATTAAAAATTTCTTTGAAAACACCTCCGTTCATTGTGCCTATAATATTGTACACCATTTTTAAATTCATTTCGAAAAACTCTTGGGAAAACCACTACGTGATAGCGAAATAATTCAATATATATCAACAATCATCAACATATGTAATTTGATATAAATTCGTTCATTCGACGTAAAAATACAACGGCGCTTGACAAGTTAACAACACTTTTTCTGCTATGTCTAAAAGAAACTCTTGATCTAAAAGCTGATTTGCTGAATGCATCACGTGACTGTAAAACGAACAATGACCATTCGGCCTAACGATCGTGCTGTGTTTAAAAAGAGCTCCTGCTCTGAATTTTGATTTGCTGAATGGATCATGTGATCGTAAAATGAACCACTGAGATTCTTCGCTCGGGAAACTACGGGTGCTGCCAAACGGCAAGGTACAACTGCAGCCTCGCGTCACGTAAGAGAAATGTATATATATATAGATAATCGCTGAAAGCCAAATGTGTATTACTCTGACGATTTCATAGATTATTTGGATTTGTCGATCAGACTAAGATAGGATCGGATACAAATAGCTATTGGTTGACAAGAAGGATCGAAAAACAATAGGAAACAATAGAGATGTCCAGTACAATCGAGAGAATCGATAAGACGTGTCATCGTGGCCTACACTAGTCAATCTATGACATTGGCAAACAAATGTTAAATCATTGGATTCGCCCTTTGCAAATGTGCCGTTTGCATTTCAATATTTTTAAATGATTCTTTTTGTATAAGATATCTGAGGTCTATGTCTAAAGTTGTATCATTCTATTTTTTTATTTTATTTTTATTTTTTTCTGGTTGCAGTTTCATTTTAGAGGCAATTGTACTTTTAGAACCAAACCAAATCTCCTCAGAATAAAACTGCAATCCAAATTGGAAAAGCACAAAGCGTAGACACATGCGTTAGACATAGACTTCCAATATCCTATGCAAAAATAATTTAAACAGATTGGAATGCAAACGAGAAATTTGTACGCATGTATGGGTTTAACATTATAGCTTGCGTATTTTTATGTTGACTAGTATAGTCAAGCAATGTTGCCAAGTTGGGCAGTTTTTCTTTTTCCTTTTATATTCAGATTGATTTAATATAGACATGTTCGCTTTATTTAATGTCTTAAACAAAGCGAATATAACTATTTCAAAAAAATGGTAGCAGGCTGGCAAGCAATTTGAATTAAAAATCAACAAATTATCCTCGAAGCAAATGGAGTAAATGCTGATGAAATATTACATAGAAATACCATGAAAAATAAACATGCTTTCATTAAAGTAACTTAAAGAAAAAAAAACACCCATAATTGATATGGCATTATGATGTCGCATCCTATATTATTCAATTTTTGCAATTATTCCCCTTTCATTTAATTCCCTTTTCCAAATTTGTTCCCCCGTTTCATTATTTTAACGTTCACTGTTCTACAAAAATACTTTTTCCTTTTCCTTTCCCACCCTTTTGTTAAAGTCAATGTAACAAATTTCATTCCGTTTATTCTAATAGCCTTTTAATTCAGTTACACTAAAAATATTTCTATACTGTGCTGATAAAGTAAATGAAAACCATTACATCTACCTTGTCAAATAGCTAGCATAAGATGCCCATCTGCCATCTCCTTATTGGGTCCCACAGATCTGTTGTTAACTGATTTCTTCATACACACCCTTTTAATTACAAGGATTCTCAGGCGAAACCGAATAATTATGGTCCAAAAATATACAACGTACATATCAAAGTCATAACAAATTCTAAGGTTCGCGGATTCAAAAATGCGAAAAACTCTCCCGAGCCCCATTTGTGCGGTTTTAGCATTCTCATACATGTTGGCTACCGCCGGAAAATTCGTTAGGATGATTTAGGCCAAAAATGGCTCTGTTCTCTAAATTTTTGTCTTTATGCTCTATTTGGAGAAATCATCGCCATATTGTAACCTTTGGCGAAATGTAATTTCATTCGAGTTTATGTCATGATAAGAAAAGGAATCAATTCTCCGCTAATCATCTTGCTATCAACATGTAACAATATCAAGGAATGTGCTAAGGTCTCGGGTGCCCCTACGCCTTCTGGAATGATCTGTAGAACTTGGGATTAATTAAAATACCTTCATCTACTTATTTCTTCCAAATGTGCCTATTCTTATTTCTTCTGAATTTATAGATTTCTTGGAAGGTAATAATGATTTTAGTCATCGAAATACTCATCTTATGAAATACACTTTACCACGACCAAGAACTACAGCACAGGCATTTCAACCTATTAATGTAATCTGAAATCAAATATTACAGATCTATTGATTATTTTTAAAAGAGAATTTTAAGAAGCCATTCCGATTTCATGATATTTTTTTTAATTTAAACGTGTTCACTGAATGTTGTATTTATTTTTTCAAGTTGGAGATTGAAAAAAAAAAATGCAATCAGTGCAGCTATTTCGAAAGAATTCAATCACTCTATTCCTTAAATGAATGTTACTATTTCAAATTAACAGAACTGCTCTTTTTGACATGGACGCAATGTTTCAGAAATAAATATCGTATTGAACGGTTTATAAGACCCTTTTTTTTAATTCTTAAAATGCGCCATAAAAAAGGCTTATTTTTTTACGCACTCCCTTTATCATATTTGTATGATGTATTGTATGCTTGATGTATTGTATGCTGTATGTATTTGTATGCTTTTGATAGTACTTTATTTTTAAAATACAAAATGTAAAAAGTATAAAGAAAGGAACATAATGGATTAACATTGACTAATGTAATTTACATACAAAAAATTCATATATGAAATTATTTAATTTTTGAATATGTAAATTTGCAGTTAATTTCAGAAAAGGAATCATTCATTCTGTTCTAGAAATTTAAGTGTGACTAAAGATCTAACGAGATGTAATCATCCTAACTGAGATTAAAAGTCCGGGACAGGATTCGAACCCGGGATCTCTTGGCTGAAGCTGACAATGCTCTACCCACTGAGCTATCCTGGACGAATAGGGCTTTCATTCACCCAATTAATCTTAATGATCATAGCATCGGGTTCGATATCTGAATCAAATATTTATTTTGTTGTGCTTGAATGTAGGCGACTACCAGGTGAATCTAATTATTTTAAAACGCTGAGCTAAACGCTAAAAAAATAAAAACATTGACAAAACAAAACTGTGAGAATAAATTAAAAACATTAAAACCGATTCCGCCTGTCCTCCCCCTCCCCCATCACAATTTCCTTATGATTTGCTATGCGATTCAGGATTTGTGATTTTCCTTATTTGATTTTTTTGTGATTTATGACTTGCGATTGTTTTTGAATTTTCCGAGGTGGTTTCCGTCCGTTATGCTATTTACAATTTGTAATTTGCGATGAGACAACCTTATTAAGTTACAATTATAGTTCATTAAGTTACAATTTGCGACTTGCTACTTGCGACTTGCAATTGCCGATTTACGACTTCTGATTTTAGGTTTGATTTACGATTGGCGACTTAAGTGATTTAAGATTTACGACTTTGAACAATAAAAAAGATTAGATTATAAGAGTAAAACATATAAAATATTTATTTATTTATTTATTACTTTCACTCTGTCAAACATAATGATAATATCAAACTTTAATTTTATAACTATCTCAATTTCAATAAATATTGAAACAACATTCATAATAGAGATATGAATTACTTTTAAAATATTGAATGCTTTTACAATAAAGGCCCTTTATACTAATATAACTAAATTTCAACCCAAATTACGTTGACCCTGGACATTGCCCATACAGGCATTGCAACCTGTTCGTATAAGCATAAATATATTTTTATAGTTACATATTTTATATTTATAATATCGGTACTTTTCCAGTATATAGGGACCTTGGTGAGAAACATTTCTGATGCCTCTTTTCTGGCAATCACTGTTTCGTATACACAAGGAACTTTTTAAAAAATTATACAATTTATTTAATTTAAGGTAGACATTTATCGATTTTTATAGACAAACAGAATTAAATCGTATATAAAATAACAACAGTAACAATAATATATATATATATATATATAAATAAAATGTTTATATATAATTCATCTATAAACACAAGTATAAACGTTCATCGGGTTTATATCATTTGGCGACAAATCTCACTTTCGGAAACCCGAACTGTGCCAATCTTTTAAAATAACGCAAAGACCCTTATACTGGAAATTTTCCTTTATATCTTTTATGTTTTATTTCAGTGCACGTTATTTTAGGCACGTTACTCTGTTGGTATATATTGTTTATGAATTTTTGGCGCGCACAAGAAAAGTTCGCCTTTTCTACTATATACCATAGGTGCCAACCTCTCATTAATATTCCGTAATATAAGAGTTAATTTGACCCAGGTTTAACACGTTTCGCACCAGAATTTTTTTTAAGAAATGAAATTAAATAAATTTCACGTAGAAACCTGAAATTGAACGAATAAAGATTCATCCAATATTTTTTTCTGGTTAATCTGGGTCAAATTAACACCTATGATATACTATAGTACATCACTATTACTCTTACAATATAGTACATATTATTACACTATTTTTTTTGTTATTAATTAATTTTTTAATAAAATGTTGAAGTGAATAAGTCCTTTTTATTTTATTTTTACATATGTGATGACACTTTATTATTATAAACCAATTAACTTTTTGGCAATATGATATTGAGATCAATATAAAAATACTAATGCAAATTTTAATATCTGTAGGAGTAGAAGAGATTTAAAATTTGCTTTATTAACCATTGGGAAAATGGTTGTTGTTTTCGTTCGAGAATGGATCTCTAGACGTCGTCACTTTATTTTTTTTTTAACCGTTTTTAACGAAATTCTGTAACTTTTAGAAGAATTTTTCTTTGAATAGGCAATAGAAATGCATAAAATCGTTGCAAAAATGTTAAAGTTACAAAAAAGATAGATGTAAACTATCTGGTAGGGAAAAAAGCCGAATTCAAAAATGGACGTCGGATGAGAAATCGTCTTATAAAGCAAAAAAACGTGGTCTTCAAATCCATCAAACAAGAGTTACAGTTATTGTAGGAAGGACCCGATAAAACATTTTTTGTTTCTGTTTTCATTAATATATTGTAAATTTGGTTCTTTCTTGTTATAGAGGCCCCCCAAGGATGAATTATATGAATTAAGGATTAATTTTTAAAATATGAAACATTTTAGTTTCTCATTTTTTACGAAAATTTCCAATGCATTTCTTTCTTTTTTTTCTTTTTTTTTTTTTTTTTTTTTGTTTTCTCGTTTATTAAATGGTTGCCAAGCAACTATATTTCAAAGAATGTCAACAAAATAAAATTAAAGTACTAAATCGCATTCTTTTGACGTGAAATTTTATTAACAAAATAGCTCATTTTCGGGTGATTTAAGTTTTTAGTTTTTTCTATTGAAATAGATAAGGATTTATTTTAACTACTAAAGTAAGATGACCCAATCGGTTTTCCAAACGAAAATTATAAAAACGTTGAATGTGAAAATGGAATATAAGTCTCATAAGAGGAATTTACAATTGTATAAGTATATTTAATACACAAAATTTTATTTAATTTCAGCAACATAGGATGTTTAGTGGTTGAAAAATAAGTGTTCGTTTAAGGATAGGATAAAATTTTCTGTACAAACAGATGGTTAATCTAATGAAATTACAATAGTAAATGCACTCAGATATATATATATATTCGAATAATGAAATAGCACAATGACTGGAAATTGATTATATAAAATTAAAAGTGACAACGTGGGGTTCAGCACCCCTGAAGGAATGTAATCTTATTCTGAAAAAATACAGCAATAAGTAGTTTATCTTATGATTTGTAGAGCTGACGTTGAGGCCTCTGATCTGTAGATTTACTAGTATATGTATAATGAGGTATAGGGCGCATATAGGAGTGTTTGGAATATATATATATGCGTATAGAGGATGCCTATATAAGCTTTGCGGTGATCTTGGCGAAATCATAACTGCAACCTTGGCATCATCATAACTGTGGGGGCCGCTATAACACGAAAGTACGGTAATTTTATTTATTTTTTTTTTAAGTTCTCGGAACATTTTCCAGATGGTTATTGTAATTTGTTTTATATATATATATATATTACTTAAAAATTTTATTTTTTCAAATTTTACCAACATAATTGTCTATTTTCTTGATATAAAATCTATTTCTTTCGTAAAATCGTTAATAATATGCCCCAATGATATTGTAAAATGCTTAAAATTTGAAAACAAATGTTGAAAGGGCCCCTTTAATAATGTGTATGGCGATTAAACTGCAAATACAAACGGAATATCTGCAATCAGCATCCTCTTTGTTCAATGTGAAGGATCAGAAAATAGCTTGAATTGGAAGGTTATAACTTGTATGTTGAGGCGTGCTTTAATAGATTTGGAATTAAAGGCGAAGTTTGCATATCATTGATTTGGGAACTTGCATTATAGTACGTTGTATGACGGAACATGTTTAAAAAACAACAAGAACGAAGAAGCATGCATCCGGCATAGATCATGAAACACTTTACAAAACTGAGAAGCCTGAACCAAAAGATTTCCATTTACTCAGCGGATACTCTTTGTTTCAAATAGAGACGACTCACCCATTGTTACTGTATTAATTGTGATGCACAAGTATTAAGTCATCCTTCTATCGTTAACCCGGGAGCAGTCGCATGGGGTATGACATACCCCAGGGTGCGTATTGTTTTTACAACTGTCGCCACTATTTTTCGAAAAATAATCTACAATTTACATTATCATAGAATTTGTAACAATTGTCTTAGACTGAATAAGGTGACTATTATTAATTGTATTTATTGGTGACAATATAAAAACCATTCATTGTCTGGGTATGCGCGACATCTCCCGAGTTAAACCAGTGTGAATTGTAATCTAAATGTGGATCTGGACAGAGCTCTGAAAGGATGACGGGCCATGAGCCTAAACAACCTTGTAACTTTATAATCCTCTTAATGTACAGGGTGCTTCACATTAAAGTATCCCTGTTTGGAACCTCCTGGCGAGAGAAGCAGTGGACGTTACGTCTTCCTATTTGGAAGATATATACATATCGGGCCATGGGAAATGGAGTGGTTGAAAACAAGTTCAAACAAATGCCGCTAGGGGAAATTGAGGCGCCGCGATCAGTTTAAGGTAAGGCTTGGGTTGAGTTGATTATTGACGGCCAATTATCTACACTTGGGATATAGGCCCGCAGTTTAAGGTAAGGAAATTGCAACATGAAAAAACCAATAAAGAACAAAATAGAGGTGTCGGTAATTAACTTTATTACATTTTCTACACAGAAATGATCGATCCTACAAAAATGTTAGTGACAGCACAAACGAAAGACACGCGCGTAGTAACACAACAAGCACACAAAGATTTCACAGGTGGGTTTCAATGTGTCCACCTTGCTTCAGGGCCAACACATGAAACCGTGCTACAGTATGATCCCCAGTGGCGTATAGCTGGACCCGTACCCAAAGATTTCTGCCCTCGGTACAAACGAAGCGCTTTGACAGCGTTATTGCCTTTTTGGTAGAAAAGTTTTAGCAGCAAAGCACGCTCCGGCGACGTGGAACCAACGTGGAGGTCGTAGAATGTTTATAATCTGTTCGCCCTTTTTTTAAAATCTGTTACAACGTCCTTTAGCTCACCTCTTCCGCAAATTTCGTTCTCCAGTACTGCGCGCACAGACGAATATTCCAATTCTCACTTAGCTAGCATGGTTTGTGAGTAATTAATAAGGTTAATTACCGACACGTCGTATTCTGATCTTTATTGGTTGGGTCATGTTACATTTCTTTTCACCTTAAACCTCTTTTTCACCTAACGGTCTTTGTTTGAACTTTTTCTTTTGCGCCAATCCATTTCCCATGGCCTGATGTGTATACCCTCCAAACAGGAAGCCGTTACGACCACTGCTTCTCTCGCCAGGGCGTCCCAAACAGGAATACTTTAATTCGAAGTACCCTTCCAGACCATTGAATTGAAATAATGAAAGCTATACGAAGATATACGTTCCCGTTTCCTGAATACACAATCCAACGTCTCACCGTTGGACTAATATATATTTTGTTAGTGCTGGAAAGTGTTTCGTAGTCTATGCCTGATGCATGATTTTTAGCTCTTGTTTAAACATGTTCCATTATAGCACGTACTATACTAATGCAAGTTCCCCTGATCATTGAAATGCAAACTTCGCCTTGTTTAAATCCAAATCTATTAGAGACTGGTGAACTAACGAAGGCTTTTCGGTCGAAGTACGACGCGTCAATATACTAAATTATTCCCTTTCCAATTCAAGCTCTTTTCTGATCCTTCACAACCAAGGAGAAGAGGGTGTTCGCTCGAAGATCGAAACAAAGACGATGCTGATTGCAGATATATTCCATTCTATTTGCAGTTGAATCGCGATAGACATTATTAAAGGTACTCTTTTAACATTTGTTTTCAAATTTTAAGCATTTTACAATATGAATGGGGCACATTATTAAATGATTTTACGAAGGAAATAGATTTTATCAAATTTGAAAATTAAATTTCTTAATTTTAATTTTCGTTTCTGGTTTTACGTTTACACATAAAGAAATTTGTGTTGCGTCAGCGCCATTTCATACAAAGGGCTCCACGTCAGAGCAAAACTGCTAAATAGGCTATGCGCTCTTGATCTTATTACTGTTGTGTCCCCTCCTGTCTCATACCCAAATATATTAAGAAAAAATATTAAATCGATTCTAAACTGTTAAAAAATGTCCCTGTAAAATTACGGGCAGTCCTACCCCGTAAAAAGAAAAATCCATGCCCATCATTTTGTGCAGTCCGTAATTTTACGGAGCAGTAAAGTAATACAGCATTATAATGCACAGAATATAATGCACTTTAAAACCCAATAACACTTTACTTTCTGTTTAGTAGCACGTAGCACGTTTGGTAACCATCACAGAATCGCTTTTTTGGCGGGTTAAAAAAAAGGTTAAGGTCGCGATTAAGTGACATTATTTTTCGAAACACGACTCAAATGAAGGGTTACACCCTAGCGGAAGAAAATGCATGGGGTCGTACCGTATTTTTGCTAACAGATGGGCTATAACTGTAAGCATATGTGGATTATCCTTCATTTTCTAAGTATCTAAGGGATAAGGCCGCTTACTGAGTAAGTCAGACCGTTTTTCATCCATAAATTTACAGTTTTTTCTGAGAGTATACTCCATTGTGTAATCAAAAAATTTTGTGAGTCAATGAAGATAAATGCTACGCATTCCTTAATCTATGGAAAACTTTTGTAATGCAACCTAGTGATTCTTTTTAATTTCGTTATGTTCGAAGTATCATCACATCATGAACCCTTAAATGCCCAGAGTATCAACTATCCAACACATTTTATTTAACTTTTAATAAATAAATCAAGTTCTTCGCAATCACTCTATTTATATCGAAATGTTAATCCTGTAAAAATCACATAAATAGGCTACTCAATAAAGGTAAAAATATATCTTAAAATTTCTGGTGTCTAATACTTAACCCTTCAATGCATGAATGTTTCTTTTAGAGTTATGTTTTACTTTTATTAAGGATTAGACACTAGAAATTTTAAGATATATTTTTACCTTTATTGAGTAGCCTATTTATGTGATTTTTACAGGATTAACATTTCGATATAAATATAGTGGTTGCGAAGAACTTGATTTATTTATCTTTTTCCCTAGATCATAATGTAGCAGAATTATTTTGTACATCCCTGTATAAGAACTATTTATGCTACTTATTCTATACTACAGAGAACACTACAACATGTTTATGCTGTAGTCCACCTTATTGATGCCTATTAATTTAATTATGTTTGAAGTATTGTAACATCATTAAAATGCATCGAAAACGATTTTCCCCATAAACTATAATATAACATAATTTTTTTGCGTGTCTCTGTAAACAAACTATACACATCATTTTAAGTACCGAAAATTTAATAGTGAACATCCATAACATATGAAAATTTCATGGCAATCAGTGTCTACTGACAAGAGTTAGGGAGCACGGACAGACAGACAAACTGAATTCATAAAACTTTTTCGGCTATGTTGGAAAGTGTTAAAAACAAAAATGTATGACCAGAAAATATCGTATACATTATTTCTGATGTCAACGTCCCTTTTTCTACGTAAGTACACTTTAGCTAACACACACGCCATCTCAATTGTAAAAAGGTATAAATGTTTCCTAATTTGGGAAAATATAATAACGAACGAAATTATACAATAACTTCTTCCGAGTGACTCACCATTCCGAGAAGCGTTCCTTTATCTATAGAAACCTCAGGAACCAGCCTATATTCGAGATTTATAAATATAATTTTTAAAAACGAAGTCACTTTTACTGCCACCGATATTCGGAACTGTTTCGGAATCCTTATGAGAGTGTATTAATCGGTTTTCTCAACGCAGACTTATGGGTTTACTTCTATGCGCAGACAAAGCAGATTACTGTTTTCAACTGACATTCTTTTTAGGTGCGTTCGTAATTATATTAATATGTGGAACCTATAGAGTCGTCGTCTGGTCCGTCCGTCTGTCCGCATATCCCAGCGCAAAAACTACCCAACCGAATGGTTTGAAATTTAAGATATAGAATCATTGCAGAATGGTGTCGAATCATTTCAAATTTTATGAAAATCGAATCAAAACTTAACAAGTTGGAAATTGTACGTCAAACGTGACAAACGAGGTGCGTTCGTACTATAGCTATTTATATAAATATTCAGATCTTGATGATTTTTAATTCTGTGAAATGAATTCTATCGTCTGCAGATTCATTTCTGTCCTAAAATAAGTATCACGGTCGCTTGACGATTCAACCTCGGAAGCTGCTCCTGTAACAAGAAAGTACCGATTAAAAAAAAAAAAAAAATCAGATTTCTTAATAAATGTTTTTATTAATATCTCCTAAAGTTTGGATTCGATTTTTATACAATTTGAAACGTCTCGACACAATTCTGCAAAGATAATATATCTTAAATTCCAAACCATTCGGTTGGGTAGTTTTTGCTTTGTTATATGCGGACGGACGGACAGACAGACGGACGGACCAAGCGACGACAATAGGTGCTACGTATTTATATAATTACGAACGCACCTAAAAAGGTATTCATAAAGGTTTTCTTCATTCTATTCAATCTTATCATACGTAATCTATTTAGTAAAAGCGCAAGTCATGTTGACTGAGAAAAACAAATACGAGCTAACCACATATTTTATCCATATGCCAAGCGGCCATTTTTATTCAAAATTGTTTTTTCGAATAAAATGGCAAAAAAGTGACATAAATGGTTTACTTGGGAGATGAGTTACATTCAAAAGTGTATAGATGCTGAGAGATAACTTCAGTGAAAATGAGGTAAACAGTCGAATATCTCAATTTATTAAAGTCAATAAACAAAAGACTCATTCATAGAAGTATTAAACCATGGACGTCATCCTTCGCAAAGCAAGATTTCCAGGGTGAATTTTGCAGCGCTGTCTGGTGTTGAAAAAAGAAATTCCCGTAAACGTGGCCTACGTATAAGGAAAATAAAAAGGCATGCTCATTTCGCGAAATAATAAGAATGATTTTTTTTACTTTTTTCTATCTTTACAAGAAGAAAATATTGGATTCATGAAAATTTTCGACTTCCGGTTTTCGACGGATGGATACGTTTTAGAAGGTCCTGAACACGATTTGACTATTTTTAGAAAATGTCTGTTTGTGACTTTGTCTGTCTGTATGAGACAAAAATTTTGTGGGCGCCCTATCTCAAGAAGTAATGCTCGGAATTTAATAAAACTTTAGATTCAGTGAGTCCCTGATATAAATGGGTGCTGATTCGTTTTTGGTAAAAATCGCACAGCAGGTGGCGCTGCTAGGCAGCATTTTTCGCGATTTCCCCAACAGCCTCTATCTCAAGAACTAATGCTCGGAATTTAACAAAACTTTATATTCAGTTAGACCTCGGTATAAATGGGAGCTGATTCTTTTTAGTGTATGCGAAACCCGTGTGAGATAGAAGAAAGTTTTGGCATTGACACATCCGACTAGTTTACATTGTGAAACTAGTTAATGCACCTCCTATGTCACGTTTAACGTACAATTTCCTACTTGTTATGAGTGCATGATTTATCCATAATCACGAAATGGATCCATGATATCAGTGTCTTCATGGATACTTACAACAATGATATCTATTACTTTAAATCGAACGAAAACCAAAAAAAGGGAAAGCGTTTCATTTTTAGGATAGAATCGAAATATTTCAATATTCAGAACATAGGGAAAACGTTTTCACGTAGAATGAATCTTAACTGGTTTATTTATTACCATTTTATTAGGATGGACAATCAATAATTGTTAAGTTTCCATAACTTCAATACACATTTTTTAATAATAGAACCTTTAATAAGCATTTTGGAAATATCAGTTATTCCACGAAATAACTGTATAGCCTATTAGAACCAGGTAGCCGAAGACAAACACTTTTGTGCCACATATATTAAATATCCTAAATCCATATATCCATCCACCTGTCCCCATTGTATGAACAAACTAGTCGTTAGGGGCGCCACCGTAAGACTTACCCATCATGGATATTCATAATATAAAATAGGAAAATAAAACATGCGTAAACTATTTATAAAATGCATCGCCATTCGAATAAAATCGTGACTTGATAACGTCCTAAACTTTAAAAGCTCTATGACTGAATGGCGTAAAAGAAACATCCTCCAAAAATGAGAATCCTATTCACTAACGGTTTATTGCGTCGGATGAAGCGTCTCATTTTCAATTGAAATATATCTGAATTTAAATTTGGATGAAATACAGGGTCACGAAAAATCGAAGCGTGTGGAAAATAGGATTCCAAATATCTCGGCCACTCATTCTCCAATCGACTTCATTTTTTATGAAAAATTTATGTTTTCTTAGTGTCTTTTATAGTCATTCCTTAAAATAAACCATTTCGAAAATTTTTATGTACCTTTTATCAGAACGACTCTTTCGAGAGTCCAAAAAAAAAATAGTTCCGGAAAATCGAGGCGACTGAAATTCAGTAAGCTTCTTCCCGTTATGACATACTCAGTACATACCCAATTTCAAGTCTCTTTCTCAATTGGTTCGGGAGATGAAGCGTTTACAGACACACACAGATGCCTTTTTTTTTTTTCTAAAAATATGTTTTTCTGAATCTCCAGTGTTTGAAACGTGTCAATCCGTCAAAAAAAAAAAAAAAAAAAAAAAAAAAAAATCGATTTTTAAAAGGATTACGAGACTTACCCTATACTACGTATGATGGGTAAGTAATAAAATTTTAAATTGTCCCCAATCAAAAGATTATAAATACAACGTTGCGGTGAACGGTAGAACTAATTTTGGAATTCGAACGAAGAGGCGAGACTTGGTGCTGTAAAGCTAGCCTGTAAAACAATCTTTTCCTTTGCTGCACTTAGATGGAGGAGGAAAAACGCGTTTGAAATAGGGACCTCTACGACAGCTATTGGCGGATCCTCACCCGCTCTAATTTCAAACCGGATAATGGCCTCATTCGGCTGAATTTACACTTCAATGATCGTAGTTAGATTAACATGCGCTATAAGAAGAGTTTTTAAATAAATACATATTAATTTAAAACAAGTGTGATCGAAAATCGCACAGAGGGTTTCGTTTAATATTCCTTTCAAAATACTTTATCCTTTCTCTAATAAATCCAAATAAATTTCATTTTCCAAAAAAAAAAGTCATGTTTTTTATAAAGTAAAAATTTACCAGTCTATTTTTCTCGTTTTTTCGAATATCTGAACCGCTATTGTACTCTGTCATAATAATATCCGTCATGCGGACTCAATGCGATAATTAAGAAAAAATCTATTTCAAAATGAAACATGTTGCATAGAGACCTTCAAAATGTTAAAATAGGCTAATATTTCCATAATCGGTTTGTTATCATGATTCAATACGTTCCTCAACCTCATAGGACGATTATAATCACTGGCTGACGTCCTATCTACTTGCTTTCTCCATTACTCATATGGATACTCTCTTTGTATTATTCTCAAACATTAGAAAAAGTCCGTTAAACTTCCAATAGGACGTCAGATTCATTTTCTTTTTAATTCTCTCATGACGTCTTATTAACCTGCTTTCTGTACATACAAATACTCATACTCCTTGTATTATTGAGAAATGTTTGAAAAATTCCGTTTTATGACCCATAGGACGTCCTATTCATCTTTTTTTCAACGGGTGAAACTTTTTATTTCATTTTCCTTTTTCAAGTGGAAATCTTTCAATAGAAAATGAATGATTGTAGAAAGAAGTTTAGTGTGGCTTTTTAATGGTTGGCAACTGCTACAACGAAACATGTTTCAATTGAATAGGAAAAGGCTGACAGATTTTTGGTTTTTTATCTCTCTCTATTAAAAGAATACGATTTTTTCAAATGTTCCAATTTTCAGCTTCATGATAGGTTATTATTCAAATATAGATACACAATATTTCAAGTATGTAAGTTATATAGTTTCTCAGAACCGGCTCTGTAACAGACAGACAACATAGCGGGACGAATAGGGTTTCGTGAGATAAACAAAACCCCCAAAAATAAAGTTTGTGAGTCTGGCTGTCTGTGTACGCTTTCACGCTGTGATGAATAAGGCCGGCGGTAATATGGGATATATCGTACACCTCTCGAAGAAATTTTATGAAAAATTCGATTTAGATTTTTAAAATAACTTTTAAGAGATTTTTTTACTGGAGTTTTTCACTAGGTATTTTCTTTCACCATTCGCATATTTGTTTCAGCACATTACTAGTACGAAAAATGTGCTTTCAGATAAAATTTATCTCAAAACTATAACGTAATTTGCAAATTTTTAATGATCAATTAAAAATATCTTTCAATTAAAAAAATAAACAATTAGTTACTAGTTTTAATTAATAATTAATTTTGTGAACGTTTGCTTTTAAGTTCAATAAATGCCGAAATGCAAACGATTATTTTATTCCTTTATTCTGTTTCTTTGCGAAATGTTTCTAAAAAAATGCCAAACCTTATAGGAGTAAGAATTATGATATTTAAGGGAAAATGGCTCATTTTCGGGCGCGGTGAACGCTTCAATGTGTGACAATAATTCAAGTTTTCTTTTTAACCCGTTGGGGACGAGCGAGACGTATACGTGACGCATAAGATACTCAGAATCCTTCATTATTCCCACCGGTTATTTTTTTAGTGTAAGCTTTGCCTTCTTAAATCGTAGCATTTCTGCGATTCAATTAGGCACAAATTTCTGTTTTGAAAAACCGGTGGTAAAAGATTAAAAATTCTGTAAAGGACGCTCGTCGCGAAGGGGTTAAGGGTTAATAACCTACCAGCAATGTCGAAAAAACCTTTTCTTTGGAAAAAAATCAGGAAAACGAAACAAGATATTTGAAAAACTATTTTTACCAGAAGAAAGTATTGGATTCATGAAAATTTTCCACTTGCAAATTTATACGTTTTAGAAGGTCCTGAACACTATCTGACTGTTTTTAGAAAAAGTCTGTCTGCCTGTATGGGACAAAAAATTGGTGGCTCTATTTCAAGAACTCATACACGGAATTTAATAGAAATTTAGATTCTGTGAGTCCCTGATATAAATGAGTGCTGATTCGTTTTTGGTGTATATCGCCTAACAGCTGGCGCTACTAGGCTGCCTTTTTCGTGATTTCTGCAATAGCTCTATCTCACTGATCAGATTCAGTTAGACCCTGACATAGATGAACGATCATTACGTTTTGGTGTAGATATCCCACACCGGTGCTATCCTATGTTTTTCATGATTTTTGTACTCATATCGAAATGAGTATTTTTGGATCAAAAATGAACATGTGCATTCTCAAAAATGAGTAAGTTCATGTACTCATTTCGAAATGAGTATTTTTGGATCAAAAATGAACATAGGATCAAACCCAACATACTTGTATATTTCATAATGTGTAATGACGAAATTACGGAGCCTTTAAAGCTATTATTTGAAGGAAAAACGAAGAATAAGAGAAATGAAAAGTGGATCTGGTTGTTCGGGATTTTCATCAAAGTGGATCCACTACAACACATTTACTCTTTTTTTTTTCTTCTTCCTCACATTTTACACATTTACTTTGTTTTTCTTGATAGTACTTCAAAATTATGATTTTTTTCCCCACTAATTTTTTTAAAATTTATCTCAAGAACTAATGCACGGATCAATCATACAACTTCAGATTCAGTCAGACGTTGACATACGTTGTTGTTGATCAGGTTTTGGGGTAAATCTCCCAATAGATGGCGCTGCTAGGCTGCAGTTTTCAGGATTGACACGATTTTAGCTGTCATCTTATCTTAAAACTAATGCACGGAATTTAATAAAACTTTAGGTTCAGTTTGACCTTGATATAAATGAGTGTTATGTCTCGTTTTTAGTGTTATGTCAAACCTGTGTGAGATAGAAGAAAGTTTTGGGATTGACACATCCGGCTAGTTTTTTTTATTACACTTTAAAGAAAATAAATTGAAATAAAGTTGGGTGTCCTCAACAAATTTGCTCCCCGGAAAAAGTGTCGTTCTTGTAGACCATAACTCTGTCAAATGTTATCTGAAACTATAAAAAGTATAATGTCTTGGCTTAGAACACTTTAAACTAGAGAGTCATTGTGCTGCTTTTGCAAAAATTGATTTTGATCAAAATGGCAGCCGTCTAAAGTTAAAATACCTATTTTCACAATTTTTTTTTCAAATTTGTTTGTTTATAAGAAAAAATAAACGGTCAAGGGCGAATATAACTCGCGCTCAAAGGGTTCCGTACATTAAATGTATTAATTACTATTTATTCATTAATAAACTCATACTACCCCTCATTTTTTCATAATGTTAGTTTCAGTATAACTCGGAAATAGGAGGGGGTGGGGTGGGGGGAGACCTATTTTTCCAGTATGCTTTCGACGCTATCTCTGAAAATAGAATACCTAAAATTAAAAAAAATGTATTTTTGAGTCCGATGTTACGAGATCTTTCGAACGATACCCTACACGATATATAAAAAGAAAGTTTTTTTTAAATAACTTAATTAATATCTCTGATAATTATTGACAATTTTTTTCGAAAATCATTATCCACTATCCTTGGATGATTCTGCGTCGATAGATACCTCGAGCTCCCGTCAACTCCCCCGCTGACCACTGGAAAAGTAAGGTTTGAATGTAACGGAAAAATGCGTTTTTCTCATAAACTATATTACATAGGAAAATCGCTCTAGTTTTCCTGCAAGATTGCAATAAACTCCTACTGCCCCAAATTTTTCCATAATGATAGTTTCAGTAGATTCGAAAATAGAGGGGGGCATATTTTTAAGTGCATTTTCAACGATATCTCCGAAAATATAATACCTAAAATTAAAACAAATCTATTTTTGAGTTCGATGTTACGAGATCGTTCGAACGATACCCGACACGATATACAAAAAGAAAGTTTTTCTTTTCAAGTAACTTAATTAGCCCCCTAAATTTCTCCTAAACATATTTGTCAATGGCTCATAATATGAAAATAGGTGGGTAAAAAAGGCTTTATAACTTACCCAAGTTTGAACTTTCCACGTCCAATAGTTTACGAGAAAAAGGGACGGACGGACACAGGAGTGATCTTATAAGGGTTCCGTTTTTACTTTTTAAGTACAGAACCCTAAAAATGGAAAATATTGCCAAAAGGAACGATGATTCTCTAGGTAATAGAGTTATTAAAAATGGGTCAAAATTGGAAAATGATGGGTTCGAGCAGTGTTGAATTCAGGGAGTGGCCCGGTGGGACATCAGAAATCCCTCCCGGAGAAAAGTGTCTAAGTTCAACACTAGGTTCGAGTGATCGTGATCACCGGCTTTAAAAAAAAAAAAACATAGTTTTGAGATAATCACGTTTAAAGATTAAAGTTAGGATTTACACGTGTTAGAATAAAGTAAATTAAAGCGGCGTAATTTTCTTAATTTTTATCAGATCGACTAGAAACTGCAACTGCATATTCTTTACTAATTGTACTTTTAGCAAATGCAATAAAAAAATGCATTTTTTGTTATTTTGCCGGTAGTTATAACCCTTTAAAAAAATTAGTTTCAAAGGCTGATTTTTGGCATTTAGGCCCTTTAGCAGTTCCTCTGTTTGGTTGAAGAACGAAAATGAAAACAAATTACCTTGTTAATGTGGGACTTTAATTGGTACTTTTCGTTTAGCCGGGTGCCAGTGACATATGTACATATATAAATACATATGTATATACATTAATTTGTATATATATACATACATATATGCATATATATGTGTATGTATATATATGTATATGTAGATATGTGTAGATGAGTGTGTGTGTATATATACATGTATATACAGGGTGTTTTATTTTTAACTGACGCTATTCAGAGCCGCCTGTAGCTCGTTCTATTAACTGGACTGATACAAAATCTTGTGAATGGACTAAGAAAATCATGGGAAAAAAGATTCCAACAAAAAAAAATTAGTTTCAATCACCGCCGACAGGGGTAAATGTGGCGCTGTACATTGAAAAAAAAACATCAGAAACAGACAAAATTAATAATTTGGACAAAATGCCATGTTTTATTCATCATTTACACTTTCCCTTTCGTTGATTGCAGTTGAAACATCCATTATCACTTTTTCTGCCACCGGTTTACGTTCTCTGCCTGACCGAACTGCTAGCGAGCCTGTTTCTTCGAATTTCAGAATCATTGCTTTCAATACATTAACGAATATAGGTCCTTTGCGCAGTTTATGGCGTGTTCTAAGTAAACGAAGAGCAGCTGGTGCATTGCACTGGTTACAATAATAGAACTTCACAAGTAACGCGCGCTGCGGTAACGTGAGATTCATTTTCAACCTGAGATGAAATTGTTTCTCGGTGTTTTTCGCATGCATTTATAACTTAAACTATTGGCGCTACTGTCGCTTGCGTAAGTAAAAAATTGCATTTGCATTTATTGCCCGTATTTTATGCTAATTCTCAGTTGCATAAATTACCACAGCGCCACATTTCCCCCTATCGGTGGTGATTAGAACTAATTTTTTTTTGTTGGAATCTTTCTTCCCATGGTTTTTTTAATCCATTCACAAAATTTTGTACCAATCGAGTTATTAGAACGAGCTACAGGCGGCTTTGAATAGCGTCAGTTAAAAAAAAAAAAAATCCCTGACGGCTCGGCTTACAGACACAGGTAGATTTCGAAGACGCAGACCGTGGGGCGCCTGTTTGTCGGGAATTGCGGAGAAATGACCTTTTTACGATGATGCGGCAGTTGGAACCGCCTACTTCGAAACCTAACTTGTTTGCAGGCGGAATCGGCAGGGATTTTTTTGTTTTTAATTTTTTTTTTTTTTTGCTATAACGGTTGGTCCTATAAAAAACTTGTCAATATAAAAGTTTAAAATAATATTAAGAGGATTAATAATAAATTTAAGCGGATTTGAAATCTTGAGAATTGGCGAAGTTATGAATTTTTTTCTTCTAAACCCCCCTTCCCCCCCCCCCTTAAGGCAATTTTTAATTATATCAAAAATCAGTCATACATAAATTTTCGGCCCTTTTCCTAGAAGTAATAATAACTTCAAACGGATTCGATACGTATCTTAAGTAAGAAATTATGAGTTTTTTTCTGTTTTCACAAAAAGCCCCCCCCCCCCTTGGTTCGATTTTGTCCATTAACGAACTTGACCGAGACTGTATGCCCCTTGATTTTATGTATCAGTTTCGAAAATATGCGGGAGTTGGAACCGCCTACTTCGAAAAATAACTTGTTTGCAGGCGGAGCCGGCAGGGATTTTTTTTTTGTTTTTAATTTTTTTTGCTATAACGGTTGGTCCTATAAAAAACTTGTCAATATAAAAGTTTTAGATAATATTAAGAGGATTATTAATAAATTTACGCGAATTTGATATCTTGTGAATTGACGAAGCTATGATTTTTTTCTTCTAAAACCCCCCTTCCCCCCCCTTGGGGCCATTTTTAATTATATCAAAAATCTGTCATACATACATTTTCGGCCCTTCTCCTAGAAGTAATAATAACTTTAAACGGATTCGATATGTATCATAATTAAGAAATTATGGGGGTTTTTCCGTTTTCACAAAAAGCCCCCCCACCCTCCCCCCCTTGGTTCGATTTTGCCCATTAACGAACTTGACCGAGATTTTATGCCCCTTGATTTTATGTATCAGTTTGTAAAAGATTAATGCAGAATTTTTCCAGTTATCGTGGTCAGAAAAAAGTGACATATAAAGTTTTGAACTGGGGGTGGTTTTGGGTTCTGGGAGTCATGATCGGCGTAAATCTGCAAAAATTTTTCAAAATTTCCAACTTAGGTGAGAATGTAATAGGTAGTATTTCTTACGAAATCTACCTAAAACACCCTGTATATCCCTGGCGCCCGGCTAACCGAAAAGTACCCTTTAATTTTAGTCCAGGAAGAAAATAAAAGTGAGAAGTGCAACATGGCATAGTATACCTCAATAACATGTATTACAATCCGAATATATTTATGCGAGTTAGAGCACGGACGGACAGACAGACAAACCGAATTCATATACACTTCTCAACTCTATCGGAAAGTGTTAACAAAAACAATAGTCCAATTTTTCAAACTTTCCCTGCACTTCTTGGAATAAGACGGCCAATACACTGTTGGGGTGGATTTTCTATAAATCAGCCATTGTCTCTGTTTCGAGATTTCAGCTAAGAGTGAGTGGAATTCCTTTTGTTGTGTAGATCTTCTGAAACAATCTTTCTCCTTCGCTGCAGTTACAGTGAAGGAGCTCTGAACACTCGCATCCACAACAGCTATGGATGGATCCCTATTCGCGTTGTTTGCTGCCGAAATAGCTTCATTATGGCCTCGTTATTAGTTTACTAACTGCGGTCAATTTCAGGTATACCAGAGTGAGATATAGACTGGCATTTGCATTGGAATGATAGGCAGTTAGATGAATGTGTTAGAAGAAAGCGTTTTTTGCATATATTAAAATAAGATGACAATGTATTTGGATAAGATGAAATATTCGAAAATATTTCTCAAATTAAAATTTTACATTTTTTACAGATAAGAGATTATTTTTCCCCCAATTCATCCAACCCATCTAATATAAATGCGTAATAATCTTTACAGAAATTAAATAATAAATTTTGTAATGTATTGAGACTCAGTATTATAGTGCAATTAAAAATTATATATAAAATATCAGTTATGCTTGTAAATTCTTCCAATAGTATTAAAAACATACCTACACTTTTATGACGGAACACTATCTGCCCAGATAAGCCATTCAGTACTCATGTCTGTACAAGTGATTTATAATCGGTTATAAGTCATTATAAGTTTAAAGAAATATCCCAAAAAAGAGCAAAGAGCTGTTTTTTTTTCTTTGTGTGTTTGATCTTTTGCCTAGTCATGTATCCCTGCTGATGAAGACTTGCTAGGCAAGATAGCTGGACTACGGAAGACACCAGTGGAAAAAATTTTAAAACGAAAATTCCATAAGTAAAGAACAACAAAGAGTGGGCTCAGGAGTGTACACCCATCCCGTACCCCGACTACAAAAGATGGCAGGAACATTCCGTACAAAGATCCCGAAATACACCTAAGCTTTACGGGGTAATCATCGTGGTGAGGCAAAACGATCTCTGGAAATCTCAGCCAGAGACCCAAAGAAAATGGACTAAGAGGAACATTCAGAATATTTTAAAAGCGAAATTCAAGTTAAAAACATGGAGTAGCGGGCTTGGGGACGGTGGTGCGTTTAATTGATTCACTTCATTGACGCCTGAAGTAGCTTCGAGCTTATATGCATTACTCGAAGAAAATTGCTTAAACACTCATTTACTAAATGAAAAAAATAACTCAGTAACGTTTGATAATTCTTATCTTGGTAAACAAATGATATCTTTACGTTCACGATTTAACAATATCTATACGGATACGTAGGTAAATGTTAATAGTTCTGGAGGCAGCGACATTTTCTAGCGACCCATTTCTTTCAAGCACTTACGTAATGGATCATACTCAGTAAATCACGGAAACAACCGTTCGCTGGGATGGGGGTGCTTCCTCAGTGTTCGAAACACCCCTCAATCAAACGTAAATGAATGGCAACCCAATTCCGGATGACCACCACTGTTCCCAGTAATATCTGCCATAATCAAGTTGCCATTTATTTCGTTTAGACTGGGGTATGTTGTGATCTCCGAAGCCACATCCACCCCTGCCGCGGCAGCGGGACGGCAGTTTTCGTGATGGATTAAGTCAGATCCATTACGCAGTTGAAGACCAGTTTGAATATAACGATTAAATGAAGAGCGTCGCTGCCTCCCGGACGAAATTAATGGTATGATTAATTAATAGTGATTGCACAATTGACATGTTTGCGACGATCTGCAATCAACCCAGTCATTGTTTCGATGTTACAGCGAAGAGCAGAGTGAGTTTCCTTTTGTGCTTAGACCTGTCAAACAATCGCCAACATGAAGGAACAAGCTATTGACGGATCCTTATGTGTGTTGTTTTCAACTAATACCCTTTATTATCGGTTGGTAGCTTGCAGTAGTTATAGAAGTAGGATAATCCTAGTATTCTTCTTCCATGGCAGACGTAATACTCGCTAAAATTTCTGTACGAGCCAAACTTTGCTACGAGAGTGAGGCCGGAAGGATATGATATCATAATGATCTAGTATCATATACTAATTGTTATTAATACGTAAACAATTTCCGCCTATGTTAACAATTTTATGCTAGATGCGTGGTGGATAAAGTCTATTAAATAACAGACGAAGAAGGTGATAGATCAAAAATTGCACTACACTGTTAAAAATTTGCAGCAAATTGTCCAGTCATTTGACCGTTTTTATAGAAAACGGTTACATAACCGCAATTAAACTCTGCCCTGACCCTATTATTGCCCATATTATGGTCAGAATAGTGTTAAATTACGGTTATGTAACCGTTTTCTATAAAAACGGTCGAATGACCGCGGACCGTTTGCTGCAAATTTTTAACAGTGTATGCTACGCCAGTATTGCAGTTATTCATTGGAACAGAATTTATAGAAAGATTACGTTTGTTTTTATTGCATCGGATCTTTCCAACAATGTCTATGTCTTTAATAAATACGTTTTGTAAAATGTACGTATCACTAGTTTTTAATTGTGCGTTCTAACCTGTTCTCGGAACAGCATGGAATAAACTCGCGAGCAGCGTATTCTGTTAAAGATCTGGCAGCAAACTGGACAGTCATTCGACCGTTTTTATAGAAAACGGTTGCATAACCGTAATTTAACTGTATTCTGAATTACCCATGTATTGCCCATTTTATGGTCAGATGCGCTTCATAATAATGGTCAAGTAACGGTCATCTTTAAAAAAGGTCGAATAAAAGTTCAGTTCTCTGCAGATCTTTAACAGTGTAGTAGAGCAGCTGGTTTACAGGCTCTTGTCAATTCCAGATGCCAAAGTGAGATAGAGTTAAGTTTGTATTTGAATTATTGCAGTTAGATTAATCCAGTTAGATTAACAGATGCTATAAGATATAACTAATGCTTTCTGATGAACAAAATACACGATAAAAAAACTTAATGAGGAAGTCTTACCTTTGTTGCTAAATTGTATTGAGTAGTTCTTAATAGAAAATTAATTTCTTACCTGAAAAGAAAAAAAAATAAATCAGTTTTTTCATCTCACAGCATATATTATAAAAATACATAAAATAGCGCGAAAAGTTTGATATTGCGAATTTAAAATAAATAGGATCATTTAATAATTTCACGAAAAGCATGCTTTTTTATAGAACTGGAGTGTATAAAAGGAAATGAAATCATCGAATAAAAATGTATTATTTCTTCATAATAATATAATGATGAAACATTCTCCACTCCACTAGACATCGTTGAAAACTTTCAGTAATTTACATTTTAATAAGATGTTACGAAGCATATTTCAAAATAATTCATATAGTCCATGCAGCAGCGGATTATTTAGGCAAGGCAATATCACAAAAAGTTAAACTCCGCAGCTCATGTTTTACGTTAAATGTCCAAGCGTGCAATGTTTTTTGACCCAAGGAGAGCGCAAAGAACAGCTAATCAGAGACTTTAGTCAGGTAGGAACTATAATTTATGGCGGTAGAAAATTGAAGTGCTTACGTTATCGCGAGAAAAGGCGCGAATCCAGCTTCGGAATAAAAATAAGAAAAAGAAAATGGTACGAAATGATAATTTTCAATAGAATGAATTAGGCTTTTAAAGAATCGAGAAATGAAAAGCTTTTTGAAGAAAAATAATTACTGGAAGTGCTTTTTTAGAATATTTTGAAGATAAAAAAATATTAAATAAGCATTTTAAATAGAAAGAAAAATGAATAAATGAAATAAATGGAATATAGTTTAAGATAGAAAATAGTATAATAAACTGATGAACTAAATTTTAAAATAAATTTAGAAGGGAGATATTATATGGAATAATTTTAATGAAGTGTGGAATTTTAATTTTTGCAATACATATATATATATCAAGAAAGAAAAATTATGCATCATGCATAGATTATGAAACACGCTCCATCGTTTTCAGAATACTGTAACAAAACTTCACCGTAATATATGCGTAAGCAAACATTTTAGCAAACGCATAACACATTTGAAAACCAGATTTCAGTAATTACCATAGATTGCCTGAAAAGTACTTCATTTTTTTTTTTTTTTTTTTTTTTTTTTTTTTTGCAGCCCTGTAAATGATCGATAGATTTACATATATTCTACATAGTATGCTAAAATTTAGTTTAATAAGAAAACCCATAATAGGTTGAAAGCCCACCTTCAGCAATTTCTACCAATAGACGAAAACATAATTGAATCCTTGTATATTTATTTTACAATAACAATTACCCATACGATTTCTTAAAATATTATTTGAAGTTATTACTGAAAGATAATTGGCAACATTATGGTTTGGCGGGATGACCACACTTCGATGCCTGCTTCTGGATCATTCTGCATGATTACGTCATCCCTAAAGTCTTTATCGAAGAATGGGTCAACGGAGATGAACACGGAATTGGGTTGTCCTTTTTTTCTACCAGGCGGAGGACTTCTGTTGTAAGTAATTTATAAGATATTTTTGTCCATTTAACTTTTTCTTGTATAAATATGGACGGAGGCCGGCTGCCTTGCATTCATTTTCTTCTTTATTTTATTTTACTTTAATTTATATACCCTTGTTTAATTTTAATTTACTTGGGTAATATATTTTTGTTTGAAGTTTTTGTTTATTTACATTTTAATTTCGCGCATGTTGTATTAAGCTTTTAATCTGCTTTCTCATAAAGTAATTTAATTTTTTTTAAATCTGCTTTTAATTTGATTTCTAAAAAACCAATTTTGTTTTGAATGCAAGGCTAGCTCATGTTTTGAAATCTACAAGTTTTTATAGTAAGAGGGGGGGAGAGACAGTTAATTCCGTTTGTCCGTCCACTGATGAGAAGCAGAGTTTTTTGCCTGTGTAGTTTTAATGTTTTAAATATTTATAGTTAATTGTTATTAAAAAAATTTATACACCTTATTTCATAATGTTTAAATATTTCATATTTTGAGGAATCTATCTACATATATATATTTAAATTTTTGGATATATTTATGTATTACATTGTAATTACCGGTTTATCTATTGTTGATTATTTATGTGGTTTAATGGTTATTATTTACAAAAGTTTTATTATATATACACATATATATAATAATAATAATAAACTCCAATGAAAAAACGCTTGCAAAACCATTATCACAAAAGCCAACCAAAAACTATAAACCACTTAAATGCAAAACAAGAAAATAAAACAAAACAAACTACATTAACACAGAACCAGAAATCGCAACTAACTACTTAAACTCAAAACAATAGAACACAACAGATTACAGAAAAAATTAAAAAAGTCAATAAACAACAAAGAAAAGCTAAAACAACCTGTGTCAGGTGGCAT
The DNA here is from genome assembly GCA_963931845.1 of Maratus michaelseni. Taxonomy (NCBI): domain Eukaryota; kingdom Metazoa; phylum Arthropoda; class Arachnida; order Araneae; family Salticidae; genus Maratus; species Maratus michaelseni. The sequence goes on from OZ007587.1 coordinate 476,003,742, forward strand.
GGCTTACTCCCCATACCTGACAAGTACAGACTGATTATGTATGAAACAGACATAACGAAAGGAAGCAAACTAAAGCCAGACTACACCATCAAGTTCTCAACTTACATTATATATTTATGCGCTTTTTTTTCAACAGATAAATGTTTTCCTCTATAATATATATATATATATATATATATATATATATATATATATATATATATATATATATATATATATATATATATATATATATATATATATATATATATATATATATATATATATATATATATATATATATTAAATCAATGATTATACACCGATTCGCCTCCGATTAAGCTATTGTTGTATTTCATATATAGCCTTAATTGGATCATTCGAATTGTAACAAGAAAAAAAAAAAAAAAAAGTTGCACATTTAATTGTAAATTCTATTACAAAGAAATTTAGGATTGTATTCAACTGCAGTAAAAGAGGAATTCACAAAAGCAATATTAAAAAGATAATAAATCTTGATTTATATTACACACATAATATAAATAAGTTTGTGAATTATATATTCGAGTTTGAACACCTCGAATCATCTTGAAAACGCTACACCTATGGGCAAGATAAAGCAGTCAATACCAAATGTTTGAAATGATCTGTAATTAGCCTACTCGTTCGAAGTTCGGATGAAGAAAAAAGGAAGATGTTCCCTTCTGTTTGGGGCAATGCCTCCAATAAAGTGATATTCTCCTTTTCTCCACGTCGGTCGTGAAGGAGCCAGAAGTGGAATTAACAACCGCTATGGACGGATCTTTATTGGCGACCCAATAGCCTCATTTTCGATCGTTAGTTCGCAAGCTCCAGTCGATTTCTAAAACCCGGTGAAAAGGGACAGCATCTGCATCTTAATAGTCACGCTTAGAATAGGTGCTACGACGCTAACTTTAGCGAAAGCATCCGGCTTTCGATTAAGCATTTTTATTTACCATGAAATTTATGCTCGGTTCTCAATAAATCCCCTTACTGCTATAAGGTTTTTTTTTTTTTTTTTACTTTTTCATGTTTTGTTCTTAGTTTTAAAAAATTGCTTAATCTTATTGTAATTTTGTTTAAATAAACAAATAAAATCTCCTAGTTTTTTACTCCAGTTGGATAAAATTTAACTAAAGCATTATATGATCATTCCATGAATACAATTTCATACATTAACGTAATAATATTAATGATAATGGTCAATAGAAAGCAAATTTAAAAGATATATATTTTTTTAGTTGAAACATAAGTAAATTTGTAGTTAAAACACATTTGAAAATAAGAACAGCTTCTTGTCGATTCTAAATATTAATTCGAGATAAAGTGGAATTTTAATTGCATTGCTTGCAGTTAGATTATTATTTGCTTTACAATTAAGGTGGTTCTATACTATTAAAATAAAAGTTCGTCCGTGTGTGTGTCGGTGATGGCTAGCGAAATCTACCACACATAGAGGTCTGAAAATTTGGGTAAGGTCCCCTTGATGCACCTGAGGCTCAGATTTTTATTTTATTTTTAAATAATTAGCCGAGTTATTAATTAAAAATCACAACGCAATCTCGTCAAAAATGTGGTTTTTTCAGTAAATGACGCGCGCCGGCAGGCATTTCCAGTGCTGGGTAGCATTAAGGAACCAAAAAATGCAAAGCGGCCCTTTTTTTTGCGCGTCATTTGCAACGCGTTTCAGGTTAACTATTTGAAATATAGAAAATACAAAACACACCAAACTACACCGCTTAAAAAATATCAAGCCTTTCAAAAAATTATTTTCAAAACTTCTTTTTTCGTGTTTTTGTTTTCTCCCGTTTTTCGAAGCACGCATAAGCCTCACTTTTAAAGATACGACAAAAGAAAAAAAAAACACTTAAAGTGGGTAATGTGCTCTTTACGACGGTGCAATCCGTTTTTAAAGATACGAATATTAACACTTTCAATAAAAGTCTCGACTTAGTGTCCTTGTATTTACATAACGTATAAAAACTCGAAACTTTCGGATAATTAGAAGAAATATTAAAAAATAAAATAAATAAAATCTGCAAAATTTTCGATCAGAGCGTGAATATTTTATTTACGTGATTATTTTAACACAATTATTCAAATTGGTAAAGAAATCGCAGGAGTTCTAATTTCACAACTGGACGAAAAATGGCCTGGCTAGGATTCGAACCTGGGATCTCTTGGCTGAAGCTGCCAATGCTCTATGAAAAATTGTGTTACAATTAATCTAGTGTAATCACGTTTACTGGACTTCCATTACCTGCGATTTATTATGTTGAGCTGCTTCAGATATCAGACCAGATCTCTGATCAATAAGGTCAACTGGGTGAATTAGGTCCTCCAGATTCACCCGGGATAGCTCAGTGGGTAGAGCATCGGCAGCTTCAGCCAAGAGATCCCTGGTTCGAATCGTGGCCTAGACATTTTTCACCCAGTTTTGAATATTTTAGCTCATGTTTTTACAACTAAATATGCATATTTTTGCACGAAAATTACACACAGGCTTCCGAAATATTATATTTATAAAAATTTGAAAGAGTTTGGACGATAAGAACTATTTTATTTATAATATTAATCGGACCAACTGTGCGAGATTCTTAAGGGTCCAAACATTATGATGATAATCCTCTTTAATAAAAAGCTACGCGTTGCTGACGACTGGCTTTTTTGCTCATCGTTGCCACAGATTAATCTAGGAAAATGAAACATTTGAAGTTACTGAAAAAATTTAATAGCTCGAAAAGTATTTATCAGAAAATGGTTAGACAAACTGCATTAGAAAGGTAAAAAATTGTATTTTTCTTGATATAAATTTCAAATCTAATGATTATGCCATTTTTTAAATATTGAATTTCAAAAATTACCCAATTTCACAATGGAGTACCCTAGCGAAATCTTCACGCGTAAAAAGCTAATGATAACGGCCATGTGTCCTGACGTGTATACTGGCTATAACATCGAGTCACAAATTATAGTAGCCTTATTATTCTGTTAAAATATAACCATACGTAATCTATGAAACGTGATGAAGGGTTAGTTATTTATTTATGTTTTTAATTATCGGGAGTGAAATATTTTGCATTAATTAATGCATTTATTCTTCTTTCAATGTTAGGTGAACGAAGTCACGGGAAACAGCTAGTAATAGTAAATTAAATTTTTTCGTCATTTCAAACTTTTCTTTCAGATCCCCTAAAATAAATAAATAATAATAAAACATGTAAAGAAACTGTATAACATCCTTCGTTGAAAGCCGGTTAAAAATGGATCGGCCTCATTTGTTTTTTTTTTTTTTTTTTTTTTTTTTTTTTTTTTTTTTTAATATCTAAAAACAGTATAGTTAATTATTTTTAACGTATAGTTATCGTTTTAAAGCTTCTTTCACATTTCTGATACTTATCGAAGGTTAAATATTTAATGAATAAACACGAAAATGCTCGCAATAAATACTTTAAAAACAAATTTGTAAACTTTCAAAATAATTGAAAGACTTTTTTATTCTCCTTTCAGTGAATAAAGATGTTGGAAAACTGATAATTTAAAACAAAAAAGTAAAAAATAATCAATCCATAAAACATCATGAACGCTCGTAACCACTTTATAACATAAGCCACCCCATTGTTTTCAGCGGTGTAACAATATGTATGGAGATAAGATGGTCAACACAGTGTTGAGGATTATCTATAATCAGCAATGTTTTCAAATTTCAGCGAAGAGAGGAAGTTCTTTTGTGATGAGAGAAGCAACGTATCCTGTAAAACAATGCTCTCCTTCAGTATTCAAAGAAGCAGAAACTCGCCAGAATTAGGAGCGAAAATTCCCTATTTATTGACGGATCTTTATCAACTCTGACTTTGGCAGAATAGCCAGTCTGTCGTTCAGTTTCAATATCCCGTCGATTTCAGATTTTAAAACAAGATAAAATGGAGTTTAATCTTCCATATTTACATATACATAACGTGCAACAAGTTTTTTAAGCTCTTGTGAATAATTTCTTATCTCTTACAAGTAAAAGTACTATAGTCTGTGGCGGCGAATTTCGATTTTTATAGCTCATTCGATTCGTCTCATCGAGCTAAGTAATTTGCTGCCTCGCATATCGGCTATTGAGTTTTTACAATGACAGGGGGCCGGGTCAAAGTTCAAAATTTCGTTCGATACCTTCAAAGAAATAAGTGCGATTTAAGTTTACTAATTGTTTTTACCGTGTCATACATTGCCAATAACTACTATAAGGTTATATTATTGCTGTTATTATAAGAATTTGTAATTGCAGATAAAATATTCGTATGCTACTTGACAGGCAGGTTCTCGCAAGTTATGATGACCTCGTCTAGTTTTGTTCATCCTGTCAATAATTTTTTCCCGAATGACGAGCAAAAATCTTTGTAACCACACATTGTCGGTTCTTTTGTCATTTCTTCGGAATGAACAATGTGTCAAAAATTGACATCATCAATGCATGTCAGTCTAAGAACTATAAATGAATTTAAATCTTACTTATTTCTTTGACGGTAACTAGTTTTTAATGAACGAAATTTTGAACTTTGACCTGGTCCCCTGTCATTAACAAAACTCAATAGCCGATATCGGAGGTAGCAAATTACTGAGCTCGATGAGACGAATCGAATGAGCTATAAAAATCGAAATTTTCCACCACAGACTATAATAGTACCTTTTTCTTAGTGTTTGGCAACTACAAATAGTTTTTTTTTTCCTCTTCAGACAGCCTTTAAAGTTAGTAAAATTATAGGTTAGTAATAATCCTTTTAACACGTTGTTGACCGGCCATTTAATATTAAATTTTCGTTTTGAATCATTATAACTCCCGCCTTCTTTTAAAAGTTTTTGAAATACTCTTTGTCTAGTTAATTTTTTCAAACTTATACATCAGTAAATATCTTACAGTATGTGTATTTCATGAAAAATTTCTTACAGTCTAACAATGTATTCCCAAATGCATCGTATAAACACACATTCTTTTTGATAAAGATTTTATGCCGTAAAAATTACATAGGCGGAACTAAGTATTTAGGACACGCCTTTAGTAAAGGACACTGGTTTAAAACACGAGGGAATATACTCGTGGCCGGTCAACCAAGTGTTAAGCTTACGTTCGGTTATGAATGTCTTCAATTTATTTATTTATTTATTTATTTATTGTGAATTGAAAACATTGCAAATAGACTCCATCTGCAGATTATAATTACGCGAAATGTATCATTTTAAAGAAAAATGTAATAAATATAAAAGTAAAAATAGTTATACATTCACTATATTTACATTACAGTTCAACATTATAGACAGACAGATGGACCAAACGACGACTCTAGGTGCTACGTATTTATATAATTACGAACGCACCTAAAAATATCCTATATTAAATTATAATCTCTTCTTTAGATTTAATTATAAATTCTAGTGAAATATAGTGTAACACAGTGATAGTACTACATTATAGACGCGAGTATAAAATATCACAAATTTACTAAATGGTGTATACAAATGTCAAAACTTATACATACATTAAAATCAAATTAAAAACATCAACGTTTCGACCAACTTCTATAATGGTTGTTACATTGCTTCTAAAGTTTCAAAAGCGAAAAACAAACCGTCCACATCTATCCATGGATAGTCCATGATAAGATGGGGTCCATGGACTATCTTTGCAACCTTGGATAGTTATCACCGCTGCTTGCCATTTTTAACACTTTCCAACCTAGTTGAAAAGTGTTTATGACTTCGATTTGTCTGGCCGTCTGCCCATGCTCTAACTCCGTAAATATGCTCGGATTGCCCTGCAATTTTTATATGTTATTGTCGTTATCTATAGCATGTTCCCTATTTCAACTGAAGTGTGTAGCACTTATAGTTTTTTACAGGGACACTCAAAAGTATTCCGTTACATTACGGTCTATGGGGAAAAATCATTTGCGGATTATTTTAATGATGTTACACAATTTCAAACACATTGTAATTGATGTGTATCACTAAGGTGCATTACAAGAAGCTTAATATGCAATAGGGTGTGCATAGCACTTATAGTTACCTTACAGGGACAGTCAAAAGAATTCCGTTACATTACGTCTATGGAGAAAAATCGTTTGCGGCTTAAATAAATAATATTTCACTATTTCAAACGCATTGAAATTTATATAGATCACTAAGGTGCATTACAAGAGACTTACTACAGAATATTGTGTGTATAGCAGTCATCGTTCATTTAAAGGGACATACAAAAGAATTCTCTACTGTCTGTTAACAATCATTCCTGGAAGTGCGTTTTAAGTGGCTGAACGCGATTTTAAATTCAACTCAATTTTTGTCTATTACTTGGTCTTTATAAGTTCTGTAGATAATATACAGGGCAGCACAAAATTTCGCGAACACATTTCCGTTTATGGACAGAAACTCCAGAAGGAGAATTTTAAACTGTGCTACGCGTTTCCTAACTGAACTAAAATTGAGCATCCTATGTAGTCTATATACAAATCTATAGATCCTATACAGGGCTGAATAAAAGTATTCGGATATTTTTCAGAATATTGTATAGGTTGGAAATTCCTGAAATTACGTTTTTAAATATGTTATGCGTTTTCCAAATTGTTTACTTAGATGTTATCTTTCAGCTTATTAAACGGTAATGATTTGTAAAATTATTTTGGAAGCGTTGGAAAGTGTTACATAATCTATGCTTGACGCATGATTTTTTGTTCTTGTTAGTTTTGAAGTTGGTTATCCGACAGTGGGTGCCTGACCATTCTTCATCGGTAATACGTCTAAAGCTGTTAGATTTTTGTCCGTTAGGCGGTGCTTCTGCATTCGTTTCTGCTTGTGGTTGGTTGGAACGATGGTTGATGGTTAAAGAAGTGGTTTTTTTTAATTTGTGGACGGTTTGTTTTTCGCTTTTGAAACTTTAGAAGCAATGTAACAACTATTTCCTGGGGATGACCCTAGAAGTGGGTCGAAACGTTGATATTTTTAATTTGATTTTAATGTATGTATAAGTTTAAAATTTGACATTTGTATACACCATTTAGTAAATTTGTGATATTTTATACTCACGTCTTTAATGTAGTACTGTTTCTTTTTGTAATCGTCCAGTATTTATATTTTCGTCCAGTGATAGTATTCCAGGAAGAATTTATAATACTCTACACAACTCAAGCAATAAAATGTGTCGAAGTTTGAAAGTATAAAGTCACACGTCATTTTAAAATATATAATACTTAATTATTTTTTTTATTTAATGTAATAACATAGTATAGCTACACGTAAAGAAAATTTTACCGCCTGTAGAAGGCTATTTCAGGCATTAAATATAATTAGACTAGTGAACCTTTAAAATGTCATTGAATTTCGAAAAGCATCAGTCATTCAACACATTTATCAGCCTTTTTTTTTTCCAACAACTACTATTTTTAATGACTAACAACTATCTTTAAACTTCTCTCAGCATTTATCTGTTATTCATTCGTGAGAAAAAAAAATATGACAATAAACATTTGAAAACAAATTTCTAAACTTGTAGAATGACTGAAACACTGTTTTTTTTTATAAGAATAAAAAAATTGAAGATGTCCACAAAAATATTATTAAAAATATAGACAGAGAAACTAATCATAAATAAATAAAAAATCACGAGTAACGTATGTTGGTTGCAAAACCCATCTTTCTGTTTTCAAGACAGAACAATGTGTATCGAGATAAGACTGTCAATACCACATTGAGGATTATCGATAATCATCTTCCTATATTTTTCGAAATTTCAGCAAAGAGAGAAGGTGTTGAGGTAATGTTTCCTGTGAAACAATCATCTCATTCGTTGCAAAAGTTGTCGAATTCGCCTCCTGGGAGGGGAGGGTTCTCTATCGACAACAGTTATTGACGGATTTTTATCTTCACTGCCTACACAGAAAAAACACTCATTAGATTCTTAGATTCTTCTAGTTTCTAGAAGATCCTGTCGATTTTAGATTTAAAAATGAGACATTTTTTTTTTAAAGTAATAAAACCGATTTTAAGGGATTTTTTCTTTCCTTAGCGTTTTTATTTATCCACATTAGAATTCTGTACGGATCAAGTTATCCTGACCCGAACTCGAAAACTGTATTTGAAGTCAACCCCGACCCACCCCGTGTTCGAATACATTCATCTTTATTTTAATACAATTATGAAAAACTGTCAGTATATTTCTAAGGAAAGATGATTCTCAAGGAAAGATGAAAGCGGTCCATTACGAATTGCTTATGGTATTTATAATTTTATTTTCAACACTCTATAGGCATACAAGTAAAATGTATGACACTATTTGAATGTAATCCTGATCAAAAACTGTTTCATCATCCATGAGAGAACATTTAAGATTTTACTTAAACAGAGTAAATTTTGTTCGTGTTTAAAGTGCATAATATATACAACAAAATAAAATTTACTTAAAAACACACGCTGTAATGTCTCAAATTCTTTTTTAATTACTACTAATTGTAACAGTATAAGAAATGTGTAAAGGTTTAATAAGAGTGTAGTTTTGCAGATGGAGAACATAAAACATCTAAGAGAGGTCATCCATTTTCGGCTAAAGACCACTTCTGACACTATAAGAACTCTATTTCCCTAAAAGAATCTCGAGTGTGACGTTATAAAGACAGTAATGTGGTAGTAACTTTAAGATACTTAAGGCTATTCCCAGGCCACTTAATTTCTGCAGTGTATATATAAACGAAGCCTCCAGGGGTCCCAATCCCAAGTAGGTAATGCTGGTGATTTTTGCGAAAGGGAGTCAATCTCTCCTAGAGATATTTTCGTCAAAGATGTTGCCAGGAAGTTAACTTGTCGAGAAGCGAAGCTAGGCCTTCCTGAGAAGTGAATTTTATGTGTATTGAGATGTATGTTGACAGTGTGTGAAGTCGTAACCGTCAATAAATTAATGTTTGTTCAGAAACAAAGTCTTTTTTAATTTAAACTGCGGTACAACGCGTATCAAACAGTCTGTTTTTCTTTGTTTAGACAACATACTCACTGTGAAAGTTTTTAACGAACAAAACGACACAACCGTCTTCAATAACGTATTCAAGTACTGTCCCCTATCTGATACTATTTTTAGAAATAAAATCAAGGACGAAATAACAGAGACATTCTTTGTCACAATTGCCATTCTCTTAAATTAGGAACTGTTAAAACATTATCGTTTATGTGGCATTATCGTTTTTATTTTCGAGAAGATTTCATACTTTGATAAAATTGAAAGGTTTTCGATATTCTTTTATTGTATTGAATACATTTAATACCTATGATAAATAAAACTGTTTTATGTTTAATGTTATAGAAAAGTAGTTTAATAGAGAAAATGGGTATGTTTTTGTATGTTTTGGGATTAAGATTTCTTTAAAACGATAATTTGTTTTGTTTTTAAAGTTTTCAAAGTTATAAAACTTCATCGGTTTCTTCCAAATAACATTGGTGCAATATAAATCATTTAAATTGAAGGTTGATTTTGCACTCGGTTAAAAAAATTTTGAAAACTTTGCGAAATATATCTTTTCAGGCAGTTGTTATGTATAAGGTGGGTGAACCAAAAGGTGGCCAGTTTTCTTAAGGTAGCCCACCCCTCAAAAGTAGAATTAATTTAATTTTTAATCAGAAAATGGAGTTACTGCATTATCAAACATCTATCTGCAGTGAACGTGGCTGATTTTAAAGAGATTAGCTTGATAATCTGACATTTTATACAGTGATTTCACTTTTGAGAAGTAGTCATTCTAATTACCAGGCAAGAAGAAATTTTAATTTACACGTGTTTAAATTTTTAGAATTTTTTGAGTTATGATACGTTTTCTGAAAGCTTATTTATTTCTCTTTAACTACATTTAGCTCAATTTTAAGAAATTTATCAGATACATCGTGCAAATAGCGACCATACGCATCTTCCCAATGTGGCCACCTTAGAAAACAAATGTGGAAATCAGTGTAGTAGTAAGGGTGCTTTTCAAAATTTCTGCATAAATATCTGAAAAGCTTATTACTATTCATTGTTAACACCAGAAATCACTCAAAAGAAGTCAGTAACTCCCAGAAGAAAATTCCTGAACTACTGCGCACAAAAAGTGCTTCAAGGTATTTTCCTGTCATAAGATAAGACGATTAAGACGAAAAACTCGAAAGATATCAAAAGAAAGAAAGGACCATCAGAGCACAATAGTAAGCAAAATAGTTTTTCGAGTATTTTTTCACGTTTTAAAAGTGATTTCAATACGTGGGCCACCTTTGGAACACTATGCGCCAAAGGTGGCCCATAAACTACAATTTTGAAATTGTATTATAAAAGTAATTAAATTTTATCTTACAAACAAAAGTATACTTGAGATGTATTAGAGATAAGTGTGAAATTTTACAAAAAAAAAAAAAAAAAATTCAGCATATACATCTAACCAGAAAATTATAAAAAAAATTCCTCAAAGCTGAACTATAGCCACCCCTAGTTCACCTACCTTAGTATATTCGGGGTTTTTTTTTTTTTTTTTTTTTTTTTTTTTTCATGCGAATGTGTTGTTGTTTTTTAATAATATTTTAATAAACAATAAGAAAAATAAAGATTAAAAAGTGGATGTGAAATTATTTTATCTAATATAAATATTTCAGGGTCTACAGATAAAAACTAATTTGAACTTTTTAAACGAAAAAAAATAGCCTAGGTGTTACAGTACAATTTAAAAAAAATCTTCTCTAAAATCTCCTTAATTCATAAGTTTAAACAAAACAATCAACCAAACATGGTTTAACACTATCTGTTAAGATAAAGACAGCCGATGACAATGTGTTTCGAAGTCCAGAGGAGGATGTATAAGTCCTTTTGTGTTGCCTGTAAAACAATCTTCTCCTTAGCTGCACCCACGTAAAGGAGAAGGAGAGTGTCTCCTGGAATTTGGGGGTGGGATCCTTATCGGCACGGCATCCAGTCGAATAGCTTCATGATCGGTCATTAGTTTGCAACTGTTTTGTCGATTCCAGATACCAAATTAAGATAAGTGGAAAGCGAAATTTACATTTCAATGTTTGCAGTTAGGTTATTGTGCGTTAAGATTCGAAGTCTTCTGATGCATGTTAATAATAATTAAACGGATTAATGGAAATAATATTAAAATGTCGACTTTTAAACAACAATGTTCTTCTCTTTTCTTGAGTGATATATTTCTCTACTTTATGAGTAGTGCTGCACTCTCTTTTTGACTGAAATTCGGTTGCCACCACAATTTCCGAAAGGTAATCGTCGAATTAATTTAATAATTTAGGTCATTCAATAAAAAAAATTATTCTATTCTAAAAGAGTGGTAGCTTGTTGGCCCGCGGACCACAGGTTCTGCGCCTCTTCTTAGCAAACTGACATGGACTGCTCTAAATACACGCTAATAGGCGCTGTTTTAAGAAGATTACCCGATTAAGGAAGATTAAAATGATATTATCACGACTAGTGGTAATCGGGTTGCCATTAGTGATACCTCAACCCTTTGATTTAGTTATACCCTTTAACTTGAATATTTGTCGGTGCCCAAAGCCACATTTACTGCTGGCGCAGCAGCTGACGGCTATTTGTTTTTTTTTTTTTTCGTTGTTGTTTTTTTTTTGTGTGTGATTCATTAAGTAAGATTTACTATACATTTGAAAATCAGCTTGTATAAAATGGTTCAGTAGAATTTTATAACGACGCTTATAAGAATAGCGTTTTAAATAAGATGTTTTAAATCTGACGTCATTTTCACCATTCAATAATTTTTGCGCGTAATAATTAATTATTGTAACCTATTCTTTACTTTTTAATATTCATGTGTAAATATTTTTTTTAATGGTAAAGTGTTTGCAAATTTTATTATTTGGGCTATTTAAAATCGGACAACAGTAGATACAAAACCGTTATTTCAAAGTATGAATTAAAATTTCTTGAATTAAATTTCTTGAAATAATGAAATGTTAAATACAAATTTGAAAAAAAAAAATTAAGAAATTAGACACATTGAAAATGAGACACATCAAAAATGACCAGTCACTACACAACACAATCTCGTGAAGTAGGTGCCCGCAAAAAATTGTTTATGCATCCTATAAAACGTTTTGTAACTTGACTGATTTCAACATTAAGTAACGTTTAAAATAATTCTTCGACTCTAAAATTTTTCTTCAATGGGTTTATCACACATTTCTGTAAAATTACCAGTTTTCATGTTTCATAGGCAATAACGTTTGCATTCAATTACGGTTGCAGCAGCAGCATTAGTTACTTTATCTTTGTAATAATATCATATCAGTTATCTAGTGTGAAAATTTGGCAGAAAGACAGTTTTTCGTTATACAACATTAAAAAAGAAATTGAAAATATTTAATAATCTGCATAAAAACGAATTCAAATGTTTTATACTGAAAAATATAGGATGAATAAAAAATGAATCAGACGATTTTTAAGGCCAATAGAGGTACTTTCTGAATTCATTTTAGTTCTGAAAAACATGAAATGGATAGATGTTCGTATTTAGAAACTCTGCCGTCACATCGAAATGCATTTTTGGTAAAGCCAGAAGATCTTTCAAAAAACGTTCAATCAACGTTCTGAACCGAATTCCTGACCCGAAATAGGGAGGATTTTTCCCGAGAAGGGATAAAAACGCGTGCTCAAGTGACCCGAATAGCTCATAACTCGATAAGTAATTTATTTATCCAGACATACAAGACTCCATTCGTTACCAAATCGCTTCCATGGTCAGGCCTGCCAATTTTATGCCTTTACGTATAAAAATGAATCAGAAAATGTGTCAGAAAGTTTCGCATTGTTCAGCAGGTCATTTGAGAGCTACCTTAATTCTTCACTTAGTAACGAAGACTAAAACTTTGTTTTTAACACTTTCCAACCTAGTTGAAAAGTGTTTATGACTTCGGTTTGTCTGACCGTCTAGCCGCGTGCTCTAACTCCCGTCAATAGGCTCGGATTACCCTGCAATTTGTATATGTTATTGTCGTTATCTATAGCATGTTCCCTACTTCAACGGAAGTGTTAGTTTTTTTTACAGGGACACTCAAAAGAATTCCGTTACTTTACGCTCTATGGGAAAAAATCATTTGCGGTTTATTTTAAGGATGTTACGCAATTACAAATACATTGTAATGGATATATATCACTAAGGTGCATGACAAGAAGGAATCTGGGGAATATAGGGTGAATAGGATGTAGCACTTAGAGTTACTTTTCAGGGACAGTCAAAAGAATTCCGTTACATGACGTCTAGGGAGAAAAATCGTTTGCGGTTTAATTGAATAATGTTTCACTATTTTAAACGCATTGAAATTTATATAGATCACTAAAGTGCATGACAAGAGGCTTACTACAGAATAGTGTGTGTATAGCAGTCATCGTTCATGGACAGGGACACACAAAAGAATTATCTACTGTCTGGTAACACTCATTCCTGGAAGTGCGTTTTAAGTGGCTGAACGCGATTTTAAATTGAACTCACTTTTTGTCTATTACTGGGTGTGTATAAATTCTGTATTTCATATACAGAGCAGCACAAAAGTTCGCGAACCCATTTCCGTTTATGGACAGAAACTCTAGAAGGAGAATTTTAAACTGTGCTACGCGTTTCCTATCTCAACTAAAATTGAGCATCCTATGTAGTCTATATACAAATCTATAGATCCTATACAGGGCTGAATAAAAGTATTCGGATAATTTTCCAAATTTTGTATATATGTTGGAAATTCCTGAAATTAAGTTTTTAAATAGGTTCTGCGTTTTCCAAATTGTTTACGTAGATGTTGTCTTTCAGCTTATTAAGCGGTCATGATTTGTAAAATTATTTTGGAAGCGTTGGAAAGTGTTACATAATCTATGCTTGACGCATGATTTTTCCTTTTTGTTAAGACTTAGCATTATTTATCGAGATGTAAATACCAATGTTTCACACGATCTGTGATCAGCTGAGTCGTTGTTTCCGACGAAGAGCGATGTTCGTGAACGAAAGTGTTTAGGAAGTTCTTTTGTGTTGAGATACTATAGCCAATAAAATCTTCTGTGCCGCTGTGAAGGAACAAAACTCGCATGAGTTTGGAGAGAATCAACAGGCTTATAGGTGTTTTTTTTTTCAGAGTCAATAGGGTTACCAATTATTATTTAATATCGATAAAGTTAACTTTTGGGACTATTCAGTTTACTACTAGGATCAAAACGTTCCAAAACTGTAGTATGTAGTTTTTTTTTTAATTCTATTCATAACACTTTAAAATAAATATGCAAAAAATAATTTTTTTAAAGTAAAACTAAAATTAAAAAATACTTTTTTTTCTCAGCCAGAAGAAAATCATTTCTGGATATGACAATAAAAGCTTCGTGTACTCAAAAAACATTGAACAGAAGTTATAAGCAAAATTGACCGTGCAGTTTAATGCTCGGTTCACATGACCTGGCCGTTTCATGAGTCAATTTGTTATACCAAGTAACCTCTTAAAAATAATTACATCACACAAATCAACTCATTCCGCAGTTTAATGGGTTTTTTTCAGCGACCTAACTTCAATGTTTAGACCCTTATCATATCATTTTTCCGAGATGTTCAAACACTTTTCTCCACGTCTTTCTCTTTCAACAAAATACGTGAAAGTAAAAGAATGACAATAATGAAACTTCCATTTAAAAATTGTTTTGTGTTAGAACTTCAGAGTAGAAAGCATTCTTTTATACATAAATCACGCTAGACAATGTAGTACTTTATTTATTTTATTTTTTTTAATGAAATATAAACACATAAACTCATAAAAACTTTCTTTTACTTAAATAAGGTGTCACACAAAATATGCATATATAAACAAATAAACCACTGGCATGTTTCGGTTTCATGAGAGATAAAAAACATCATCACAATAATACAACTCCATACAATCAAAACATATACTACATACAAAACAAATAAACGCCCTCTATGATCCATCATGAAAATAAATAAAGACACTGATTTAAAATTGTTTACTCACGTGGCTCCCCCTATTCAAGTTTTCTTTAACATATTTATTTAGTCATTCCAACCATAAAGTTGGAATAATATACAAATATAAAGTACTAACAAAAACGTCATATTCCTGATACAGACAGGAGAACTACCAAAGAAAGTATGCGCAAAATAAATAAAATATATATAGTTTTAATATTTGTACCTTTATTGCATATACGAAACACGTGAATTTTAAAGTGCATTTCAAGGGTAAAAAAACCACACGTCTTATACAACGGTCAATATAGCATTTATGGTACTTAAATGTTATCCGGGCCAGGAAGACAGATCGCCAAAAATGATCGCCCATCGTACATTGTGTTCAAAACGGTAATTTAAATGCACAGTTAATTTATACCCCGTTGAAAATGATAAATAAGATAAAAGCAAAATTAAAATAATACAAAACCGTAACATTTATTAAGTACATAACATGAAATTGACGGCTTTTAGCCATAAACTATATTAACCATATGGTATTTTTATGACCGGCGGATCGTTATGTCCCGCTCCATAATAAATATCGTATAAATATTTTATATTTATAAATATACTATATTAATGAATATATCTATATCTAAGCTACATCCTATTATATAGTTATACGTATATAAATACGTCCTTTAACCCCTTGGGGACGAGCGACGCATAATATGCTCAGAACCCTCGATTATTCCCACCAGTTACTTTTTATTGCCTTATTTAATGACAGCATTTCTGAGATTCAATTAGGCGAATATTTCTGTTTTCAAAAACCGGTCGTAAAAGATTAAAAATTCTGTAAAAGACGCTCGTCGCGAAGGGGTTAATAGGACAAATATATGATATTAACGATGCAGTTACAATCAAGAAAGCAATAAATAATATAAAATATGACTAGTCTGATATGCCAATTCCAAAACATTATTCTAGTCAATACCTGTTAATACTTCAAAAAGAAAAAATGCAGCATAGCAGCGCCACCTATTGGGCTATTGACACCAAAACCTAATCAACATCCTTTTATATGAAGGTCTAACTGGATCTAAAGTTTGATGAAATTCTGTGCATTATTTCTGGAGATAGAGCTATCTCGAAAAACATAGCTCAGCAGCGTCACCTGCTGGGCGATTGACACCAAAAACTAATCAGCACCCATTTATAACAGGGTCTAACTGAATCTAAAGTTTTATTAAATTATGTGCATTAGTTCTTGAGATAGAGTGCCATACAAATTTTTGTCACATACAGACAGAGTGACAGACATTTTCTAAAAACAGTCCAATCGGGTTCAGGACCTTCCAAAACGTATCCATCCGTCGAAAACCGGAAGTCGAAAATTTTCACGAATCCAATACTTTCTTCTTGTAAAGATAGAAGAAAGTAAAAAAGGGTTCACTGTGATTAATATTTCCGGCGTCATTGTTGGCACAGCCAATCTGACCTGGCACGGTTAATACGTAAGTACGGCATCTATTTTAAAATACTTTTAGCTAAAAGGCTATCAAAGCCTGAGAGCTTATGTGCCCGCCGGTTCTGTATGTATGTACGTAACGGATAACTCTTGATAGAACTAACCGTTTTACTTTAAATTTTGTTTACAGGTTCCTTGTGATAAGGCGCTTCCCTGATTAGTTTTGGAGGTTCATTGGTTAAGCATAAAGGGGGGAAACGGCAGTCTAACCCCCCATAATTTAGATAAATAGGTTTTTCATGCAGAATTATCCCATTTTCTTCAAATTTTGTATATAGGTTCATTTTGATAATGCGCTTCTGTCAATAGTTTTGGGGGTTCATTGGTTAAGTATACATATATATAAGGGGGATAACCCCCCCCCCCCTTAATTTAGATAAATGAGTTTTTCATGCAGAATTATCCGATTTTCTTCAAATTTTGTATATAGGTTCATTGTGATAATGCGCTTCTCTGAAGAGTTTTGGGGTTCATTGGTTAAGTATAAAGGGGGGAAGGGGGGGGGGCTAATCCCCCCTTAATTTAGATAAATGGGTTTTTCATGCAGAATTATCCGATTTTCTTCAAATTTTGTATATATATTCATTGTAATTAGAGAATTCCCTGATTAGTTTAAGGGGTTCATTAGTTAACTATGAGGGGGGTAACGGGGGGATGACCCCCTTAATATATTGTTGATTTTTTTATTTTTCGAGGGGCATATTTCAAATTCTTTGAAATAAGAGTATAATATACAATTAGTGTGAATAGCCTGTGAGCTCAATATGCCCTCAGTTTAACTGGGCAGTTTTCTTTTTATTTTAAATGCGTCTTATTTGATTTGATTTTCATTTTTTTGTAACATTGTACTAAAATTCTGCAGTAGATAATGTAAAAAAAAAAAGGAAAGAAAGAAAGAAAGAAAAAGAAAGACAAAAAAATGATGTTGTAAACGATTTTCTCCGGAACGAAATCGAAATGCATTTAAACAGCCCCACATCGTTGGAATGTTGGATGCACTAAAATCCGAAGTTTTCCATCTAACGGCGGACGAGCGTTCAGTCAAATAGTTCGACAGCCATTTCGTAGCATTTCTGCTTTTCGGGTCGTTCGATAGAGCACAATTATGCTTCCGTCATGAGATGTTTACGGGAGTTAGTGGATGGTTCGAAATTGATAATTTAAAACTTTTGCAACAACGTCGAAAAACTATTTCGATTTTTTAAAGAAATTTTAAAAACATAACTGAAAAATTTGGTATTTTTATGTTATCCCGGAACTCAATATCGCCATCCTCCGTATTGAATTGATTTCATTTAAAAAATATATAAATATTTCACTCTTTTCAATTTAAAATACTCGATTTTCATTTATCACATACACTCAAAACGCACATTTTATTTGATAATCAAAAGAATGTTCCTAATTTACACGCCCGAAAACTGCTATTGGCAAAAATGAAGAAGGCTATTGGCGAGATTTGCGCCCGGCTAACATAAAAGTATCAAAAATCGATACACAAATTTAACAATAATAGAATATTCAAAAATACGCTTCTACGAGTATTTTTCGAAAAGATGACTCGGAACATTCATTTATTCTTTCGTCAGTGGAATCACTGCCCCCTTGAGCTCCCCGTCTAAGTTTTAAACGTTTAACTATTACAGGATTTAAAAAGAAATTGATTGACTTTCACGGAAACCGTCCCCTTAGAATTTTTTCACCAAAAAAAAAAAAAATCTTAATTTTTAATTTATTTAAATAAATCGTGCAGAATAAATTTTTAAGTTATTTAAACTTTTATAAAGATTTTTTTTTTTCAAAAATCATCAGAGAGAAACAAAATGTATTAATTAGATTTGAAAAATCAATATGGCAATCACTTTCCGTCCTCTGTTGCAGGAGCCTATGAATCCAATAGTTCGAGGGTCTTTTATAGTGTTTCCCGCCCGTCGCGTTCCGAGGGTGGCGGTTACGGTTAAAGGAACTTTCGCCTTCATGAAGGCTGTTCTCAAATCCAAACTGGCTACTGGATGACACATTTTTAATTCATTTTTGTTCGGAAACGTAAGAAATTGTCAGGTGTTTTGAGAAACTTTGTAAGCGAAAGACGTTTTCCACTTTTTGGTAAAGGCAGAAGACCTTTCAGAAAATACTGTCAAAGTCGGCGTTTTAAACCGAATTCCCGATGCTGCACTGAGAGAAAGGAGAAAAACGTGTCTTCCGTGACATGAATCGCTTATAACCGGATACGTCATTTATGGATCAAAAAATTGAGAATCGCTTCGTAATCAGGCCTGCCAAATTTATACCTTTGCGTTTAAAAATGAGCCAGAAAATTTCGTGTTGTTGAGCAGGTCATTTGAGAAGCACCTTAATCGCAGAATTTCAGGATTCCATTTCTCTAAGTAAATAGTGAATCTATAACCATGAACATCTGTAACCCTCGCCACGCCAGCCATCTCGTCGTTCGATATTCCCCACTGACGAGAGAAAAACGTTGCCGGAGAGAGAGAGTTTCTCATTGATTGTTCGGAAGCTTTTTGGAAAATCTATCTCGAAAATCGCAGTGTATCATGAAACGATTACACCGGAATCCCATTTACAACTTCGACTGATGTTCGCGTTTCCACAAAACTTTTAATGAATTAAACAATGAACTCAGATTTTTGAAGGAAATAAGAAAATAAAATAACAAGCTTCATTTACATGCCAGTAGTTTCTAGGATTAATAATAATAATTAGGATCCATTTTTAGTTGCGTTTGTCATTCTATAAATACGTAGCACCCAAGAGTCGTTGTCTGGTCCGTCCGTCTCTTTCCCGACCGAATGGTTTGAAATTTAAGATATATGATAGTTGCAGAATTTTGTCGAGTCATTGCAAATTTTATGAAAATTGAATCCAAACTTAAAAAGATATTCATAAAAGTTTTCTTCATTCTATTCAATCAAATCAGACGTAATTACTAATTCAATGATATCCCGTAATAGGTCATGATTTTAGGTTGCCAGGGTGATGACGCCCTATTGAAGAGGGAGTCCTGTTATTTCCTTATGACTCAATTTAAAAACCGAATTTGTATGTTAAAATTGTTTCATGATAGGAATCCTATAATCTATCGACTGTTTTTTTGGAAAGATGTTTCCGGAAAAATAGACATTCAATGGAAAAAAAGTTCTGAAAAGTTCTGAAAATTTCAAAGCGAGGCTTCCGTTTCCCGTTGGAATTTTCAATCCATGTCAACAAAAGATAAAATTAAAATGTACTTATTTTAGGACGGAAATGATTCCAATCATAATAACAGACGATATATATATTTTTCCAGTGAAATAATAACGATGATTTTCTTACGATTTATTTGCACATAAGTATAATTTTAATGTAACATTGCTTGTAAAAGTGTATTAAAACTTGATTTCATAAAATAAAATAAAATTCTAGCTCAAGAACTATTGAACGGATTTTAATAGAACTTTAGATTCAGTTAGAACTTGATATAAATGGGTTGGTATTTCTTTTTTGTCTATGCGAAACCTGTGTGAGATAGAAGAAAGTTTTGGGATTGACACACATCCGACTAAGTTTTTAAAGGAATGCGGGGTAAAATTTTGGATTCTTCAACCCATCACACTTTTCTGAGTCTGTATTTTTAGACTGCAGTCTAGCTTCAAAAAATTATTTCTCTGTTCATTTGAAATGATCGACACTGTATGTTATTATGTGTAGCGTATTTTATAAGATTTATTTCCCAGAATGGAAGCATTTACTGTATAAAAATACGGATATATATTTTTTGTTCTTTCATATTTTAACTAGTTTTTATGAATCCCATTTGTTTGTCATTTAAATACTTAAATAATAATAAAAAATTATATGTTTGCTTTAAATTATTATTTAATTTTTAATTTTTTCTATTGATAACTTAATTTATTTTTTCATATACTAATTATAAATCTAAAACTGTACTATTTCTGTTTTCTATTGTAATCTATTCATATCATTCTTCAGTGAATAACATTTTGTGCAATTTTAACTTTAAATATAAATCATAAGGTATTTTTAAATTCCTCTTACGATAATTTGTTATTTTAATATTAAGTTTAATTTAAGCATAGAGATGGCAGCATTTTTATTTTACCTAGAAATTATTAATTATAATGTTTATTATTTCTATTAACAGATGGCAGCAGTAATGCTATATTTAAAAAAAACTTTAAAGTTATCCACAGTTTTTTTTTTTTTTACTTCTAATGCATCTCGATATTTATTTTTTTCCTTGTCTCCTCCTATTTTTCGTATGTTATGTTGTTAAAATAGACATTTTTTCTAATAGTTTTACAATTTATTAATTACATTTATTACTATTTATCTTCAGCTTAATTATTCATCTTTTTCGTTATTTGATAATCTTAATAAAATAACTGCAACTTATTAACATGTAATTATTTCAGGTGTTTGTGACAATCTTTTGTCCAGTTCATACATTCAAAATTGTGATGGTAAGTAAAGACGTTTCGTTTTATTTTCTAAAATGGATTTATTTTTTTATGATATATTTAATCTTTTCCATTCAATTTGATATATTATTATTTTGATTTTCTGTTGGTATAGATATCGCATTTTTCTTATATGGATTTCAGGATTGATCCACTCAATCAATATTTTTACAGGTGGTGTCGCAGATGATCAGGCAAATTGATAGTCATTTCTGCTTAATCGCTTACTCTATTCAAACAGAAATCGTTTGTTTCTTGTGGAATATTGCCCTTGATTAATTGTTTCAAAATGTAAGTTTCTATTTTATTTTTGTAATGTTTGTTAATTTTTCTAAACATTATGTTCTTAGAATTTTTACTCTTTTTTTAATCTGCGCATTCAGCAATATTTAAATTTTCTATCGTATTCGTTATTTTCGTATTATTGGTTATTTTATTATGTGTAGATTATCTTGTGATTTAAAATTTACATTAAGTGCAAAATAAATTACTCTCTTTCTCTCTCTCTCTCTCTATATATATATATATATAATTAAAAGGAATTCACATATGTAAAAATCAAAGGAAAAGATAATGCAAAACTAAAACACAGTAAATTGAAGATGCAAATACTAAGAACTATGAATGTTTTATGGATTCTTCAGAGGAGCTTCCTAACAAATAATTCGTAGTAAATATATGTTATTTCGTCGAACATTATCAGCATTAGGACTAAAAATGACACTGTTAAGCTCCTTATAACATATCGAAAAACCAATGATTAAAAGAAATTAAGATAACCAAGAAATAAATTGAAAATTCAACAAAAGAAGATAATAAATTTGCAGCTGTAGTATTGAACAGCTCACCCATGTAAAAAAGTGTCAAAAAATGCAATCGGAATCAGATCGACTCCATGGACTGTGGATAAAGCAAATTATCCTATGTCATGTTGGAGAAAGAGTAAAAAACAGTATGGATTAAAGAACGTGTGCTGCCATCTAGAAATGGTATGAATAACTTACATTACCTAAATCTAATTTAAAAGGAAAGTCACTTTGTTAAAATTAATCGACAAATGAAATTACATTATAAAAAAAATGAAGAAATGGAACGAGGATAAAAGAAGTATATGGTAAAAAATAAAAATAACAATAATAACAGAAAAAAATCATTATTATTAAATAGATGTTAATTAGTAATAAATAGTTATTAAAATATTTATTAAAAATATTATATTTAAAAATATATATAAAAAGCTGTTAATTACTAATAATTGATTAAAAGGGGTACAAGTATAACCAAGAACTCAACATGTAAGATTATGTATGATAAATAAATGTGTAACCACTTTCCTTTTAGTAAGAATGTTTAAACTTTAATTTTTAGCAATCCCGACCTCAACCCTCCTTAATGTTTTTTTCAATTTTATATATATTTTTTTTTTGGGGGGGGGGGAGGGAGGGGGGAGGAAGGAGATATTTTTTTTATATATGTTTTTATAGTTTTTTCCCCATGCCCACACATCATAATATTTTTTTCTGATTTTATAATTTATATATATATATATATATATATATACACTAGGGGG
The DNA here is from genome assembly GCA_963931845.1 of Maratus michaelseni. Taxonomy (NCBI): domain Eukaryota; kingdom Metazoa; phylum Arthropoda; class Arachnida; order Araneae; family Salticidae; genus Maratus; species Maratus michaelseni. Next base: position 476,026,278 of record OZ007587.1, read on the forward strand.
CTCTGCCCCCTACGAGCTACGCTCACCAACCCTCGTTCTGACACCGCAGACTTTAAAAACACTCTGATTTGATCAACTCTAAAACGATTGCGGAAGATTGAATTATAATTAAACGACCAGTGACTACCTGCTGTAATCGGATTGCCATTCATTTTCCTTTGACTGGGGGATTTTAAGGCCGATTCAACTGATGTCGAAACAGCTAACAACTGTTTTCGTGATTCATAAAATAAGATTAATTAAACATTTGAAAATCAACCTGTGCAAAGTGGTTAAGTCAGCAATGTCGCTGCATCGGAAAATTTTATAACGATGCTATAGAAAATTGGGTACTTCCATTATCTCTTCTACTACTTTCTATAAAAGAAAAGAACTGTCACCAAATATAGGATTTATAGCCAAAAGTGCATATCTGTGGCGTCGCATTCAATTGACATCAGATGTGTTACGCGTGTTAGTTATGTCATCGAGTGATCTCAAATTCAACGTTTATCTGTATTTTTAATTATATTTTACCAATTTATTAGTTATTTCGTTGATTTAAACGTAATTATTAACAGTAAAAATACAGTTTTTAATTGAAGGGAAATATTATTAATTACGCTGTTTTAAAATTTGCAATAATAGGTAAAATATTTTGTCGGAATAAATTAATTTTACCCTACTTAATGCTTTGAAAACGCGTAATAATTTAATTATTTCTCTTTATAATATTCACGCGCAAGTATATTTTTTATTACGTAATTTTCTACATTTACTGCTTTTAACACGTGATCATTTAATTATTATTTTAAAGTTTTTTTTCGGTTTTTAATAGTCACGTGTAAATACATTTCTTAATTGAAATGAAATGTTATTACGTGCGCTATTTTACAAATTGGCAACAATTCAAATAATGGATTTTATGAAATATGAAATATATCTTCATCAAAATAATGAAAATTTTGAGTAAAAAAATTGAAATATAACCTCAAAAAATGACTCAAATTAAAAAAATAATTGCAGTCTGCACACCGCAAACTTGTCAACTATATCCTTATAAATTATGGTTAAATTCCTGTGCATAGTTTTCGTTTCTATAAAACATTTTTAAGGCAACTATTTTGACTAACTTTAATATTAAATATGTCTTAAAATAATTCTTTGATTTAAAAACTGTCTGCTTCAGCGTGTTTATCGAACATTTCTTTTAAAAAAACTTCCCATTTTCATATTTTTATATGCAATAGTTTTCTGGATATTAGTCCAGAAAGACTTCAAATGGAAAGATCTTCATTGACAGCGTCTGCGGCGGCGGTGGTTACTTTTTTTTTAATATAGAGAGATATATAACAAATACCCAAACTGGTAAAAGAAAATGCATTAACCATAATAAAATGAAAGGAAGGTGATAATTATATAACAGTACTGCCTGTTTTAAATAAATCAAATTACGCCTGATAGGTTGGGAAGAACATAAACCGTTTAATACGGATACACATATTACTAACTTAACGAACTTACTTTATTTTAAATTCCAGAAGCCATTTTCCATTTAAATTTTATATCCAGTTAGAATTTGTTTTAAAATTAATTTCGTTAGTGTAATAAATTTTTACGCTTTCTTTAAAATGATTACTCTTCAATTTTAACACGCATTAAATATATTTTTTTCTTTATTTCGAAAACGTTATGCCGATCTTAAAGAAATCAACTTAAACATAAAAAAAAACACCCTAGTTAATTCGATTAAACAGTTAAGGTTTTTATAAAAACAAGATTAACTTCCTTTTTTATTCTCATTTTTATTGGAGACAAAATGTAGAAACTCATTTATTTTTGTCGCGCGTTTCTAAGAGAATCGAATAAAAACTTGTTTAAAAATTCAAATGGGAGAAAATGAAATGGATTATTCTTCGTTTTTTTTTTTTTTTCTATACCTATTTTTTATCTGTAAAATAAAATCAATATTTATCTTTTTTTCACCATCAACCGTTGTTATTATAACAATTCCTATTTGTGAAATGATTTGAATGTCACTAATTTTTAAAAATTAAAAGGAAAAAATAATAAAGAGTTATTGACTAAATTATAAAAATTAAATATTTATTAACATGTATTATGGTTTTTCTGGAGTAAAAGCATTTTTTTTTCGCTTTGAAAGCGTATTTTCCAGTCCCCTCCTCCACCCCTTCCTCTAAATTTTAATTGACATGCCTTAATCTCAGCACGGGCGGAAAGAAAAATCTCTGAAAATTATGTTTTAATGTTATTGAAATTTTCGTGATGAACACTTTTCTTAACTCTCAGGAATTATACATAGATTTTGAAATGTATTTTCAAAAAGTGCATGTCGATGAGCGAAACAAGGGTCTGCTTATCCGTTTAGAGTTGAGTGGTATAAGAAATAGATAAAGGCTAAAGAAAAAAAAATAGATATAGGACTTTCAAAAAATGTATACACACTATCAGTTCATACCGGACATGTCCTTCTTTCCATTCCAGGTTTAACTCACAAGGGGACCGCCAAACATGATACGCACAGATTTTGATGATTTTAAAGTATGTTGTAGGGGTCATACCCCTAACTATTCAAAGGTTTCCTTCAAATGGGCTTTAGTTTTCGAGAAATTTCGGGTTAAAGTTCAGCATGCATTTCAAGTACCCATTAGTTCCCAATCTTAAACGAGGTCTTCGTGGTGTAGAGCTAGCGCTCCCGATTTGAGAGCCGGAGATGAGGGTTCTGTCCTCTCATGTGACTTTTACCTTTTTTAATAAATTTTATATATTTGTCGCGTTACAAGTTTTATACAGAATTGTGAATTCTGCTTCTTTGAACTTTTTGATACTTTCCTAATAAAATCCATTTACATTTTCGAATTCTTCGTAAAAATTTACATTTTTTAATTTTTTTTTGTGCAGTTTTGAAATTGATATTTCTATTGACGAAATTCCGAACTAATTTATGTCTAGATTTTGTTTATTCTTTTTTATTATTTACACTTTATATTTTAATAACAGTTCTAAAATAATACTTTTTTTAACTTTATGAAATTTTAAATGAAAAGTTATATATTTTTATAATTTATACAAAATATTTTTTATCTCAAATCTTCTAAAGGTATGTATGATTAGGTAATTCCAACAACATATCTTGAAAGGAGTAATAAAATATTAAAGCAATTTTTTTAATAATAATTAATTTTTTAATAAAGCAACGCTTATATCCAAGTTTTAGCCAGTTATATATATATATTTTTTTATGTTATTTAAATATATTTAACTGTAAAGCTCAAACTCAACATCATTTTTGATTTGCACAAATAAAAAATATTACATTAGAATTAATTTTTTTTTCATTCTAACAAGTCGATGCCATACAGAAAAATTCAACTAGAAATGAAAAATCGTTTGTAAATTGCAATACATATAAAAAATAATCTGAAAAAAAAATCGTCTGCAATGACTTTTACGGTAATATCAGAATAAATAAAATTTTCTTTTTATCCATTTCGTTTAGCAACCCTTGCAGACAATCACCAGGTTTGAAATAATTTCTTTTTCAAATTTAATGCATTTTTTTAATTATATTTATCACAATTTAAGTATTTAAAGAATATATAATATGCTAATTTATATATTCTTTCAATATTGTTAAAACAATTTACGTAAAGAATATATTTAAAGGCGATTTTTAATGCGGAATTTGTTTAGAATATTTTTGCGATATGTATCACACAATTAGTTCCATATTTAATAAACTAAAAATGTCGATGTCGGTGATGATAAATATTTTATTATTTCAGCAGTTAACATATTTAAATATATTTAGAACAAATCAAATATTAAAAGGATATATTATTTTGTTAATTTTTTCTTAATCATTTAAATTTTTTTAAATAGAAAATGCAAATAAAAAAATGCATTAGTTCATAAATACGATAAATAAATAAGTAAATGTGCATAAATGTAAACAATAATCATTTTAAAAAGACGAGACATCAAGACATAAATTAGTTTGGATTTTCGTCACCAGAAATATTAGAATAAAAATTGCGCAAAAACTATAAATTTTCATAAAAAATTCGAAAATGTAAATGGAATTTATTAGCAAAATTTCAAAAAGTTCAAAGATGCAGAATTCATAATTCTGCATAAAACTTATAACGCGACAAATATATAAAATTTATTAAAAAACGGTAAAAGTCACATGACAGGACAGAACCCTCATCTCCGGCTCTCAAATCGCGAGCGCTAGCTCTACACCACGGAGACCTTGTTCAAAATCGCGAACTAATGGGTATTTGAAATGCATGCTGAACTTTAACCCGAAATTTCTCGAAAACTAAAGCCTATTTGAAGGAAACCTTTGACCTGAATAGTTAGGGGTATGACCCCTACAACATACTTTAAAATCATCAAAATATGTGCGCATCATGTTTGGCGGTCCCCTTGTCAGTTGGAATAAGGGTAGCTAAAAAAAAAAGTGTCCTAAAACGTTACTGGAAGCTCGAAATCGCACACTAAGAAAACGAGTCGTTGGGGGCCACCGTAATACTGACCCATCATGGATATAGGCATAATATAAAATATGAAAATAAAACATGTGGAAACTACTTATAAAATGCATTGCCATTCGAATTAAATCGTGGCTGGATGACGTCCTAAACTTTAAAGGCTCGATGACTGAATGGCGTAAAAGAAACATCATCATATCTCCCAAAATGATAATCATATTAACTAAGAGTTTACTGCGTCGGATGAAGCGTTTCATTTCCAGTTAAAATATATATCCTTCAATTGACATCTGAATGAAATAAAGTGTCGTGAATAATCGAAGCGTGTGGAAAATAGGATTAAAAATAGCTCGGCAACTCATGATCCGATCGACTTCATGCTTTATGCAAAATTTGTTTTTTTATTGTCTTTTATAGTCACTCCTTAAAATAAACCATTTCGAAAATTTTTATAGACCTTTTATCCGAACGATAATTTCGAGGGTCCGAAAAAAAAGAGTTCCGGATACTCGAGGTGACTGAAATTCAATAGGCTACTTCCCATTATGACATACTATGTACATACCCAATTTCAAATCTCTATCTCAATTTGTTCGGGATATAGAGCGGACACAGACGGACGGCAATTTTTTTTCCCTTCTAAAAATATGTTTTTCGGAATCTCCAGTGTCTGAAACGTGTCAATCTGTCAAAAAAAAAAAAAAAAAAAAAAAAAAAATCTATTTTTAAAACGATCACAAGGTTTACCCTATACTACGTAATGATGGGTAAGTAAAAGACAAATAAATGGTACTTTATCTACGGGAATTAATATAACAACGAACAAAATGTAAATGACCCACGATTCCGATAAACGTTTCTTTATCTTTAGAAACCTCAGATACCAGTCGATTTTAGAAATTCAAAGAAGCATTTATAAAAACAGTTTCTTTTGCTGTCCGTAATTCTCAGAAACGTTTCCGAGTAGATTTTACAGTGAATGAATGCGTTTGCTCAAACCGAAATGTCGGTTTATTGGATTGGAAAATTTTCAGCTACGTAACGAAATTTATAGACACGGGAGTCAGAAAAATATTAATTTTAATGTTAATGTTGTTAATTTAGCATGTATGTTTGTTAAACATGTTGGTTAAACATGAAAATGTTTACTTAACAGTATATAACATAAAAAAAAAAAAAAAAAAAAAAAAAAAAAAAACGATATGTCGGCTTCAGATAACTGATTATTTCACTACAAAACCTCAAAAGAAAATTTGTTTTTTTGAGGTTAAGTTTAAAGAAGTATTTCTTTAAACTTTAAAATTTATTGGTGTCTGACACGAAAGGTCTCCTTAAAGTGCATGCTCAGAAAATTTTGAAAAAAAAAAATGCTAATGAAGCTACTCATGTATGTAATAAAGGAACAGTGACATTGAGCTGCGGAATCTCAGACAAAAAAAAAAAAAAATACTTTCTAGGATTGGGCGCAAAGAGATGCGATTAGGCTAGCAACATTATTTCCTCGCCAAATGCAAACGATTTTAATGCATTTTGAAATTGCTTGTAAAATCATTATTCGAATGCGCAATACTTAATGAATTTAAACTTAAACGATGAAATAATTTATTTTTTTTGTATTTTCAACAATGTGTTTTTTAAATTTTCAAATATGTCTGAAATTTTTGTAAAATTTGAAAGCGTAAAATTGTCATTAGCTTAAAAAAAATTATACTAATGGTGATGGGTTAATTCTAGGGCTCATACCATATCCTCTTGTTCAGAATAGTTTGCATTTTGTTTTCAACATTTTCAACTCTGTACGTTTGCAGCAATATTAATTTAAAATATTTATAAATCAGATTAAATAAATCAGTCACGTTTTTTTTTTCATTTATTACCGATTTAATGAAATTTTGCTATTGTTTTATTCTCCATTTAAACGGCTTCACCGGTTATACAAGTCATTTTTAAATGTATTGTAAAAAGAAAAGCCCGATGACAAATGTGTTCGTTTTACATTTCCATATCGAAGAAGTCGTTGTTGCCATAGCAACAATACTTTTTCCTTGAATGGACAATGTACAGAATCGGGCTTTTTTTTTTTTTTTTGAGAGCTTCAATCAATTTAAATTAATTGTGTTTTAAATCGTAAATTACGATCTTTAAATTTCATTCTATATACATATAAATGTCTACACAAAATTGTAGTTATAAAAATTTATTTATTACGTAAGTTAAACTTACATAAACAAGTTCAGCATGAAAAAGTTTTTCCTTAAAGAGTATTTGTCATAAAACCGCATTTTTAAAAATTTTATTCCGTCGCCAACCGGTGATCCATCGCCCAATAAAAGAAATTGTCAAATTTTTTACGGACGTTATATCGAGGTTCCGCAGAAATTTTTTTATAGACGTATATATCCTCATGAGAAGAACATTCTGGAATTGTTTCAAATTTTTCCGAGTATGCGCTTATGGAGATCGTCCTTGTGAGGTTTCTAAAGATAGAGGGACGCTTTCCAGAATTGTGGGTAACTTGGAAGAGGCTATATTATAAATAAGTTTCTGGTTATCACAAACATCCTATTCATCTGTCTTTTCTTACTGTGTAGCTGAAGAGCAGAAGCAGTTTAGGAGACAGACACTACTTGCCGTCGCTAGACTGTTGCAGATCATTTTGAGGCAGATGGAATTGTTCAAAATGTTCAATAGCCACGTTCAGGAAGACTGCGGTCATCCACAAACACCGCAGAAACCTGTAACGAAAATTCTAGGAAATGGAATTCAACAATGAAGCGTCCATCGCATTACTAAGATACGTGCATCATAGGTGTATACATTTTTTTTTAAACACCCTGTATATGTACTCATTATTCAAAATAGTGGGGTAGTCAAAAATTTCGAATTCAAATAAAAAGTTTTAAAAAAAGTTATTTTAAAAGGGAGGTTATAGTGTAAAAAAGGACATAATTTTTAATCTGTGACAATATACAATAACCTCTTCCGAGTTACTCATGATTCCGAAAAACGTTCTTTATCGATAGAAACATCAGAAAGCAACATATCTTCGCGATTTAAAGAAGCATTTATAAAAGCAAAGTTTTTTTCGCTGCCACGGATTTTCGCAAAACTTTCAGAGTCGTTTTCATAGTGTATGAACCCGTTTTCTCAAACCGGAATATCGTTTTTAGGGTTTCGTTCATCTCACGAAACCCTATTACCCCCGCTTCGTTGTCTGTCCGTCACAGAGCCATTCTCAAAAAGTATGTAACTTACAGAGCTGAAACTTGGTGTATAAATCTGAATAGCAGCTGTAAAGAGCTCAAAATATTAAAATTTGAAAAATTCGTATTATTTTAATAAATAGATATAAAAAACCAAAATTCTAACAGCCTTTCCCTATTCAATTTAAACATTTTTTGTTATAGCCGATGCCAAAGATTTAAAATCCACAATGAAATTCTTTCTACAATAATTAATTTTCTATCTGACGATTTTCACGTGAAAAATGAAAATGAAATAAAAAGTTTCACCCATTGAAAAAAAGATAAATATGAAATAAATTTGATTGACGTCATAGTCGTAATAAAACGGAAAATGTCTAAGATTTCTCAATAATACAAGGAGTATGAGTATGTGTAAGTGGACAAAGCAGATTAATATCACGTTTTTTTTCAAATGTTTGAGAATAATACAAAGCGAGTATCAATATAAATAATAGAGAATAGTAAATAGATGAGTTTGAGAAACATTGAATCGTGATAAAAATCCGATTATGGAAATATTCGCCTATTTTAACATTTTGAAGGTGTACATTTGTTTAATTTTGAAATTATTTTTTTAAATATTGCATTGAGTCCGTATGACGGATATTATTATGACAGAATATAATAGCGGGCTTGGACCGCTATCCGGCAGGTTTAGATATTCGAAAAAAGGAAAAAATAGACCGGTAAATTTTTACTTTATAAAAAACATGACTTTTTTTTGTTGTTGTTGCTAAATGAAAGTTGTTTGAATTTATTAAAGAAAGGATAAAGTGTTTTGAAAGGACTATTAAACGAAACCCTTTGAGCGATCTTCGATCACACTTACCCACTTGTTTCAAATGCTATCAATCGTCAATTTAAATATTTCCAGCACGTAACTGAATTTATACATGCAAGAGAACGTGAATGTTACGTGAAATGTTAATGTTAAGCATGTCTGTGGAAAAAGTAAATGTATAATTCAGAAGAGGTCCTACATCCGAAAAACCGATATTCTGGGATGAGACACGCATGATTTTTCGTTCTTGTTTTTTTTTTTTTTTTAATTATTATTATTATTTTTTTATTTGAAGCGTGTAGGGATGTCGGTTCAACACGTTTCTAAAAATAATTATTTGTTCTCTACACAGTTTGAACTTAATGATGCGACCGATCAGTTTTGGGATGTCACTCAATTTTATAATTGATCTGAAGAACGCGTCAACTACCTAAACTTTGTTTTCCAAAAACGTAGTCCACTATCGCCGTTTGTTTTTATTTTGCAGCTTCACACTATTTCTTTTAGAATATCTATTTCCAAAAGAATACAGACATTGCGCATTACATTAAACACACGATTTTTATAATAATCGAATAACGTTTACCTTTTATTAAAAAAAAAAAGATCGCCATAGGAAATGCTTGAATAATAAATGTGATAAACCCTCCAATCTCATTTTTCGCATTTCTGGAGCGAGTTTCTTGTTATTGATTTATTTTCTATTGACGCAAATTAGACTCGCAAAATGCCACGGGGAATATTATTTGTCTTTTCTTCTAAACTATAGACGTAGCCTATGCTAAGGTATTTGTAAGTCGTTTATTTGGCAACCACAAACCTGCTGGCATTTAACATGTCTCTGTTATATAAAGCATAGGATTTCAGTACACCAAATAACAACAAATATAAAATTCGTGATGCAAAAATTGTACATGATTTCTGTAAAGGGAATCTGTTCTGTTAATCTCAAGGACAAGCATAGATTATATGAAACACTTTCCAAAACATTAAAAATACGATAATGGACCTGCACAGTTTTAATAAGGTGATATTGGAAACACATTTGGAAAAACACAACTGCAGCCATTAACACCAATAGTCGGAAAAGTATGAGTAACTGCTATGATAAATAACTTGAAGTGACAGGCAAGAGTCATGAAAATAAACCGGACACAACTCCACAAAATCAATTCAGACAAGGACAACCCTATCGCCCTTGTACAAACGATCAGAATTTTCCAATGGGATCCTGGAACTATAGATATCCCTATCAAAACCTCCAGAATCGCCCAAATGGGACTAACCCTCAAAGACATTTCCGAAATGTGAGACCATTCCAACCTTCTCCTCCCAGACCAAATATACGTACATTACCAGGCCACATTGCCACCATCGCCTTAATCTTATTATTCCAAACGCTTACCATTGGGTACGAGATTGTCCTTTTCGAAAGCAATCTTTAGAGGCCTCCACTCTAATCCAACAACCAAATACTCCAATCCAAAATCCAGATCAGACACAAAGTGAGTTTTTTTTCAAACCCAAATAGGAAAGGATCCAAAGAAACGTCAGAAAATTATTACTCCAGGGATACAGGAAAACTCAATACCCTGTTTGATCGATTCAGGAAGCTCTTTGAATGTCATTCCATTACATTTAGTCCAAAAATTCCATCCAACGCTCGTAAAGGTCTATCGGTCATTCAAACACAAGGCATTCTAACCTTGCAGGAAAAATGTCGTGTTAATTTGAAAATTGGCAGCATATCCAAATATATTGATCTTTATGTTATTGATAATAAATTACCCTATACCCTTAACCATGGCCAAAGTTTTCAGTTAAATATTGATTGTGTTAAGATGCAGATTTTCCAAAATAACCAAAAAGTGCCTCTCCTGAACCAATTACAAAATATTCCAACCGTTAATTCCTTGCATGTGACAGAACCTAATGAAGATGTCTCAGAAAAGGAAAATGCGTGCATATTTGGTGCAAATTATAAGCCGGAGTTTGCCGAAGCCAATGAACCTATCCAAGTTCAGTCTGCACCTAACAAACTGCCTTTGCTCTCTTAGCCAAATATGTCGGTATTTTTGCCAAATATAAATAGGATGTAGGATGTATCAACATCAGAGAATACATTTAATTTCGGACTTACCAATTTCATTTAGAGTTTATCGTACTTCCCCTAAGGAAGAAGAAGAAATTAGAGAACAAGTTCAAAATTTGTTAAAAGCCGGTATCATTAAAGAAAGAGTTTAAAATATGATTTAAAATATATAACGTTTATAATATTGTTGCAGTTGACCTTTTATGTAGAGCGAGGTTTTGGCGCATCATCCAATCCACTGTTGTGGCAACTCTTATACAATCGTAACCCTAAAGAATATTTGATGATTCATCACTAGGGTGATCCCCAACCCTACGTTAAAAAATAAAAGTGAAAAATCTGTCACACACACTCTCTCATAGTGTCAGGATAGCCATAAAAACACCAGATACAAAAAAATTAATTGAATCGAAAAAAAAAATGTAAAGATGCCTCAAATGATTTATTTTTTGTTCTTTACACTAAACACGTGCAATTTAAGAAAATAAATTAAATGAGCGTAATTAGTTCTCAATCCTATTACAATAACTGACTTTCTTCAATTAAAATTTTTTTAGAGTGTTCTTTTTATGCAATCTCAAAATTTCTTACGATTATCTTCTACCACTTGCATAGGATATTGTTTCTGTTCTTCCTGTGTCAGAATTCAGTTAAAATTCTGAATAAGTGCAACGCCGCGTTCTGCTAAATCATTCATTAATTTCAGCGAAAAGGATCGTGCAATTTATTTTAAAATTAGATATTCAGTTATATCTTTCCAGCAACATACATCTTCATCTAACGCATAAAAAAACTACATGAAATGCCAAGAATACTAAAGAATTGCTTTGTATATTTTTTGTTACAAAGTAGTTCAAAGATAACTGATCAATAATCTAAACAAATTTAAAAGGAAAAATGAACAAATTAAACACCCCGAAATACAGGAAGAGGTGGGGTGGGCTGGGAGATTGCGGCTTTTCGTGTGATGCGCCTTGTTACGCCCCTTATATACCGAGATACTAGCGGAAGCCAGGAAAAAAGGAAAAAAACAGAACACAGACAACTTTCTTTTATTAGTATAGATGTGACTTGATATTTTTTGTATTATCCGTAGTTGTATAATGTCTTCTAATAAAAATAGACAAATGAATACCAATTGGCATTTTTAAAAATTTACGCGACCAAAGACGCGGGTTTTTCTAGTCTATACTAATAAAATTGTAACTAAAATTTAGCATTCTACGCAGTCTATATACAAATTATAGATCTGTACAGGGCTGCACAAAATAATTTGGATATTTTTTCTAATAGTGCCAGTAATTCCTGAAATTGGGTTTTTAAATAGTTTATTCGTTTTCCAGATTGTTTACTTAGATATTCTCTTTCACCTTATTAAATTGTAAAGATTTGTAAAAGTATTTTGGAAGTGTTGGAAAGTGTTACATAACCTATGCTGGATGCATGATTTTCCGTTCTTGTTTGGTAAAGGAAAAAGGTCTCTCAAAACATTTTGTCAAAGTCGGCGGTTTCAACCAAATTCCCGATACGGCAATGCGACAAAGGAGAAAAACGTGTCGACATGTGACACGAATCGCTTTTAGCTCTTTATATATAATTTATCTATCTATATATTTATAATTTATTATATAATCTATACATATAATTTATTTATCAAAAATGGAAAACTTATTTCGATTCCAAATCACTTTCATAGTCAGGCCTGCCAATTTTTTGCCTTTGCGTTTTAAAAATGTGTCAGAAAGTTTCGCGTTGTTGAGCAGGTTATTTGAGAAACCACCTTCAATAAAAGAGTAAAAACATTTTCATCTGTGAAATGATTAAAACCACATTTGTAGATAATGAATTAAAAGAGGTCACTTTTCTTAAAGTGGGTCCAATCTTTTACATATAACAATAGAGGTCTATCCTATCACTTGTAAATGTTCTGATATAATTTTACGAAAAAGAATGTTAAAAAGTTAATTAAGTTATACGTCATTAAAAACAACAGATGCCATCCAATTAGAGTTTAAAGTACTGTTTATATTTTCGTGTTTTAACACTTGCGGTGTTAATATATTTACGCGAATATAAAACCTTTTTAATAGTCTCATTTGAAGAGGTACTTCTGCTCTTAATGCTTTTTTTTTATGTCGCTTTTACGCTTAACTCATTTTTCCGAAATAACTCTTCGGAACACGTTGTAGGGAGAGAACAGAGTCAAAAATAGGGAAGGAAAAGAAAGAATATCTCATAAAATGGAGCGATATATGTTTGAAATTAATAGGGAATTTAAGTTATTTTGTTTGTTTTCGCTTTTAAATAAAGCAATTGAGGAGACAGTCCATTTTTAAAACGTCATTTTCAAACTTTTTATCTATTTGTTTGTAAATTTATAGCACTATTAGAAACCATTAAAAGTATCGTGTAGCACCAAACAGTTGGCATAAACCTTTTAAGGCCGAATACGCATCATCGTGCGGGCTCGAACCTATTAAATTTTGTGATTTTCTGGCAAAAGCTAATTAGATAAGACTTGTGGTACTTGGAAATACAAAATATTTGTTAAAAGTACAATTATTGTTAAAGAGCAAAATTCCGGGTTAGGACTTAGAGTGAAATTTGGCTTAAGATTTGACTGAATGTGGATATGCGGGTCGTCGGGTCGAATCCGAACAGAACCCAAAATATTTAAACTCGAACCCGACGTGAAAGAAAATGAATCCATATTTTGACACAATTATATAAAAGTAGTCTTCAATTAGATAAATTTTAACTCTTTTTGTATAAAAATGAACGCATATACTTTCATTAATGTTCAAATATATATATATATATATATATATATATATATATATATATATATTACGCTATCGTACGGGGCACAAAAATCGCGATTATTTGTTAGTTGTTTAATGGAAACGGTCGAATGAAACGCATCTCATTGGTTATTGTGTAAAAGTCCTTTGGCGGGATTTAGGCCGAGGTAAATCGGGTTTATTTACGGTCCGCTCTTTCACTGCAATGATGGAATTTCAAAATATCATCAGAAATGTCCGTAAAAGATCTCGGCGAATGCTTGAAAGTGAAGAAGAAGCCGAATAAAGAAAAAAAAATCGAGAACGCCGTCAAGACACAGCATAAGCGATCTCCAAAATAGGCTTAAAAACCGTCGCATGCACGAACGCGTTGCTTCTGAAATCCAAATTATTTATTTGAACGTTCCGGAGCATAACTGTGGGACTTTGAGTGAAGCGGGCGATTTCTACCAAGACTTTTCTTACAGAAATCGCGATTATTTGTTAATTGTTTAATGACAACAATGAAGTTTTACAAAATGCATCCCATTAGCATTTCACAAATCTTAATTTGCCATATATCGGATTTCACAAAGGATTTCGAACATATATTTTACAATTAAAATGTCCCTGTATCTGTTAATGTCCCTAGTAACACCGAACACACCGTAGTAAGAACATCTTAATTCAGACACAATTAAATACAATGAAACCAACATGAGTGAAAAATTGACCTGGACTCGAACCTGGGACCTTCAGCTTAACGTGCTGTTGCTCTGACCACTGAGCTACCCAAGTCGATATCCTAGCCTGGCAATTTCTCATATTTACACATGTTGGAATTTTTCACTCGTGTTGTGTTCATTCTATTTAATTGTGTCCGAATTAATATGTTCTTAAAATGTACTTAAAAGTAATCAGACATATTGTTTATGTGCTTTAATATGCCACAGTAAATGTATTATATCCTATACCAATAACCTTCATAACATATATAGATATAGAGGAAATCAGAGTCTATTTATGGAAGTTGCGGCCAGACAGACAGACCGAATTCATGAACCAACTAGGATGAAAAGTTTTAAAAATGGATTTTGTCTGAAACAGCGACCGTCTGTTCGCTTTATACATATGCAATGTAAATAATCGGTTTATGAAATCCAATGCTGTATTTCCAACAATCCTTTTATGTAATATCGCATTCCATTTAAATCAACCATTAATAATTCTTATTTATCGCGCTGCAATTCATTCAAATTTCAGTAGAATCCTCAAAAGGAAGTTGACTGTTAATGTTGTTTTCCATCACTAAAATTTTCTTTGTATCTTTCGTATAGCGGCACGTGACCGACATCAGTTTGAATAAAGTCGGTTGACATTCAGAAATTAATATATCACAGAGAGAGAGAAATGGAAAACCCAAGCGGTCATTTGCTTTTCCCAGAGCAACAAATTCTTTTATTCCTTTATTTTATCTATACAAGAAACTTAGTCGGATCTGCCAATCCCAGAGCAGCCAAGTCTCCGGCTTTTCGGATACCAGTAATTTAGTACAGAAAATGTTGTTTTATTGAATCGGAGCATTTTGCGATTTAAAAGAAGAACATTTTCTCTAAAAAATGACTGGTGTGCAAAAATCCGGAAACTTGGCAACTCTGCAATCCCAAACTTTCTTCTATCTCATACATGTTAATACTTCAAAAAGCGTCCTTTTTTTAAATCATGCATTTTAGAACCCGGAAATGCAGCATAGCAGCGCCATCTGTTATAAGATTGACAACAGAACATGAAGTTTGATGGAAGTCCTTCTTGAGATAGGACTATCACTCGAATCGTGTCAATCCTGAAAAACGTAGCATAGAAACGCCACCTGCAGGACAATTTACACCAAAACCTAATCAGCAACAACTTATGTCACGTCTAACTGAATCTGAAGTTCGATGAAATTCTATGCATTAATTCTTGAGATATCGTGAAAAATGCAACCTAGAAACGCCACCTGCTGGGCAATTGACACCAAAAACGAATCAACACCCATCTATATAAAGGTCTAACTGAATCTAAAGTTTTATTAAATTCCGTGCATTCGTTCTTAGAACACAGACATTTTCTAAAGACAGTCCAATCGTGTTCAGGGTCTTCTAAAATGGATCAATCCGTCGAAAACCGGAAGTCAAAAATTTTCATGAATCCAATACTTTCTTCTTGTAAAGTAAAATGTATTGGATTCGTGAAAGACATCGACCTCCAGTTTTCGACGGATTTGTGCGTTTTAGAAAATCCTGAACACGATTGGACTGTTTTTATAAAATGTCTGTCTGGGACTCTGTCTGTCTGTCTGTGCAAAAATTTTGTGGGCGCTCTCTCTCAAGAACGAATGCACGAAATTTAATAAAACTTTATATCGAGTTAGTCCTGGATATAGATTGGTGTTGATTCGTTTTTGGTGAAAATCGCCTAATAGGTGGCGCTGCTAGGCTGCATTTTTCGCAATAGCTCTCTCTCAAGAACGAATTCACTGATTTTCATCCAGATCCAGTTAGACGTTGACATAACTTGTTGTGGATTAGCTTTTGGTCTAAATCTCCCAACAGGTGGGGCTGCTAGTCTACATTTTGCAGGATTGACACGATTTTAGCAATAGCCATATCTCAAGAACTAATGCACGGAATTGAATAAAACTTTTATATTCAGTTAGACCTTGTTATATAAATGGGTTGCTGATTCTTTTCAATGTATGTGAAACCTGTGTGAGATAGAAGAAAGTTTTGGTGACTCGTTTGTTCTTGTTTAAATATTATTTTTAGTATTTTATAGAACTAAAAAACTAATCATTATAGCCGCTACTTATATTTTTCAGAACTGAAACTGTCCGCTTGAACAGAACACTTTACAGGTATTTTAAAAATATTATTATTATTATCACACCTGCTTAAATTAATTTTTATAATTTGTACATTCCTGGTTGTTTAAAACACAGTGCATGGGGTAATTGGATTAAATTTTAAAAGCACTTGGGAATCCTGCTGTGAAAAGGTTCTAACTTTTATTTGTTTATCTTTTGCTCACTGTTGTACTAATCCTTTTAAAGTATTTTTCTTTCCACCCAGCACATTAGCAAAAGATTCTGATTTTATTATAAAATTGTGAACTGCAAATAAATTCTTGATTTATTTATTTTTTCTTCCTTTTATCATGTGTGGGATATTGACTGTCTCTATACCGGATTATTTGATTATCGTCAAGCATTGAAAAAATTCTGTAAACTGAATATAAAAGTGTAGTTTAATTTGAAATAATTAAATAGGCGATAGCAGCCTTAACATTTAAGAACTAAGAAAATGGTTTAAACTTTTATTTTGATTGAGATCAATTTTAATGTTTAAAGGAAATCTCAATTCCTCTAAAGTTGAACTTAATTTTGGTTTTAGAAGTTAAACTACTGTGTTATAAAGCCGTGGAATGTGAAGTAATCTCTTATGTCTAAAAAAAGTGGGGGGGGGGCTACACCTATATAAAATAATTGAATTTGTTAACCACTGTGAAGTAAGATGGATTTATGATTTTTCAATAAATATATAAAAGTATAAAAGGGTAAATTAATACAGAATTATTTTTTTGTGCGTGTGTAAAATTTTAATTAACATATTCAGGTGGTAAATGAGTATTGGTGTAAATTTTAAAATAGATTTTGTTCTGGCAACTTGATGAAACTATTTGTGTTATAGAAAATATGGAAGGATATCTATCGAAGAATCTTAAAAAGCTACAAACTCTAGCTAAAAAATCTTTATTCTTAAAAAATAACAATAATTTGCGCTGTTACCGCCATAAATGAACTTTTTGTGTCTCGGCTAATATTAAGAAAACTATTGCAGATAAAAATAGCAAAATTCGTAGCATTATAGAGATATGTTCTGTAAACACGCTGAAGGAGACAGTTTTAAATCTAAATTATTTTAAGAATTATTTAATGTTGAATTCCTTTTTATTTAAACTTCTTACTCTGTCAAACCTCGCCATAAATGGCGCGTAATAAGGTTAAATAATTGTTAAAGTTAAATAATGTAATTATCAGGTTTTCGTCCTATAACAGGTGACGCTACTATGCTGCGTATTTCACGATTTTCGCTATAGCTCAAAAACGAATGCATGGAATTGAATCCAACTTCATGTTCTGTTCCACTTTCACCTAAAATAATTCCTTAATAGGCTTGGTGTTATACTGCCCAACAGGTGTCACTTTTAGGGTTGTTGGTTTGTTGAATTTTGGTTGAAGACATAAAAGAGGGTAGTTGCCGAAATTCAAAGATTTGTTTGAAAAATGCGATGCTTCTATCTTCTTTTTAAGTGCACATCATTCAACGAAATTATATACCTTTAGAATCCTAATGTTGGGCATAAATTGTGATTTCATTTTGACACTGCGCTGGGTAATTTTGAGGTAATTAACATGTATGAGATAAAAGAAAGTTTTGGCATTTATACTTTTTTTTTTCTCTCCATCTTTTACAGAAGTTTCTGGCGTTGATTGCATACGAAACGAGAGATCCTTTCTTTCGGACCATTTCATTTTCTTTGGCGAACTTTGGGACATTTATCTTTTTGTAATTTACTTTCTTCTGGGCAGTTTTGTTTGTCGATTTCTATGTTATGATGGGTTGATAAACAATAGTTCATACATTTCGTGCCACGAAATCCAATGCGCAACATTCTCATTTCGCTTTCGCCAGCATGTGTGGTAACTTGTTGCTGTCCAGTAATTGTTGGAATACGATTTCGTAAAATTACTTTGTAGCCAAGACAAAGGGTCGGGCGAAACAACTTCATTTTGAGAAAATATCCATTTTTTTTTTTTTTGTGCTTGTGCTGAAATACTGCTTTGTAAAATTGCTTTTGGGGAGGGGGGGGGGGGTGGGATTACGTTCGCGGGGAAATAACTTCATTCTTCTATTCCTTTTGCGAAAAATAACGAAAGTCTCTTTCATTTTTTCTATTTTTTTTTTTTTTTTTTTTTTTTTTTTTGCTTAAAATGAATTTAGACAACCCTAGTAGATTCTGACAATGTTGCGTAAAGACCCGATCATTATAAATAAGCGAAGAAGTATATTTCATTGCATCCATTTACCTTCAAACTATTCAGGTTTTTTTTCCGGATTGTTCAATATATCAGGAGAATCAAAATTTCTAAAACTTTAAAACATATTTTTCAATTTACTCTATCAAAGGAGAATTTTTTTTCGATTCTCTGCATGTACCTTGTTATGTCTGACATGGGTACTTCTAGTTTCGTTGTGAACAGTTCTTCTACGCTGTATAAACTTTTGACAAATCTGGAACGCCATTTGTGGGTGTCCAATAGAGTTATTCTGGTCATAAAAGCTACCCTATTAGTTAAAAAAATTAAGTAAAACAAAAAATGGAATTTGTATAAATTTTTGATACAATGGAATCGAGTGCACTCGAAAAATGACCCCCCCCCCCCCCGTTTGTGAAACTGGAGACGTTACCTCTGCGCCACTCATTCTCGATGACATCCCTTATACTGTTTCATATTTCCTGGGTGATTTTTACTTACAGAATTGATTGCGAAAGGGTTTGAAAATGGTTCTAAAATGCACTCACTATCTAATCTTTTGGCCGATTTTTACGAAAACTTGTACACATCTTGCGACAGGTATCTATAGCCTATTCATCCAATAGGAGCTTCATCGGAAGTACCGTTTGGGAGTTACCGTGTTCGTTCTCTCTCTCTCACACAGACATCCGTGTTCGGAAATCCAATGCCTTTCTTGCACATTTCAATGGCACCTGCTCCACTGTGTCTGCTTTTTGAAGGATTGAATTTTTTTGGGTCACCCGATAATCAATAGGCTCCGTATGTTTTGAGAAGAGAGTGCTTCCTCTTTTCACTTAATTAGAAAGCTATAAATCCATCCGACACAAATGAATAGACTGCCGATGGCCCATCATTACTAGAGCCGATAAAACACCAGAGTTCGATTTTCTTCTCAGACACTGGGTAATTGAGAACGTGTTAAAGTGGGTTCTTTCCTTTCGAATGGTTATCGAGTGTGCCAGTATGAAGGGGAACTCGTTCAAAAGGGCATCACTCCTATTTTGCCCATTTTGATTTTCTTATAAGCTACACTTTTAAATAAAGCTGCAAACGAATAGTGACATCGCAGATGGGTTCTTAGGGTTATGAAACGGGGTGTGTCCATTGTGAGAAAGAACATTACAAAAGCACAATTCATCCTATAAGCTGTTACAAAATACTATGTAGTCTAAGTTATAAAACGAATCGGTTCCATTCTTGGTGTGGTATCGTATTGTAACATGTTACATAAGTGTATAGCATCGTAATTTGATGTTGTGTACTTTGATTTTCATCAATAGAGCTGATTTTCACAAATCATTGAATTCATCACATGAGCTATTGCAAAATACTATCTAAGTTGTAAAATAAGATCTGTTCCATTGTTGATGTGGTATCGTTGTATTTTAACATGTTATAAAAGTGTAATAGTATCGTAATTGGATGTTGTCTTTACAGTATTGTGTTTTGTGTGGTTGTACAGTGTTGGCATACGTAAATAACTGTCAGTTCAGTATAAACTTGATTGATTTTTATCAATCGAGTTGATTTTCACCAATCATCATTGAATTCATCACATGAGCTATTAAAATATACTATCTAATTCTAAGTTGTATAGAAAAAAGTCTGTTCCATTCCTGGTGTGTTATCGTTGTATTGTAACATGCTATATAAGTGTATAGTATCTATAAAATCTTCTATCTCGTCCGATCCATCTTCCAGAAAATTTTTTATCAAATTAAAAAACTTCAGAACATGCCTTTTCCATAATAAAAATTTTACAGCATTACATTCAATGGTTATTTCGTAATAGTTTTTTTTTTTTTTTTTTTTTGTAATCAGGGAAAGAATTTATGACCACCCTGTATTTTCGTTCGTGGTATATTATATCTTCTCAGATTAAGAAACATGCAGGTTTTTTTTTTATTTAACAGTGTAATCTAATAACTTAATTTATGACATTCTGTTTACAGAGTCTAAAAGATAAATAAACAAACTTTTAAAACAACCCATTTTGTCATATTTATTTTAGAAAAATAGGTTACATCACAAGCTCTTTATTAGGAGTTTTTTTTTCCAGAAATATTTGAGCTCCCACTCATTCTTACGGTTTAAAAATGAAGACGTCAGTGAATTATAATTAAAATTTCACTCGGATGTTTTTGACTAGGTGACATTGAAGGTGCTTGAAAACTGTCGTGGAAATTTATTGAAGAGTCTTAGAAAAGAAAAAATCATCGATGTCCTTATTTTTCAAAAAAGGAAATAGTGTTTGAAAAAATCTTTTATTTTAAATATATAAATTTATATGTATCACTTTCTACCTTAGGTAATTATTATACATTATTTTTGCACAAGGAAAATAGAGACGTGAAAACCTGCTATAACGTTTTCAAGTATAAAAAATTCACATAAAATAACTTATAGTTAAACAATAGCTTAATTAATTTACAGTTCAATAAGTTTAGATTACTTAACAAAATGTTTATTAAATATATTGTTTTTTACAAAAATACAACAAACTAATTCTGTGTAAAACCGAAAGCTGTCTAAAGCGGAATTTTTTTAAAGTTCCGCAGAACGAGTTTTACTACAGTATAAACTTTGTCTAAAACAGAACACTGTGTCTATAACTGAAATTTTTCAGGAATTCTGGATTGATTTCGGTGTCTGCTGTACAGAGTAACCTAAAAATGAATAAGTTAATAACTTTTGACGACATACTAGTAAATTCTTTTAATTTAACATTTAGCATCTGGACATTTGAGTTTTAAAATTCAGCTATATTATGTAATGCAGCTGAAAGATATATACAATACCACCAAAAGTACCTGTTTTTCAAAATCAACGTACTTCACGCACGGTAAAAGAAAGAAAAAAAGAAAGAGAAAAATCTGTGAAAAAACGGAAAATGTGCTGAGAAGCAACGTTGTCGTGTATTCTCCATCATTTCACGAAAATTTTGTTTTGCTATTCCTTTGTTCTGAAGAAAGAAATATTACGGCTACTCAAGACCGGAAATCACTGTTTCGGGAAATAAGAGTGAGCAACAGCACAATATATATAATTAAAAAAAAATCTATAACAAATATTTATTTTGAATGTTATTATACCCGTTGCTATAAGACTTTCCTTTGTGCCAAATTTCAAGAAGATGAACGGGAAGTGTCCTATAGGTTTTACTCTCCCCCGTTGACCTAGAACCTTGAAATTTGGCACGAAGGAAGGTCTTATTGCACATGTAAAGGACAAAATTATTAATTTATCGTAAAAACGTTGTTTTAAGACCGTAACTTTTTATTGCATCGAGAAAGAGGTTCGACATTTTTACACAACAATGGGAACATGGATCTTATTACTTGATATTAATTTCAGTTTGATATCCTCAGCTGTTCCTAATAAAAATGGCCTAGACAGACAGGCGAACAACAAAGCGAGACAGTTAGAACAAGACCTTTCCAAGCTAAAAATTGAAATTAGGTTCAAGATTTATTCGTGAATAACATTAAATAAGTAAAGTAAAAATAGTTTTTAAAAAACGCTTTTTTTATAAGCATTTAATGTTTATCGTATGCCAAATTTCTTTTTACTGCAATTCATGTTTTTTCCCATTCTATTATGAAAAATTCACTTCCTGTTTTTAGGCTTGGTTAGAAAGCGCAAGCGAGTGAATTTATTAATTAACATACAGTTTTTGCTCTGTAAAATAGGAACAACAAAGGGGGAAAATGAAATGTTAATTAAACTATCTTTTTACGATTTCAAAATTGATTTTTCGACGTATAATAGAAATTAATTTAAATTAAACTTAATTGATAAAAGCGTATTTTTAAGTATTACGTTATTCATTTTAGGTAGATTTCGTAAGAAATACTACCTATTGCAGTCTCCCCTAAGTTGGAATTTTTGAAAAATTTTTGCAGATCGACGCCGATCATGACTCCCAGAACCCAAAACCACACCCAGTTCAAAACTTTATATATCTATCTGTGTCACTTTTTTATGGACACGATAACTCCCATAATTCTGCACAAATCTCTTCCAAACGGATACATAAAATCAAGGGGCATAAAATCTTTGTCAAGTTCGTGAAGGGGCAAAATCGAACCAAAATCGACTTTTCGTGAAACCAGAAAAAAAAAAACATATTTTCTTAATTATGATACGTATCGAATCCGTTTACAGTTATTACTACTTCTAGGAAAAGGGCCGAAAATTTATGTAGGACAGATTTTTGATATGCTTAAAAATGGCCCCAAGGGGGGGGGGAGAGGGGTTTTAGAAGAAAAAAATTCATAACTTCGTCCATTCACAAGATATCAAATTCGCTTCAATTTATTATAAATCCTCTTAATATTATCTAAAACTTTTGTATTGACAAATTTTTTGTAGGACCAACATATCATAGCAAAGTAGAACTTGTAGTAGGACATAGCAAAAAAATAAATAAATAGATAAAAACAAAAAAATCCCTGTCGGCAACGCCTGCAAACAAGTTAGATTTCGAAGTGGATGCTTCCAACTACCGCATCATGGCAAAAAGGTAATTTCTTCCGACAAGCAGACGCCCCACGGTCTGCGTCTTCGAAATCTACTTGTGCCTGTAGGCCGAGCCGTCAGGGATTTTTTTTAAATTTATGATTTATTTTCAACTTTTTAGCCTTTCATGGTTGCAGTTTCAGGCCTATTTTGGCCTCGTATACAATTGTACAGCTACAGAGAATATTGAGCGATTTATATCCAGATTAAAGGAAAAATGGCGTAATATTAATGTATTAATTTATAATTAAAATATAAAAATACTTAAATGTTGTAGTGTCATCGGACGGTAAAACACCCGTGAAAGTATTTTTAATAATAAATCGGTTATATAAAATTTTGTTTTTTTATATTAAAATGTTGTGTTGTCTTCGAAAACACACAACGTAACTTTTAGGTAGATTTCGTAAGAAATATTACCTATTACATTCTCACCTATTCTCTTATTCCTCTGTGACCTATTATACATTCTCTCCTAAGATTTTTGCGAAAACAGAAAAAAAACCATAACTTCTTAATTATGATACACATAGAATCAGTTTAAAGTTATAATTACTTCTAGGAAAAGGACCAAAAAATTGATGTAGGACAGATTTTTGATGTCATAAAAAAATGCCCTCAAGGGGCGAAAATAATAGGGGTTTAAGAAGAAAAAATTTCATAACTTCGTCCATTCCAAATATATCAAATCCACTTAAATTTATTATAAATCCTCTTAATATTATCTAAAACTTTTATAAAGACAAGTTTTTGATACGACCAACTCTTACGGCAAAAAAAAAAGTTAAAACAAATAATAATAATAAATAAATATAAATAAATAAATAAATAAATAAATAAATAGGGATTGTGTAGTAGAAGAAAAAAAATCCGCCACTAAGGCGATAAAAAAGTATCATTGGCGTGATGAAAATTTTTCACAACCCCCCGAGATGCTGTTAGTTCAGTCAATCTAGGATTCTGCCTGGAAAGTTTTGGAATATTTCTTACTTTATGTTTCTGGGGCTGCTGAACACGAATTTCAACTTTGCCATCTCGTATCTGGTCTGCTTAAAAAGTTATACGCGAAAAATCATGAAAAAATCGGGAAGGTTTCGGGTTTTCCCTTGTATTCGGTAGAGGGTTAAACTTTTTTTAAAACATTATTACGTCAAATTAAACTAGAGAAAATTTCCTACATTTTTCATATACAATGTTTTTTTCTAAGATGAATAATTTTGGCATACGAGTAAAAAGAATTTTAGCGATATGTTGAAATTCCATCATCAGAAGGCGAATAATTTTTTTAAAACATTATTACGCCAAATTAAACTAGAGAAAATTTCCTACATTTTTCATATGCAATGTTTTTTTCTAAGATGAATAATTTTGGCATACGAGTAAAAAGAATTTTAGCGATATGTTGAAATTCCATCATCAGAAGGCGAATACGCGATCCAGTCATTACGAATCCATTTCAATCACCAATTTGAAGCTCTTTAGCTATTCATAGTTGCATTTTGAATATGTTAAAATTTGCTTACCAAAATTTTAAACCTTTTATAGCAAGCACTTACAAAATAAATTGAAATCTGGTGATTAGGAAAAACATAAAAAAGCAAACACTCCGAATAGATGAGAACATCAATTTGTTTTCTAGTAATCTGATTTAAGTACAATTATAACTATTAAAAGTTTAACATAATAATAACATATGTCGAAGATTGTAAACAGGAAAAAACGACAAATGCAGTCTTGTTCTCCAATTAATGTCGTTTTGGTCGCTTTGACACCACTTCATCGGAAATGCGAAGAAATTGAAGAGTTCGGTGGGACAGCTTTTACAACTTCTGAGCAACACGTAGAGATGAGAAACATCAGAGTGGCAAGGGACAACACTGATATGAATAAATTATTGGAATGGGTTCACCAAAACATTCCTTTCCGAGAAACAAATGACCTCACTTCAATCTCTACTGGGGTTGTTGGAGATGAGAGAATAAACTGTCATATATGACACAGGAAGTTGACACTTCTGGCATATAAAGAATCATTAACAGCCATTTTCATTCCGTTACATTCAAGCGTAATGAAGAGTGCAGCCATTAGCTGTGATGAGTAGCGCTGTCAAGATAGCTGAAGAAAAAATTCACATAAACCCAACAGTACTCTTCCAAAGAATGAGTGTAACAAAACAATCTGATCAACGAGCTCTCTGTATACCCATTGTCTCTTTTTGATGAATGCGAAAATCTGACAAATCCTCTTTGTACAAGGAATGGACTCCGCTATCACCAAACACTACTTTTGGGATCAGATGTCATAGATGGCGGGCATTTACTGTACAGAGTTTTGTGGCAGGCTGGTCAATCATTTGGATCGATTTATAACAGCTATATGGACTTTGTTAAGTCAAAATACGCAGCGAACGCTGTAGTAATCTTCGATGGATACCCAGAAAACAATTCGGAAATGAGTACTAAATTTGTTGAACGTGAAAGAAGATATCGCAAAACGGTATCTAATAAGGGGCAAAGTGGACATCAGAGTTAAAATTTCAAATGTCTTTTATTACTACAAATAATATATCAAATTAAAGGTAAAACTATGACGCATATGAAATTACAGAGAACTAAGCTCTAAAAATATATCTTTTATAATTTATATAGGCTCAAAGTTGGAAAAATTTGAAAAACTTTCGGCATGTAAAATAGGCTATTTTCATTCTGCCAGAAGCAATATTTAAAACAGCAGCATTTTCAATATATATGCATATATTACTATTTGTGACCGTTGTGTATCTTTTGAAACACTTAATTTTTCAAAAAATTTTAAAAGACCCGATTTTTAAAACAAATATATTTACACTGTCTCTCTGTCACACCCGTCACAAAAAAGATGCTTAAGTTATTATACAAAATGCATTTTTCCATGTAAATACATGAAACTTTCGGAAAGTCTAACTATTGCAAGTCTGAATAAGTACAAAACGTTAAAAATTCATTAAATTTTTATTTTGTGTGAAATTTTAGTGTGACGCGTGTGACAAAATCCTTGTGACGGGTGTGACAAAATTCTTGTGACAGGTATGACAACATTTTAAATTGCTTTGAAATATATTTAAATATTTTTTAAATGTAGTGTAAGGTTGAATCATCCTTGTTTCTGAACATATTAAGGTCAATTTGCCAAAAAAGAGAAGATAAATCATGAAATATATATTTTAGCAAATTGTGAGTTGGTAGCAATTTACTTTTAACTTACTTTTAAGTTAATTCTGCTTTGGATTTTTTAAAATATGCTCAGGAGATTGGCATTGTATGTCTCAGCAGTGAAAATACCAGAAACTAAACAAATGCTGACAGAAAGATGGGCAGGCATCAAGTCTTATCACCACTTTAAAGTAAATAGTGATAGTACTATCATTTTGCCAAATCAACACTGAGGGAAGTGACAGTCACTGCTAATTGTGAATCTTCCCCCCCCCCCCAGAAAGATTTTGAAAATATCAGATTTAAATATTGGTGATTATATTTTGGTTTCCCTGGCCAGTAGCAAAAACCGTAATAGCTTGTACTATGCTAATGTCTTGAATATCAACTTCCGTAAGGAAGAAATAAGCTTAAAATACATCCAAGCCAGTGGGCCACACTGGATTTGGCCAGAGGAAGATAACATCTCAATTGAAAATTTTTCTGCTATTGTAAAAAAAGTAGCTCCCCCATCACTTATAACGAGTAGGGGGCACTACAAATTTTAAACTAACTGCATAAATATGTTAGTTTTATTAAATTTCTTTTGTATATTTACTATTGTTGAGTTTACTGTCTATACTGATCACTGTATTTTTTTGGCAAACAACTTTCAAATTGTACACTTCACTCTTTGTCACACCCGTCACAGCAGAAAAAAAATTCTTATACATTAAAATAATTAAAATTTATTATGAAAATTACGTATTAAGTTTAATTTGAAACTCTTTCATTAGAAAAAAATTGTTCTAATAATGACACATTTAAATATTCACAGGAATTTTAACAAATGTGTATGCAAGTGAAAACTCTTGTCCCAAAAGAGTCACCGTCACAAGTTTAAAATTAAAAAAAAAATTGAAAGCTATTGAAGTTATATATTTGCTCAATTATCCAAGCATATGCATGGAAGAACATAATTAAAATACTTTTCAGGGATTTCTTAGCTAATTTATTTCCCAAAATATAGATATAAACTCTTAAAATTTTGTCTGGATGTCACACCCGTCACAATGGAATTGCCCTAAGGTTGTTTTTAATGAGACTATGGTGTCAACGGGTTTCTTAGGGGAAATTTCTTGCAAACGACAAGAACAAAAAATCGTTTAATATCTCTGCTGATGAGTAGATTTGGCTCTGAAAATATGGTTTCCAAGGAGGCAAAAGAAGATGCCGACACACTCATTATCAACACTGCTCTCAATTTGGCACGTAACCGTGAGAACGTGATAATCATTGTTGAAGATGTAGACCTTCTGGTAATCTTAATTGGGCTTTGCAATTTTCCCAATGTTTATTTCTTGAAACCAGAAAAGCAAAGTCCCCAAAAGGTCTATTCACCATTGGGTGCAGTCGACAAATTAATTGCCAAACACATCCTATTTCGACATGCCATCAGTGGATGCGATACCACTTCTGCATTGTACAGTTAAGGAAAAACAAAATACCTTCAAAGTTTGAAGAAATTTGCTGACTTGCAACATGTGGTCGATATATTTAAAACCCTGGTGATGTAGCCGACGATGTTATTAAATCTGGGCTGTTGTTTTTGGTACACCTGTACCGATTCGGCAGGAATGCAACACCTTCCCTACAGGTGGTACATAAAATCTGCTTTTAAGACTGCTGCAAATATAGTATTGCTTCCTCCAACAGAAGATGCAACACCTTCCCTAAACAGCCTGAGGTACAGGTGGTACATAAAATCAGCTTTTAAGACTGCTGCAAATATAATATTGCTTCCTCCAACAGAAAATGCAACACTTTCCCTAAACAGCCTGAGGTACAGGTGGTACATAAAATCTGCTTTTAAGACTGCTGCAAATATAGTATTGCTTCCTCCAACAGAAGATGCAACACCTTCCCTAAACAGCCTGAGGTACAGGTGGTACATAAAATCAGCTTTTAAGACTGCTGCAAATATAGTATTGCTTCCTCCAACAGAAAATGCAACACTTTCCCTAAACAGCCTGAGGTACAGGTGGTACATAAAATCTGCTTTTAAGACTGCTGCAAATATGGTATTGCTTCCTCCAACAGAAGATGCAGCTCCATATTACTGTCTGAGAATTTACCACCAAGTGCATCTATGGTTAGGCAACTGTAAAAAAGATGAGGAATGGGGCTAGGATAAAATCAAGAAAGGCATCACACCCATAACATCTATCAAAAGCTCTCGCACCATAAGCTGTTCGGCGAAAAATATCCTGCAAATGCAAAACAAACTGCAGTGTAAAGTGTAGGAAAGCAGGTTTGTTTTGTTCTCTCCTATGCCTTAACTGCGATGGCCATTGTGACAATGTCAGCTTCTTCATCGCCAAAGATGACTTGGAAGCAGAGGTTGACGACGATATTTTAAGTCAAGTGGAGACACAACCTGATCCATCAAGTGATGATGAAGAAGAAGATAACGATGAGCCTTCTGTCGCAGAACATCAACCAGTCCCTTCAAAGCGACATTAATTGGAGAACAACACTGCATTTCTCTTTTTTCCTGTTTACAATCTTCCACATATATTAGTATTATATTAAACTTATGATAGTTATAATTGAACTTAAATCAGATTACTAGAAAAATATAAATTGGTGCTCTCATATCTATTCGGAGTGTTTGTGTTTTTATATTTTTCCTAATCACCTGATTTCAATTTATTTTGTTAGTGCTATAAAAAATTTAAAACTTGGTAAACAAATGTTAACATATTCGAAATGCAACTACAAATAACTAAAGAGACTCAAATTGGGGACTGAAATGGATGTATAGTGATTGGACCGCGTTTTCGCCCTCCGATGATGGAATTTCAATATATCACTAAAATTACTTTTACTCGTATGCCAAAACTATTCATATTAGAAAAAAACATTGCATATGCAAAACGTAGCAAATTTTCTCTAGTTTAATTTGGCGCAATAATTTTTTGTAAAAAGTTTAACCCTCTACCAAATACAAGGAAAACCCCGAAAAATCGCCGATTTTTTCATGATTTTTCTCTTATAACTTTTTAAGCAGACCAGATACGAGGTGGCAAAGTTGAAATTCATGTTCAGCACCCCCAAAAACATAAAAAAAAGAAAGAGAAAAAACTTCTCCAAAAATTTCCAGGCAGAAGCATTTTTTGGTCTAAATTTACTGGACTATGTATTCAGGGTTGCATTGTTAAACGCGCGAGCGTCTCAATAAAAAGAATGTCAGAATTAGTGTGTGGTTCATTTAATGAAATATTGTTAAACTGAGTTTATCTCCAATCATGATTTAGTTTTTGTTCGTGAAAGTAGTACTTAACTTCGAAATCTAGCTGTGCCTGTAGGGATTTTTTTTCACATATATATATAATTCTAGCGTATCAGGAAGTGGGCTAAAAATCGATTACGAAATTCCATCTTTACCGATATAAAAACCAGGCGGAGTGTTGTAAAAATACATACAATTTATATAACTTCCTTCCTTACAAGAACTTCATTAAACCTCATAGAAACAAAGTTTACGCATACACAAACCTCACCTCATTTCATTTCAAATAGAATATGAACCTCATTAACGTGCGCAATTTGCCACAATAAATCGAGTCGCAATTACAAACTCTTTTCGCCTCGAACGGGGAATGACTTAAAAAAAATATTTTAAAAAAAAAGTTTTTGAATTGATGCAGGTAGGTTTATTAAAATTAAGGTTGTAAGGAGTTAATTCGTTTTTAGTAGCTTTTTAAATTGAATGCTATCTATTTTAACTCTGAGAACAGAAGACTCTTTGAAACAAGTTTTCAGTCTTATTTCATTTAGATTAGAGTAGAATCTGTCAAGTGTTTATGAATTCGGTTTGTCTGACTGTCTGTCCGTGCTCTAACTCGTGTAAATAGTCTCGGATGGCCATGCAACTGATGTATGCTGTTGAGGAATTCTATGACATGCTTGGTATTGAAAATGAAGCGTAATAGCATTTATAGTTCGCAGCCTTCTTTATTTTTCTTATCTTTTACATCCAACTCTAATCTCAATGATATAAAGGACTCACAAATGTCCTCCCCATACCTCCAAAACATGACAACAACATTTGAATCCTACTATTACCTGATTGACTGGCTATCAAAACAGGATGACACCTTAGTGGCTCTTTAAATACTCACGCTGATTGGCTGCATTCAAATAAAAGAAAGCTACTTCACGTTAACCTCAGCAAGTTCTGATTCTGTTTGTCTATAACTTTTGATTAAATATTAATAATTTAATTTATTTCATTACATTCTTTATTAAACTATAATGTTATGAGTCATTAAACTTTAAAAGTAGGGGGACTTGGGGCAAAATGAAATAGAGGGGCAAAGTGAAATGGTTAAATATTTGGTCTGTATGCAATGCCACCTACCAGCCGATATTTTAATTATGTTATTTTACATCTACTTGCTTATTATCAGGCAAAAATCACTTCAAGGGATCAATATATAGTTAGTGACCATTTTTCAATTTGGAGGAATATATTGTAATATTATTAGGTAAGTAAATAACATTTTTTGAATTATATAATGGTAAAGTTCTCATTATTAATAATGTAAATATATAAATTAGATTCTTTTGCTGTCTAGTGAAGTATTTGTTTATTTATATTAGGCCTACTTTTGATTTTAATTTTCTATAAACATTTGTTATGCACATGCGAGGCAAAGCGAAAATGACTTTTAGTGCTGGGGCAAAATGAAATATTTTATTTCACTTTGCACCTACAACATATTTATAATTTTAAAAGTGTCAAATCATCTTGTTTACATATTCTGATATTTGTGATGATAACAGTGAGACAGAAGATGAATTTGAGGCCCTGGAAGATGGCTTCACTGAAGACAAGGGTGAAGTTCAGATTGTTACAGAAAAAGTGGAACTTAGTGAAATAAATAAATAATAGGGATTTTCTCTTGATTGAGTTGCACTCAGATAAAGGTCCAGGTACTAAGAAGCAGTTTGTTTCCCTCGCAAGATGGACCATATTTTCTTTCAGTTAAGTTCATTCGGTCATGCAGACAAAAAAAAAAAGATGTTTATGTGTGGCGTGCAACTGATGATACAAGTCTTGTATACTATACAGACATACTGGGAAAATTGTGTAAGGGGAAAGAACTCAGACATGGACAAATTCGTTTCTTATATGGATTAGAATAATTATCACTATGATGAAGATCATATACATATTTTCATTATTATTCAAAATTTATAGTTCCCTTATGTTTCCCAAAGATTAATTAATTTTTTATTTAAACCCTTTCTACTTTAAAGATTAAAAGCAATTATATTTCATCAAATACATTAGTGTTTCTTTTCTGTCTGGCTTCTAACCGAAAAAATGATCTTCCTTTTCTGCATAAATGCAGCTGCAAAATTATTCAATATGTACGTTAGATATTTTCATTATTATCCTTTCAGACTTTGCTTTCTGCCTGGAAAACTTAATGATAAATTCAAAACGTTTTTACATTTATGCTTTTGACCAAGCAGAATATTAACTTCCTGGTTTCAACGTAAGTGCTGTCTTTAATTAATTCCCAACTGCCAAAATTCTATATGCTCATCATATGATTCATATACAGAAAGCCACATCTCACTTTTTCTCATAACATTCATTGGGTTGCTGCTCAAAAATTACGAAAATAGCAATAAGTAGCCAGGCATGGCACTCCTTTGATTCATTTCCCCTGTAAATTAATATGCCACATGCCTAACTGTCCGAAATTCTTTCTGGCGGAAAATGTGCGATACACATGTATATTTGGTGTGGAAAACGGCGAGAATGTATTGTAAAATTACGGCAGATCCTTTTTATCTCTGGTACGGAAAAGATCGGAATTTTCATGATGTGAACTACGTTCTGAGTGCCGAGGGGGCCACCTCAAACTTTCAACTCTGAAAGAGAGTTGAAAGTATACTCTTAAAATAAAATATTCCATGGAACGCATCTGTTTATTCTTCTTGCCATGCATCTTTACACGGGAGGAGAACCATGGGTCATCTGCAAAAATAACAACGCAATGTTATTATGCTTATTTACTTCCGAAACGGCCAGAAGACCCTTGGACTCGAAACTACATCATAATCACCGAATTGCAAAAAATCATATAAAGAAGTGAATTTTTTTATATTTCACTTTGCCCCATTGACAATATCACTTTGCCCCAGGGATGGGGCAAAGTGATAATTTTCTACTATTGTATTACATCTTTAATACACCACAGAAATTAAAGAATAAAATTTTGAAAAAAAATAATTTTAATGCAAAGTTATTATAAATTATGTAATGTAAAATTTCAAACTAATTTTCTGTTTGTACATTTTGAAAATTCACTATGCCCCATGTTCCCCATCACCTTTTAGAAAAGGTTTTCACAATTTTGGCCACTACTGTACATCCCATAACATATACATGCATTTGTATACAAAACAATCTTCAATGCGTCCAATGCATATTGCAATTTTGTTTTCAGCTATTAAAAATAATATTGATTCATAAGAAATCTTCCGGAACACAATAACTGCTACAGCTACTTTTTCTTTTTTTTCCTTCAAGAGCTATATATTTTCATGTTAAATGACGGCGAGTTTTCAGTAAATGAAGCCAATAAGCAAGAAGGTCGCTTAAAGAAATAACTCGATCAAAAATTATTAAACTTTCAAATTCATCTCAGTACATTCCTTGTATTTTTCATTTCATAACGAATTTCACCGTCTAAACTTTATCACAGTCCTTTAAAATATGTATATATCTTATCTCCTTTTTTTCTAAGCTAACTCGAACACCGAACATCTGTAAGTACGTGAAAATCAGAGAGAGATATGAAAATGTCGTCTGCTCTAGAGTTTGAAATTTTAATGAAGAAGTTAGCAGCAGCAAAAGTGTCTCTATTTTGCTAAAAATCGAAGAGACATGTTTTCCGAAGTATCACTCGCTGCTTCTCTCCGATGAGATGATAGTGGGCCACTTTTAAGATGATTTCGTGCTCGACTATTTTTTTCTTTTTCTTCTTTTTTCTCCTCTGGTTGTAGAGAGAGAGAGGTTCGGGTCGATTAAAAATGTGCAACAGGCTACGCTCATCATAGATTACGGACTTTTCTTAAAATGGCTTCAATTACATAGCTCATTTAAGACGGGAGCTTTTAAAATTGTTCGCAATCCAAACTTCTTTTTTTATTTTAAAGAGTTTGTTCCTGAAGAGAATGCTTTTAAAAATATTTTTTCATCCTGAAGAGCGGAAAATGCAGTAGCACCGTTGCCGGAAATTCTGTGTATTTCCACATCACTTCCGTCAAAGCACATATTAGACGGAATACAGAACCCCTTAGACCAGTCATACTCAATCTACGACTCGCATGTGGCCTGGCGACATTTTGTGTGCGGACCGAGACATATAATCATCAATACACATTTATAAAATTAACCTTGATCTAATAAAAATAATTACATCTGTCATGATAAATACTTGAAATGTATATTATCTGTCATGAATAAATACAGTAAATGTATTTAAAATAATATTTACTGCTATTTTATCTATTTTCATGTGAATCTGAAATGTCGTTTTCTTTTCACAAGTTCTTTTCATATGTATTCCTATTTTTGATACAGTGGTGTATACATTTCTTAATCTTCAACACTAATCAAACATTTTTCAAAATTAATTAAATATCAACTACATATTTCTATATAATTATAAAAAAAAATATATAATAATAATAATAACAAGCCTTTGCATTGAGCAAAAGTTTCGATTTATTAGAAAAAAATCTCCTTATTATTTTTGTTTAGAACTTGGAAATTCGTCATTATATTCCGAGACCTTAGACTAAAACCTGTTTTAATGGAGTTTGTACTTTTTAGCTTTTAAAGTTGTTTGGAATCTCTTTTTTAATTGTTTTGTCTAAAAAATAACTTAATATTTTCCATCTTAAAAAATAAGGAGAATTCAGCAGCAGCGTTGCCGGAAATTATGTCTACTTCCGTACTATGTCACTTCCATCAAAATACATTCAACAAGAAAGAAAAATCATGTATCAAGCATACATTATGAAATACTTTACTGTTTCTGGATTCTGGTTGGAATGTGTTTCATAGATTATGATTCCAGTTGGGAAGTGTTTCACAGATTTATTACGATTGCAGTTGGAAAGTGTTTCATAGATTATGAAACACTTTCCAACACTTCCAGAATACTGTAACACAACTTTGCCAGTTTAATAAGGTGAAAGATGATATTTAAGTAAAGAAAATGATCTGTTTATGCCAAGGTCTAGCGTAATGTGAAGTTTGGTGAAATTCCATGCATTAGTTCTCGAGATATAGAGCTATCAAAAAATCGTGAAAAATTCTTCATCGCATCGCTAACTGTAGGTCATACCAAAATCAAACCAGCACCCATTTATGCCAAGATCTAACTTAATCTGAAGTTAGATTTAAGTTATGATCTGCTGGGGTTCTTGAATTAGAGCTGCACAACATTAATTTCACATACACACAGACAGGCATTTTGTAGAAACAGTCAATTTTTGTGTTAAGGAAAAAAAGCAGGATAAAAATTCACTTGTTATTATTCAAGGATTACAGGCGTAATTCCCTGCTGAAAATGAATTAAAAATTACCTAAAAAAATAATTAAGTTTAGATTGGTTTTAATACAAAAAATAATTTTAAAGTATTGTTTCTGTAACAAAAACCTTTTTTGTTAAAACAAAGAAAAATCTTAAAATTACACAAAACAATTGTTCTTTAAACAAAAGTTTTCGTTGCCGAAACTAAAAAGAACTTTTAAAGTAACAGATAATTATATTTATTTTGAGAAAACTTTCAACAAAAGAATTTTGTTAATTCAAGTAAAATTGGACTATTTTACTTGAATTAACAAAACATTTTTTTTGCTGATGATACAAAATGTTTTTGTTGGAATTGCAAAAAAAAATTTTTGTTGATTCAAACAAAATTTCCATTGACCCATATTTAAACGGAAAGTTTTGTTGGGCCAACCAATTTTTTTTTTGATTCAACAAAACTTTTTTCTGCGTGTGTTGTTATTTTTATACGTATTTTAGATAAATGACATGAGGCGTTTTCAGCCATTGAAAGCAATAAGCAACAGGGTCGCGAAAAGAAATAACTCAATCAAAAATGATTCACTTTCAAATTCAACAGCACCTTCCCTGTATTTTTCCTTTCGTTACGAATTTCACCGACTAAAACTTTATCACAGTATATTAAAATGGATATATATCTTATCTCCTTTTTTTCTAAGCTAACGTTCCACGAACATCTGTAAGTACGTGAAAATGAAAGAGAGATATGGAAATGTCGTCTGCACTCGAGTTTTGAAATTTTAATGAAGAAGTTAGCCGCGGCGAAAGTATGTGTAAGCTCTCTTTTGCTGAAAATCGAAGAGAGATATTTTCTGAAGTGTCACTTGCTTCTTCTCCGATGAGATGATAGTGGGCCATTTTTAGGATGATTTCGTGCTCGACCATTTTTTTTTCTTTCTCTTCTTTTTCTTCCTCTGGTTGTAAAGAGAGAGAAAGTGGTAGACTCTTTCGGGTCGATTAAAAGCTGTGCAACAGGCTGCGCTCGTCAGGGATTTGCGGACTTTCCTTTCAAATGACTTCAATTACATCGCTCATTTCAGATGGGAGCTTTTTAAAGTTGTTCGCATTCCAAACTTCTTTTTCACTCTAAAGAGTTGGGCTCTAAAAAGAACGCTTTTGAAAATATTTTTCATCCTTAAAAAAGAGAAAATTCAGCAGCATAGTTACCGGAAATTATGTGTATTTGCGTGTTTCTTCCGTCGAAACATACACATTAGACTGAACAAGATCGAAAAATCGTGCATCAGGTATATATTATGAAACGCTTTCCAGCACTAAGAGAATAATATTAAATTTTTTTTTTTTTTCGTACAATGGAATGACATATGTATATATATATATATAAGAAACACAACTCAGTAAAAATTCATTTTCAGCAATAGCTGTCGATATCCAGCAATGTGTGCGGATTCTTTCGTATAGCCCTGTATGCGATGTATAGAGTTTTATACATACCATCTCACACACTCAAAATTAGATCCGTTTTAGCATATACCACAGTTAAAAAAGCACTTCCAGCCATAATCGATCTTAGTCAGTCCCGTAACCGAATTCTTTTGTGTGTCTCTGCAAATGGACGATAACTGTTTTCCACACTATAACCTAGAGAAAACAGGGTGTAATGAACTTCGATTATTTCTGTATGTTTGAAGTATCGTTAACTTCATTAAAATGCACCGCAAATGATTTTTACCCATAGATCATAATCTAATGGAACTCTTTTGTGCGTCCCTGTAAGCGAACTATTAATGCTACACACTTCACTTTCAACTGCGATCATGCTATGGTAAACGTCAATAACGTATAACAAGTTGGAAATTGTAATGTTAAACGTGACGAATATGGGGGCGTCCGTTTCGTGCTATAACTAGTTTCACAATGTAAAAAAGTAATCGTTATTATTTCTGTGAAATAAATTATAGCGTGTGCTATGAGCGAAATGAGGATGCGCCCCCCCCCTTTTTTTTTATTACGTATGCCACGTTTACAGATGCGAATTTTTTTTCGGCACCAGACAGCGCTGTCAAATTCACCCTGCAGACCTTGCTTTGCGAAGGATGACCTCCATGGTTTAATATTTCTATGACTCACGATGAATGAATCTTTTGTTTATTGACTCTAATGGATTGAGATATTCGACTGTTAACCTCATTTTCTCTGAAGTTGTCTCAGAATCTATACATTTTTTAATGTAACTTATCTCTGAAGCAAACCATTTTTTTAACGATCTTTCTAAAAATGTAACTGTTATGCCATTTTATTCGAAAAAATAATTTTGAAGAAAAATGACCATTTGGCCTGTGGAAAAAGATGGGGTTAGCCCGTATGTGTTTTCCTCAGTCACATGACTTGCACTTTTATCACATGACGTACGATAGGATTGAATAGAATAAAGAAAACTCTTATTAATCTCTTTTTAACACTTTCCAACCTAGTTGAAAAGTGTTTATGACTTCGGTTTGTCTGCCGTATGGCCGTCTGGCCGTCTGCCGTCTGTCCGTGCTCTAACTCCCGTAAATATGCTCGGATTGCCCTGCAATTTTTATATGTTATTGTCGTTATCTATAGCATGTTCCCTATTTCAACTGAAGTGTGTAGCACTTATAGTTTTTTTACAGGGACACTCAAAAGAATTCCGTTACATTACGGTCTATGGGGAAAAATCATTTGCGGTTTATTTTAATGACGTTGCACAATTTCAAAGACATTGTAATTGATATATATCACTAAGGTGCATTAAAAGAAGCTTAATATGGAATAGGGTGTGCATAGCACTTATAGTTACTTTACAGGGACAGTCAAAATAATTCCGTTACATTACGTCTATGGAGAAAAATCGTCTGCGGTATATTTATATAATTCACTATTTTAAACGCATTGAAATTTATATATATATCACTAAGGTGCTTTACAAGAGGTTTACTACAGAATATTATGTGTATAGCAGTCATCGTTCATTTACAGGGACACACAAAAGAATTCTCTACTGCCTGTTAACAATAATTCCTGGAAGTGCATTTTAAGTTACTGAACGCGATTTTAAATTTAACTCACTTTTTGTTTATTACGTGGTGTGTATAAATTCTGTAGATCCTATACAGGGAAGCACAAAAGTTCGCGAACACATTTCCGTTTATTGACAGAAACTCCAGAAGGAGAATTTTAAACTGTGTTACGCGTTTCCTAACTAAACTAAAATTTAGTATCCTATGTAGAATATATACAAATCTATAGATTATATACAGGGCTGAATAAAAGTATTCGGATATTTTTCCGAATATTGTATATGTTGGTAATATATGTTGGGAATTCCTGAAATTACGTTTTTAAATATGTTATGCGTTTTCCAAATTGTTTACTTAGATGTTATCTTTCAGCTTATTAAACGGTAATGATTTGTAAAATTATTTTGGAAGCGTTGGAAAGTGTTACATAATCTATGCTTGACGCATGATTTTTCGTTCTTGTTAAAATTTGATTCGATTTTCATAAAATTTGGCATGACTCGCAAATTCTGCAACGATAATATATATTAAATTTCAAACCAATCGGTTGGGTAGTTTTTGCGCTGTTATATGCAGATGGACGGACCAGACGACCACTCTAGGCGCTATGTATTTGTATAATTACGAACGCACCTAACAATTACAGGATAATCCGAGTCTTATTGACGAGATTTAGAGCGACGACAGAAGAAATTTTCGGCAATTGAATTCGATAAGCAACAGGGTCGCTTAAAGAAATAACTCAATCAAAAATGATTCACTTTCAAATTCAACCCAGTAGCTTCCCTGTATTTCTCTTTTCAAAACGAATTTCACCAACTAAAACTTTATCACAGTCCTTTAAAATATATATCTTATCTCTTTTTTTTTCTAAGCTTTACACTCCACGAACATCTGAAGTACGTGAAAATGAGAGAGAGATATGAAAATGTCGTCTGCACTCGAGTTTTGAAATTTTAATGAAGAAGTTGGCAGCGGCGAAAGTGTCTCTTTTGCTAAAAATCGAAGAGACATGTTTTCTGAAGTATCACTCGCTGCTTCTCTCCGACGAGATGATAGTGGACCATTTTTAGGATGCCCTCGTGCTCAACTATTTTTTTTTTCTCTTCTTTTTCTTCCTCTAGTTGTAAAGAAGAGAGAGAGAAGAGAGAGATAGGTCGACTCTTTCTCGGTCGATTAAAGCTGTGCAACAGGCTTATGCGCTCATCAGGGATTTACGGACATTCCTTTAAATGACTTCATTTGAATCGCTCATTCCAGATGGGAGCTTTTTAAAGTTGTTCGCAATCCAAACTTCTTTTTCACTTTAAAGAGTTGGGTCCTCAAGAGAACGCTTTCAAAATATTTTTCACTCTGAAAAAACAAGTACTAGGAAAGTGTGATCGAAGATCGTACAACGGGTTTCGTTTAATACTCCTTTCAAAACACTTTATCATTTAATTAATAAATCCAAATAAATTTCATTTTCAAAAAAAAAAAAAAAAAGTCAGTTTTTTTTTTTTTTTTTTTTTTTTTTTTTTTTTTTTAATATAAAGTAAAAATGTACCGGTCTATTTTTTCGTTTTTTCGGATATCTGAACCGGCCCGATAGCGGGCTAAGCCCGCTATTCCTCCCTGTCATAATATATATTTTTTAATATTTCCCCCCTACCCCCCCCTTACTTTATTAATAATCCCTATTAACATTATTAATTACATCATTCCTTTTATTTCTTTTTTCTATACAAAAATCAGCAGTTTGTGATAAAAATATAAATTCGATTCTAATAATGTGATCTTTTTAAAAAATAGATTTTTGGATACACCGTAAAAAGATATGCATAGGTGCTAAATTTTCAAATCGGTAAATGCAATATTAAAAAATAATAATAATAAAGCTTTTAATCTCTTACTACACACAAAATCTGTGTTTTTAGCTCACAGGCTATCAAAGCCTGTTCTGTATGTGCGTGTACGTGTGTATGTACGTAACACGATAACTCTTGATAGAAATAGGCGTTTTGCTTCAAATTTTGCTTATAGGTTCATTGGGATAAGGTGCTTCCCTGATTAGTTTTGGGGGTGCATTGGTTAAGTATAAAGGGGGGAACAGGTGGCTAACCCCCTTGATTTAGATAAATGGGTTTTTCATACAGAATTATCCGGTTTTCTTCAAATTTTGTATATAGGTTCATTGTGATAAGGTTGAGATCCCCTGATTAGTTTTTGGGATTAATTGGTTAAGTATAAAGGTGCTAACCTTTTTTTTTTTTTTCGATTTTCTTCAAATTTTGTATATAGGTTTATTGTGGTAAGGCGCCCCCCTGATTAGTTTAGAATGTGCATTGGTTAAGTATAAAGGGGGATACGGTAGGCTAATCCTCCCCCCCCCTTAATTTAGATAAATGGCTTTTTCATGCAGAATTGCCCGATTTGCTTCAAATTTTGTATATAGGTTTATTATAATAAAGCGCTTCTCTGATTAGTTATGGGAGTTCATTGGTTATCTATAAGGGGGGGACAGGGGGATGAGCCTCCCTTAATATATTGTTGATCTCTTTATTTTTCGAGGGTTTATTTTTTGAAATAAGAGTATAATATACAAAAAGTGTAAATAGCCTGTGAGCTCAATGCCCTCAGTTTAACTGGGCAGTTTTCTTTTTCTTTTCATTTTCCTCCTTTCAACAGTTGAGACAACAAGCGAAAAGCCGGGATGTCTGGCTGATAAATGGCCTAGGTCTCCAATTTCACACCCAGCTGCAAATATTCTTTTGATTTGGATAAAAATTATTTTCATTAACGCGCAATTAATTCGTAATTTGTGTTCTAATTACGCCCTCTTCATAAAAACATAGATTTGTGTGTTCGACGTAAAAAAAAATACACATAGATGTTTTAATTTCAAATCGATAAATACAATAATTAAAAAAAATCTATAGAGCCAGTAAAATGCCTAGTCTGCCATCTTTGATCTGTGTGAACATGTGTCAGATTGTTAGTCTGTGGTTTTCCAATGAAAGGAAAATAAACGAATTTATTCAAATCGATTTTAATTGGTATTTACACTTCTTGTGGGAGTAATTAAATTTTTTATAGAAATTCCGATTTTGATTTTTTTTTTCTTTTTTTTTTTTTTTTTTTTTTTTTTTATTGCGTGTATATTCGAAATTTCACGTTCTTCGGTGGAATAGTTTATGAGATAGGGGTGTGTTTGAAAACGTCCCGTCTCTATTGCAATGCTGTGACTATGGCAACCCTTCCCTTTCTTCTGGAGTTTCAGACTGAATTTTCTTTGCGGTTTGATTCAATTCTACGCTTTAGTTGATTTTTTTTTCCATTAATGAGTGGGTTCTTAAGGTTTAAGTTAATATCTTGCATTAATGAAGACATTTTTCACAATTTTACGATTTCCAGTGTGGTAGTAGGTATTCAGCTGTAAGTGCACAAAACTTCAAGCCTCTAACTTATACAGTTTCCGAGAACGGACTCTGTGACGGACAGACAGAGAAGCGAAACGAATAGGGTTTCGCGAGATGAACGAAACCTTAAAAAGAAGATTTCAGCAGCAACGTTGCCGAAAATAACCGGATATACTTGTGTATAAAAGCCCCCCCCCTCCCCCCAATTCTTACCCAAAATTTTGAAAAAAAAATGAATTTTTGTGTATAAGTCCGAACCACATTTCTGGTAGTATGTTAGAAAATGATTTGTAATCCAGGACGAAAAAAAATAATAATAATAAATTTTCATTAAATTAGTAAACGTTTCTAATCAGACTTTTTTTTTAAAATTCAACGTTTTAAAACTGTATAATTATGTAAAACTGAAGAAGCTTAAACTATTTTGAAACCTATTCACAAAGTAAAAATACTTAAAAAGAAAAAAATTCTTTGAATCTAGTCAAGTTTTATTTACGAGAGTAAACTTCTTAGATTGCGAAAATAGAGAACTTCTCTTTGTAATTGTAGGATTTTTAGGAGACATTCTCAAGTTGACCTCTTTTTAAAAAGGGGATTAAAACGTTGAAAGGTATTGAAGTCCCTGTATTGAAGAGAATTCTATCCCAAGAACAATTACTGGGACATTATTGTTTATCAATCACAGGGAAATGACCATTGTCCGCTTTTATCTCTCTCTTCAACCCAGACTCTTATGTGACTTGCCCATTCGCCGATTATCTGCGAAAAAACACGACTCCGCTATTTTACACTTCTTCCGGAGTGTGACGTTACATACGAAAGGTCTATAGCAGAATAAACACTCGAACGTTCTCCCTTTAAATGCATTGTTGTATCTTTCGTTAAAATTTTTGGATTTCATGATGAATAATGTTTTTTTTTTAATTTACTTGTATATAAAGTCGACTCAACTCCCAAATTTTGTCTAAAATTCTTCGACTAATACACGAGTCTATACTGTATCTGTTTTGCTTGTAACACACACACACTGAAGATAAAATCGTGCATCCAGCATAGACTATGAAACACTTTCCAGCATTCCCAGATGACTGCAACAAAACCTTTCCGTTTAATAAAGGTGAAAGGTGGTATTTAAGTAAATAATTTGAGAAACACATGAAAAGCCCATTTCAGCGATTGCCCTCTATTGTCGTAAAATTATTCAAATTTCTTTGTATAAGATCTATAGACTTATATATATGTATACTCTTCAATTAGGAAATGCATAACTCATAGGCCTTTCAGCCATTTCCGCCAACAAACGGAAATTAATTATTTTGTGCAGCCCTGTATCGGATCTAAAAAATTTACACACACTGTTACATTTAAAACGCATACCACAACTGACATTTAACAATGATCACTCTTAGAAAGTCATTCTTTTGTGTGTCCCTGTAAATGAACTATCAATGCTATGCCCACCCTCTTCTATAATAAGCCTCTTATAGTGCACCTCAGTATCAATTTCGTAGTGCACCTCAGTATCAATTTCTATATAATGTAATAATGTAACATCAATACATTATATTGAACACTTTGTGATGTGTCAGCTACTCTGATTATAAGAGTAGGCGAAGTTTTGATTGCGAACGTACTTTTTGTCCAATAATTGTCAATGTGCGTGAAAGTTACCAAGGCTATCTTTCTTTAACTTTCGATGAATGAATGTGAAAACCTCGGAACTTGCAAGTGTTTCGATTCGTATCGATATTTATGCAATTTTTTACGTCTGGTCAATCGATAGGGTAGTATTTAAGCACTGGCATGCGATGGGAAATTGGAATTTGGATCGCGTTTCTTCTCTCTGTGAGGTGCTGTTAGATCAGGCTAGCGGAAATAACTATCCGGAGCTGATTATTTTGGGCTAATTGAAATAAAGTTGTTTTGGTGCTCACGGAGCACCCTTTTCAGTGCTATCATAGGCGGACATCTTGCAGTCAGATCGATTTTGCTGAAGTTATCTCGTCTTGCTGCCTCATCCGAAGTTGTGAGCGATATTATGAGTTATCTCTAATTGATATTTAAAGTTTTATTGTGCTGAGTGAAGTTTTGTAGGAGCTGTTTCTAAGTAAAATTTATAGAGCCTTTTCTCAAATCCCTGCCCTCCTTAAGTTTTTAATAAAAGTGACTTTGATTTTATACATCTTGCGCTCATTTCCGTCTGACTAGCATTGTTCACTGTCAATAGCAGCGAAATGGCTGTTACAACTTTATATAAACACAATATGAACACATTACATTATATAAACAAATAATGCTAGTAGGTAAAGAAAAGAATAATTTATTAATATTATTTTCCGCATTAAATAATGAATAGCGGAAAATAATAGCATTTTCGGTGAATGAGATGGAAAATGCTTTTTAAAAACTTGGTTCTCCCATTCATTAAAAGCACGAGAGAAGGGGGAGATCACTGTTGGCCGCGCACGAGTAAGTGATGAGAGAAAAAGTAGTTTCTTCCCATTTTTAAAGCCAATTTTTGTATTAAAAAGTTGGAAATTGTACGTCAAACGTGACAAATGAGGTGCGTTCGTACTATAGCTAGTTTATAAATATTCAGATCTTGATGCTTTTTAATTCTGAGAAATGAATTATATCGTCTGTAGATTCATTTCTGTCATGAAATAAGCATCTCGGTCGTTTGACGATGAAACCTCGGAAGCTCCTATACCAAAAAAGCCCCGATTTTTAAAAAAAATCAAATTTCTTAATAAATATTTTTATTAATATCTTCTAAAGTTTTGATTCGATTTTCATA
The DNA here is from genome assembly GCA_963931845.1 of Maratus michaelseni. Classification (NCBI taxonomy): domain Eukaryota; kingdom Metazoa; phylum Arthropoda; class Arachnida; order Araneae; family Salticidae; genus Maratus; species Maratus michaelseni. Next base: position 476,070,342 of record OZ007587.1, read on the forward strand.
AAATTTTAAATGTCTCGACAAAATTCTGCACAGATAATATATTTTAAATTTCAAAACATTCGGTTGGGTAGTTTTTGCGTTGTTATATGGACGGACGGACGGAAAGACAGACAGACGGACGGACGGACCAAACGACGACAATAGGTCCTACGTATTTATATGATTACGAACGCACCTAAAAAGGAAGCCAGATTAAATCATTTGGTCGCCAGATAAAAAAAAAAAACATGGTCGCCAGTGGTGACCTGGCGACCGCATTGGTCAAGCCCTGATTATGCATGTTAATAGATAATCATAAAAATTGAAATAATTCTTGCAGGAAATTACAAAACATGAAAAGTTTCTTATAATGTTAACGAAAAAAAAATAATAATAAAATATTTTTGTATAATGTATATGTTTAAAAAATATATCAAAAATGACAAAGGCAATAAAAGTTATTTTCTTAATTTAATTTATTTTTTTTATTTCCTGTATAATTTTCGTTGTTGAGGTTCTTTTATATTTTGGCATTTTCTTCAAAAATAATTCTAATTTTCTGTTAACCTGCATAATGCAATAACGCAGCTTCGATATAAAAAAACAAAGCGGTTTAGTTATTTATATATATATATATAAACTTGTCTTTTGAAACAAATGATTTAATTAAAAGTTGAGTTATTCGCTTATTGTTATTTTTGTTCCACAAACTGTAATTACTTAGAAGCGAATGTATGAAGTTAAGTAATTTATAATATTTGAGTACTTTTAAGTATTAATCGTATTATTAGTAAAGTATTCATTCCTGATTAATCGTTTTAGTTAAGCCATTTATATCGGATAATTATTTTTAAAGGCATATTTAAAATAGGGGGGTGCCTAATACTTTTGGTGAAAACTATATGATTTTCAAATAGAAATTTAAAAATATATTTCATGGAGATTTCACAAAGCCTTTTGAAAATAACATACATGATTATTATTATCAGAGCAGCCAGTTACTACGTATTTTTGATACCACTCTAAATCGGACAAATTTTACTGTTAAAATAATCTTATATTTTCTGCGATTAAATAAGGAAATTTTTACTTTAAAAAATAGGGTTAGTATTGTAATTCTTAACAGTTGGAAGCAATGTTATTATTATTCAATTCAAAAATTATTAATCAAATTCTATTATTATTCTGATTATTATTTTTTACTGAAGTAGAAAATTTTAAATATTTCACTGAACAGTTTACAAGTGTTAACAAATTGGAAATTATACGTGTTAACACGTGACATAGCAGGTGCGTTCGTTTTATAACTAGATTTAGAATGTAAAAAAATCTCCGCTATTATTTCAGTGAAATTAATTATATCGTCTGCTAGGAGCCAAATGAGCGTACCTTTATTATTATTATTATTACTAGCACGCTACGCTGGTCAATTTCTTTTAACAAACCTTTAATCAAACAAACTATTGACATTTCATAAATAACTTTTATATTTTAACAGAATAATAAGGCTACTATAATTTGTGGCTCGTGCTATAGCCAATATACACGTCAGGACACGTCGCCCTTATCATTATCTTTTTACGCATGAAGGTTTCGCTATGGTACTCCATTGGAAAATTTGGTAATTTTTGAAATTCAATATTTGAAAAACGGCATAATCAATGATTATGCCTTTCAGATTTGAAATTTATATCAAGAAAAATACAATTTTTTACCTTTCAAACGCAGTTTGTCTAACAATTTTCTGACAAATACTTTTTGAGCTATTATTTTTTCAGTAACTTCAAATGTTTCATTTTCCGAGATTAATCTGGTGCAACAATTAGCGAAAAACCCAGTTATCAGCAACGCATAGTTTTTTATTAAAGAGGCTGCTGGAGCAGGGATTGTCACCACCAATTTGCCACCATCACTTTTGAAATCGGTTCCGTGGTTCCAGAGATTCCATAGAAATTGTAATTTAGAATGAAAAAAGTCGCAATTTTCGAACATTTTTCGATCCTGCACCCCATTGATGTTAGTGGCACCGACATAAAATATAGCCTATGTTGGAGTAGGGATTATCCCCATCAATTTGCCACCATTACTTTTGAAATCGGTTCTGTAGTTCCAGAGATTTCATAGAAATTGTAATTTAGACTGTTTTTAGAACGCTTTTCGCTCATTTCACCCTTTTAAATTTCAATTTCTTTTTTATTTTGTTCTTAGAGAGCATTTACATCTTATAAGTAACTACAATGACAAATTTCAAATTTCTAGCTCCTTCAGTATAAAAAATAAAAATAAAACTGCCCAGTTAAACTGAGGGCATTGAGTTCACAGGCTATTCACACTAATTGTGAATAGCCAATAGTATATTATACTCTTATTCCAAAGAATTTGAAATATACCCCTCGAAAAATAAAGAAATCAACAATATATTAAGGGGGGGGGGGTCATCCCCCCGTTACCCCCCCCCATAGTTAACTAATGAACCCCGCTTAAAATAATCAGGTAAATCTTTAATTACAATGAATATTCATACAAAATTTGAAGAAAATCGGATAATTCTGCATGAAAAACCCATTTATATAAATTAAGGCGGGATTAGCCCCCTCCGTTCCCCCCCCCCCTTTATACTTAATCAATCAATCCCGAAAACTAATCAGGGAACCGTCTTAACCCAATGAACCTCTAAACAAATTTTGAAGCAAATAGAATAATTCTGCAGAAGCAAATGGGATAATTCTGCATGAAAAACCCATTTATATAAATTAAGGGGGGTGATTAGCACCCAGTCCCCCCCCTTTATACTTAACCAATCAATCCCGAAAACTAATCAGGGAAGTGCCTTAACACAGTGAACCTATAAATAAAATTTGAAGGAAATGGGATAATTCTGCATGAAAAACCCATTTATATAAATTAAGGGGGTATTAGCCCCCCGTTCCCCCCCTTTATACTTAATCAATCAATCCCGAAAACTAATCAGGGAAGCGTCTTAACCCAATGAACCTATAAACAAATTTTGAATCAAATAGAATAATTCTGCATGAAAAACCCATTTATATAAATTAAGGGGGGTATTAGCCCCCCGTTCCCCCCCTTTATACTTAACCAATCAATCCCGAAAAACTAATCAGGGAAGCGCCTTAACACAGTGAACCTATAAACAAAATTTGAAGGAAAACGGAATAATTCTGCATGAAAAACCCATTTATATAAAATAAGGGGGTATTAGCCCTCCGTTCCCCCCTTTATACTTAACCAATCAATCCCGAAAACTAATCAGGGATGCGGCTTAACACAGTGAACCTATAAATAAAATTTGAAGGAAATGGAATAATTCTGCATGAAAAACCCATTTATATAAATTAAGGGGGGTATTAGCCCCCCGTTCCCCCCCTTTATACTTAATCAATCAATCCCGAAAACTAATCAGCGAAGCGTCTTAACCCAATGAACCTATAAACAAATTTTGAAGCAAATAGAATAATTCTGCATGAAAAAACCATTTATATAAATTAAGGGGGGGATTATCCCCCCGTTCCCCCCTTTATACTTAACCAATCAATCCCGAAAACTAATCAGGGAAGCGCCTTAACACAGTGAACCTATAAACAAAATTTGAAGGAAAACGGAATAATTCTGCATGAAAAACCCATTTATATAAAATAAGGGAGGATATGCCCCCCGTTCCCTCCTTTATACTTAACCAATCAATCCCGAAAACTAATTAGGGAAACGCCTTAACACAGTGAACCTATAAACAAAATTTGAAGGAAATGGGATAATTCTGCATGAAAAACCCATTTATATAAATTAAGGGGGGATTATCCCCCCGTTCCCCCCCCTTTATACTTAACCAATCAATCCCGAAAACTAATCAGGGAAGCGCCTTAACACAGTGAACCTATAAACAAAATTTGAAGGAAAACGGATATTTCTATGAAGAGTTATCGCATTACGTACGTACATACATACAGAACCGGCTGTCAAGCTCTCAGGGCTTGACAGCCAGTTTGATAGCTAAAAAATGGCAATTCTAGAACGTTTTTTGCTCCTGCACCCCATGGGGTTAGTGGCACCGACATAAAATATAGCCTATGTTGGAGCAGGGGTTGACACCATCAATTTGCCACAATCACTTTTGAAATCGGTTAGGTAGTTCCAGAGATTACCCCCTACAAACAAACAATCTTTACTCCTTTATAATATTAGTATAGATTACGTATGCAACGTTTACAAATGCGGATTTTTTTTCTACACCAAACAACACTGTAAAATTCACCCTCGAGATCTTGCTTTGCGAAGGATGACCTCCATGGTTTAATATTCTTATGACTCATAATGAACGAATCTCCTGTGTTTATGGGTTGCGATATTCGGCTGTTAACGTCATTTTCACTGAAGTTATCTCAGAATCTATACATTTGTGAATGTCACTCCTCTCTCAAACAAACCATTTTTTCAACGATCTTTCTAAACATGCAACTTTTATGCCATTTTATTCGAAAAACTAATTTGGAATAAAAATGGCCACCTGCCCGTATTGGTTTTCCTCAGCCCAGCCACATGACTTCCGTTTTTATTATACACTGCTCAAAAC